>CM033469.1:77620564-78820564 GCA_019447015.1 Hymenochirus boettgeri | reverse complement strand
TCCCGCGATGCAATAACTGACATAATCTCGTTTACGTCAGTTATTGTATCGCGGGATCGAGCTAAGGTAAGTAACGCGATATTGTATCTCCCCGTAAGTATACTACTTCCACTGCTATGCCATAATCTAAATTCTTACTAACCTTTACATAAAAACCAAGCAAGTTAGTCTGACAAAATCTATTTCTCATGAATCCATGCAGACTACAATTCCCTTTAAGATCAGTTCTGAAGACAAATTCCAAAACAAAGTTTCAAGTATCTTCCCTACAACTGTTGTTAGACTTACAGATCTATAGTTACCAGGCTGTGAATACTGATATTACATTCACTTTTCTATAATACTGAAGCACAATACCAGACAAAAGTAAATCTCAAAAATAAGGAACAGGAGTGTAGATAAAACTGTAGTTTTCAAAAATCCTTACCTTACATCTCTGCTCCATATGGTTCTCCTGCGGTGTCAGTGCAAAGTCTGGAAAACTGAAGAGCAGGAGCTGTCTATAATTCATCAAGATGCCTGCTATTTCCTTTTCCTTATTGAGGTTTTGGCATGCGCAGGGGAACCATACCCCCCTCCCTCCACCCCTCTGGATCTAGCTTTTGTGCCTGGTGCTCTACCTATAAAAGCTTTTTCTGTAGTGTAGGGAACCCTAGCCCAACCCCAACCGCTATATTTGTCCCCCCAAACTAAAATTTAGCCCACTACTGGCCCCACTGTGTAGTTTAAAAAAATTCCTTCCTTACATCTCTGCTCCTTATGGTTCTCCATAGTAGTAGTAGGAGGAGTAGGAGCTGTCTTCCTGTGTGAAAGGTTTCCCCCTCCTCGTACATTGGCTAGTGCAGGGGAGCTCTTTTCCCCCCTCTCTCCCTCCTGATCCCTTCCTGGCTGCTCTTCACCTAGTGTAAAATATTTTTGATATAATGTTGGCCATCCCTTACCACCCTCAACCGCTATATTAGATGTTTAAAAAAAGAATCACAACTCCTTACAACTACTTACAGCATCTCATTCCCGGCAGCCGCAGCTGTTCTCTATACCTGGCAGCCACGGCTGTGCCTGGCTGCCTCTCAGCCAATCACAGCCGTGGCTGCCGGTCCAGCCCCCAGCTTGTAGTTCCATCAAGCATGGAGCCTCTGGAGCAAGATGCTGTAAGTAGCGTTGTGATTCATTTTTTACACATCTAATATAGCAGTTGGGGTGGGAAGGGATGGCCAACATTATATCAAGGATGGAGATACCATTTAATTAAAAAAGCAGCAGACCTCTACTTGCATCACTTTGTTCCCCCAGGTGTTTTGCAATGCCAGCAGCCACGTTTGTGTAAGCTCAAAAATAGCTTGTGTGTAGGAAATTTGATTTTATTTACATTTTGGTAATATGTACGTGTTCCCCTGACCATTTCCCAGGTGCTTGAGCCATCTACTGTTAGTTACCTTGCTTTATTTACCCTCTGAACGTTCAGGTGTTTTCTCATTGACTTTCATGAGCCCGTTTTCAGGATTTCACTTTTATTTTTATAGTTGGATATGTTATGATTCAAATTCAAAATTGACTCTGTACATTTTAAAGCTTTTTTTCTTTTGGTACTAATTCTATTTTCCGAATTGTTCCCCTTGCCTAATCAAAAAACCAACCACTGCTAAAACGAAGCATTTTTCAAACATGGTCAATATCTTCGGCTTTCTTTCCTAAATGTACATGCAAGTGCTTATCCTATCAGTTTTGCACTTCTCAAAGCTTCTCTCCAGTCCAATTTAAATCTGCTGAATTAATTAGTTCACTCCCTTTAGAAAGATAACTAACTCCTTCATGACTCCTACCTATTTCAGGACATACTAAGGAAGAAATAATTGACTTAGCTGTCCTTTTAACCTTCAGCACCCCCACTATATTTGCGTACAAGCTCTGGGAAACCCCCTTAATTTCTCATGCAGCAATCAGTACCCTGCCCACATAGCTTATTTTTCCTTATACATTTTATGCTGCTCTATTACACTTTACCTTTTTTCTTAAAAGGAAAATTAACCAATACCAGGGCCATCCCTTTTTTAATCCTGGCTCTTGACAGTATGATCAGTATGATTCATATATGACTTGGTGATTAACACACTTTATTTATTTTACCCCAGCACTGTAAGGTATGATGATAATAATAATAACAACACATTTTTGTTCATGGTATTCACCTCTTACAGGGAAGAGCCAACTGCACACATTGGGGAATTTTTCAACCATTAACAAGCATCAAAAATTCAGAAATAAAAAAAATCCTGATAAATTCCTACTTAACATTAATGCTATTTGCTGCCAATGTCTTACTTTCAAATCAATCCCTTGTTGATTATTCTGGCACTAGGGCTCAGATGACCTGGAGCTCTGAAGAAAATGTCTACTCTTTCCTTTTGCTATCATCATTGGCAAGTCTGCCATCCTTACTTTTCCATCATTTAGAAGCAACAGTGCATGCCTGCACACAGAGATGAAGTGATGAAGTGCCACACCTGGCACGAAACATGTCAGGAATGTTTTTAACCTGTATCTTTATGTATGTTGAATAAAGGTTTGTGTAGTTATCCATGTTGGACTCGGCATTGAGTGCTTTCTAGCCCTTGTTCCTTGAGTGGTTTTTCTACATTATATACGGACCTTGCAAAGGTTCCGGGGCTTTTTGGGAAGCACCCGGACCGCACACTGCGATTAGTGAGTGGAGGTTTTCCTTCTATACATTTGAATTTTGACAACGCACACTGATACGCCTGAGTCCAAGGGTGTGTCCACCTGGCCCACCACGGACCAGCGTTTGAGTATAATGTACAAACCTTTCCTGTCTCTGTTTCGGAAAGGAACTTGCTGTATTTAATTTAAAAACGTTTTGTCTTAAGGAGGATAGATACTTTGTGTGGTGGTCCTCTGCTACAGACTTTGTACATAAACATTTAGAGAGCGTTAAATAAATGATGTAAGATGGAGAAGGAGCAGATATTTCTTCAGTCTTTGGAGTACCAGATCCTTTGTACTCTTGCTGCATGAATGCTCAATTAGGGATTGATTTAGTAAAACAAAGGACTTTCTTTTGAAAGGCAATGGTTCTTCTTTAAATACGTTTCACTACACTAATACTTCACCATCTTATTATTTACGTTTAATATAAGGGCTTCAAAAGGTAATAAGACATTCCATGACAGTATTATTTATTTATTCATTTATTTATTCAAGTAACAAAACTTTGAAGGTAAATCTATTTTATTCACAATTGTGATATTAAATGACTGGGAGCAATTGTGTTGAAGGTTGAATAAAGACATTCGTTCATTTAGTCCAAGCAGCCTACTCATTAACCCTGCCTAACAGTTGATCCAGAGGAAGGCAATTAAAAAAAAAAGCTGAAAAGGGGGGGGGAATCCTTCCTGACTCCAAACCGCAATCGGAGAGTATCCCTGGATCAACCAGAACTACAGTATATGTATTAATACCAGTAATTCTCAATATTGTTTAGTTTAAGGAATTTACCCAGACCACTTTTAAAGCTATTCAATGAACTTGTCATTACCACATCTGCTGGAAGACAGTTCCCCAGTTTCACCGTTCTCACTGTAAAGAAACCTTTCCTAACCTGAAGATGAAACTTCTTTTGTTCTAATCTTAAAGCATGTCCACTAGTCCTCTGATATGACCTATTGGTTATCTTATTTAGTTCAGCAGAAAACAGACATTAAACTCAAGCACAGACAATAAATTAACTTTTCTTCCAAAACAAGAATTATGCTTGTGGGGTTTGAAGAGAATATTTTCAATTTGGGTCAGATGAACCAATTTGCCACCATCAGTCTGGACATAACTAAAACATGTCAAAATGTCTGCTGGGCTAATACTAAGCCAAGAAGATTGCCCTCAGGCCCACTTTTCTTGTAAGAAAGATAGGTCATTACATTAGGATTTCTTGCTAGAGTTTTAATGACACCATCAAAAAAGATCTGCAATTAAATTACAAGAAGAAACATGCGAATGAGCATGGCATAGAAACGCAAGACAAATACTAATAAAATATCTAGCACTTACCATAGAGATTTCTAAAATCATTGTTAGAATGTTCATTGATCAGTTTGAAGAGGAATGAGAGTGCCGTGAGCCAAAGATGACATTATATCATGATGGATATTTGCCAGTTTACTGGGCTATAGGGGAGTGATTGGCGAGTGAGTTTGCCTCACCAATCTTTGGCCACCAAATTTTCTAGACTAGAATCTTGTACATTACATGTAGTTAACAGCGCAGGAGCAAGTGTACTTTACATGTTTTGGAGATGCCTAAACAGTTACCCTGAACAGAGTGGGAAGACACACACAATTAGGGCAAACACCTTAGGGTACACATTTAGACCAGCGGTAGACACAGTGAACACCTCTTTTACTAATCAAAGTCTATAATTTGTTAAAATTATGGAGAAAAGCAAATGGACACAGTAACTGGACACAGTCAGAACAATGCACCACAGTCCAACAATTATGTTGTGAATTTTTGCGTCAACTGCATGGCTGCCACAAGTTATATTATAAAGTAATAGCGTAACTTTATTTGTAGCTTTATCATGGCTTTAACAAAAAAAAGGTGAGCTTCACTTTGTAATTAAACTAATACTGTACATAGTGCTATTTATATAGCGGTAGTCCGGGTGCCCATGCCTGAAACCTTCACAGAGAAAAATGTATACTTTTCATAACTGATGAAGTTTCCAAAGTTGATAGGTCTCAGTGATAATACCACTTACCCCAATGTCCGAATTGCCCGGGTGCCAGAGCCCCAAGCACAAGTTTATCTATATACAGTTTTAACCAATCTGGGCTCGCGTGTACCGGGACTCCAATCACGAAAACCAACTACTGGCTGTTGTAAAAAATCATGTAAAAAGGTTAAGACAGCATTGAGATGCAACAAGATTCCAGTATCGCTCTACAACAATAGGAAGGGAATTGTGCTGTAGAGCAACAGCAACTCTCGGGTATTGCCCTAAGAACTGCATAACTATGCAGTAAGGGTGTGGATGATGATTTGAATCAGTGCATTTTTTAGTTAGCGCTACATTCAGTACTGGCCATATTTATTGCCCTATTTGATCCTTTCCCCCTCCAACACATGGTCCCTTTAATGCCAAATTTCTTATTATTTCTACGGAGGCATCAACCCTTGCTACATTAATACAAAGATCATTTTAAAATATAATCCATATAGATTTTAACAGAGAGGAAGTAGAATATTCAAAAAAAGGGAGATTATCTCTGTAACTGTAACTGAATCTAGAGCCAAACCTACAAATAGAAGCTAACTATCATTTTACTCTTTTTGTTCGTATAGTATATATTTAGGCAAATCCCAGGAATCACATTAAAATGCAGCAATTGAAGATTGCTTTACTGTATAAGAAATCTAAATGAGCCTTGATGGATCCTACAATTCCTAACTAGCAATGAACTGTAACTCTCACCCCAGAAATCAGCAGGATTGTGAAATAATCAGTTGTAATCATACAGCCCCCCTTCCAGTGAATAAGAACTAGTTTTCTGGATTTCCAGCATTGTTGCTGATTTCAAAAGTGAGAGATACAGCTAGATGATAGTTAGGAAATATAAATTCCATTTATGCTCATTTATATTTCATTTCAAAGAACTTCAATTGTGTCTATTTTAACAACATAGTGTTTTTGGAAATAACGCTCCATATACAATACCAAGTAAGTCAAAGGGCATCTCCACCCTCAATAATTAGTTTGATATATTGCAGGGCATCACCTCCCACCCCCAACCGCTATATTGGAAATGCAAAAATAGAATCCAAACTCTACTTACAGCCCCTTGCTCCAGCGTTGTTCTAGGAACTACATGCAGGGGGCTGGACCGGCAGCGATGGTTGTGATTGGCTGAGAGGCAGCCAATCACAGACGCGGCTGCCAGCAATGGAGAATGCAGCGAGAGCAAGGCACTGTAAGCAGAGTTTGGATTCTATTTTTACACTTCCAATATAGCGGTTGGGGGTGGGAGGGGATATACATGAAAGATTTCACACTACATGAAGGACAGCCAGGTCAGGATCATGAGGGAGGGGGTTAAAGAGCTCCCCTGCGCATGCCAGAAGCAACTGAGAGGACAAATCAGATGCAGAAAATATTTGGACAGGAAGACAGCTCCTACCCTAAAGTTTCATGGACTTTGAACAGGCACTGCAAAAGAACTATAAGGAGCAGGCATGTAAGGTAAGGATTTTCTTTAAATTGTACAGTGGGGGCAGAAGGGGGTTACATTTTAGTTTGGGGGGTGGACATGCCCTTCAAGTTTTCTGCTACATTGTGGTAATGGGATCTAAGAAACCGCACAAAGAGGAATGTCTTTCCTTGCCGTGATCTCATGATGCAATAACGGACATAATCGCTTAATGCATTGTTGGATCACAAAAAGGTAAGACATTCCCCTTTGCCATATTGAATATCCACGAGTAGATCAAGCTTTTAGTGTTAAAGGGTATCGCCACCCCTAAAATAAACTTTTTACATAGTGTATGGCATCCCATCCCACCCCCGTATGGCATGCCATCCCACCCCAACCGCTGTAAACCAAGCCCCAGAAAGAAACTTACAGTCCTTCATTCTCCTGGCTTTCTGCTAGCCAGAAGCAGTGGAAAGGGGCGGGACCAGCTATCGCGTCTGTGAACGATGCAGATTTAATAAAAGTTCTTATCGATTAAAATGGTGCTAATTTTGCCCCAGCCAATCAGATGTTAGCTTTCAAATGTTAAATAAGATCTGATTGGTTGGGGCAAAATTAGCACCATTTTAAACGATAAGAACTTATATATAATAACCCTGATAAATTTTATGACATGTTTTTAAAAACATTACAGGACAACAATTCCTAAAAAATCTATAAAGGGTGGGGACCTAAACCATCCCTGGGTTTACCTTCAATGTCCAGAACTAAGTGATTAAAGGTGCAAGTGCGTGCAGCCATGTCTCGACTTCAGTCTCGAATCTGTCTAATAGTAAGCTTTTAAGTGGAGGGCATCTGCCTAATAATCAGGTCTTGGGCTGAAAGGGGGGAGGAGCAAAACAGCCTGGCAATCGCAACTTTTAGCTTCTAAGATCTGGGCATTAAAGGTGAACTCTTACGGGGAGATTCAATAAAAGTTCTTCTCATATAAAATAGTGCTCATTTTGCCCCAAACAATCAAATGTTAGCTTTCAAATGTTAAATAAGATCTGATTGGTTAGGGGACAATTTGCACCATTTTAAACGATAAGAACTTTTATTGAATAACCCTGTTAGTTTCTTCTCTAAGTATAAAAACAAACTGGTAAGTTACTCTAATGGGCTTATGATTTGTGATAGGGATGTTAAAGCCTGTCTGATTTACTAAATGATGCAAACTATAAGCTATTTTATGTAGGTCAATGAGCTGTATGAAAGCCCCATGTAAATATTAAAAAAGGAGGAAAAAAGCGGACACAGCTTTAGCTATTTTGCTATAAATATCAGAGACAAACTATAAAGATGATCAAATTAATCATATTGCTTCCTGCAATAACTTTGCATGTGATATGCATCTTGATGAGGCACATCGTTTGAACAAAGAGGCTGTGCAATGAATAGTTTTACTTTGGTTTGGCAGGTAATCCATTTTATAATAGCTAACATTTTGCATTCATCCACTGCAGATAGATTTGGTTGCTTCTGCAACTCTAATTGTATTTTCTGTTGGAACGTACTTTCATTCGTATCTGTTTCGTAGATGAAAGCAGCTACAACCCTAACCATACTTATGTCACCATTTGGGCATATATAAATTGATAGTTTTCCATAAACCAAACTGTTCCCTGATTATACATACAAGAGGGAGAATATGATAAGCCTGTCATATAGTTTCTAGCAATAAATGTTGCACATATTGTAACTGTGATTAAAATGAACTGTAATGCAATCATCCCAGTAACCCAGTAACTGCCTGTTGGGTTTTATTTAATGTTCCTTTTGTGGGTTTCCAAATGGATTCCTCTCTCTGAATGCTAGGCACATATTCACTGAAAGCTCCAACACAGACAAACATGAACACATTTGTCTTTATAATGTTGTAGATGAAAAAGAAAGACCACGTTTATATTTGCCCTTTTGCAGTACAGAACTGAGGCAAACTCCATCATTATTTCCAGTGTGCCCAGTCTGACCTTGGCTTTTCTGGAAGGGTGTATATGGAAGGTCTCCCTCCCTCTCCATAATGGGACTAATAACCACTACTAAATCCTTCATCACCCAGTATGATTCAATATTCAATATTTCAGGAGCAATAAAAAAAATACAAGTACAGTACTTCTACAGGGGGAAACGCACATACACCAGAAAATGTATTTAATGTTTTTTGTATAAAAAAGTTCTAAAAATACAGAATAGTACTAAATAGGCAATATGATAGGGAAGAACAAATGGTACTGATAGAAAAGTACAAGAGGTAAAATATAGATATATATAAGGGGCTGAAGCAATAAAAGGTTTCAAAAGGTACACATGGTTAGATCATTCAGCCTGGCCGACCAGGATAAATTAGTGTCCGAAACAGAAAGAAATATCAGTCAGTCAGCCCAAAATATCTGCTTGTGTGTACCTAGTCTTAGATATCATCGGATTGGTTGTGACAATTAATAGCACAGGCACACGTTTGCACCTTTTATTACCAAGTTCTCCCCCTAATATCCCTAATGTCCGATCACTCCTTTGTCTGATTAGAACAAATGAACCCATGCAATGTTTTCAGCCCAATCGGCTGATACACAATGAACAATTAGCATATAGGACTTTCAAGGAGGGTACTTATATTACCATAAGCAAAAGTAGTTCCCCGTAGGTGAATACACATAAAAAAGGTTATATATAAATCACATAAAAATCAACAATATATAGCTGGCCAGCCACAATGTCTACACAATATATAAGTAAAACTATGACATCAAATAAGTAACATATTAGTGCACAAGGATAAAAAATATATAAATCAATAAAAAGTCCACAGACTCACTATCAAGGGTAACTATGGGATAAGAACCCAGATCAGCAGCTAAAAAGAAGGGTTTAATCTGAGAGGCATCCAGATAACATGTCTCTATATGAAATGTTAAACAACTGGATTATCACAAAGTTCTGTCGGTGTGTGCACACCATATAACACCATAGGATGCCGGGATGGAGAGAAATAATATAAGTAATACTACACCGTTGCAATGAATTGAGCAGGTAGGAATACTTGGCTGAATGGACCCCCCGGACTTCAGTGCTGTTAAGTCCGTGGCTAAAGCAGGCCAGCGGAGGTAAGTATATCAGCTGTTTTTCAGCGTTAAAGGGAAGTTGGTGTGACAAGCGTTACAGGGGAAGTTGGTGTAATAAGGGTAAAAGGGGATGTTGATGTGATACGCATTATTTGGTGTGATACACGTTAAAGAGGAAGTTGGTGTAATAGGGGTTAAAGGATAAGTTGGTGTGGCACGCGTTACAGGGGAATCTGGTGTGGTACGGGTTAAAGGGGAAGCTGGTGTGATGTGTGTTACAGGTAAAGTTGGTGTGATGCACATTACAGGAGAAGTTGGTGTGATGCACGTTACAGGGTAAGTTGGTGTGATACACGTTACAGGGGAAGTTGGTATGATACTGGTTAAAGGGAAAGTTAGTGGGGTATGCGTTAAAGGTTAAGTTGGTATCGTACGTGTTAAAGGGGAAGTTAGTGTGGTACGCCTTACAGGGGAAGTTGGTGTGATGCAGGTTAAAGGGGAATTTAGTATGGTACATATTACATGGAAAGTTGGTGTGATACCAGTTGCAGAGAAAGATGGTGTGGTACGCGTTACAGGGGAAGTTGGTGTGATACAGGTTAAAGGGGAAGTTGGTGTGGTACATATTACATGGGAAGTTGGTGTGATATGGGTTTCAGAGGAAGTTGGTGTGGTACGTGTTACAGGAGAACACTTTAACGTACACTTTAAAGTATATCATATCAACTTCCCTTTTAACATTGGGGTACATCTTACAGTACATTATTTTATTTTTTAGGGTAAATACTGAAACAGAATTTTCCGTAAAACTTGGACATTTTTCAATATCCCCTTAATAGTGACTATGTTGCACAACAACTCCTACATTTACAAGTACTGCAATCAACCAAAATTAATTATTGACTCACAATGTCCTCCAGAAAACACAATTCAGATGCTTTACTCACATAAAATGAATGCTTCCAAAACAAAATGACACATGCAAAAGAAAAACACTGCTAATCTAGTCCTCTTTCCAGTCCATGTTTTACTCTTACCTCTTTTGCATTTTAAAATGTTTGGAGGTATGTTTCGGTCGGATCTTTAAAAAAAAGGGGGGGGGGCAATGCCGGGTACTCTGCTAGTGTTGCAATAAAATGGTAATATATAATGTAAGCAACTGAAAGTGGGTGTGTACTAACATCATATTTTGTAAAAAAAATTCTGTAGTGTCTGGCACCCTAAGCCCACCCAGAGGCAGCCAATCACAGATGCGGCTGCCAGCATTTCAGAACACCGGGGGAACAAAGAGATTTAAGTAAAGTTCTGCTGCTTTTTTAATTAAACAAACCTTATTGCCTCAACCCATAATAAATAAGGCACAAAGCAGAGGCTTTCAGAAAGGCAACTATAGTGCTATAGTGTTTGGATTCATCTAAAGAAATCTAAAGAAAGCAAACAGCCAATTGTGAATATTCATCCACAGTGCATATTATAATGTACCAAATAAACGGAATGTAATATAATATGTAAGCAATTGGGATGTGCACGTATATCTTATTTTGGACACTGGTGACCACACATTTGTACCTCTTTTGTATATTGACTGTAAAACTTGATTTAGAAAATATACAGTTTGAGACAGATCATTAAAGGGCATCCATACTGAAAAAAAAAATTTAAATTGACCATTACTGGAAACTATTTCTTCCTAACCACCACTGTATCATTTGCTTTGTTAATCTGCCCCCTATTTCTTTAGATATCCAGTCTAAAACATCTTAACATTTCAGCTGTCAATCAAGTGCCTTGCTGTCATAAACTATTCTTCTGTGAGTTGTAGCTGGAATGGTGACAGAGTTTTGACAGCTGGAATGCTGTGTGCAGTTTCAACAGTTGGTTTGTGGGCAAAAAATTCAGGTCAGATGTATGTGGGAGTGGTTAAAAGAGGGAGGGGAGATACTGCTTCTGAGCAAAACATGTGCTGGATAGAAGACATGCAGCAACACACAGTCCTCAGAAAAATTGCTGCTGACACATGTTTTTTTATAAATTAAGATGAGGAAAAGTAATTTTTTCAGCATAGTGTCCCTTTAAATTCCATTAATAAGATTAGTTTTATTTTTAGAAATTAAATTATAATCTACTTGTTTTCTGTTAGTCTTTGTGCAGTAATTTCCAAAGGAAAAGGAAAAAAAAGTTTTGTGTATGATGAGGTCACTCTAGGTAAGGTATTTTGTAGCACACAAAATATTATTTTGTGTCACACACACGATATATATCTATGTTGATAAATTTTTTTTAAAGGAAACAGTATAATTTATAGCTAACATCAACATATGTTTCTAAAGACATGAATTTCTGATATTGTTGCTGCAACTCATATTGCATTTCATATTAAATGTCATTCTGCAGATAAGCAGTATGGTATCCCCCTACTGGTATACACATTTAAATTAGTAACCTACCCAATATTATATTACTGGTAGAGAAAAACAAATGAAAGAAAAACAATGGATATTTTCTATTTAATGGAACAACATTTATAAATGAATATAACAACGATCTACAGATACATTATCAGTTGGTAAGTGCTCTGCTGTTGAGGCAGAATGCATTGTGTTACTGCTAGAAAGAAGGAATAATTTAACAGGAGTGCCAGTAAACATAAGAATATCTTGCTTGAGTTGACCTAATAAAATATTTAAAATGGTATAGACCAGCATAATGGGAAGAAACTTCTAAATGCTGTTGATTCATTATAACACAAGACATTTTCACATAATGATACAATTGTATATACATTGTATACCAAGACTAGGACAATAGCATTTACTGTGAATTGAGATGTTCTGAGCTAATACCAGGGGGGCGATGGGTACAAAAGTTTGCTCATGCTGTTAATTTGCTGCAACCAATTTTGGCTTTTTACTGGGTTATTGCAATGAGTTCATACACACGTCAGATCATCTACGCATGAACGTTCAGCAACCGTCACATTATACACTAGTTCTGCCAAAGACGTCTGTACATATATCAATGATAGAGGATAGATAGTGTTTGTTGGTAAAGGTGTTACGTAACGTATGTATTGCATGATGTGCAGAATATCGTGTGATCTTGAAATGTTCCACATGTGCATTTCATTCAATCTTACGTCACAGTCTACCGATAATCTGCCGACTTTGTACAAACATACGACAATCGGCAGAACGACTCCGCCAGGCTGATCGTCAGAAAAAGCCGACAACAGTAGTGTATCGTTGGTCTTAGAAGATCGTTGAAGCTTCATTTTTGCACAAATGTTGTGCGATGAGTTGTTCATTGTGCAAATTATGACATAATTGTTTGTATGAAGCTTTAATAGCACAGGCAACCTTTTGCATGTTTTATTACATAATCGGCCATATGGTTAAAGGAGAACTATAGTGGCATCAGCTTCTACTTAGCTGGGTACACTGGGTAAATAACCTAGACCACCAACTCCTGCTTGTAGTGCCAGTCTAATCCCCCTGAATATTATCAATGGAGCTTGTCTTCTTATTGGACAGAGTCATTAACTCCTCTAAAGGGGCAGTCTGGTGTTTGATGGCTTTGTTTAGAGAAACTATAGGAAACCCAAGGGCGAGGACTAACCAGCAGTCCTTATCCTGTGTACTATTAGGGGTGTTTGATTAGGAAACCCAAGGGCGAGGACTAACCAGCGGTCCTTATCCTGGGTACTATTAGGGGAGGGAGGAATGTTAAAGTCTCAATTGTTGCCCTTTAACCACATCTCTAAATGTTTCATTCATTCTCCAGATTAAAGTAATTTACTACCAAAAAATAGTTTAAATTGTATTGAATAAGGGTTAGTACCTAGTCTACAGAACAGATATGGCAAATATTAAAGCTAATAGAGCTTATAATGCATTAACTTATCCTTTATAACAAGGATGTGTGACTTGTTAATCTCTGATACAAGTTTACAACTGATATAGTAAAAGTCAGGTTATTAGCAATAAGTAAAAGAATAGGGAACCGAGAGTTTGGCATCTCATCAAGAAAAAAAGAACCACAGAATGTGCTGTATGTATAGTGCTATAAAGGCTGTCAGACACAAGAAGGTGGAATACTGACTGACACGCGACAGCTGAGGAAAAGTTCTAGCAGCTTCAGTCAAAAATATCATTGGCTGACAGGTCCAAGGCAGATTTTAGGTTTGGGTAGTGATAAAACCAGAGATGATTAAGTGATGAGCTGAAGATGAAGGTTAAATAAATTGATAGAAACGCACAAAGGTTTATTTAAATGTAGTATAGAAGCACCCTCACAATCAATAAAAATAGGGGTTTTGTCCAGCACAGAAGTGAAAATGTTTGCCTGATACAGTAGTAAAAATAAAGTAGACCTTTGGCTGAAGAACCTATACTTGAACTTCCCAGGCTTGCTCTCTGGTTATACAGTACATGGGTTTAGTTAGAGGGTAACTACACCCTGAAACAAAAACTGCTGGTTAAAACAATGCATCACTTATCATTGTAACCAATTTGTATCTAGAGATAAACAGTAATATCTTTCAAAGCCCTGCAGTTTCTGCTCCTACCCCTAGCTCAGTGAGCTTGGGCGTGATTAGTAGGATTCACCCAATAATCTTCTGTGTTGAAAGGGAGTAAAACAGAAAGTGAAAGTAATTGAAGATTTAATTGATTTCACACAGTAGTTTATTTAGTTTAGTTTATTTTGTGTAGGAATTGTGATGAAAGACAAATGATTCACCATTAAATGGCAAATTTTCAGACTGCAAAGGGAGGGAGAAAAGAGTTTTGGGGTTGAGATCTAATTTAGCAGTTCTAAGAGTTTGTATATTTATATGATAAGAAATGTGGTTTTCTATCAATTCTCAATCCTCCTTCTCTGTCTGTTAGAATATGTGTAAGAATATGTGGGTGGGATTTCTTAAAAACCAATTGCAACAGGCTCCAAACATGATTGCAATAAAACCATGCTTGGCTAACTTCCATTTAGATGTGATGATGAATTTGGATCCCAAAGTAAACTGGGCTTTGGGCTGATTTAAAGGAAATCAAAAAATAGCTGACTTGCTATTGTAAAAAAAATGCACATGTACCTCTGGGAGTATGTTACACTGGAAAGTAATTTCCTTGTACTAACTTGGTTAAAGAAAATGATATAATTTGTAAATTGTGTGAGTCCCTATAGCATTTGTTTGGTTATCAGTCATGTAATAGTAATGTTCCCTAGGGAGGTAGCAGTGTTCCATGACATATACGTATTCCCTGGCTCTACAATCGTAACATCGTTCGAAAATTGATCAGGCCAGGTGATTTTATAGAACATCGCAAAAACGTTGTCCGGTAAGCTGTAGTGTAGGACACCTGTAGTGTAGGACACCTGTAGTGTAGGACACTGTATGTAGGACACCTTAAGTTGCATCCAATAATATTTTGTTAACCCTTATAACACCCCACATACTCCATATTTTACCAACCTTATACTATCAAACACAGGCAATGGTATAAGTTTACCAAGTGGATATTTTTCTACATGCAGGTTACTTGATTGTCGTGTATACAAAATGACACAAAATGACACCAGAGATAAAAATTTTAATAAATAAAATCTGAAACTTATTGTCTAAATATGGATGTCCACACTGCTGCAATAAAGTAGCTATAAACTAGCTGGCTGTGTGTAAGATACATGTAAGCTGAAATTCATAACTTAACAGCTGCATATTTAACATCCCTAGTACAAAATAAAGAATAATGCAGCTCTAGTCCAGATTATACATAATAATACTGTATTGATACAATAATAAAGTGATGTGATTGTACGAAACACCTCAACGCCTTCTTATTATACAGAATAGAATATCATTAATCACGTGAATAATACGTTCCCAGATGAGCCTTTAAACGCCAGAATAATTGGAAGCAAATTTATTTACCCATATGTGTCAGCATTTCAAAATGCACTGACCACAGTATATGCATCTAATCGATAATACCTACACTATACTATCCAGCAAGAATACTTTACAGGATTTTGTATATAGCTGAGTTATTGAAAACCTTTTATATGCACATTAGTCCTTAACTAAAAGTGGACTCTTTGCAATGTAAAATATTGTTTGTGATTTCCTTAGGGGTTTTGCTTAAAATACACAGAATTCTGCTGTTTTAGTAGAAAAGGGGGGCGACTAGTTTATCTCTCACGTACACAGTGCCAGCAAGCTTCCTTAATGCAAATTCCAGTCACACTTGCTTTACTTAAACACAATTAGCTCTGTGTAAACTCTCATCACCAAACACATGCATTGCATGGTGCATGAAATACCAATGGAAATCCCTTTATATGACTAGGCAGGGATTGCAATGCTTTGCTGCATTCACTGGTGAGAAATAACACCCCTTCCAAAATCAAGGCACTGTACTGATTTAATGTGCTACAAAAAGAGCATCAGTATACAGCAGTGACTCGAAGGAAAACATATAACATGGAGCAGTTAAGTTATTTCTATAGGCATTCAGCACGTCAAATCTCATTATAGGCACAACACCTACCCACACATAACTGAGCAGCAATGAACATGTTATGTAACAGCACATCACCTTTAAGGGAACAGCAACTATAACAACCTTTCCTACTAATGTCTCCCTCCCAATGTGACTTTGACATGTGTGACTTGTAATATGTATGATCACATACAGTAAATAACAACCATCACTTGAAATAACACCTGTACATGCTGTATTAATATCACCATCACAAACCTTGTTGGAGCTCTAGTTAAATGGGTTACTGTAAGATTCCTATTAAGTTTCAGGGCCACAACAGACTGAAAACACATATTAAACTTTTATATCCCCCCAATCCATATGATTGTCAAAATCATAGTAAATCAAGTACTGCTGTGTCTACGGAATCAAACATAATCATTCTAAATGCAAAATAAAATGAAAGTTTTTTTGGAAGCTTCATTGACCCTTTAGTGGCCAACAATAATTATTTTTACCAACGCCCCAAAATTCAGGAGATTGAAACTGAAATGGAAATAAAGGAAAAGCTTGCAGTGAATCAGCAGCATTACCATACACAGTATCAGACACTGGGAAGTTTGGGTGGGAATAGGGCAATGAATACAAAGAAACCACTGTGTGCTTTGTAAGAGAGTACACCAGCCAGGGAAAGAGAGTGTGCTGTGTATGTGCCATTCCCTGGCACTGTCAGGGGATGCATTAGCTGGTGCCAGGGGCACCGTAATATGGGAGAAAATGTTGCTAAATAAGGAATGTGATCTGATTTATTCATTCATGTTTTATATAGTTTAACTTTGTGTATTGAAATGCAAAATTCTTTATTAGATTGTATTAGAGAAAGTTAGAAACTCACATATCCAAGACATGACTGGTGGCAGAGGGCCAACAACAGGACCCCATTCACAACAACAGACACCTACAACTCCCATTATCATGCCATCCCCAGCAGTATCCCCAGCTCCTACCTTATAGACCAGACAAACTGCAAGTGAAGAGCTGGGGAACTTGGTCTTGACTGCCGGAGTTAGACAGCGACAGTCCTGGTGTAGCCCATTATCCTGAACGGCTGGAGGGCACTACCACTGGGAGTTATAAATTGACAGCCAGTTGCCCTTCTTTGTTCACACTGATGCCCCTGTATTCTTCTTATATCCTTTCCCCCAGCAAACTACAAATTGCTGCGTCTTTCTTTCCATCCTGTGACAAATTTGGCAAACTGGAGATTTTATTTCTATAAAACACCAGACACGTCTACGAGTACTCAAACTGCTATGAATGCCCAAAGTGCTGATCAGTTCCACTGGCAAAGTCCCTGCTTGCGATCACATGCGACTGCCTCTGGGTTGCTTCCAGTGGCAGCACTTAGTTGCAGTGCAGTGTGCCTGTGATTGGTTAGAATGCTGAAACCGAGCAGTGCAGCATCCCTGTGATTGTTTAGAATGCTGAAACTGAGCTGTGCTGTGTCCCTGGGTTGGTGGATTCTATGTGATTGGTTTAGAATTCTGGGACCCAAAGATTCCCTCTCCTCTATGAGGGACTGAATAGCTACTGCCACTGTCCTTCACCAGCAGGCGACTGACTGGGATCCTCTGATCCAGCAGCATTGAAAGGATTTTCTGTATCAGACCTTCCCTTCCTGCTCTCCCAGGTCCTAGCACCACCCTTCTCAATTGCACAGCAACATTAGCTTGCAAGGAGGTTTCATTGTTATTCTAATCTACACTTTTTGCTTAAAATACACAGAATTCTGCTGTTTTAGTAGAAAAGGGGGGCAACTAGTTTATTTCTCACGTACACAGTGCCAGCAAGCTTCCTTAATGCAAATTCCAGTCACACTTGCTTTACTTAAATACAATTAGCTCTGTGTAAACTCTCATCACCAAACACATGCATTGCATGGTGCATGAAATACCAATGGAAATCCCTTTATATGACTAGGCAGGGATTGCAATGCTTTGCTGCATTCACTGGTGAGAAATAACATCTCTTCCAAAATCAAGGCACTGTACTGATTTAATGTGCTACAAAAAGAGCATCAGTATACAGCAGTGACTCGAAGGAAAACATATAACATGGAGCAGTTAAGTTATTCCTATAGGCATTCAGCACGTCAAATCTCATTATAGGCACAACACCTACCCACACATAACTGAGCAGCAATGAACATGTTATGTAACAGCACATCACCTATAAGGGAACAGCAACTATAACAACCTTTCCTACTGTCTCCCTCCCAATATGACAATGACTTGTAATATGTATGATCACATACAGTAGATAATAATCATCTCAGTTAACCCTGTACATGCTGTATTAATATCACCATCACAAACCTCCTTGAAAATCTAGTTAAATGGGACAATGCTAAAACAACAGACTAAAAGGAAAAGTTATATTGACCAATAAGTATTTTCTCCAATGCCCCAGGATTTAGGAGACTGATTAACATCATTATTATACACAGTATCAGACATTGGTTAGTTTTGGTTGGAATAGGGCAATTGGTGTATACCAGACAGAAAAAGAGACTGTGCTTTGTGTGTGCCAGTAGTATGGGCACTGCCCATACTACTGGCAGCTATTTGCTGACAGTAAAACTCACAGTCCATGTAGTCTTGAAAGAGCCTTGTGAGCATCTGTACCTATTGCCATACACCCTGACCTCACTATTCACTCTCTCTAAATGCTATATGCTATATTATATACTATAATTGTTGTGTTTAATGCAATTTATATATGGTATGTTTATAATTTACATTTTTGTTTACTATATTTGTATATTAAATGAAGATTACTGTGTAGATTATTACAACATCTTAGGTCCTGGTATAGCTCATTGTCCTAGATGGCTGTGGGGCACTACCACTGGGAGTTAATTACTGACAGACAGTTGCTGATATATGTATGTATATGTTTATTTATGTAGTGCCACTTAGGGATGCAGCTCTGTAAAATATTATAATAAAAGCTGTACAAGGGGACCAAAAAATGTAAATAAATAAGTATGTGCATTAATTAGTATACACATGCTTGAAGCATGAAAAATAAGGAAAGAGGTCCTTGTACCGTAGTGCTTACAATCTAGTTATGTGAGTAATATACAGATACATAGGAAAGGGTAGAAGGGCCATAGTGAAAACTTGTGCAGTGCCCATTAAAGACAATCGGGAGACACAAAAGAAAAAAAAGGAGTAGGCGGCGTGAGTGGTGGTCTATATTATAGTTGGTTCTGTGATGAGTGGAGGGTATAAGCAGGGACATATACTGTAGTACACTAGAGAAGAAATATAAGAAGGAGCAGCAGAGCAAAGTGATTTTAATGTTGACAAAATATGTTGTTTAATGGGGATTTGTGCAGCACAGGGTCCAGCACAATTTGTGCAGCACAAGTTCCTGTATATTAAAGAGCAAGACAATGTCTGCAGTAGAGTTTAGTATTGACTGAAGTGGAGAAAGATGGGAATCAGGAAGACCAGTGAGCAGGTTACAATAGTCCAGGTGTGATAGTATGAGAGCATAGAAAAGCTTCGTGGTAGTGCAATATTATAAAGAAAAACATTTTAGCAACATTGTTAATTTGGTTATAAAAGGAGAGAAAGAAATCTATAATTACCCCTAAGCAATAATGATGCCCCTGCAATCTCCTTATATCCTTTCTCCCAGCAAACTACAAATCGCTGCATCTTTGTTTTCA
This sequence comes from Hymenochirus boettgeri, assembly GCA_019447015.1. Classification (NCBI taxonomy): domain Eukaryota; kingdom Metazoa; phylum Chordata; class Amphibia; order Anura; family Pipidae; genus Hymenochirus; species Hymenochirus boettgeri. Next base: position 78,801,045 of record CM033469.1, on the reverse strand, counting down.
TTCTGCCACAAATATAGCAAACTGGAGATATTTTATTAGATGAAACAACCAAAACATCCACAAGCACTAGAACTACCATGAATTAATTTTCTATATCAGACCTTCCCTTCCTGCTCTCTGCCTGTCCTAGCACTCTGCTGTTACTGTAAGTTGGTAGTGTGTGTGTGTGTGTGTGTGTGGTCCCAAATTCCATATTATATTGATAGAAATCTGAATGGGCTAGGATTAGTGCACAGAAAGGACGAGAACAGGGATTCTCAAATCTGTGTGCCTCAAGATGTTTGAAAACTGCGAATCCCATGCATTCCCTGGTTTCTCTATGTACCATTTAAGAATTCCTGGACCAGAGAGAGAAAGTAAAGCTGCTGTCCAAGGTTCTGAATGAGACTCTATGATCACCAGATCTGAGCTTCTTAGCTTTTTCTGCTCTTAACAAAGGGAAATATTAGTTGATGCACTCTAATTAACATAGCAGTGATTGTTCTATGTTTATTTGTTTATTTAACTAATTATTCTTTGGACATTAAAGGGCAAGTCCACCCCTTAAATGAAAAATTATATATAGGTAAATTACCCCCCAAAACTACAATATTTAGAAAGCTGAAATATATGACTAATTTGAAATGCTGCACCGTATTCTATTGCCCCTGTTTCTGCTCCCGTTAGCATGGATTTTACAGTTGACATTGCAACCAATGACTGACAGCAAAACTCCTAGCTGCCTTCTCTGAGCATGTTCAAGCATATAACTAGCTCACTTGCTGAAAGGGGTGTGAAAAAAATGCTAACACACACTACCCCTAGTTTCCATTAGGCATTTGGGAGCATAGCATGAATACACTAAGGGCCATTCTTTGAAAAAGATGTCATTATGAGGGTGGGATTCTAATGTAGGTTAGAAAATCTGATTAAAAGATATCTATACTCTACAAATTAACTGTTTAAAAATGGAAAGTACCTGGGGTAGGAAGGTAGGATTGATTATTCCCACCTCACAATATCATTTTGTTCAGGAGCTACAGCACTTACTGTTTTAAGCTAAGCAACAATAAACGGTAAAATGCTGATACATATTCTGTGCTAATCAGATAAGTAAAACTAACCGAAATACATGAAAAGCAATAGGGAATACATTATACCTGCAGATGCACGGGCCATGAAGGGTCTTCTGAAATTGTAATAAGGAATGCACCAAATGCTGCACAAATTATTGGTCTTACAAGACCTTCTACTGTACATTTTTAATTGGATACAGATTTTTAAGTGCTGATAGGGACAATGCAGCCAAGTACAAATGCTTATTTATAATGACGTCTTCTGCTTTTAAAAGTGAGCTAACACTAGACTATAATGGCTCTGTATACATTCAATAACCATTGTTACTCACTAGGAAGGAGGGCTTCTAAAATAAGAAAACAATATAAACTTGTAGAACTTGGGGTAACTCATTTTAAAATCCAAAAACATAAAAATAGAAATCTGCATGCTGAAATGCTGGCCAGTATTTATATTAGAAACATGATGCAGTCTGCCTCGGTTCCAGTGTAGCCATACAGCATGCATTTAATAATCTGGTACTTGCAAGTTGCAACATCTGGAAAAGTTAGGAATTATAAAATCCATTAGGGCTCATTCACATTTTACCTTTAGTTTACCTTTATTAAAAAATAAACCACAGGGATGAAGGAAACTGCACAAACATGCACACTTCCGTTTATATTCTTTGATATACCTTAAAGGTCCTCTTATTCAGCCCAGGAGCGCAGCTAGTTGCAATTAGAAAGACTGGAGAGTTTCTTTAAGAAGTTTGTGCATGGCTGGAGAGCAGGGAGTTTGCTGAAGCTAATGATAGATAGATGCTGTTTGGAGACTGAAACTCTGTTTGGTCTGATTGTCAGAATTGTCAATCACAGCTGCTAGTGTCACCTCAAAACAATTCTCAATGCCAGTTTTAGAACTTAAAAACAAGTGGGTTTTCTGACCCTTGGTTTAACCAGAGGATTTTGTTGCTCTTATGTGGTCCAGTAGCATATGCAAATGGTCATTCACTCTGTGTTCAAATATAAAAGTTTAATCCTCCTATCTGTCTAGATTTTCTTGACCTTTCCTTCTTGCACCTAATTGTTTCCATTCTTGCAAATATAATTGACCGCAAGTCTTTTACTTTGACCTGATGTTCCTGGCTGCACCTGAAATTTTTAGTTTAGCACACAGTAACTGAAAACCTTCACAACAAAATCATTTCATCTAGCTGGAAACACATGAATGACCTTGGGTCAAATTGCAATTTAATAGAGTTCTTTGAGGATTTATTTGTGTGAAAGTTTACCTACAATAGCTAAATACAACGTCAACAATCGCTTTATTTGTCCTTTGATTTCAGAAGTGTCAGATAACCACATTCAGTACAGACAGTGCAAATATTTCAACTGTAAGGTTATCATTCCACATTGCATTAATATATAATCATATTAGATCTTCGTATCTTTGAATCGAAAATCGTCTAGCTGCTAGCATTAGCTGTAAAATAAATATTTATATATTACATACATTACATTTATATATATTCATTTTTTAAAAGGCATTTTGCAGAACTGTGTGGAAATATGCTAAAGATGTCAGGCAGCAAAAATGGTCTAAAATGATTTTCTTGACATATAGCCCATAAACTGCATTGCAAGTAATTCCTATCCAAAGATATACTTGTGTGCAGTCAGTACTTCTCCCTTCTCCCAGTGGAACAATCAAGTGCGATTTGTCCAGGGTAAAGACTATGAGCTGATTTACCATCATACATTATGTTTAAGAATTATTTCCCAGTGCATACAATGCAGTCAGCTTTATAGATTGTGTCTGTGTTGCAATAGGGAAGGAAACTGCAATTAAAGGGCATGTCCAGCCCTTTAATGCACAGCAACCCCCTAAACCCCAGTTTCGCATTATACATAGTTTCTAAAGATGCCCCTGAAGTGACTAACCTGACCTGTCCCCCAGTTTCTCTGTCGCGCTACTCCACTGCTCTGCGGCGATACTTGTTGGTCACGGCTGTCAATTAAGTTGCGACGTGATGTCACACCCAATTATCTGTCTGCCGCGACCAGGAAGTGCCTCACTACTCCTGTTCTTGCTCAAAATAACCTCAAAACAGGAGCACGGGTGGCACCCAGGTGGTGAGGGACCGCGTCAGGTAAGCAACTTCAGGGGCATCTTTGGAAAATGATTTAGCACAACTTACATGCCCTTTAAGCTGCCCATGTGACTTGGAATTGAAATCTTCTGTGAATTTGCATTGATACTCATTAGACCTCTGTATACTTTGTATGGATATTAGATAGTTACATTGTTAAATTTGAGATGAAAAAATACAACAGTCCTCCACACACAAAAAAAACCCCACCCCCTCCAGAAAAAGCACAGTGTCCTCCACTCAAATCATACATGCCCCTCAGTACACCAAACTAAACAAGGATACAACCAAACTAACATGCCTACCCAAAATGCAGTCACCAGCTATAGCCCTGGATATTCTGCATCAAAGCCTCCTTTCAATGTGTTTAGAGATTCAGCTGACTCGGAGTTAAAATCATGCTAACCAATATAGAATTCAGTGTTACTTTAATGAGACTCGCGCAATTGCCGCTTGCAATTTAATATCCCGTTTACGCTACATTTAGCTGCTGTCAAAATCTCGCTGTGAGGTTACGCTTGCAAACCCGATATTAAATCGAGGTGGGAAGATTTAACCAGAACGATTGCAGCTCTGGGTAAACCTTTCCGAGGACCTTTTGCATGGATGGGAACACTTTTTATTAAACCAAAAACCCTTTCAGTTTGACTCTATAGTACAGTGTTTCTCAACCAGAGGTCCTTTAGAGGTTGCATGGGGGTCCTTAAGAGATAGACAGAAAATCTATGGATCCACCTTTTTGATGAATACAGATATATATTTTTTTATATATTTATCAATGTTCTGTATGAATTATATGTTTAATGTATTGATGTCTGAGAGCTAAATAAAAATAAGTCATGTTTTAATGCAAGGCTTCCTTCCCACCCCCACGGACTTTAGGTGTATTTTTTTTAAATAAAAATATTTTTATTTATCTATCATTAATACTTGTATAAATTATGTAATTTGATGATTTGATGACCGAGAAAGAAAAAGATAATCTATAATCATTATTTTATGTAGGGATTCCCGAGACACAGAAATTGTTTCAAGGGTTCCTCACAGATGAAAAGGTTGAAAAATACTGCTATAGTAAATATTATTTTATATAGAGCACATGATCTACACACCTCTGATGACTTAAAAAATTGGATTTTATTCCACCCCAAATAGAAAAAGATATTTCAGTTTATAGTTTAATAGGAAAATATCATCAGACACAAATATTTTATAGAGTTTGAAAATCGACAAAGTTCTGATTTATTACAGGCCAAAGGCTCAGTTCACTTACAGTGTGAGGTTCCCCATACCGTGTTTGCAAAGGATACTGCTAGATTATACAAGTGAAAGGCCAGTAAAACACATTATATGATATTTCATTTTCTACCAGTTGGCTCTATCATGAATAAAAAAAAAAATCTACTGTAAAAAATCAATGGATGTAATTTCTCAAAATTAGTTTATAATATACTAATATAGTATATAGTATATATATATATATAGTATAATATATTGGTAGTTTTTTAAAACTACACAGTGGGGCCAGTATGGGGTTACATTTTAGTTTGGGGGGTGGGCATGCCTTTAACGCGAAAGAATCCTTAGCAATTTTTCTTATAAACTGAATTTCTTCTTGAGACTTACAGTAACCTTTTAAACATTTTTTCTGACTATATCTTTATGGAATATAAAGGTATATAATTTAGACAAACATAGAGAAACATGCACTTTTATAAAGGAGAGCAATAATTAATTATAAAAATGAAAATATACCCCTTACTGTAAAAAGGATATTAAAACTCACAGAAGGGTTCCAAGCAAAAGGATGATGGTCGGCGCTTGTATACAAGTTATGGAACTCCAAGGTGACTTCTCAATTCTGAAGCACTCTTTAATTGTACATCCTTGTCTTGCACCATAGATTACCCAGAAGACAGATTTCAGACATGCTTTGGATTGACACACTATCTATTCAGACTGGGTCCCCAGGTCCCAAACATTTGTTTCTACTAGCACTGAGATTCAAAATGTTGTGTTCAATGCCCTTTGCCTTTAGTAAGATCACTGCTATACGCAGGCTGCAGGCAAACTAGCAGATTTGAGGTGAAGTCACACAGGGTCATAAAATGTCAATACTTTGACTAAAGGTAATGTTATTAATGCCTGGGGCTTTATCTCAAAATAGATATTCCCAAGGGATGGGCAGTATTTCTACAGTCCATCCAAATTCAGTATTCCTGATAAAAAATATAAATACACTTTTACACCATGCAATTGTCTTTTTAGTATAACTTGCTGTAATACATTTCAATGTGCAAATGTTATATCATCATGGCTCATTGCAGGGATTCCTTTTATTTTTTTATGTATATATGTAAGAAAATTAACCACTTAACAAGCCTTAACAATCCAACAATCCAATCATTAATTCATGATTATTGATCAAAATTTATTTTTGACTATAGTTACCCTTTAAGTATGGCTACCACAGAAATAGAAGGGTAGGTAGGTAGGTATGTGTACCTGTGTCGGGTTGGGGGTTAATTTTTTTTTTTTTTTTTACAATAGTTACCCTTTAAATATGGCTGCCATGGAAATGGAAGGGTAGTTCAGTAGGTGTGTGTATTGGGAACAGGTTGGAAGTTAAAAAAACAAACATTTTTCATTATTGATCAAAACTTGATTATTGATCAAAAAAAATGTATTTTACTTTAGTTACCCTTTAAGTATGGCTGCCACAGTAATGGATAAGTAGACCAGTAGGTGTGTGTACTTACTGTACCTGTGTCGGGTTGGGGGTTAAAAAAAACAAACTTTGATGATAAGTTTAAATATGGCTGCCATGAAAATGGAAGGGTAGGTCAGTAGGCGTGTGTACCTGGAACTGGTTGGAAGTTAAAAAAACAAACTTTTTTGATTATTGATCAAAATTTGTTTTTTGACTTTAGTTACCCTTTAAGTATGGCTGCTACAATAATGGATAAGTAGATCAGTAGGTGTGTGTACCTGGGTCTGGTTGAGGGGGCATGTCTTTTTTGTGTTTACAAACATAAAACTATCATAAAACTTATTTAACATTTGAACGCTAACATCTGATTGATTAGCACCATTTTAAACGATAAGAACTTTTATTGAATAACTCTGTTTCTCTTTAAGGGTGCACAGTTTAAAAAAACAGTAACCTAGCATGTAAACAAATACATGAGTGGATTCCGCGGCTTTAGACTACAGTCTAAAAAGAGCTTATGAAAGCAAATAAATATTTTCTATTACTATAACTTTTCTGCTCCAATGAGTGTTCTCTTGTCAATATATAAAAACCTGATGTAGCAGCAGTTCGATGAAACCTTAAATTGTATATTTGTATTATGTAGTGGGAAGTGTAGAATGCGAATTGACCCAGGGTCACATTAAGGTGTAATATGCACATACAATATGGTACTAACATGCATACTGAGTGTGGCAGTTTGATGAACATGAACATGTCACTGTTGTGACAGGGTTAATTTTTTTTTTAGTAGAGTAAAAAAAATGTACATAACATGACTAATTTAATGAATTCTCTCTTACGTAATAATTTTTATTATTGAGCCTAATGTCCCTTGAAATAAATTAAATTTGTGTTTTTTTCAATCAGTAGAGAAGCATTTTTATGTAATAAAATATAGGTTTTGTTTCACAAAAAAATAAAGGTCTTCCAGTAGTGGCACAAGATGGGCTAGTCAGAAGTAGGATTAAAAGTCCATAAAATAGATATATAAAGTCTCATACAAGACAAAAAGGCATCTGCTTGCCTCAATGTTCCAAAAAGTTCTTTTAACTCAAATGGAGACAGTAAATGGAAGGAGTCACCACACAATATTTCAGTCCTTCAGCCCTGATCGGCACTTAAGAGCGGACCGGCACACCACCTGAATTTGAATAGGAAATCTATAAGTATTCGCCTTGTTTAAAATAGTTTTATTTTTCCTACCTTTTATATTTGTTTTGAGTAAACTTTATTGCTATTTGACAAATATTTGTTTTGAGGCAAACGGATCCCTGTTCATTTTTGGCCTGCTGTAGGAGACTTTTGTGTAGATACTTGCAGAGTACCCGGCGTTGCCCGTTTTTTTTCCAATGTTGCGTCTTGCACCTGCAGCTAAATTTTAACAAACCCGCAACATGTCCCGACCCGTACCCACAGCTTTCTACCTGAACCTGATCCGCAACCTATTTAAAATCATTGTGGTTTACCTGAATCTGATCTGCAAATCGGGTAATCCTCGGGTGCCCAACCCAATGCAGGATTCTAAACCTGATCTCCACACTTACCTCCCAACATTTGAAAATGTAAAAGAGGGAAAGATGATTAAGAGAGATGTGGTGTGCATGGCAGCATGCAATTTATAATCTGTCACAGTATCTTAGTATCAGCTTTCAATCTGCCAGAATCTCCTAAGAATTCCTTTTAATCAGCCACAGTTTCAAATTGCATTCCATCTGCACACATTTAATATTAGCCATTTAATAGTTACATTTTTAATAACATAGTACAGAGCTATAGAGGAAGGATAACGAAGTGAAACTGATCTTAGCACAGCTCTGAGCAATGCATTTTTCAAGTGTCCCTATCTGAAAGTGAATGAAATCTTCACTATCTGAAGGTGAATGAAACTTTAAGCAAATCAATCTGACTCCACATTTTTGTTGATTACCCAATTAGGCCCTGACACACTGACCCAGCTAGAATAAGTTAGCATGAGATCTCACTGAGTTCCAGTGGGATTAGACTCCTTACTATATGATGAATTCCAGTGGGAGGAGACTTCTTACTATTAGAGATGGGATTCGATCTGACACGGAATGCCTCGTTCTGAAAATCGAGAGCTATCGCGCACTCTGCCCAAAACCAGGTAGACCGTTTGGATTTTGGGACTTCGGCCCGCTTTTTCAAGGGTTACAGAATGATCGAGCATTCAATAACCCTCAAAATATGATCAGAAACTCGAAAGTAGTACGTTATCGAACGTTCAAGGTTATGTTCGAGTGTATATTTTGGGTGATATTTATCTATGACAATAAATTCATATTTGAATGGATGTGTGGGAGTGCTTTAAAGGGATACTTAGGGAGGTCTGTCCCTCCCATTTGTTTTAGTATATTGAATCAATATTGAGCCTAGCACCGTCCTAGGAGGATAAGTATTAAGGTTGGATGCACCTGGGTATGTAAATAATTATATTTATATATGTAAATAGTTATATTTAGTGAACCTTTAAATGGTATATCCAACTTCCATATATAAATCTATACTTCTTCCCCACCCCAAATACTTCTTCCCCACCCCAAATACTTACCCACCTGTCATAGGTTCCTGAATGAAGATATTTACTCCAGTTTTCCTTACCACTTTGTTAAAAGCTTCCTATCCCCTCTTAAAGCTGTACAAACTTGTTTCAATTACATTTTTACATAACGTTATGCATAGAAAGGTAAAATGTCACCTTTTCTATACCTTTTTTTCACCTTTTTCCTTTTGCTGCATTTTTGCCCATTTTTCCATATGTTAACTTATTTATCCTATCTGTTGCTGAAAAAACACCACCTGTGTTAAGCTAATTTTAAATAACAAGATAAGTTATGTATGGTGTGTTTTATCCCATTTCCTACTGCTCCTTAAAAAGTCACCAGGTAGTGTTACCTATTTTTGCCAAATTTCCAATGTTATCAGTACTACTTTTCACCACACATTGCTTTGAAGTCTAGTGGAAAAAAAACAGCAGAAACATCTTTTTAAACACATCCCTATGTCTTGAGTAGACACCGACTAGAACCGAACTAGAAACCCAAGTTCGACCAAAACTTTCATAGTTCGGATGAACTCAGACTTTTCAAACTTTGTTTTTTGAACTACAAACTAGTTTTGGTTTTCCGAATTCGCGGATGTATTTTCGATAATTCTACCCTACGCTAACCCTCGATTTTGGCCATAACCTTCAAATGTACCATTTTGCCAATAATCCGCTCTGCGATATCCCTTGAATGTTCCATTTTGCCAATAACCCTTGAATGTACAATTTCAGCCATAAGCCTCGAATGCGACATTTAGGCAATATCCCTCGAATGTTCCGTTTCGGTGATAACCCTTAAATGTACTTTTTGGTAACCCTTGAATGTATTGTTCAATTTCTGTAGCCTTCAAAAGTATCATTTGATTTCGGTAACCCTCGAATGTATCATTTGATTTCAGCAACCATCAAATGTATCCTTTGATTTCGGTAACCCTTTAATGTATCCTTTGATTTCGGTAACCCTTTAATGTATCGTTTGATTTTTGGTAAGCCTCAAATGTATTCTAACCATCGGATTGGCGATAACCCTCGAATGTAGCATGCGGAACCCGACAATTGACTGATCATGGGGAAAGGTAGTGTTTAAAACAAATTTAGGTGATATGGATATATCTGTTGTATTCAGTTACCTGGACTTAAAATTTAGTTCTTGATGATGTTTTGCTAGTCATCCGACTGGCTTTCTCAATTCAGAATGACTTGTACAAGAATCTGTTGGCAATTATGTACACTGGAAAGTCCCAATTAGTATATCACAGCCAGGTGATAGGGACCTTCTAAATGGAAGGTGTGATTGCCTTGTGGCTAAAGGCTCGTACACATGTCTGATGTGTGCGAGCAATGACCAAATTGGACGTGTGTACGAACCTTAAGATGTGTTATAGGAACTTCCCAGGGTAAGGTGTTAAAACAGCATTGTACATGGCAGACAGTGGTTGTTGAAACCCCCCCCCCCCCCACCTCCATTCAGGCTTGGTTTCTTTATTTTCACATAAAATATGGACATGTTCCCCAGACCATTTCCCAGGTGCCACAGCCATTTACAGTAAGTTACTATTGCTATTTTCACTGTATTTAACTAGAACTTTCAAACTATTTTCTCCTGTTGGCTTCAATGGGTTAGTTTCCGAACTATAGAACTTTTAATAAAGTTCTATAGTTTAGAAATGAACCAAACTTCAGGAAATTCGTCCATCTCTAGACTTCAGCATCTACTGTAAGGAGCTTAACAAAAGCTTACGTTTTTCAATTTTATGGTATATATTTATACATTACACAAAAGACTCCAGCACTCAACTACACATACAATTATAAATGAATAGGGTAAAAGAATTAGACATGTATGCAAGCAATGAAGGGTAATCACCTGCACTGTAGTTCAAATGGATACCTTTATTACATTGTTTACATTACAAATGTAATTTACATTTACATTTATTTAGGTCAGCATGTTTGTATGTGTAGTTGAGTGCTGGAGTCTTTTGTGTAATGTATAAATTGCCGGTCCTCCAATGCACCGCTCCTGAAAGTATTTTTGAATAAAGGTTTGAGCAGCATATCCCTATATTTTTATTTAACTAAGGGCAGTGCGGACAAACCCAAGCCCTATTATATGCTTTGCTCACTGTGTAAATGTATTCTCTGCCCCTTGAAGGCAGTCCAGATAGAAAGAAGGTATATAAGCTCTATAAGCTCACATGAGTCCCTGGAATAGATCATACTAAATAAAGAGAGAAGCAGGTATGGTATTGCTGCCCCAGGGAACATATATTTTTTTCACCTGGTTAGGACTGATGCTGGGATACTGCCTTGGAGTGGCGCATCAGCTGATGCATGTTTGTACAAACAATGTAACTAAAGGTATCCATTTGAACTACAGTGCAGGTGATTACCCTTCATTGCTTGCATACATGTCTAATTCTTTTACCCAATTAATTTATAATTTTATGTGTAGTTGTGTGCTGGAGTCTTATGTGTAATGTATATATATATATATATATATATATATATATATATATATATATATATATATATATTACTAGCAAAAGTGTGCCCGTTGGTGCACAGTGGAAATTATGTGTGTATGTTTTGCTATGTGTAGTTGCAGTGCTCACAGGAACCATCAGGAAAAATCCAGGGGGGCAATAATAAAATAAAGTCTGAAGGTGCTAAAGAAAAAACAAATAATCGCATCATATTAAATGAACAAACACTCACTTATATCCTCCCTTACCTATACTGCCTGCCAGCTAGAATATAGAGAGTCTATGTGGAATAAACCTGCAGCCCATATATATATCCGATTTTACTTTCCCGACAAGTGCTCCCGCGACATTAAACCGATCATGCAAGAACCGCCTGTCTGTGGCATAGAAGAATGGGAAAGGTGGTTCTGGCAAGATCAAACTAATATTGCATAAGCGCTTGGTTGGATAAGTAAAATCGGATATATGTATAGCCACCTTAAATCCTATACAGTATCCTGATTAACATGCAAGGTTCATATTTATTAGTATTTACCACAACAAGTTTAACTAACCTATTAGGTTAGGACTTGGGAGCACAGGATACTGATTGAATATACATGTTACGGAGAGGTGTGGATAGAGGAGCTAAAAGCTCCACACAGAGTATAAAATGAAATAGAGCCTTCTTATAACAGAAGGTACCTCATAGAATCATATTATTATAATAGCATTGCCTTAATAATCTAACATATAAACGCATATTTCTCACTTAAAGAAATGGGTGGGGACATGCAAAGTATCTTATTTATTGCCTGTGGCAAAGGCATGTGTCTAGATATAATACAGCCTAATGGTATAGAGCAGGCGTGTTTAACTTGTGACCTTTTACGTGTTTGTAAACCACAATTCCTAGCATTCTCTGTTTGCAGTAAGTTTTTTCTTAATATCCTGTAGCTAAGGCATCTGTCTAGACCTAATACAGCCTAAGCTTGTGACCTTTCACATCTTTGAAAACTACAAATCCCAGCATTCTCTGTTTTGCAGTTAGTGTATTCTTAATGAACGTTTCACATGTTTAAAACTACAACACCCAGCATTCCCTAACTGCACAGAATTCTGGAAAACTTAGTTTTCATACATCCTGGAATAAAGACATTTTCCTGACTTACAGAAATTAAAAGCCCACGGTCATGCTTTAGCACTTCCAACCCAAGGGTTTGAACATGCAAGTGATTTATCTGCCCTTCCCTTACATCCATAGCTATTAGACTATTGGATTAGGGAAGCATTATATGGGTCGATCGGTTGGCACAACGTTAATGCCCGCTTTGCAGCAGCAGCACAAGTACCAGAAGAGGCACTCGTGCGGCCGTTTCAAAGTAATTTACCAGAGGTTGCATGCCTCTTTACACGTAAGTATTAAACACCAACTAATAGCTGGCGATAAATACTTATGTGCGGGTGAGATTCACCCAAAATCGCACAGCCTCTGGTAAATCTCGTACGGGAGATTTGCCCAGAGAGCTTGTGCCTCTGGGTGAATCTCCCTGTTAGAGTCTTAAACTTTACCATATTTGCACTCACTTCCAAATACCACCTACCTGGCAGTTATAATCTATAAAGTCTAAAGGTTCATGCACACAGGCCGTTTCGGATTATATTCATGCCGTGTATCGACAGAATGGCCATTTTAGCCGATAAAGTGCCCATACATGGCACGATTATCGGCCATTTGTACACATCGTGCATCACGGGTTGGCACCCGCGATCGCATGTGTGTACGAACCTTAAAGCTGGGTAAACACCAGTAACGAACCAATAGTGCCACGGATTAGTTGGTTGGAAATATGTGATGGTGTGGGGCGGCCAGCCGCGACCGAGTTTGGTCGTCCGTATCAGACAAATGGGTCAGTTAGTAAATCACGGCCAATCATGCAGTTCCCTATGGGACCACATGATCAGTCTGTCACATGCGCTGCTGGCTGCAGCCACTGTTACTGTGACCAACAGTCATCTGTCCTGACAGGGCTCTCACACAAAGCAGATGCTCAGTTGGGACATATGATAGTGTTATATGTATCCAGACAAAATGGTATTAACCTGCAGATATGAACACAGATCCAGGCAATCTTGCCACAATGTACAATTCAATCTGAACAGCTCCATTGGACATCCTGAGACCCTATACAGGATCCAGAATAACATGCTAGGCTCATACTTATTGGTAATTACCACAGCAAGTTCCAGATTTACAGTCACTATAGGGTTAGGAAACACAGGATTCTGATTAGCTTGACAAATTATGGAGAGGTTTGGATAAAGGAGCTAAAAGCTCCCCACAGGGTATAAAAGTAGAGCCTTCTTATAACTGAAGGTATCTGACAGCCTCATGTTTAAAGGGCAAGTCCAGCCCGAAAATGAAAACTTACATACAGGTAAATCACCCCCCAAAACGGTAATAGTTTGAAATATGAAATATATAAGTCTAACCTGAAGTCCTGCACAATGTCCTGTTTCCCTGTTTCTGCTTCCTGGTTCTTCCAGTTAGTAACTGTCAGTTATGGATTTGACAGCTGACATTACAGCCAATGACTGAATGTTAATCCCCTGTCTGCCTCTTCTGAGTATGCCTAGGCTCAGCACAGGTTTCTAAATTGCTCAGTTTCCATGAGGCATCCAGAAGCATAGCAGGCATACAGTAATCAATTCATAGGACAAAGTATTTTATATCAACATATTTTAAAGAGGCCATTCTTTCTAAAAGATGTTCTTATGAGGGTGGAGTTGTCCTTTAATATATTAATATTGGGGTAAAAACTGCCCATTTCTCTAAGAATGCTGGGTAGTTTCAGAGACATGCAAAGTCATTTAATCATAAACAGACACTTCCTGTCTAGCAAACAGAAACTGGATTGTCTCATTACTTTCTATGGAGAGGGGAGGGGGAGTAAATGTGAGAGTCTGAAGAATGTTCTAATTGGCTAAGACTGTCACATGTTTTACAAACAGCACATAACTGGGTGTAATACAGGAACTTCCTTACACATCCTGTCTTGTCATGGACAGTGCCTAAGAGAATTTTGATTTGCTAACAGTGGAAGATCAGAACCTCTCATTGGACGTTAGTAAAATTCCACTTCCTTTTAGTGTCTACATGGAGACCCTGTAGAAATCCTGGAGGTGTGTCTTAACCTATCATTTTGAGTTTTCCATTCAAACTTAGGGGTGTCCAGTAAAGTAAGTTTAGTTTATTAATTGTATATAAATTGTTTTGTAATTCAGTAGTAGGTAGTAGTACTATACTTTGTATGGTGTTATTTCTTATCGTGATTTTAATTAAATAGTGCTAATTACTCACATACATATGGACCTTTCCTATGTGTAATAATGCTATATACCCCCACCTAGTTAGTTGCTCCTAAAAACTCAATGCAATCTCTGTAAAAATATAAATTTATTTATATAATATATATATATATATTAAATATATATATAAATTTATAAATATATATATATATATTAAAGAAATGAATCACATATTAATAATTCTATACAGCAAATGTGTTGCTATTTTCACTTTATTAATTGGGGATAAACAGGGGGCATGTAGCTTTAGTAGCATGGTCTCTGAGCAGACTTCAATAGTGTGACATTATTCATCAATATGTTTCTTTCACTCACTTTTGTGAGAGAACAGTGGACAAAGTGGACAATTATACATCTGTGTTCTTTCCCTACTATGTGACTTCTTTCAGTAATACATGCCTCTTTCTACATAAAGGCAGACTTTGCAAATTCTTAAAAGCATTTGACTGTCACAGCTGCAGCAGAATACATTAGCTATGCTCCTATGGATATCGTTGGCCAGCTCCTACTGCAATCTGGAGCAGTTGCCAAATCTCTACATGGATTTTCTTTTTGTAAGCTGCCCTCAAATGACTTCACTGAATTAAAGATCAAGCAATCAATGGGAAATTCCAGTCGTTAAGTTAATGGACGAAGCACTTTAGATTCACAGAGAAAGAAATGTTCTTGTTTCAGTGCACATTTAGGATTCTAAATTGAACTGCAATTGGATCACACTGGAAGAATGCTGAGGCGACAACATTAGAAAAACTTTTTTTACTTGTTTTGACTAATGCAAAATATTTTAACATTTGTTATTCAGTTTGGATTATGAAACACAATACTTCTTACATTTCTGGTACTGTAACACAGTCTGACAAGTACAGTTTCTTTTGTGTATTTAATGTAATTGTCTGATTGTAATATTGAAGTGGAACTAAAGTTTGAAAACAACAATAAATCAGCAGACAGGAAACTTTGTGCAAATTTATAAAGCGGTCCGTTAACATTACTGATTTTATATCGCCACGCATCACCGCAAAACTATTGTGATTTTCGCCATATTTAGACAGCAAATTGTTTATGTGCCAAAAAGTATTGATGTGGTGATCATGTTTTTATCTTTTCGCCTCAATACTGCACTTAACACAGCAATGTAGTGTAGTAATGTGTCAAAATGAGGGGGGGGAAATGGCGACGTAGATTGTTACGGGGGGGTAGGGTGGCAGTGACATGGCCAGGGTGATACACACCACCCCCGGGTGTGTGTGGGAGAGGGGGGTTCACACTAGTAGGGGGCCCCACCACCTCCACAGGCAGGGACCCTACACCCCACCAGGGGCACTGACAAGTACCTTTTGGGACCTAGGGGGTCCATCAGCTCAAAAAAAAACCTCCCGGCACTTATAAGTACCCTTGTGGAACTGACAAGTGCCTCTATTGGGCTCTAATAAGATCTTTTCTGATAAGGGGTCCCGCAGCTCAGAACCGTGACCACCCCTGGTCTTCTTTTCTCCGATGTTGTCAACGATATTGCCGGCGACACCAACTCGGCCAGTGACACCGCCATTGCTAAGATCTTGATCACAAAGTCTTCTTTCTTCTGTCACCACTCTGATGACTTCTGAGTTCTACGCAGGTTTAAACCTCTTTATATAGGATTGCTGAAGAAACAAATCCAATTGTGATTGCTTAATATTTCAATCCTTGCAATCATAACATTACACATTAACCAATCATATTTTTAAAATTTGCAAAGGCACTCATAAGTGCCATGGAGGGGGGTCTGCGGGACCCTCTAAACCCCAAAAGGCACTTGTCAGTGGCACTGATTGAAATGGCTGAACTTACAGTCATTACCGACACACCTTATAAATCATTAAATCTGATTTTGCCAAAACCGCGGGTGGTAAGTTAATGCAGTTTTATAAAATGCCTTTTTGACTTAAAACAGTACCATTTTAATGTGGGTGATGAAAAATTACCTTACTTACATGTGGGTCATGTGACATTTTTCCCATCATTCCAGTCTCACAGTCACCCCCACTGTTTAAGATACTGACTTTTATGCTTCTTACACATGCCCATTTGTGGAGTACTGCAGGAACAATTCAATGCTTGTTAAAAGGTGTGGCCAGAAAGTCTCCACACCCACTGTAGCTACCTAATCCTAGTAAACCTATAGGTAAATTCTATTTACTAAAATAAAATACAATTTGCTGTAAAAGTGTTGCATTATGATTATGGAGATAAGCACATTGGGTTTATTTCACCTTTAATAAACATACAGATTCCTGTAACATAATTCAGACTGACAGCAGGGGAATTTCATTAAATTCATGAAGACAGACATCATATAATATTCACCCTCATATTGTGGATTATGGTGTTCCCTGAAAGAGGAAAGCATGAGTAGTAAAGGCACAACACTGAATTAAGTACCAACCAACACTGCGATCTAATAATTCCCATATATCATTACACAAGACCCAGCTTAAAGAATTTTACTTCTGAGTTGCAACTTTTTACCTGAACTTACTTGCAGATCAAAACTACTAGTCCCACAGTCACAATTTTGTTGATTAAAACTACCAGTGAAATTTTAAGGTGGATTTTGATGCAGAAATTTTGGTTGTGACCATTGAAATTCTGCTTTGAAACCTAACGCTGTTGTACAAACGCTTTGTCAGAATGAACTCCTTTCAGGTCCTGCATCTTTACTTCTGAGTTATGATAATAATGAACTGTCTTTCGTAAGACAAAGGGTGATAATCCTGACAAAGGGTAAATGAGAATTCCTTCCAATTTTAAAATACTCTACCTTCTTTCCTTGTATTTACCTCCTTCAAATTTCAGCATAAAGCTATAAATAACTCTAAATCAATGGAATACACACAAAGGATATTGGTCTCTTACAGTATATAGGCATTCATCATCACTTGCAAGAGCAACCATTTAAATCAATGTGATAGCAGCCTGTGTGATTTTAACTAGCCGTATACTTTATTCTCTTAGGTAGTGACATCAATATTTTCCAAGCTCACAATGACTTCCTTAGTACCAGAGTATTAATTCATAGCACTTGCAGCAGGGAACATACCCAATATACAATATCAGATTTGCCTCTTTAAAAAGATATTGCTACATAGTATTGGAGGTTAAATAAAGTCTTACGTCCAACCTTCTTAGCCTACTTGTGAACCCTACCTACTGTAAGAGTTGATCCAGAGAGAGAGAAAGCAGAAAAGGGTCAAATTCCTCCATCTACACTGCAGTTTTTTTCCGTTTATCTTCTACATGCCTTTTTAGAGGTATTTAGGTATAGATACCAATTTTCAGTCTTCCATCCTAAATAGAACCTTGGGACAATTTTTTAAGACTCCTTAAAGCCTTGTGTCACAATCTAAAGGTCTTCTGTCATAAAAATTGTTTTGCCATTTTGCATCTTTTTTAAGACTCCAGTCAGCAGGGCAGAGACAATTACCCATGTTTATTTTATTCTATGCCAGCCCCTAGACTAAAAAAAAAATTGCTGTTCTCATTTCCCAACAGCCATTTGTCAGTGTGTTGAAGTGTAGACAGAGCAATCAGCTGGAGTAGGCACAGATAGACATTATTATATATCACATTTAATAACAACCTACTAGCCAGTCCATCAGTCAGCTTGTTTATTGACTCTATATACAGTATATTTGTATTTATGCATACTGTACTGTATAGTTGGGAGCGGACATACTGTTTTACTTATACCATACTTATATTGTTTATATATTTTTGGTCATTGGTATGTGTTCCATGTGCCTTTATACTTTCCCAACTTCCTGCTACTAGCTATTAGCCTTTCAAATAATGATAATTGCAAAAATTTGCCTTCCTATTGACGGAAAAATGATCAGTTAATAATGGACATGAAACTTGCTATAAAAGATTCTGAAGACGGAAACGAACCACAATAATTCCCTGCTTTACAATCATTATAGTTCTCTAAAGCCAAATCGTATCCAAGATTGTGACTCTCCTCTACCCATCTGTCTATGTAGCAGGAAAAGTTCCCACTGAGGCCAATTGCTGGATCCATAGGAATAAATGAGGGTAATGACAGGAAGTTTGTCCAACCGCATTAGAGGATAGATAAAGAAGTAGGAGCATTGTAGTTAATGTATGTATATTCTTTTTAGGTTAAAAATATACCAGTTTATGTCCTATTGGATGGCCACATGTTTGACACTTTCCTGTATAACTATATATATTTATTTATTTTGGTTTTCACTTATTCTCCCTTAACAAATTTTAGAGTCTTTCTTACATTGTGTGTACTAGGTAGGATGATTGAGGTATCAATTTATGCAAAGCTGATTTCCTTTTGGTTATCATAAGGTGTCACCGCATTTGTAGAAATTCCCTTCCTCTTCTTATATTAAACACAATCCCTTCCGCACATTGATTCTAATACTTTTGATTTCATTTTTATTTCTTGTATGTCATTATACACAGGGCTATACCTGCCATAAGATCTCTTTATTAACCTTTAAGGAAATTCAACCTGGCCTTTGTTTGGCTGTAGATAACTAACACTAGCTGTTCTACAACTCTTTATCCATTTAGTCACAATACAATATTTTTTATACATATTTCAAATAAAATTATTTTTAGCCTTTGGTTGCCTATTCCCTTAACTGGATATATCCTCAAACGTCAGCAGCTGTCTTTTTAAATACACAAAACTCTGCTTCCCTCGACGACCTCCAGTTTCATTGGCCTACTTTATATCTTGTTAGTTAAAATCACCCATGTCTAGGCTTTCATCCAGTTTAGCATATTTGTATTTTTCCTTCCTCTATGTTCTTTTTTACTCAACTCTATAGTTTGTTTCTTTGCATTTTAACTTCTATTGTGCATTCAGACCCAGAAGGACTATGGTATATGTATACATTCTTCTACTTTTACAGCCAATCAAATTTGTCACATAGCCATGGGATTACTTTGGTGAAGTCTCAAAATCCGTTTGTGCTCTCTCTACCTTTCTCAAAATATTGTACTGTAATTCTACACATTTTTTCAGCAGTCTCCTTTAAAAAAGCTCTGATATGTTTGAATGCACATATAATATTATTTTTTGCAATTTACTGTTATTAGATTGTGAACATTTTGTATTCATGTCTTCATTCTGCAGCCATCAACCTTCAACTGTGCCCTTTCTCTCCTCTCTATTAGTATTATAGCACTCACCCTCACACACACATATGGCTTTAACACAATACAGTCAATTGTGGTTCGTTATGACATCTTGCCTTCTTTCTAGGGTTTCGTTTTATTTATTTATTTTTGTTTCCTTTCTTTTTATCAGTAATCTGACAACATAAGACGTTACTTGTAATTTGTTTCGAAGCAGTATGCTATGTTTATGGATGACCAGCCCAGTAGGGTTTTGCAGGACACTTTTAGAATATACTTGAGAAGATTAAAATACAGCTACTTAGATTTCTCTCTAAGAACCAGTCGATTTGTTTTTTAATATAGCCGCACTGTGGATGCTGTGCCTCAGATCTCAGAGTGTATGTCAGCACAGAATTTTCTATTCTGTTCTTTCCTTTTGTATCTGGTGTGCGGAATAGTGCTTAGTATGCGATGCACAAAATACAGTAATACCAGCATCAGATCTAGAAATGCAGTGCAGAAAACTATTTATCTTTGGTCAAACATTAAAAATTGTGGAGAGTTTAGGGTGAGGATGTCCAGCCTGCAAGCCCCAGGTAATTGCATTCCTAGTCTGCACTCTGTGGTTGGGGAATGCTGGAGGGATGCTGGTTGTAAACTGATGATTTAGAGTAAAAATGGGATATAGCACCAAAATAAATGCCAAATGACTGTAACATGTATTTAGATTTTTTTAATGGTGAACCTTCAATTTGTTTGTTTCCCCCCCCAGCTATTTAAAACTAGAGTTGTTAGATTTATTCAATAGATGTTTCTGTATGATGACTTCAATATCATTGACAAACTAAGAGACAGATTGATTCAAATGTTGCAAAGAAGGATGATTCATACTGATGTCGTGCAGCACTAATCCTTACATAAGTTCAAGTAGTGTAATAGTGGATGAGTCATTAAGCTATTCTACCTTTGCAAATGTGTTACAGGACCCTGAAAATTTACTGTATATTCCCTGCAAAACTTTTACCTGGATTAATTTTATTTTAAATACAGCAAAAAATAAGGAAACATATGGAGACCCCAACTACTATTCTAATTGGACTTAATAAAAATGATCACATTCTAAGAAAACAAGTTCAGCACAAATATACATGCTTTTAAGTGTTTTTTCTTATTTCAATGACCATAATCTGCCGATTCAGCAATTTCTTTGTGCATACAGTAAATAAATTATTCCAACATACAATATGGCCTCAGTCCCTGGGTTGATTCAGTTCCTCAATAGTGTCATGATGTTCACTACTACAACTGGCCACAGTAGGGCATGCAAAGGGTATGTAATTGATTGTTTTTTCAACAATGAAGAAAATGTGCAGAATACCTAGGTATGCTTAATATATAGTTTAAATAATGATGATTTTTCCACTTTTTTCAGTCAACACATACCTGAGAAGATGTAAAGGTGCTACTAAAAATCTAGATGATACAGTTTATCAAGAGTATAAACTAGTTGTACAATTAGGGTTGCCAGATTACATTTGTGGGGGGGGATGTGGATGGGGGCGGAGTAGGTGGCAGGGCAGAGATTGGGTGGGCAGAGTTGGGGTTAGGGGTGTTTCAGGGTGGCGCTGCCAGGGCTGTTCTTGGATGGGATTTCAGTCCTAACTATGCTATAATGGTATAAAAACAGTGATGGGGTTTGGATTGTACAGGATATACATTTTGAAAAAAGTTTTGCAGTTTGAAGTTGTTCATTCACTGTTTGGAGGTACAGATGGCAGTCCACAGCACATCTATTATAAAACATTTCCAAGTCAAAATAGTAAACGTTTCTGAATCCTTACAATACAGACAGGTGGGTTAGACCAAATACATCTAAGCATAGCAAATAAATAAATAAATAACTAATAGGCATTAATTATATGGTTCAACAGATTATCCCTAAAACAAAAATAATTATGATCCATATCAAAGTACCATATATACTCGAGTATAAGTTAAGGTCTTTAGGCTTTAAAAATAGCCTACAAATCAAACCTCGACTTATACTCAGGTCACTCATCTGTTAATCCAGTCATCCGTCTGTCGCTTGCTTCCGCATCCACTGTTCAGGTGCCAGAACCGTGGATGCAGAGCCCAGATTGCTTGATTGAATGAGGCAGCTGGATTACTGAGTACCAGTACGCACAGGCAAGTCATCTCCTCCACTGAACTGGGGGGGGGGGGCTCTGTGGGGGGGTGCAGTGTGTGTCACTGCAGATGTTTTGAAACTACAAATCCAAAGCAACTAAAGCATGCTGGGAGTTGTAGTTTCCAAACATCTGGCGTGGCAAGGAATTGGTGGTTACTAAGTGGGACTACTCTCAATTTAAAAGGCAATTAATGCCTCAAAACAATACAGAATCATGAGGATGATATCTATTGTTAAACATTGATTTCTTATTCTGTATTGTTTTGAGGCTTTAGTTGCCCTTAAAATGGACAGTAGAATTCCCATACAGTAGTCCCATATAGTAATAACCAAATCCAGTATGGCTATTACTGTATGGGAATATTGTATGGGAATTCTGCTGTCCATTTAAAGGGCAACTAAACCCTCAAAACAATACAGACAGTAGTGGTCATAATTTCTACCCTCGACCTATACTCGAGTCAATCAGGTTTTGCTCATTTTTTAGGTAAAAATAGGTACCTCGACTTATACTCTGATCGACTTATATTCAAGTATATACAGTATATTGCTTATTATTTCATAAGTAGGAGTGCAAAGATTAAATATCCTATTTATTTATATTGAACCTTTGTGTCAGTCCCATTACTGTTTCTTCTTGTATATTGAACTTTGCCAGAGCATAATTATATACATTGTCTATATGGACAATAAAACAAACAAAAAAGTCAAATAAGGATTGGAGGCTAGTATGTCTGACTGTAAATGTAATATGAGATAGCATTTAAGCTGAAAATCTATTATTTTGTCCTAGAAAATAAAGATTTCCACTGACCTCAAGATAAAAAAAAACAAAAAACGTTATCAGTTCAACTGCACTGAAAATCTATTTTTCTTCTTGAACTCATTTTTTTTTAAATACAAATAAATAGGGACAGAACCTATAGATCCCTCTGATAGCACTCAATTCCCTTGATACCCATATCAAAATAAGCTCAGTCTTGCATCCCTTTACAATCTAATAAACCCATGCAAGTATGGATATCCTATATAATCCTTAATTAAAGACACACATCTTAAATATCTAAATCTAAAAATCTCAGGTGTCCCTGATAGCGGATAATAAATATATATCCAACATGGAGTCCCGGCATCAACGTGAGGTAAGTATAATGTAAAGTGTCCAAACTTGGTACCGATATAAAATACAATCCAGTATGCATCAGTAGTACAACCAATATAAAGGTAATTCGACATAGGAGTCCTGCTAATGTGATATCCCTTACAGACACAAAAACAGAGTATCCAACCCGGGACTACTAACAAACACTGCAATTTGAAGGTAAGCAGGGGGTATTACTCACGGACCAATGGTACAATGATCCAAACCGACAAGTTCTTTCTGATGTCTCAGACCTCCATGCTGTCTCTTCACCTGGTACGTGTAACTCAATGTATGGCACACTCTGCTCCCGATATCTCCATCGTGGAGTATAAGCAAAGCATACCAAAAGGCTGGGTATCCACTTTCCATACTGGACTGCTCAGGAAACCAAGTCCCACACATTGACGCTGAGCTCTCTCACCAACGTGCGTTTTCCTGATCACATGGCTTTGTCAGGGTCTCAAGACTGTAAGGGATATCACACTAGCGGGACTCCTATGTCGAATTACCTTTATATTGGTTGTACTACTGATGCATACTGGATTGTATTTTATATCAGATACCAAGTTTGGACACTTTACAACTCACGTTGATGCCGGAACTCCATGTTGGATATATATTTATTAGCTGCTATCGGGGCCGTCCAAGATTTTTAGATTTATATATTTAAGATGTGTGTCTTTAATAAAGGATTATATATGACTAGACATTAAGCCCGCTACAATAACGGACGCTAGAAGCACAGAGTGCCCTCTTAGTGTCCCAAGGCCATAGTCCTCCTCCATGTCCCAAGGCCAAAGTACCCTCTTAGTGTCCCAAGGCCAGAGTCCCCCCTCTGTCCAAGGCCAGGGGCCCCGCTCTGTCCCAAATCCAGGGCCCCCCCTCTGTCCCAAATCCAGCCCCCCCCCTGTCCAAAATCCAGGGTCCCCCCTCTGTCCCAAATCCAGGGCCCCCCTCTGTCCCAAATCCAGGGGGCCCCTCTGTCCCAAATCCAAGGGCCCCCATCCATACACTTTGGATATAACTGTTTTCCCTCAGCCCTCCATAAGCTAACTGTCCTTTTCCTTTAGGTGTGTTCTCTAAAGAGGTCTTCTGTCTCTTTAACTGTTACGCTATTACCTGGAAATAGCAGGGACTATGCAGCCATCTATACGCTTCAGCATCTAAACAGTTACCATGACAACGCTTTCCGTACATGCACATAATCAACCGGCATTTCGCGCATGCGCATTATCAACCGGCGCGTGTGTTACTGAAGGTACGCAAAAGTAAATTGTGCCTTACAGTAAAAGACTTTCCTGCACGAAAGGAAATGAAGGGGTTGAGAGGCTGCGGCGGGGGAGGTAGAGCACTGTCAATGCACTGTGTAATTGCCTGGAGGGAAATTGCAGCAGCCCGAGGAATAGAATGCACACCAAGTGGCAAAAAGAGGTAACTGCAGGACACACACACACGGACACAGGGACACACACTTGCATTTTATTATATAGGATATCCATACTTGCATGCTTTTATTAGATTGTTAAGGGATGCAAGACTGAGCTTATTTTGATATGGGTATCAAGGGAAATGAGTGCTATCAGAGGAATCTATAGGGTCTGTCCCTATTTCTTTGTAATTTAGTATTTATAGTATTCCCCATCACCACCCATATATGGGATCCCATACCCCACTTATTATTATATAAGAATGCGCCTCCATGTTGTAGCATTTTGTATTTATTACTTCTGTATAATTTTTTTTGCTTCACAATACAATGGATAACTGTAAACCCTTTGAGTGTCACCTATACACCTCTCATATCTTTTTTTGCATTAAGATGCAAAAACTATATGTACCTTTTGCGATATGAACTTTCCACCACTGTTTGCCCTTATTTATTCCTCAGTCATCAGTACTATAAACAATGAATATTTGTTGCACAGTCACCATTAATTACCATTTAGTTTCTATTTATATTTTGTTTTATTTAGGTTTGGAGGATTATTACTATTTTATATATCCAAATCCACTAAACAGCTTGTTAATATTTGGGAAAAAAAATAAGTAAATGAACTCTCCAGCAACCCATAGCAGCAACTGGAGCGATAGTGGCTACTTTAACTGGAGTCTCTCTCTACAATTCCGAGGTATATATATACCATTAAAGGACACTAATTAACAGTAAATAGGATTCATTATCACAAATCTTAAATCTGCTTTTTATTTTTCTTCTCTGACCTTCCTATCTCTTGTTTTTTAGGTCTGGGAGTTAAACTTTTTAAAGAGGGCGGGGCACAGCTGGTCAGTAAAGTGTTGTCAATCACCCAGCCCCTCTCCCTGGCACACTACATGTAGAAACTATCCATTCTATAAAAGTAAAGCTTATTTCTCTGTCACTGCATGGCTAATGGATTCAGCATTAAGATCAGGAAAGGTAATAAGCATTACCTGTTACTCTGTGCTCTTTCTGTGCAGATAAACCCAATCCTGCAGTTAGCTGCTGTCTGTGTTAGTTAAGTCCCAAGGTAGCACTGTACCTAAAGAAATCAATTACAAAGACCCCTCCCCCCCATAAGCACACCTTTAAACTACAGCTAAAAGAAAATCTTACTTGATTCAAGCAGTGATTACAGCTCCCAGTGTTGCAAAGCAGTGTAACTTTCACTATAACATAAAATAACTGGGTAAATGCTATTGGCTGTAGTGGGGCACAGATCATCTTCACTGCACATGCTACACACTCCATTTGTGCCTCAGTTTTGGGAGGGGGTGGATACATAGAGAGGAGACATGCATACTAACTAGGAGTGAGCTGAACAGGACATGAGGAGATCTAGTTACAGGGAGCAAAAAGGGATAAAGCACTAAAAATATAGAAATGGATAAAGGCAAGTCATTTTTTTCAGTTTAGTGTCCCTTTAAGATCCCAGTGCATCCCAATACCTAACAAAATGTATACTAATGCCCAATATACTCCTAGCTAGAGATGCACTTGAATTCAACCCAGTTTCAAATCAGATTTCATGGATCTGAACAGACTTGGAGTTTTCTAATTTCAGATTTTTTCCTTAGTTATCGAACGAGTGGGCGGGGCTTTTCACGTGATTATTTTATAAAATAAAATGACAAATTTAATTTGAAGGGCATTTTCACCCCCAAAACTATAATTTAACCTACTACTGGCCCTGCATTATAGTGTTAATCCTCACCATACATCTCTGCTCCTTATTGTTCTCCTGCAGTGCCTGTTCAAAGTTAGGAAAAGTGAAGAGTAAGCGCTGTTTGTGTGTCATCCAGTCGCTGCTTCTTCCTTGTCCTCCCTGAGGACACTGGCATGTGCAGGGGAACCTACACCCTCCCTTCCTCCCACCCCCCTGGATCATTGTAATGTTGCCACTTTCTCTACCATTAAAAATTTGTAAAATAGGGTACCCCAGCCCACCCTAAAAAACATGTTAAATTTGTAAAGGAAGCCCCAGAAACAGACATACCCGACCACAGTGGCGTATCTATATTAAAACATTCGGGGCACGTGCCCCGGATATTCGGCAAAGTGCCCCGAATGTTTTAACTAACTGCTCCTCCTGCAAGTGCCCCGAACCTTCTTCCGGATGTCGTGCCAGCGCGATGACATCACACGCATGCGAGCATAATGAAGGCGCAGAGGAATACAGTCAGCCTTCTATGTGCTTCCCAGATAGGTAGCATTAGTTAGATAGATAGATAGCGTTAATTAGATAGATAGATAGATAGATAGATAGATAGATAGATAGATAGATAGATAGATAGATAGATAGATAGATAGATAGATAAATAGATAGATAGATAGATAGATAGATAGATAGATAGATAGATAGATAGATCGCGTTAATTAGATAGATAGATAGATAGATAGATCGCGTTAGATAGATAGATAGATAGATAGAGTTAGATAGATAGATAGATAGATAGAGTTAGATAGATAGATAGATAGAGTTAGATAGATAGATAGATAGATAGATAGATAGATAGATAGATAGATAGATAGATAGATAGCAGAGTTAGATAGATAGAGTTAGATAGATAGATAGAGTTAGATACATAGATTGATAGATAGATAGATAGATAGATAGATAGATAGATAGATACGGGGAGATTCAATAAATTTCTTATTGTTAAAAATGGTGCTAACTTTGCCCCAACCAATCAGATCTTATTTAACATTT
Source organism: Hymenochirus boettgeri (assembly GCA_019447015.1). Classification (NCBI taxonomy): domain Eukaryota; kingdom Metazoa; phylum Chordata; class Amphibia; order Anura; family Pipidae; genus Hymenochirus; species Hymenochirus boettgeri. The sequence goes on along the minus strand of CM033469.1, from coordinate 78,774,054 downwards.
GAAAGCTAACATCTGATTGGTTGGGGCAAAATTAGCACCGTTTTTAAGGATAACAACTTTTATTGAATAACGCTGATAGAGTTAGATAGATAGATAGATAGAGTTAGATAGATAGATAGAGTTAGATAGATAGATCAATAGATAGTTAGATAGATAGATAGATAGAGTTAGATAGATAGATAGATAGAGTTAGATAGATAGATAGCATTAGATAGATAGATAGATAGATAGATAGAGTTAGATAGATAGATAGAGTTAGTTAGAGAGATAGATAGATAGATAGATAGATAGATAGATAGATAGATAGATAGATAGAGATAGATGAAGTTAGATAGATAGATAGATAGATAGCAGAGTTAGATAGATAGAGTTAGATAGATAGATAGATAGAGTTAGACAGATAGATAGATAGATAGATAGATAGATAGATAGATAGATAGAGATAGATAGAGTTAAATAGATAGATAGGTAGAGTCAGATAGATAGATAGAGTTAGATAGATAGAGTTAGATAGATAGATAGAGTTAGATAGATGGATAGAGTTAGATAGAGTTAGATAGATAGATAGATAGATAGATAGATAGATAGATAGATAGATAGAGTTAGATAGATAGATAGATAGATAGATAGATAGATAGATAGATAGATAGAGTTAGTTAAATAGATAGAGTTAGATAGATAGATAGATAGATAGATAGAGTTAGATAGATAGATGATAGATAGATGCACAGCGTTAGATAGATAGATAGAGCAATAGATAGAAAGTTAAATAGATAAACAGGCAGAGTTAGATAGATAGACAGTTAGAGAGAGAGACACAGATAGACAAAGAGAAAAGAGAGATAGACAAGAGGCAGATAAATAAAGTTAGATATACAGCGAAAGATAGACAAGAGGCAGAAAGACAGTAAAATAGAGATAGAAAGATATAAAGAGAGAAAGATAATAGATAGACAGAGATAGATATACAGAGAGAGAGAGAGGGGGACAGATAGAGATATATATACAGAGAGAGAGAGGGACAGAAAGAGATAGATATACAGAGAGAGAGGGACAGATAGAGATAGATAGGGGGCAGAGGTCCATGTACAAGGTACAAGAAGGTCTCCCTGGCCAAAGGTGTGGGCATGCGTCTGACTACAACTGGACACAACAGTGAGCTTAAAATGACCAAATTGCTACCATTGTATAATGAAATTGCCAGTTTACTGTGCCTTTGTGTCTCTTTGTCTATTTCTCTGTCTTTTCGCCTGTTTATCACTATCTGGTTGTGTATCTGTTTGTGTTTGTCTATCGGTCTGTTTGTGTCTTTGTCTGTCTCTAGTAAGTAGCTAGTGGGAATGGCTTAATTGGGGTGGAGAAAGGGCATGGCCTAAAAATTTGTGGAGTCCCCAATGGTGCCCCATATCTTCTTAGACCCTAGATACGCCCCTGCCCGACCACATTATCTCGGCTTTCTGCATTGCAGGCAGCCATGTCTGTGATTGTCTGACTGTCAGCCAATCACAGATGCAGCTGCTGGTCTGGCCCATTTGCAACTTCCAGCAAACAAGGAGCAGAGCACAGTAACATAGTAATTGAGGTTGACTAAAGACATACGTCCATTAAGTCCAAGCTTTTCACCCTCATGTTTACCCTACCTAACAGTTTGTCCAGAGGAAGGCAAAAAAGCCCAGCTAAAAAAATGGGGAGGGGGGGGAGAATTCCTTCATGACCATTCGCACTGTAAAGAAACCTTTCCTATCCTGAAGATGAAACTTCTTTTCTTCCAATCTTAAAGGATGTCCACGAGTCCTCTATGACCTATTAGTAAACAATGCACCAGAGAGTCCATTAACATATTTGTATAAAGTTATCATATCCCCTTTATTATTTTAGTTACAATTCTCCGAACTGCTTCCATCCCAAAACTGCACCGCAGGAAAAGAGGGAGAATAATATTTTTCTCTCTTGAATTTATTTCCCTCTATATACAAGACAATATCTTGCTAGCTCTAGCCGTTGCTACCTGGCATTGTTTGCTATAACTAAGTCTGTTATCTACCAGAACCCTCAAGTCTTTTTCCATAAGAGATTCACTTAACACGGAGTTATTTATAGTGTAGCTGGTACAAGGATTGGTAAACCGCAAATGCATTTATTTAAACAGAAAGGTGGGCTGTGGGAGCACTCCCATGGCAACATTATTTTAACATGCAGTAGATTTGCTACTGATCTGACCAAAGAGATGATCAATGCACATTCCTGGGCCCCAAATACTATCATAATATCTGTGCTAGTGCAAACAGTAAAAACAGTAAAAAAAAAAAAGTTTTTAGTTACAATTTTATGCATAAAAGTGAAAAGCCTTCCAACTACGTCAAGGTAACCCCAGTATGGAAGGTCCAAACAAAATGCATTTATCAACATTGAATCTCATCTGCCATTCTGCTGCCCATTTTGATAATCTATCTAGGTTTGCTTGCAGCAATTGCATGCCATTTTTCCAAGCAAGTTTCCAAAGCTCTGCATAGTCATTTATAAACAGATTAAAAAGAAGTGGGCCCAGTACAGAACCCTGAGGCACCCAACTTAGAACTTTAGCACACATAGATGTAGCTCCATTGACCACCAATCTCTGTTTGCGGTCCAATAACCAATTCTCTATCCATGTGCAAATCTTTTTTTCTAGGCTAACAATCCTCGGTTTATACATTAGTCGCCTATGTGACACAGTATCAAAAGCTTTAGCAAAATATAAGTATACCACATCCACTGCTATGCCAGAATCTAAATTCTTACTCACTTCTTCATAAAAACCAAGTAAACTTGTCTGGCACAATCTATTTCTCATAAAGGGTGTGCTTGAGAAAGGACTTTGGGTCTGAAACATCACAGCTATAAGTCTGTGTCTTCTAAGCTAACCTATATCATTTTTATTGCATACTTTTTCTAATAAATCCATGCTGACCACTACTAATAAGATCAGTTCTGGAGACAAAGGGGCATATTTATAAAGGATTGTCTTTTTCGCCAAATTATTAGCGCAGCACATCGCAGCGAAAATAGCGCCATTTGGGGCTTCGCTTCGCCATATTTATAAAAAAGCGAAAAAAACACACTTCGTGGCTGAAAAAGGCGAACGGGCGCGATAAAGAGCGAAAAGTATCGCAGCAAAAACTTAACGCATCTAAGAAGACTGCATTGCGAAAACCATTCAAAACCAGAAAAGCCCACTAGAAAATGATGTCGAGTTCAAAATGGCCACCTCACATTTACCAAGAAGTCAGCCATGTCTTATTTAGTCAATCTTCTTAGAATTTCTCAATTGGAATACAATTTTCTTTTGCACTGCACATTCGCCTTTCTAATGCGAGATCGCTTTTCCAAGGCATATTCCATTATAATGCGCGGTCGCCTTTCTAATGTGCGTTCGCCTTTCTAATGTGCGTTCGCCTTTCTAATGCTCGTTCGCCTTTCTAATGTCGCTTTTCCAAGGCATATTTCATCCTAATGCGCGATCGCACTTCTAATGCGCGTTCGCTTTTTCAAGGCATATTACCCATAAGAATGCCTTTTCGCTCAAACAATGACTTTTCACCACCTTCAGGGTCGCGCTAATCTTTTGCTCTTTTTAACGCAAAAACCACCTTTCGCTCTTTTATAAATCACCTTATGCCTTTTCGCTCCCTTTTCGCTAAAATTACCATTGCGAAGTAAGGCGAAAAGGGTTTAGCGATAGCTCGCGGAAACGGTTTCGCCATTCGTTAACGCTACCTTTATAAATAGCGTTAACTGTCTTTTTGGCGAAAACCCATGCGAAAAGCGAATGCGAAAACATTTTTATAAATATGCCCCAAAGTCAAGGATATGATCCTGTAACAAAGTTTTCAGCACCTTCCCTACCACTGATCTTAGACTTACAGGTCTATAGTTTGGAAATTACTAACTTTTTTGAATATTGGTATAACATTGGCTTTTTTCCAATCCAGCGGCACGTCACCAGACAAAAGTGATTCTGAAATCATAAGAAACAGTGGTCTAGATAAAACTGGGCTCTCTTTTAAGATCTGAGGATGTATTTCATCCAGTCCTGGGGCTTTATTGATATTTATTGTCTGATTATTTCTGTACCATATCTTTCAGCCAGAGTGAAAATTCCTCATTTATACCCTTCATATTATTACAGTCCCAGCTATAAGGACTGGGATTCTCTATAGTAATTACAGATAAAAAAACAGTTAAGCAGATTAGCCTTTTCGGCATCCTCTATAACCATCTCAGACCCATTATTTAACAGTTCCACATTCTCAGTCCTCATCTTTTTACTACTGATATACTTAAAAAAACATTTAGTGGTTGCTAGATTTTAGCTAGATTAATTGCTTTCTTGCACTCTTTATTGTAGCTTTTATACTCACTTTAAAGCTGGGTACACATGATGAGATATTTAGGTCCGATCGGCCGATAGTTCAGTGTATCGGTCGATTGGACCGAAATTATCACATCCGAATGCGGCCGTGTCCGACCGACCGTTTGTCCGAATCGGACGATCGGACATGGTGGAAAACCTTGTCCGATCGTGCGGTCCTTGTCCGATCCCCCCCACTACTGGTCCCATCATGTAGTGTAGTTTAATCCTTACCTCACATCCCAGCTCCATAAGGTTCTCCTGTAGTCCCCCCCAAAGTCCCAAAAACTGCCCACCAGGAGGATATCAGAGTCCATATAGGACTCTGCCTCCTACCTGGCCTCCGGGAGAAGTTTGGCATGCGTACTGCAGCCCTTCTCCCCCTCCCTCCCCCTCCCTCTCCCTCCCGTTTTGCTATCCCTCCCCCTACCATAAAACCCCTTATATGTAATAATCCCCCCGTCCCCCCAGCCCCAACCGCTCTATTTTTAATTTTAGAAAGTGCCCCAAACTTGACTTACCTTCCCTCTTTCCCCCACCGCAATGTACTCCCAGCAGCCGCGTCCGTGATTGGCTGCCGCTGTCTCTATTTTCTCGCAAGCAAAGGGCCGCCAGCATGGCGGAGGAAAGAGGGGAGGTAAGTAAAGTTTGGGGCATTTTCTGATAAAATAAATAGAGCGGCTGGGGCTGGGGGGACAGGGGGAGTAACCTATAAAAATATATTTTTAAGGGTGGACATACCCTTTAACAACATAAAATTAGCTTTCCTAAAGTTAAAAGTTTTGTTAACCCACTGCAATTGTGAAAGTGGTGATTGAAGGCCGGGAGGTAAAGGACCTATTCCTTACCTTCCGTTCTTCAATCACTTGACCAGGATCTAGGTAAGAATATTTACCTTGCACATGATCCACCGCAGCTCAGTTGAAAATTGCCAACCACTTCCTGGTTTAATTTATCATGCATTATCACGCATGCTCGCTATAGTGAAACTAAACCAGGAAGTGTCCACAATGGATCCTGTGTGAGGTAAATATACTTACCTTCGATCCTTCGAATTGTTCACTTTTTGTGTGAACTATTCCTTTATATTACACAATATCGTGATCTCTATTCCCTAAGCTTCCCATTACCTTTATCTCCAAAATTAGCTCAGGGTTATTATATATCACCAGATTCAACAATGTATCCTGTCCAGCAGGAACTTCTACAATGTGTGAAAGAAAATGCTCATATAGAGGATTTAAGAACTTGATACCTTTTACAGTGCTGGCAGTTCCGTTATTACAGGGAAATCCCCCATAACAAAAACAAACCCCATACCAGCAGCCTTCACCAACTGCATATGTAGATTAATTTCCACCTCCTACCTGGCATTTGGTGGTTTATAACATACACCAACAATTCATTTACCCACCTTCTTGCTTCCTGTATACAACTCCACCCCTATTGTTTATGCCTTATTGTTTACACCGCCATCTATCTCAATTCTTAAATTTGGCTTCAATTGTTTAACATACATACTATGCATACCCCTCCTCCTTTCCTAATAACCCCGTCATGTCTAAATAAGGAGTATCCAATATTTACTGTCCAGTCATGTGAATCATTTAGCCATGTTTCCGCTATACCAATCACATCATACCTTTCCTTTATAGTTATTAGTTCTAGTTCCCCAGTTTTTCCAGCCAGCCAGACTTCTTGCATTTCTAAACATACATTTTAGATTATCAATTAATTTACTTCCATACTTGGATGTACATGTATCCTTATCCTCTATGCTCCCCCTCCCCCATCTCCTCCCTCCTTTTTTTTGCCCCTGATCTCTAATTCCTCTATCTATCCCTGTGTAGTTCAATGTACCCCTCCAAGTTTAAAATCTTCTCCAACCCCCTAGCCATCTTCTCCCCCAAAACAGTTGCACCATCATCCTTGAGTTGCAATCCATCTCTTCTAAAAAGCCTCTAGCCAACAGAAGTCAGCCCAGTTCTCTAAAAACCCATCTCCTTACACCACCCTCTTAGCCACGCATTAATACTGCTAAGCTGCTGTTACCTTCTTAGCATAGCACGTGGCTGCGGTAGTATTTCTGAAAACACTACCCTTGAGGTCCTTACTTTAAACTTTGCCCCTAACACTCAGAAACCATGTTTAAAAACCCCTCCACCTCTAACTTTGTCATTGGCACCAACGTGAATCAAGGGTGGGGTCACTCCCAGCCCCACCCAATAATCTGTTGCCGAGGGAACAATCACTGGTAAGCTGTATCTGAGTCTTCTTTTAAAAATCTAACACAGCAATTGGGGGTAGACTGGGGAAAATTTTAGTTTCTAGAGTGGAGATACCCTCCACACAAAAAACTATAATTCTTAAAGAGACAGGAGAACTTTCTCCTTTTCCCCGTAATCATTTCTAATCCAAGATCAAATTATCTATCCATGATCCTGCAGGCTGCTGTGTCTCTCCTCCTAACACATACCCCCATGTTCACAATGCAGCACCCATCCTTTGCATAGGCACACACATGCATGGTGTTGAGGGGAGGGGGGAGAGAAGGATAGATATGTAGTGAGATCTCAACTTGGAAGGTTATATGAGAATAATAGTTTTTTTTCTCATAGTAGTGCCTAGTAGACTAGTAGATGTTGGCTGATGGACACAGACACCAGACAAGTAGCTTCTGCAAACAGAAAAAATATGGAATAGAATTATAATGATTCATGTTTTCTTAATATTCCATTAGAAATTTCAAAATAACATGGCCCCTTTTAGTCTGCTTTAGCAGACTCAGCTATTGTCTTAAAAGACCATTCCATCAAGGAACAGAATGAAAAGAATTAAATGTTAAAAATTGGGACTAGCAATAGCACACCAGCAGATTATAAAGAAAGTGGACATAATACCAAGAGAGAAACAGGAAGCATAAATGAGTAGGGTGAACAAAGCTGTAAATACAGAGACACCATTTAATATTTTTTTCTTTTTGATGTAAAGGACAAAAACATTTTTTGGAAAGTCATTCATGGACAGGGATGTACCAGACTTAAACCTGGGTTGAAACTTTGTCCTTCAAAACTACATTACCAGCGAAATTTCAATGATTGTTTAAACTGGCAGGTTTGGGCATCCTTATTCATGCCGAAAATGTAGATGAACCAATACTTCACATACATTTATACTAAGAGCAGAATATAAAATGATCAAAACGTAAATACTAATCTAAACACAAATGATAAGCAAATGATATTTTAAAGGAGAACTAAAACCTAATGTGAAAGTTTTCTACCCAGAACACCTATACATTGTAAGATTCTTCTCTGGTAAGTTGCATTTAGTATATGTGAGAAATAGATTCTGTAAATAAGGTTTCCACGTTGTTGTAAGTACAACCCTCAGCCCATGACGTCATCAAAGAACCACACCCCCTGACCCCAGTATTCACTGTCTCTATGCACAAAGTATTTTCTATACAGATGTTTCCACACCAATATGGAATCCCTGAGAAGACTTTAAAGCTGCTTGTTACCCTGCTATTTGTTTATGAGTTGCTGGAAAATAAACTGCAGGGTAACAATCAGCTTTCAAAGTCTTATCAGGGACTTTCATATTCTATTTTTTTAATTATTATTATTCTTTTCCTAGCAAAAGATAAAGCTTCCAAATGTACATATATTCTCTGCTTATTCAGTGTTGGCGCACCAGGTAAGTTCAGAAGGTCACAAGTTCAATACTCCAGACATACCTTTTGTACCTCGTCTTTAAGCTTATTCAGTGGTGGCTCACCTTGTAAGATGCCAGGTTTAGACACATACAGTTCAGAAGGTCATGAGTTTGAATCCCCAAACTTACCATTATTTTTTGTTTCCATTATGTTCCTAGTGCAATATTCTACATGTACTGATGGTTTATATCGCGTCTCACTTAGCCTAGAGGTAAGAGCTCTGCTTTTATCAAAAACAGAGTAAATGTACAGGTTGCAGGTTCTATTCTCCAGACTTACTTTTATTTTTGCTGAAATGTAAGTATTCCGTTTCTTACATCCAAATACAAATACACTGCAAAAAATACTTTTCTTTTTGTATGAAAAGTAAAGGATTATATCATTGTTAGGACAGGAGCATTGAAAAACTGAAATCCCTGTTCTGTGTCAGAGAGAGGGAGGATCTCTGTGCTGTAATGTGATTGGCTGTCAGCTTCTAGGAAGCAAGGCTGCAACTTCCTTGTTTTGATCTGTTGAGCTCTACAGAGAATGTGCCTGTACGCAGACACTTAGCTGTGGGTTTATCCAGCTAAGGTGGATTGTGGGAGCTGACCCTAGTACTCATGGGTTATTTTAATAATTCACCCAATAGCCACAGCAAAGGGAGAGGTGAGACACAGCTTGTTATATGTTTGTGAATGTGCTCTGTCTATTGGGACAATGTTGTCTGAAAACTTTAGTTCCCCTTTAATCTACCTGTAAGCACATTGATAAAATTACTGAAACATTCCTATATTTGTCAACTACTAAAATGCCCATGTATGTTTTTATCCCCTGGCTGGAGTACTGAAACCTATTACTAATTAGCCCCCCAACCTGTCACCTCTCTCCTCTCTAGTATATCTTCAACTCTATTATTTGGATTCATTTACATTTGATCTGATCCATGTATAAACTTTTCTTTTAAAGAACTTTACTAACCCCCTACAATATTTTTCCTGATGCCATATGTTCCTGAATGGGCCCTTCATTTCTCACAATGCAATATTCTAGGCTAGCACCGCCTTTTCCAACTTTAAACCCTTCTTTTTTGTTTTTCCTCACCTATGGAACAATGTCCCTCTCTGTCTTGGCCAGAAATCTGATCTACATAAGATTTTACACATAAAGTGCACTCCAGTTTTCATTCATGCAATTTGTTGTTTCAATTGTATTAATTTTATTTAAATTGTTTGAATATCTGTAGTAGAACCTTTCTACTAGCTGTAATGTTCTTAAAGGGCATGTCCACCCCCAAAACTACATTTTAACCTACTACTGGCCCCACTGTGCAGTGCTGAAAAATCCTTACCTCACATCCCTGCTTCAAATGGCTGCCCTGCAATGGCTCTTCAAAGTCCCAAAAAGTAAGGAGCAGGAGCCTGGTTGTGTCCCATTCTGTGTCTGCAAACTGTCTCAGCCAACCACGGACGTGGCTGCCAGTCTGGCCTCCTGCTTGCAGTTTCATGCAAGCAGAGGGCCGTGACTGAACACCTTGGGAATGAGGCAGTGTAAGTAGTGATCGGCTTAGATTTTTTACAAATAACTATAGCTGTTGGGGTGGGAGAGGGAGCCCTACACTACAGAATTTTTTTTAAAAAGGGGTAGACATGCCCTTTAAAGGGGTAGAGAACCAAATGTTCCCAGACAGCAAGGGTAAAATAAAGCTTAGCATCTTCAGCCTTTTATTAAATATAAACACAAAGATATGCTGCTTAAACCTTACATCATAATGCAAAATGTACCTCTCTTTGTATATTTTCTCCTTTAAGCTCAGTCCAGCTAGTAAGTAGGTTTACAAAAAAAGAAAATAAAAAAGTGTGGAAAAAATGAAGGGCAATTTGCTACCTGTTTGTATTTCCCTGAAATTACAAAACTGCAACCCAAACACTGATATTTATCTTTAAAATCCAATTACCAGGGGTGAATCTGCAATGAGATTAACTGAGCAGGTTGCCTTTGGCAACAGAACCCATTTTTAAATTTTTTGGGGGGAAGCAGCAGTTAACGTCATGGCGAAAGTCTAACTGCTGTTCCTCTAGCCAACACTTCTGCACATGTGCAAACTTGTAAAAAGCTCATACAGCTTTAAGAGTAACATTTTAGGGAGGAGGAAGGAAACATTGTGATGCCAGTGGGGTAAGTATGATAATTAGAAAGTCCAAACACATTTGGAAAGGTAGGTTCCAGTGTACTCCAGTGCTTCTGTCCAAAAGCACAAATGTATAATACAGGAAGATGATGAGGACTGGAACAATAGCAATATCCTAACAAGATTTATTGAGATCTGGTACACGACATGTTTCAGGTACAAGCATCCGGGGTAAGTATAACATCTAAGACCTTTGGACGGTATTCATAAAGTATCAATATGGGTAATAACCAATATCTATCCTTTATTGTGGTCAGAATATACCTATACTATTTTATCTAGCTTGCCAGTGTTTTAAAACCAGCCAGTAATAACCATGTCATAAAATAGGACTGTGGCCAGAAAAAGAATCTTTATAAATACTGTCCTTACCAAAATAACCGAAATTATTGTGGTTTTGAGGTTTGGGGGATACTTCTGTGGATACCCCTGTATACTGTTTAGTAAGGAGTTGGAGAGTCCTTTAATATAATGCAAATGTCAACATCAGGTGAGACATCATATTTGAGAAGTCTTGGGAAATAATCTTCTACATTTGTGACTATTCCCTATGCCACAATCTCTTAGCTATTCTGCATTGATTTCAGCTCCAGGTTTTAATTTCAATAGCAGGTAAAATCATTTATGATTTATTTTCTACTGAGCCCACGTCTCCTTTCGTTTACTTTTTATCAGTTTCATTTTTCATAAAATGTCAGCTTGCCTTTTTCCACAGCAGAACGTTACACTGAGAAAAAAAAATAAAAAAAAACAGAGGAAGGTACAAAGTATACAAAATAAAAATCCATTTTATTTGTGCAAGGTGTCCAGGTGCTGAGTTGTACAAAATAAAATATTCTGTTCATAGCAGCGGTAGCTACAGCTGCCTGAAATCAGATCTTTCTCTTTTCCCCGGTTAGCATCCAGTATTTCCCTGCCAGATTCTTGTTGATATTACACAGCATTTTATCATGTAGTTTTGTAAAATTACATTCTGGCTCTTAAACTATATTAATATTTTATTTGCACAAAAAAAAAGTTGTTAACATGACAAATTAACATGTTGTATCTATTTCCAAAGTACACCTCTATTCTAGTTCTTTTAGACATTTATGAATGTGTTTTGCACACAATTTCTGTACTTTTAAGATTAATTTAAGATTATGATTTCAAAAATATTATTAAATGTTCTCGAACAGTTACATCTGAACTGAAAACAAACCGTTTATAGTATAAGCAGTAGAAGCGAATTCCCTGCAATACAGCTCCCTCTAGAGGAAAATAAGCTCAACATTAATTACTAGCAATGGAATTTTACAACAGGAGTGAGTCATACACAATGGGATGGTTTCTTGTACAATTTTTTCACTCGCATAGAAGGCTGTATAAATTGCACAGTATCAAAATATTTAGTGAGTGCTAAGCCACGCGTTTGCATGCGGGATTTCAAATATAATGGAAATCGCGGGAATGCAAAAATTTCTAGGATTTCCGATGTGCGTGCAATTGCACATCTGTGTCCGTTTTGGTAACGCATGCGATCACTATTTATTTTTCGCAATCGCATTTTATGTTCCATAACATAAAATCTGAAAATTTCATGTGCAAACGTGCAATCGCGCATGCTTTCAGGGCATTGCAATGTGGCCTCAGCCTAAAAATCTACTATATAAAGTAGAAATCCTTTATGTATGTATGTTTGTATATTTGTATGTGCTCACCTCACAGCCACACCCCTGAATGACTCAGCATAATGGTGACGCCCTCTGAAAGGGCCACCACCCATGGAACCCAGTTTGACCAATAAAAATCCTGCACGCCACTTGGAGAGTGTGACTCCCTAATTCTGTAACTCAGATGAAGGGACTGGGCTTTGTGTGCTGCCCGACTTCAACAACACAGACAGAGAGTCTGCAAGGCTACAGCAACTCAGAGAATGAGCAAGCATGTTACATGCTTCAGAAACAAAACAACAGCGTGACCCCCGCCTACAGCAAGCGCTGTAGGCGGGAGCTGCAGACACATAACATCGTCACACCAAGCAGTTGAGCTTCTACAACAGAGGGAATGAGACACTACCTTAAAGTCTGTAAGAGATTCCAATTTGCTCCTGGAAGGTTTCAAATATGAAGACTATTTTGCTATTGGTGATGTGAACCACATTTGCGGTTATTGTCATGCTAATAAATTTATAACGGCCCAAGATATCATGGTCACTCCCCCAAATATTATGTCCACGTCATGAAACACAATGACCATGCAACAAATGTCATGGCCATGCTCACCCCTCCAAACATTATGGTCACGCCTATATCCCAACTGTTAAGGCCAAGGTCCCAAACATTGCAACCACATCCTCAAATGTTGTGACCACACCCCCAGATATTGCGGTCACAGCCACCACGACCACAAACATCATGGCCAGACCCCAAAACATCATGGCCGCACCACCAAACATCACAGATATGCCCCAATCACGCTCATGTCCCCAAACATCACACCCATGCCCCCAAAAATCAAAGGCATGTCCCCAACACCAAGCCCATGTCCCAAAACCTCATGTACACAAACATCGCACCCACAACCCCAAACTGTGTGGCCATGCCCCCAAATGGCACAGCCATGCCCATCCTTCCAAACATCATGGCCATATCCCCAAGCATCACAGTCATGCCCAAAAATGCCACGCCTCATGGACATCACATTTCTTCGACATTCCCCCAGAACATACACATCCCAGAATGCCATGCCAATGCCCACCACCTGAGGAAGGGGCCTAGAGTCCCGAAACATTGTATGCTGTTGTTTTTGCACAAATAAAGAAATATTCACTGAAGTAGTGTGCTCCTCTACTCTTTTGCCTTGCTTGGATATTGAAGCCCTGGGAGTAGGGGGCTGAGAGGATTGCACCTACCAACTTGTCTGGCTAATGAGACAACAGCGGTGTGCCAGTGTACATTTGGAACCTTTGACAATGCCCACCACAACATCAAAGACATGCCCCCATCCACCTACTCAAACCACGGCGGCTAGGGGCATTGATTACATGGGCTTTACCTTGACTTAAGCACCGGACACACACTGCCCACATGTCACACACTTAACAGACAGTTACAACTAAAAGAACAAAGACATCATGACACTTTCAATTCGGAACAGAAAGTCATTTTATTGATTGGGATTCCAATATTCAATATAAAGTGGCCCTTGTGCAAGAATAAAGTGAAACTGAAAATAAAGTGATATACTGCTAACTACTCTACTGTGCAAAAAATAGAGCATGCTTAATAAAAACACACAAAGCTCACAGACAGAATGAAGCTCAGCTTTAACAACACAGACAAAAAACCAGCACGTCACATGCTTTAGAGACACAAGAACAGCGTGACACCCGTCTGTCAGTCAAGTGCTGCAATATTTAGTTGCAATCACAAGATGTTTTCCCATGGCAAATAACATGTATCATGTTCACGAGTAGGTTCCCTACAACATTCGTAAATTTATGCTACAAGTGGAAAAACTGATCTATAAAGCTATAAACATATGTGCTATACGCCCCTCAAGCAATGTCACCTCCTCAACTCATAACTATTAAATACATGACGTACATTACCAACTGTGCACTTCTTTTCCCCCGTCTCTTCCCTCCCACCCAAACACACACCTGCACATAACAAATACTATACCCACATGTGTACACAGGCAATGCCAGCTAAAACTGCTAGTGCAGTATAAAACCTTTAAACTCATTTTATTGCAATCCTAGTAAGACATATCTACTAATTTCAAAACTAACCTGGTTTTGTTTCAGAACTGTGGGTTTAGGCTAAGTTCACATTACAAAGCTGCAATGTTCCCCTGCATTATCGCATTGCATGTGTCCATTGATTTTAATTGCAACCCTATGCAATAACGTATTAATGGAACATTCCAGTAAGTAAAAAAAAAACATTTCTGGGCCATTCCCCATAGATGCATTTATGCCACATCAGACAAAAATCCACATGTTGGCACTTTATAAATACCACTTTGATTTAAGTTTAATGCCATGAAAATGTCTTAATGGTGTTTGGCGAAAATTCTGGTAAAACTGGAAAAAATGCAACAAAAGGCAGAAAAGGTGGCAAAAAGGCAAAATTTCACCTATTTATAAATAGCGTTTAAAGAAAGTATAAAACAGCAACCTCAGTAAAGCAGCACACTGGAAAGCAAAAAAAAAACCAGCCAGCGTCTAAGTAATTGGATGTTGGTCCTATGAGTTAGAGCTTGGTTATAGATTGAAAACGTGTAAGGCAAGGCGGCTTCATGTTTGCTTTTCTTATGACTTAATAAAGTCGTTTTTATCTCTTCTAAGTATTTGGACGCTGGCTGTTTTTCTTCTGATTTCCGGTGTGCACTATGCCTGCCGTACTGGGGTTGCTGTTTTATACGTTGGCAGACGATATATCTGATAGTGATGGGTTCGGGGCATGTGCACCCGGACCAGAGCGTGAATTTAAGTGATCTTGTGAATCATTTATATATGTACATGGCGTTGTGATATAAGTACCCAGCATTAGGGTAATTGTATATGTGTGATATTTTGCCATTGCATGTTGTATGTTAAATAAAAAGTGTCAAAAATTGCTCTGATATTTCCCCTTCTCTGCTTATATAACTAACTATGCCTCTAAATTCAACATATACATTAGTGGGTTTTTGCTAAAGATCCCCCTTTAATGTTGCAAATTTTTCCTTGCAGTCGTGGTCTGGTAATGGCCGGTGCTAGAGAGCAATCTCTCTTTTTTCTGCGATACCTGACTTAACACAATGAATAAGGCGAAGTTGTTGCTGATATTACCACCACACATCGTGGCACACACACACAAGCAGTTTTATAAATATGAAAAATAGCTCTCTTCCACATTGCGATTTCCTGCAATGGAGGAATGAAAGTGAAAGTGAAACTATCAATCATTTATAAATATTGCCACTAGTGTGAATTTTTATGTCGCCCCGGGAGACACGCCCACCCCACCCACAACCCCCCGCGGCGGCGGAGACCACCCGCCACCGCTTCCCAGCAGCCCCTCCCAACCCCTTCCCAGCTCGTGGCAATCTCGGAACAGGAGGCTAGGAGGGGCTGCCGGGAAGGGGCCGCAAGCAGGTGGTCGCAACCCGCCGCGCACCCCCTCCCCAGCAACCCCTCCAAGCCCCCCGTCCGCTCCCGGGGAGGGGAGTGAGCCGCTGGGAGAGGTGGAGGCACCCTCCAGCGGGGCCATGAGAAGGGCCTTTTGGGGCTTAAGGGGTCCCGCAGCGCGAACCGGGACCCCCCTCCCCGGCCCTATCAGGGCCTTTGCGGCGCTTACAAGTGCCTTTGGCGGGGTCACCCCCAGTGTGCGGCTCTTAAAAGAGCCCTTGGGCGGCGTCTTCTTTCTTCCAGTCCCGGCGACACCAGCTCCGCCGAGGCCGCCGACCCCCGAGAGGTACCCCTGCGGAAAGTTTCAGAACTTTCCAGTAATCTGATTGGTTAATGTAAAGCATGTAAAGCAAGCATTAAAAAATTGACCAATCAGAAAAGAATTAGGGTTTTCTGCAAACCTATATAAAGAGGTGCACTCCGCTGCGGAACTCAGATGCCATCGCAGTAGATGGCTGAAGATAGAAGAAAGAAGCGGCTGGCAACATCAGCTCCGCTGAGGCCGGCAGTGCCAGCGGACTCACTGGCGGCCGCAGTTGAGCCTGCCTGGCATTGGGACCTGAGTGGGGCTGGTGTCGCCAGCCCGAAGACGTCACGTCGGATCAAGAC
This sequence comes from Hymenochirus boettgeri, assembly GCA_019447015.1. NCBI lineage: Eukaryota > Metazoa > Chordata > Amphibia > Anura > Pipidae > Hymenochirus > Hymenochirus boettgeri. Next base: position 78,758,009 of record CM033469.1, on the reverse strand, counting down.
GCTGGCAACATCGGCCTCGTTGAGGTCGCCGGCGCCCGCCGGGTGTACCTCGGCGGAGCTGGTGTCGCCGGGACTGGAAGAAAGAAGATGCCGCCCAAGGGCTCTTTTAAGAGCCGCACACTGGGGGTGACCCCGCCAAAGGCACTTGTTAGTGCCGCAAAGGCCCTGATAGGGACGGGGAGGGGGGTCCTGGTTCGCGCTGCGGGACCCCTTAAGCCCCAAAAGGCCCTTCTCAGGGCCCCGCTGGAGGGTGCCTCCACCCCTCACAACAGCTCCCTCCCTTCCCCTCCCCGGGAGCGGCCGGGGCGGGGGGCTTGGAGGGGTTGCTGGGGAGGGGGTGCGACCACCTGCTTGCGGCCCCTTCCCAGCAGCCCCTCCTAGCCTCCTGTTCCGAGATTGCCGCGAGCGGGGAAGGGGTTGGGAGGGGCTGCTGGGAAGCGGCGGCGGGTGGTCTCCACCGCCGCGGGGGTGTGTGGGTGGGGCGGGCGTATGCCCCGCCCCCTTAGCAGAGGCGTTGGGAAGGGATTTTAAGTCCCTTCGCGGCGATACTGTACAAACAGCACTAGCACATTCAAATTGCTTTCAGGCTATTTTCTCATTGCAGAACTGCTCAAAAGCTTGCTCTTCTGTGTGGATTGGCTTTTGCCACTTTTATGCAGCGTTTCAATAGGAATTAAATGAAATAGCATGTAAACAATTTGAATTCAATTGGATGTGCATTAGTATCCTATTTTATTTGTATGTATATGTACAGTACATGATATTTTCCTGTGTGTAGTGACTAGCATTGCGATTTATAGACTGTATCTATGAAATATAAATAGATAATGTGGGAGATTCAATAAAAGTTCTTATCGTTAAAAATGGTGCAAATTTTGCCCCCAACCAATCAAATCTTATTTAACATTTGAAAGCTAACATCTGATTGGTTGGGGCAAAATTAGCACCATTTTTAACGTTAAGAACTTCTATTGAATAACTCTGAATGTTTAGCAAATGACAACTGCATAATTTATTTTGCTTGTAAAACTGTTAAACATATATTTTATCAATATTAAACTATGTTAAGCCTTTAAACTCTTTAAGTCATTAATATTAATTAATATCCTAAACTGAAAGAAGTGATTTTGAGTAAAGGATAAGAAAGTACCTCAAGGATTTATATTTCTAGAATGCAAACTAGCATATGATATGTATGTAAAATTAAATGGATCCCAAGGTCCTAGTTTAATTTTTTTGTACAAATATGAATGTTTTCATTCATATTTTAATTCTGCCACGGAATTTGAGGCAACCCAAGAGTTAATATTTAACGCAAACGCTTTTTTTCATACTCAACTTCTAAATAATGGCTTAGCCACACTGCTGATTTTCCTGGCCATTCATGGCTCTGAAGGGAAAAGATTTTTCTCATCAGCCAACCTCCCCTGCCAATCCAAACTCACGATTTATAAAACAAACAGAAAAAGTGTTGGTTTGGAGGCCTTGTTAATGATCTAACATTGTAATGTCCCTTATACACCAATAAAATGGTAACTGTTGTCCAAAAATTACTTTAGGTAAACTGACAGGAATTGCTTTCCTGGGTATTTCTGCAATTTACTTTCATTATTTTTTAACATAGTTTTGAAGATATTTACAATTTTATGTCCTGCATGTCCTGCTTCCTCCTCTGAAACCATGTGACAGTCCCTCCCTATGTGGGAGGCATTAAAAAAGACACAAATTTACATACTCCCTGCTGGGCTGTTCTCACCCCCCCCCCTTCTTCCTCCTTAGTCACTTTTAACTCAATCTCTTCCAGTTTTTTTCTGCTTTCACCTGCACTGAGCATGTGAGATTTCAATGCAGTTTTTGTATAAACATATTTTAATGCTCTTGTCCTTAACAATGATATATACCTTTGGTTTTTTTTAGAAAGAAAAGTAACCATTTTAATGTATTTATTAGATAACAATAAAAATTATGCAATTTTGTGTACATTGTCTTGCTGAAAGGCAAGCTTTATATTTATAGCTTTATATATATTTTATATAGAAATTGTTGCTTGGAACATAATGGGTACAGTCAGGGGACTAGCGTTAGCGAAAACGGGTTAGCAAAAACGATCCATACATTTGAGGGTTACAGAAAATTAAGGATACTTTCGAGGGTTACCGAAATAAAAGACTAGATTTGAGGTTTAGCAAACAATACATTCTAGGGTTAGCGAAAATGATCCATACATTCAAGAGTTACCGAAAATGAACTATACTTTCGAGGGTTAGTGAACCATTCATTCTATGGTTAGCGAATGGCTCGTAAATTTCATAATTATCGATTTTTTAGATAATTATCGAAAATATAGCCGAGAGTCTGAAAAACAAACTAGTTTGAACCTGAACTAGTTCGAATAGTTGGAGTTCTTTCGAACTCTGGTTCGAGTTCGGTTTTGTATCCATCACTAGTGTCGAATAGCTCACTGCTTATTCTTTTTTTAAAAAATAATTACATACTATATATTTTAATTTAAAAAAACAAGCTGATTATTCATTCTTAAAGGGCAATTATATCCCCCTAAACCACGCCCTCCATACCCAGGAGGACTTAAACCAATAGGTCCTCACACATGGGTTTGCTATAGAAGTTACCACAAAGGGCTATCAAATTCTGCCTGGTAGTGCCAGTCTAGCCCTGTCCCTGTCCCACAGTCCGGCACTGTTCCCAGACTGGCCAATAGAAGATGAGCTCCTTGCAGAGTGCATCTTAACATTGGACATTCTATGGTGGAGAAGGGAAGAGACCATTTCTATTTTCCCAGTAAGGGACGTAAAGAGCAAACACAGGTACCCTGGGTATTGTTAAGTAAGGTTAGTGGTTTGGTTGTTAACAACAGTATAATTTTCCTTTAAACACATAAACATTTACACTTTCCCCATATTTGAGGCTAATTGGATTAATATGGATGCATAATAATTTTACCTACATTGAGACTTCAAAGCTAATGCTTTAATCTGGTATATCATATTTTCTTATAAAAATGAGTTTCTTAAAATAGGACTGTAAAGTAGGCTGCTCAGAATGAAAGTTCCATTTAATTGCGTAACTGAGTTATGAAAGTCTTGCATCAACATAATTATCTTTTTTATATATAATTATATTCAGTCAATGCAAATTAGGAGAAATCCTTGAAATCCCCTTCACTAACCATATAAGTCTTTTTTCTAAAACCTTATTTGAGAAATAAAGGTAAATTATAAGTCTGGGGTGCCCAAGCAGTATTTAACTGTTATTGAAAATGTGTATGGCCACACTAAAGAAGTAGAGTGAGCCTTGTAGCCTTTGGAAGCCAGAGAGGTCACTGGCTGTTTAAGTAAGGTAATGTCCACCCACAACCAACAGCCTAGAGTCACCACCTTTTACCTTTAAGAACTGAACAGATATGAAATCTATGTGACAAAAGGCTGGTTAGCATTTTTATTAGAAGCGTGATACAGGCTGCATTGATTTCAGTATAGCCATACAAAGTGTATTTAATGCAATGGCACTTAAAGGTAAAGGTGGTCTTAAAGGACATCTATAGTGGGAAAATGAACTTTTTTTTCTTTCTTTCCATGTGTTCTATAATTCCCCACCACCCCCAGAGTGTCTTCACTTTGTTCAGATTCCCTCTCTGTCCTGAGATACACCAGTTAGAAGAATACGTGATTGCATTCCTCTAATCCTACTTGGACTGTCAATCAAATCCCTGTGATGTGATCCCCCCTCCCTGCTCTGTAATAAACATAGAGATAAGAGCATTAGCAGGGGGAGAGAAGTAGCTTTGATGGTAGATATAAGGCTGCACTTGACCCCCCTTCTTAATAGCTTTCACTGATTGATGATGGGTCACAAAGAGAGAGATCGTAAACTGTACTGATCTCCTTCTTCCTATTCTCCCGGACAGCTTGCTTTCCCATTGGCCACTGTGTGTGGGTGTGTTTTTCAGGATGTTGAACTTTTAACTCCTACTGCACATGATAAGCTTGTCGGTTAGCCGGAGTTGAGACATGGAGGAGGTAACAGAGGGGAGGGGGAAGGGGGGAGTGCTGCACAGACATCTGACACCATGGTTAAACAGTCACTGACATAGATAGGATTAAGGCAGCACAGAGTACATGAATTTAACTTTGCAAAGGGGCAATGTGTTTTTTTTTACTATAGATGCCCTTTAAAGGTAAAGGTGGTCTTAAAGCTAAAGGTGGCAACCCTACCCACACCTCCTTAATATTTATATAGTGGATAATGCACCCCCTACTGTAAATTATAAGGATACATTCTTTAATCAAGGAAAATGTGTTTTAACAAGGGCAATGATATTAAATTATCACATTGGCCTTTTTCTTCTAGACCTATGAGTGCCCAAGTATTTTTTTAATTTGTGCACAAATATGATCTTAACACTTTTCTTTGGTTTTCTGCTAGACTTCTTAGTGCAAGTGTTTTATATTTATCAACCACTGACCATACACATAAAAATAACAAATGCAGTTTTTAATGGGAAATTGGAATGTTTTTTATATAAGGCATTGAGAATCATTTCCAAAATAAATATTGATTAGCCCACATTGCTATTATTGTAATAGCCATGATTCTTTTTAAAAATCTCTGGGGAAAAAAGCGTTTTAAGGGCTAAGCCAAACAACCATGTTAACGCATAATCCAATCCTAGTGTTGGCCAATACATTCAGATTTTTTAAATTTTATGTAAAATAAAATAAAACAATGACAACACTATTTAATGTCTTGGAACAGATGTTTCATCTCCTTGTATCCCTAAATTATTATATGTTAGTTGGTCTCTCAACATCTGATATAGCATACTGTATATCCATGGCCCCCAAATTTAATCATATTGTCTGTAAGAGCCTGTCAGTTTACAAACTACTTATAATATGAGTTAGGGGAAAGCAGGTTGTTCCTAGGTCAGAGCAATGAGGGTATACTCTGCTGCACAGATCTTATGCAGAAAATTATTAGCTGGTACGGAAACCATATGTTTCCATTAAAGAGAGCTCCCCAAGGGGTGCAGGGTATTTGAGTGTGTAGAGTACAGTTTGTCTAAACCTTTTCTACTTCTGTATACTCCCACTAGCAATGCTTTAAATTAGCCAATATGTTGCAGCCTATATACTGTAACACAAGGAGAAGTACCCGGAAAGAAAAAAATGCAATCTGAAAAATTGCAGGGACCTGTTACTGCAAGTCAGAGAAAGGTATCAATGGTTGAGTAACATTTATGAATATTTTAAATATTTTGCCCAATTGGGAGTCCTTTAGTACTTGGGAGTCATGAAAGTCATTTGAAATACATGTCTTGTAGAATTAAAACTTCCATTGACAGACATTTACCTATTGATATTTAGTGATCTGAACACAAACTCGAACCTGAGTTTGGTAAGAGTTCGTAACAACTCTAAACTATTCGAACTAGTATGTTTTTTTCAAACTCGTGGACTTATTTTCGATAATTATCAAAAATTAGACAATGATTGAATTTTTGAATCGATAACCCTCGAATGTAGCCTTTGATTTTGGTAACCCTTGAATGTAGAGTTCGATTTCGTAACCCTTGAATGTAACCTTCGGTTTTGGTAACCCTCAAATGTAGCCTTTCGATTTTGGTAACCCTCGAATGTAGCATTCGGTAACCCTTGAACTGGCCATAACCCTTGAATGTAGCATGCGGAAACCCAACAATTGCCTGATAATGGGGGAAGAAAGTATTTAAATAAGTTTAGGTGATATGGACATGTTACCCAGACCATTTCGCAGGTGCCACAGCCATTTACAGTAAGTTACCATTGCTATTTTTTCTGTATTTAGTCCGAACTTTTCAAACTATTTCTCCCCATTGACTTTAATGAAATAATTTTAGAACTTCTCTATTTTATTACATCTCTAGTGAACAGTTACTAGTTGCTTTTATTCTTATTCATATTTCTTTTCCTACTTAGAGCATAATATATTGAAAAAAAGAACACCAACCTCTGACTGTCTATATAATGTATTTTTTATTAGGGAAATATTTTTTTCTAAATTGTGTGTGAATGTTCATTGTATTAATTATACATGACTAGAAAATCCATGATTCTTAAAAGAATCGCAAATCCACCACCACGCATCATATCCTATGTTGCTCCCCAGTAAACTACTTGCACTGTTCATCACATAGGCCACAGTATATACAGTAAGTTAAACAAACAGTAAGTCCCCACACACACAGCAAGTGCCCCACATAGAGAGTGTTAATAAACATTAATTGTCCCCACATAAAGAGTTTTAATACACAGTAAGTAACCCCACATAGAGTGTTAATACACAGTAAGTGCCCACACACACACACAGAGTGTTAATATACATATACAGGGTTATTCAATAAAATTTCTTATCTTAAAAATGGTCCTTATTGTGCCCCAACCAATCAGATGTTAGCTTTCATATTTTAAATAAGATCTGATTGGTTGGGGCAAAATTGGCACCATTTTTAACAATAAGAACTTTTTGAATCTCCCTCTAAGTGTCCACACATAGAGTGTTAATACTCAGTAAGTGTCCCCAGTACAGAGGGTCCATATACAGTAATAACCCCCAATACAGGGTTTCCATATACAGTAAGCCCTCCCAATACAGAGTGTCTATATACAGTAATATCCCCAATACAGAGTGTCCATATACAGTAAGCCCCCTAATACAATGCCCATAAAAATTAAACCCCACAGTACAGAGTGTCTATATATATTAAGTCCCCAATACAGAGTCTCCATATACAGTAAGCCCCCAATGCAGTATCCATATACAGTAAGCCACCCAATACAGTGTCCATATACAGTAAGACACCTAATACAGTGTGTCCATATACAGTAAGCCCCCAATACAGTGTTCATATACAGTAAGCTACCCAATTCAGGGTGTTTATATACAGTAAGCCACCCAATACAGAGTGTACATTTACAATAAGCCCCCAATACAGTGTCCATATGCAGTAAGTCCCCCAATACAGTTTGTGCATATACAGTAATGTCTCCAAATACAATGTGCCCATAAACAGTAAGCCCCCAGTACAGAGTGTCCATATACAGTAAGCCCCAATACAGTGATCATATACAGTAAGCCCCCAATACAGTGATCCATATACAGTAAGCACCCAATACAGTTTCCATATACAGTAAGCCCCCAATAGTGTCCATATACAGTATGCCCCCAATAGTGTCCATATACAGTAAGTTACCCCCATATACAGTAAGCCCCCAATACAGTGTCCATATACAGTAAGCCCCCAATATCTCTCTGTGTTCAGCCCCTCCCAAAAGCTGAGATTCAGCTACAGTGTTGAACATGTGCAGTGGAGATGACCTGTGCCTTCAAACAACCAACCAATAGCATTTACCCTGTGAAACACATGGCCAAGGCAACAAAGGTGTGGCTCAACCTCCCTATTCAAGCAAACTACCAACTACTGGAGAAATCACAAGCTGAAATAGGAAAATGTATATGGAAGGGGAAAATAGCTAGAATAAAGCAAGACAACCTTGCAAGACACAAGAATAAAGGTGGTTTTGGACTACCAAAATTATCCCAATACTTTAAAGCAGCACAAATAGCTCAAATATTTCAATGGGTTCAAGGATCTGAGATTATTCAGGCTTCTCTAACATGATGGAATAGAATCAACAAACAATACTCTCTTTTCCCTCAATTCTCAAAATTAACCCCTATATTATATTCACCAGCATCTCCTGTAGGACTCTCAACAACAGAAAACCGATACTGGAACAAATTAGGTGTAAACACCATAAAAGATATAGCGAAGGAAAATGGTTCCCTGATGTCTTGGGAAGAGGCCTCTTCAAAATATCATCTACCAAGGAACAAATGGTTTGCACTCACCAAAATTAGATGCTACGCCCAAACTATCCTAGAAAAAGCCCACAATCAACAAATCACACAATTAGAAAAATGAATAACTAATACCGACTGTATGCACAAAAGAATATCAAGAGTATATTCTTTACTCTGGTATGATACCCTCTCCACTAAATCGGAAAACGCCATAAAATAGGAATCTAGAATTAACCAGGAGCTCACAGGTCAGCAATGGACACAGATATACAACAATTCACATAAAAGCTCCTTAAATATAGTCACAAAGGAAAGAACATTTAAGGTATTATATGACTGGTATATAACACCCAAATTTTCACACAAAATGAATCCCTCATTCCCCAACCTCTGCTTTCGCAACTGCAATAACCCGGCCTCACAATTCCATTGTTGGTGGGAGTGCTCTGAAGTACAAAAATTCTGGAAAACGACTGAGAAATTAATTCAGGAAATTTTTGGGCCCCATTTCATATTATCTCCCTACACAGCACTATTTAATCTGCCCACACAAGGGTTTAAGGTAGCAACTCAAAGACTAATATCACATATCTGCACACCACAACGAAAAGTTTATTGGCTTCCTCGTGGTAGGGTCCATCCCCTACCAGAGGTCAGCTAATCTCTAGAATATGGCAGATAAAATCCAATGAATACCTAGGACACACTCTTCAAAATTCATTAAGACAATGGTCGGAAACCTGGGATATCTGGGATATAAAGATGCAAACAACTACTCCGCTATAAGCAATATATAGTGCAACAGTCCCGAGGGGCCGAGAAGTCCAAACCCAAGGTACGCTACTATTTTTATTTTTCTGTATTTTTTTGTATAAGTACTTACTAAGGGGCATATTTATAAAGCAACGAAAATAGCGCCAAAAAATTACCGCCGCACATCGCGGCCGCGAAAATAGCGCTATCGCCGTATTTATAACGGCGAGCGCCATTCCCGCAATATGTATCGCGGCCGCGATGTGTTGCGGTAATTTCAAGCCCCTTTGCGGCGATACTGTATAGTATCGCCGCGAAGGGACTTAAAATCCCTTCCCGACGCCTCTCCTAAAGGGGCGGGGCATACGCCAACCCCGCCCACAACCCCCTGCGGCGGAGACCACCCGCCGCCGCTTCCCAGCAGCCCCTCCCAACCCGTTCCCCGCTCGCGGCAATCTCGGAACGGGTGGCTAGGAGGGGCTGCTGGGAAGGGGCCGCAGCAGGTGGTCCCGACCACCCGCCGCGCACCCCCTTCCCAGCAACCCCTCCAAGCCCCCCCGCCCCGGCCGCTCCCGGGGAGGGGAAGGGAGCCGCTGGGAGGGGTGGAGGCTCCCTCCAGCGGGGCCCTGAGAAGGGCCTTTTGGGGCTTAGGGGTCCCGCAGCTCGAACCGGGACCCCCCTCCCCTTGTAAGGGCCCTTGCGGCACTTATAAGTACCTTTGGCGGGGGTCCCGCAGGGGTACCCCCGGCGGGCGCCGGCGACCTCAACAAGGCCGATGTTGCCGGCGTCTTGATCCAACGCGACGTCTTCGGGCTGGCGACACCAACCCCACTCAGGTCGCCGATGCCAGGCAGACTCACTGCGGCCGCCAGTGAGCCCGCTGGCACCGCCGGCCTCAGCAGAGCCGATGTTGCCAACCGCTTCTTTCTTCAGCCATCTACTGCGATGGCATCTGAGTTCCGCGGCGGAAAGCTCCTCTTTATATAGGTTTGCAGAAATCCATAATCCGTTTCTGATTGGTCAATTTTTTAATACTTGCTTTACATGATTTACATTAACCAATCAGATTTCTGGAAAGTTTTGGAAAGTACAGGCATCTTTAGGACAGGCAGGTGACACAATATGCCAACATTCGAAATCTTGTTGAAGGGTCCAGTAAGTTTATTAGAATTAAGATAATTAGCGGTACTGAGAGAAGAAGAGAAGACCAGTAGCTTAGAGACTATTGGTAGAAGAGAGACCGGCGGTAGTTAGCAAGACAATAGGGGTCAAAGGAGGCTTTTTTGATTATGGGTTTCACATGGGTGTTTTAAAGGAGGAAGGGAAATACCAGATGACAGGAGCGTTGATATTTTGGGTAAGTATAGGGGTGACTGCCTGATTGCAATGCTTCATAGGAAGCAGGGCATGGAATTGAGGGGACTGTATTGAGCTGACAAGACCGAAGCAGGATTAGACCTCTGACTGGATCACGGGCTAAAAGATTTAAGAGCAGTAGAAGGTGTGTGGGTGGAAGAATCTGAGAGCTATGCTGAGATTAGGAATCTGCATATGGATGTGACCCTATTTTATTTACGAAGCACTCCGCAAAGTCTTGGGGAGAGTGTGAAGAGAGAGAGAGTCAGTGGGCGAGGGACGGATAAGGGAGTAAAGTGGAGAAAAGGTGCGTTGTTTTGATTTGTTATTATTTATAAGCGTCTTATAGTATTTTTGTTTTGCTCCAACAGTGCGGTGTTGAGGCATTGTAGCATAAACTTGTAATGGAGAAAGTCAGCCTGTGTACGAGACTTTCTCACATCCAGCTCGTGTGTACCTACGTATAAAACGGTTGTGGGACTGAGCCAGGGGCGAGGTTAGAAAGACTGCGATTGCGGGGGTTGCAAAGGGGCAAGGGAATCAATAGCATCAGTCAGGACAGAGTTGTAGGTTATTACTGAATGAAAACTACTCTATGGAATTCTGCTGTCCATTTAAAGGCCAACTAAAGCCTCAAAACAATACAGAATCAGAAGGCATATTTAACAATAGATCCATCCTCCTGATTCTGTATTGTTTTTGCTTAGTTGCCCTTTTAAATCCCACACAGTAACCCCTACTAGTTTTGTTTGCTCGTTGTTAGCTCGATAACCGGGATCTACACTATACAAGGGAATGCAAACATGGCCGTATCGTTTTAGCGATATTGAATGGGATTCTGATTTCATGAAGCATTTTCAGGAAGCAATTCCAACTCCGAGACTGGCAATCCTCAAAAAGATAATATTGTTAGAGACTTTAATAATACAAAAAGAATTGAGTTAAGACTATCAACGTAAGTGGGAATCTCTATTTTACAAAATTATCTAAAGTCCAAAATGATACCCAGGGGACTAAGATGGAAATTAGACTGAGACACAAACCGCGGCACTTATGTCCCAAAATTCTCCGATTTTTTGACCAAATGGGAAGAATTCTATGTAGGTAGCATTTAGGTTAATGAATCTCCTTATTGAGGAGAATAAATACATACACAACTATTTGAGCAGGAGTTAACCTGAATGGCAGACAACTTAAAAAATGGAAGGACACCAAGATTATGGTAAATTAAATGATAGTGAAAATGAATACGGAAAAACTTCAAGCTAACATTAAATATAGAAAAAAGAATATAGCTAGGGACTGTGAAGACTACCGTACAGGGACTGTCTTTAATTTTGATAAAGGAGATAGGACAACGTCAGAAACTGAGTCAGGACTGATAATGAAAGCAAACGTAATAATAGATATAAAAAGTTAGAAAATTTAGAACAGAAATCAGAGACCGTTTTTTAGACCCAGACTCGGAAGAAGGGGGTTTGAAACAGAACACACACTCTCCAGCTCAAAACGAGGGATACCACCTGAGGAAAAGCAAAAGTAGATACAGTTCAATTTTGTCTAGGTTTGACATCAATCTAGACATTAAGCCTTTTAGACAAGGCCTTAATTTCGCCCCAACTAAGGCATAGTAAATTTACAGTTGTAAAGGACCTTCACTATTTGCTAGAAAGTTGGTTCTTAACAAAATGTACTCAGAAATAATAAAGTTAATCTTGATCCTGTAAATAGAGAGATACAATAAGTTTTGATATGTTTGATCACTTCAATTTGGATACATTAATATTTACAAAATCTTAACTACAATGACGAGGATGACAGGGTCGGATTTGGAATGCTTTCAATAGTCAAACAGATGAAATTGTGGACGGTTTGGGCCTGAAGTCTAGGTCACAGTTCTTTCCACTCTATCTGTTTGTCCAACTATCAGAACATTTGTTAATCTGGTTGAACAAGAAATAGTAGACTTTACACCCACTAAGAGTATATCCAATTTAAATCAGGAGGAACTCCTTGCATATAGAGAACTCCAAAATGCATCAGACATTGTCATAAAACCAGCAGACAAGGGGGGTAAAGTGGTTGTACTAGACGTGGAATTTACCGCAAGGAAGCATTAAGCACAGCTTAGGGAACCGGTCAGTACTTAAAGTAAGGAAAACCCTATCACTGAAATCAATTCATTGATTAAGGACTGCCTTGAAAAGCCCTATTTGATAAAGTAATAACTAGGAATGACTATAAGTATCTTTCAATAAAAATCCTGTCATTCCATGTCTTTTATTGGGTACCGAAAATCCACAAAATACAACCTCCCCCCAGGTCGACCCATTATTCTGGTTTGGGTGGCCCAACAGAGGCTATTTCCCGTTTGTCGATAAACGCCCTAAGACCATTTTAGACACTCTACCTTCCTATTTGAAAGATCCAAGGGACGTAATTAAGAGGCTTAACAACTGAGAGTTAATGATAATACTCTATAGCCAGCATCGATGTGGAAGCATTGCCCATCGATACCCCCATGAAAAAGGTATACAAGTATCCAGGGCTACCTATCTACCAGGAATAAAAATATCTAAAGCAATCGGAGTTAATTCTCAATTATTGCATATTGTTCTAACCAATAATTTTTTCATCTTTGAGGGGAAATACTTCACCAGAGCCGATGGTACAGCCATGGGTACGGCGTGTGCTCCTACTTACGCCGGGCTGTACCTCGGAGCTGGGAACAGGAGAATCTTCTCTGATGAGAAATTACCTGGGCGTCCATCAAATCAGTTTTTGGGGTCTTACATAGACGACGTACTTAACTAGGGAAGGGTCTACTGAGGATTTGAGAGTTCATTAAAGACATTCAAGTCAATGATTGGAATCTCAGATTCACCAGTGAAGTTGACCACCAAAAATCCCATTTCTGGATTTGTGGATTAAAAAACAGCAATGTCATACAAACTGAAGTGTACAGAAAACCTACAGCAGGTAATAGTTTACTTCGGGCACAAGTATGCACCCCACAGCCCTACTTAAAGGGATACCCACAGGACAGTACTTAAGATTAGACGTAACTGTTCCTGTCTGGAGGACTTTGAAAGGGCAGCCCATGACCTTAAACTCAGATTCCATCCAAAGAGGATACCCTAAAACTGGCTTAAAAAGCCTACAAAAAAGCTAAATACTCAGAGAATACACTCATTTTTGGGTCTAACAAAAATAGGACCAATTACCAAATTTAACCCAATTCATCACTGATTACAATAGCGACTGGCATTGGATCAAACAAACATTAACCAAATACTGGCCAGTGCTACCACAGATGAAACAATAAGTAAGTTTTTTTCGAAAAAACCCAGTATGATACCCAAAAGCTCCGACATTGGACAAGCTCTAACTCGCAGCTTTTCGAACCTAAATCCCAAACACTGGACAATTGGCTTGGCTACCCAACCCTAAAAGGTAACTTTAAATGTGGAATGTGTAAATTTGTCCATTATGCAAAGATTAAGGCCTTTATAAATAATGAGAGAACATATACACTAAAGCCATTTTTTAATTGTGGCACAAGGGGGTTGTTATGGCATTCAATGCCCATGTCAAAAACTGATATTTGGGAAACTAAGAGACAATTTAAAACAAGAATATTGGAGCATGCTAGAGCATTAAAAACATGACGAAACTAGTAGTGTGGCTCGTCACTTTCGAGACCACCACGAATCAAATGGCTAGATATGAAGGTTTTGGGGTATTGAAAAAATTTCACCCCATGTAAGAGGAGGTGATTGGGATAAGAAGATCTTACAGGAGAGGCATGGTGGATATTCACTCTTAAAACCCTTACTCCTCTGGGACTGATGAGGAACTCCTCTTCAATATGTTCCTATAACCATCACCTCCCAACCTTCACTTATGAAGGCCTTATTGAACTAAATGTTCACCTAAGTATTGGTATTAATATCTACTCCCTACTGATCTTAATATACCTCCCTCTATGTACCCCCATATAAAGACTTGGGAACAAAAAGTATTTGTTGGGAGTTTGATACAATAGCTGATATATTACTCAGTAGTTTATATTTTGGGGACTAGATTTGTCACACTTACACTGTACTATTCCTGTTTTCCTATCCAACCATTTCATTGTATATATAGATATAAATTTCTCTTCTTTTTGCTATCCCCTTATATATTATTGTACCTGCTTGCGCTCATGTTTGCATTCCCTTATCTATTATAGTACTTTGATTGACAAATTATGAATCATTCATCTATTGGCAACTAAGTTAATAATGCCAGATTTTCTTAAAAACTGACATTTGTTGTAGCACGGACCACTTTTTGTGACACCTGAAGGTATATAGGTGCACGGAACATTAATCATGTGACCCGGAAGAAGGGAGTATACTCCCGAAAGTACGTCGGTCGTCGTGGTAGTAGTTTGAGTGCAGAGTGCAGCCGGGTAGTTCCCTCATCTTACCCCTAGCTTATTGCGGACCATCTGTGGGAATTGACTTTCCATTGCAGTTTCGCCGTACGGACGGGTACGGACCAAAGGCAGAACTCCAGTTACGCTGAACTTTGGACGTTGGTGGAGATATGGAATCCAGCGGGACATCTTCCCCATAGGCCATTTACCACTTTTTATCGCTTTGGAGTACAGTACAGCAGTCGCTGGGTGAGATCGTTTCTTTCCTATTGTTCTTGTTTATATATGCATCTACATACATGTACTGTGTTACAATAGCTCTAGATAGGATGGACGCCACCCCTGATACATATATAAACACAGAGTTAGTGATTCTTATTAGGAACTTACCTTTTTTACCATATATCAGCTGATTTCAAGGGCCTGGACCTAGGCTCCACGTTATTTGTAAATTCAGTTGCTTACAGCTAGGTTGCCTGGACCACTCTTTTTACTCCGCGCCTGCCTACCTTTTTATGTCTTTTTTTAAGCTACAGTAATGTATATTATGTTGTGTGTATTTATCTAATAAAGTATGTATATTCTTGGACGAGCAGTGTGCATACACGTTATTTATGGGATATTATGGGATATGGTCCCTTTCCCTATAAATATCATTATTTTTTATGGGATATTGGTAGTTGAGTGCCATGGAACTTTGTGTTCCATGTATATAGTGGAGTCTTTCTTCTTGTTTTTTCTATGTATTTAGTTTTTGCCACTTCAGATGTTGGAAACTACAACTCCCAGCATGCTTTAGGCTGGGCGTTGTAGTTTTCAAACATATGCTGTAAGCCAATGCTTTGCAAATAGGGGTAAATCCCCTCCTTTATTTGTGCATACCAGTATGCACAATAAGGAGTTTTACTCTTATTTGTAAGTATTGTGCACTCCTCCTGTTTGTGATATTCTCCTACCTTGTCAGTGGCCGCTTGCTCCTCCCTCCACATCCTCTGCGCTCTCACTACTCATCGCTGTGAAGTGAGAGGTGCTGGGTATATGTCTCTCCGGAAGCGCTCAGACAGTGCGGAGTGCATGGCCCCGGACGAGGTAGGAGAAGGTTGACTCGAGTATAAACCAAGGTAAGATTTCAGTCTTTTTTTAAAACCTGAAAACAAAAGTATGTATAGCTTTTTTATGAGATGGAAAAGCTAGGTAATTACCAAAACATTCTTGGGAAGCCTGTTTAACAGTAGACCCTCCATACAAAATAGAAGAGCATCCATTTGAATTAAGGTGTGGGAGTGGTGTTTTACATTAAGTAGTTAAACTGTTGACTTTAATTCTGGAAAACATTTGTACTGCCATTAAACAATTTCAAAAAATACTATACTTTAATTAAGTCCTGTTGGTCCTATATCGGGATTACTCCTACATGAAAATTGCAATAAACTGTTTGGATAAATGGAATTTTTACAATTTGATTGAGGATTAAAATCAATGGTATTTAATGGTGGTTAAATAATGATCATATTGTACATTAACATGATTGATAATTTACATCTGGTGTTATTAACTTGCCATGTGCTCATTAAATAACAACCGATATCATAAATAACAATAAATCGTAAAATACAGATTGTGAATGCTTTTTCAATCGTTATTTAAATATATCATGATTTACAAATTCCATCCCAAGTAAGGAGGTCAATCTTTCCTTAGATTAGTTCTATATTAGCTGTACTGGTAAATGCTAAAGTTTAAAAGACAAAATAGAACAGTGTAAGTTAAGAATCTAAAGTTACTACTACTATTAATAATGTTTTAATGTTTATTGATTAATGATTTGTGTAGAGCTGATTTTTCCTTTCCAGAGGTCTGAGAAGCGAATGCTTTCCTATCCCACTCTTTTAATGAGCTTTGTAAGAATTTTTGAATATAACAGGCATTTCATTTTAAATTATTTGTAAGTAATTTTATTCAAATCTGCCCATAAAGCTAATCACATAATCCTGAAATAAGAAAAAAAGTTTTAAAAGTATAGTTTAAAATATAATTTATATTATATACAAGATTTATTTTATGTATATGTCTTGTATGTATGTATAGTTTATTTTAAAGCGCTACTTGGGGACGCAGTGCTGTACAGTAACAAAATACATAAAGTCATACAAGTGGGTAAATACATCGATATTCAGTAAATAATTTATATAAATTATATAAATAGAAGTGCTAGAGCTTTGCCACAAGAGAGCCCCATAGAGCTAACATGAAAGCAGTCTATACTTACAAAACAAAAGTTTACATAGTTACATAGTACTGGAGAAGAACTAGAAGGGGTGCCCACCTATCTTTTCTGGTGTATTCCTTGATTCTCTATAGGTCCCCATGTTCTCTGGAAGTCATGAGATAGCTTAAGAATAGGAGGATAACAAGGATAAAATCCAAAGGTGCTTAATAAGTGCTAATCTTGACTGCACCCATTAATAGCACTTATTCAGCACCTGGATTCTTCCTTGTGACTCTAAGTATATGGTTGAGCTATTACATAGTACTGGAATTTGAATAAAGACAATTCTCCATCCAGTCCAACCTTTAGCCTACCATGAGCCTTACCTTAGAGCTGATCCAGAAGAAGGCAAAAAAGGGAGAATGTTATTTTTGTCTTTTGTCTACAAATCAATATCTTGACAGCACAATATCTAATAAAACTCCCAACAGAGATTACAAGTCTCTTCTATGTAAATTTAATAATGCAATTTATTTTTTTTCTTCTACTAAACCAAGTTTCTGCTGTTACAATTAATAATAACAATTAAAATGTGATCTATTACATGTCTGTAATCCCCATGGTTAATTGTATAGAAAATGAATGGCAACAGAAGCCCAAGAATCTAAAAGGATAAATTCAGTAGACACATTACACCATGTGGTATGATTAATACCTAATTTAGAAATTATACTTGTACAAAATAGGCATCAGGAGATCTAGCAGTGAATAACGACACTTATTTAAAATAGAATAAAACCTACTTTATGCGAGAAAAACAGTTAATTACCAGTTATCAGGTTAGTTAAGATGTCCATCTTTACACAAGATCTATACACAACTCATTAGTTTCCAAACATCTCTAAATTCTAATATATTCATTTAAAGGTTCTGGCATTCTCTTAATACTCATTATTAGTATTATTTTCTTCTTCATACGTTCAAAAAACAGAATTCTAGTGCACAAACAATTCTAATTGCATATTGGCTACTAGGGATGGCCGTTTCGCGGATCCGAACCCGGATCCACGCGGATTTATCCCGTCGCGACCGGTGGATTTTTTCCGGATTTTTATGGATTTTCCGCCATCCGAACTTCCGATTCCGGATTTTTTACATTTTCGAACATTTACGAAATTACGAGTTTTCGCGTATTTTTGAAAATTTTCAAAAATACGAGAAAACACTATTTTTCGAAATTTTTCGAAAATACAAGGATTTCTCTTAATTACATACATACATATTTTCGAAAATACATGAAAACTCGTAATTTCGAAAATTCCCGAAAAAACGTGAAAACTCGTAATTTCGAAAATTTTCGAAAATACGGAAAATCTCGTTATTTCAAGGGCGGACCGAGCGGACCGGATTTTGCGAAGTTCGACATCTCTATTGGCTACCTCCATAGGTTTTGCTACAAACAGTCTGCTAAACCCTGGATAAATAAAAGCAATTAGTTCAATAAGTTGCCAAATTATTTTAATCTCGTCACCATGTCAAGGTTTCTTTATTTAACTGGGTCCTAACCTACTGGTACTTGCCTTGCTACTGAACTAAATCCAGGGTTTAGCAGGCTGTTTGTAGCAGCAACCTTATGGAGGTAGCCAATATGCAATTAGAATTGTTTTGTGCGCTAGAATTCTATTTTTTTGTATGTATTGTATTTTTGGTCTCTAGTTGCACTTTAATATGGATGTACAACAGCCCAATTTTCTATATATTGTGTGTTACATTGAGGTTTGACCAAGCCTTCTGGGAAATTGTACTCCACCCAGAGTTAGGTCATGTGCTCGTTTGAGCAAAGTACTTTAAACTAGAGAGTCAGCTTCAAGCATCCAGGCCACAAAGGAGAAGCTTCAGCTCATAAGCCAAAAGGCAAGTACCAGTAGTTTAGGACCCAGTTAAAGAAGCAACCTTGACGTGGTGACTGGGCTTAAATAATTTTGCCAACTTATGGAACTAATTGCTTTTATTTATCCAGGGTTTAGCAGACTGTTTGTAGTAGAACCTTATGGAGAAGCCAATATGCAATAGAAATTGTTTGTGCACTAGAATTCTATTTTTTGTATGTATTGTATTTTTGGTCTCTAGTTGCACTTTATAAGGATGTACAATGGCCCAACTTTCTATATATTGTGTGTTACATTCAAATAACCAAAATTCCAAAAGAAATACTCTAAACTACTCTCCCTATGTTTAACCTTTTCATATTTTTAAAAATACATACTTGTCTGTGGTTTGATTCAAGGCAACCATTTCAATTCAGTCCACGCAACATGATCTATTAGAAGAAATACAACTTGTTTGTATCTAGTGAAAATTGGCATGCATTGGACATGTACAAAGAACACTTTCGAATTTCTTAAGAAAACATTTAATTGGAAATCTGCTGTAAAACTGTTCATTTTTTAATGCAATTTACTGCTTATTAAAATAAACCGAGACAGCCTCTGGTTAACCTACAACCCAATGCAGAAGGATATTACAGTATGTGGTGGGTAGATGATGGAAAATTGTCTTTCTGTTTCAGATCATTGGTTTGGTGTGTCCTACACTTCTAGTTTGAATTTATGGGTCTCTACACCCGTCTGTCCGCTTCCAGCAGTAGTTATAGCAATCAGAATGGGATTGGAAGGAGACTCAGTATTCCACTGCAAACACTTTCGGTGCTCTTTGCAACATGTTTCAGATCTTACATGGATCCTTTTTCAAAAAGGATCAAGCATACTAGCACTTATTTAAGGTGGGTTTTCATGTATAGGAGAGGGTGTTTTAGAGATATTTCTTCTGTTACATATATCTTATGGAAGATGATCTCCCTAGGGGAACAGGACATTTTATGTTGTAGTCATTGTTATTTAGCTCTTTAACCATTTATGCAGCGCTGCTTTTGAACCTTTTCTATACAAAGAAAATATAATATATAAATCTTAACCAGAGGTCCACCATTGATGTTTGGGTGGGATGAGGAAAGACCACTTCTGTCTCCCACCAGCCCAGGAACAAGTTGGCATATGCTGGCACACACTTGGTGCCCATGGTGGTACCTCTGGTCTGATGATAATAGATGCCATTGAACAAAAAGACATTATGATTCCACGTAAATACTAAGACACAAGTATGGAAGGTATTTTTACATGTCTTCTGTTCTCATAAAATACTTAACAGAGGATGTACACAGATCAAGATTAATACATCCAATGTGACTATAGGCAGCCCTCTTCCAATTTAATGTCTTTGGATTTTTGTTACAAATCAGTGGTATTTCTAAGATTCTAAAGATAAAACAAAGGTTGTAATATGTATCATGAAAAAGCAAGAGGCTTCTAATTTTTGTGAATTTTTGGTAAGATGTAAAACGTAGGCATCGTCCAATATATGAAACAGGGCTCTCTTAAATGACTCTGCGGATTTGATAAAATAATGCGGTAATTAGTCTGATCTTTCAATAACTTATATGCTGTGTCTAAATACAGCTCTTTTGACCACAAAACTAAATTATCTCCCTTATCTGCTCTTTTGATCAGAAATCTTAATATTCGTAGTGTTGTAGTGTTTTTAGTGCATTCTTTTTATTTTCAGAAAGATGTTTTCAATAGACATCTTACGGGGTTTCAGATGCCCAGACATTTAGAATGTGCTTAAGAAGAGAGTGGTTCTATATTATCAAAGGCGCTGGGTGGAAGAGAAACAAGTTTAAAGCGGCAGAAAGGGGAAAACAGAAGACCTACCCCTCCATCCTGTCCTAGGAACGAGGCGAATGAGAGAAAGATAGACCACCATGCGTAATTGAGGTAACTGCAGAAGATGAAAGGCATAATAATACATGAATAAAGGTGTGTTTATTAGCAAGAGAGCGTGTATTAAGGAACCAACCGGAAAAATGAAGAAGTGAAGGTGAATTACCTTAGCCCACTGGGTAGTGGGTGTGGAGGATTGCACCTACAGACTACTAGGCTAAGCCATTGGCAGTGCTAGAAGGCTTCAAATTGGATTGAATAACATAATTTCAACCATAAAATTTAGTCTATGATTCTTATCACAAAACCCAAAATAAACATGGACAATTCATGAAAATAGTGATAGCCAAATTCACTGAAATATATTACGCTTGTAGGTTCGTGGATTTTCAAAAAATCCAAAATTCTAAATCCACAACATACCAAATGAAGTCAATCGGATTTAAAAAAATCCAAAAGTTTTGGCTAAAATTAAGTTCTAAATAGCAATGGTACTTACTGTAAATGTTTAGGGACTTGGAAAATGGTCTGGGAACACATATCCATGCCCAAATGTTAAAAAAAAATCAGTACCTTCCAGTACTGGAAACTTCTTGCGCTTCCTGTAATTTTTGAAAATAGTTCCCCAGTACGGGAAAATAAAAAAAAGTCAAATCCTCAAATTCTGAGTTCCAGTGGATCTGTGAAATCCGCTTTGCAACAGGGTTCGGACAGATTCGGTCAATAATAAATATACAGGGTTATTCAGTAAAAGTTCTTATCGTTTAAATGGTGCTAATTTTGCCTCAACCAATCAAATGTTATTTAACATTTGAAAGCTAACATCTGATTGGTTGGGGCAAAATTAGCACCATTTTAAACGATAAGAACTTTTATTGAATCTCCCTGATAGTAGTTTTTAATACTTGCTTTACATTAACCAATCAGATTTCAGAACTTTCCAGTGAGTCTGCCTGGCATCGGCGACCTGAGTGGGGTTGGTGTCGCCAGCCCGAAGACGTCGCGTCGGTCAAGATCAGAGCCCGCAACACCAGCTCCGCCGAGGCCGCCGACCCCCGAGAGGTACCCCTGCGCCGCCAGGTGTACCCCTGGCGGGCGCCGGCGCCCTCAACGAGGCCGATGTTGCCGGCGTCTTGATCCGACGCAACGTCTTCGGCTGGCGACACCAACCCCACTCAGTTCGCCGATGCCAGGCAGACTCACTGGAAAGTTTGAAATCTGATTGGTTAATGTAAAGCATTATTAAAAATTGCCCAATCAGAAACGGATTATGGATTTCTGCAACCTATATAAGAGGAGCTTTCCACCGCGGAACTCAATGCCATCGCAGTAGATGGCTAAAGAAAGAAGCGGCTGGCAACATCGGCTCCGCTGAGGCCGGCGGTGCCAGCGGCTCACTGGCGGCCGCAGTGAGTTTGCCTGGCATCGGCGACCTGAGTGGGGTAGGTGTTGCCAGCCCGAAGACTTCGCGTCGGATCAAGACCCGGCAACATCGGCCTCGTTGAGGTCGCCGGCGCCCACCGGGGGTACCCTGGCGGCCGCAGGGGTACGTCTCGGAGGTCGGCGGCCTCGGCGGAGCGGGTGTCGTCGGGACTGGAAGAAAGAAGACGCCGCCCAAGGGCTCTTTTAAGAGCCGCACTGGGGGTCCCGTTTCGAGCTGCGGGACCCCCGCCAAAGGCACTTGTCAGTGCCGCAAGGGCCCTTATAAGGGCCGGGGAGGGGGGGTCCCGGTTCGAGCTGCGGGACCCCCAAGCCCCAAAAGGCCCTTCTCAGGGCCCCGCTGGAGGGAGCCTCCACCCCTCCCAGCGGCTCCCTTCCTTCCCTCCCCGGGAGCGGCCGGGGCGGGGGGCTTGGAGGGGTTGCCGGGGAGGGGGTGCGCGGCGGGTGGTCAGCGGGGAACAGGTTGGGGGGCTGCCGGGAAGCAGCGGCGGGTGGTCGCTGCCACTGCGGGGAGTGTGGGCGGGGTGGCGTATGCCCCGCCCCTTAGGAGAGGCGTCGGGAAGGGATTTTAAGTCCCTTCGCGCGATACTATACAGTATTGCCGCGAAGGGGCTTAAAATTACCGCAGCACATCGCGGCCGCGATACATAATACGGTAATTTTTTGTCGCTATTATCGTTGCTTTATAAATATGCCCCTAAGTTTCTTTTTGAATAGTTAGGTGTTGTGTGTGTTTGACCAAAGTTCCATTTAACCACTGATGAATTGGTAGGAGAGCATGTGTAGTCAAGACATCTCAAGAGAGTGATTAATCAATGTCTCATTGAGTGAGTAAAGGGAGACTATTTGTCGCTTTCTATTTGAAAATGTATTTCCTTAATCATAGCTTCTTAAAATTTTGAAATCCGAGGGAACAGAACAGTCTTACAGGGAGTATAAAAGCTGTAATAAAGAGTGCAAAAAAGCAATTAAACTAGCTAAATTAGAAAATGAAATACGGATAGCCGAACAAAGCAAGTCCAACCCCAAAATGTTTTTAAGTATATAAATGTAAAAAGATGAGGACTGAGAATGTGGGACCATTAACAATGGGGCTGAGATGGTTGTAAGGATGCCAAAAAGGCTAATCAGCCAAATAGTTTTTTTACATCATTTTTCATTATAGAGAATCCTAGTCCTTACAGCAGGAATTGTATAATATGCTGGGAGAAATGAGGAGTATTCACTTGGCTGATGGAGGATATGTACGAAAACAATTAGACAAAGTAATATCAATAAAACCCCAACCAGATGGATTGCATCCCCTGATTTTAAAAGAGCTTAGTTCAGTTCTTCTAGACCACTGTATAAATAGATCTGTGTTAAGTGAATCTATACTGGAAAAAGATTTGGGGGTTCTGGTATATAACACTTAGCTATAGCAAACAATGTCAGACAGCCACGACTAGAGCTAGCAAGATATTGTCTTGTATAAAGAGAGGAATAGATTCAAGAGAAAAATATTATTACTCCTCTTTACAAGGCACTGGTAGGCCTAATTTGGAATATGAGGTGCAGTTTTAGAATCCCATATACAAAAGGGACATCTTGGAAATGGAAGCAGTTCAGAGAAGGGCAACTAAATTAATAAGGGGAATGGAGGGGCTTAAACATGCAGGCAGATTAGACTAGTTAGGGATGTTTACATTGGAGAAGCGACGTTTGCGTGGGGATATGATAACCTTATACAAATATATTAATGGGCAATACAATAAACTCTATGGTGCATTGTTCACGAATAGGTCATATCAGAGGACTCATGGACATCCTTTAAAGTTGGAAGAAAAAAAGTTTCATCTTCAGGTTAGGAAAGGTTTCTGTACAGTGAAAATGGTGAAACTGTCTTCCAGCAGATGTGGTAATGGCAAGTTCATTAAATACTGTAGCTTTAAAAAAGGCCTGGATAAGTTTCTAAAACTAAAAAATATTGCGAATTACTGGTATTAATACATATACTGTAGATCTGGTTGATCCAGGGATACTTTCTGATTGCCGTCAGGAAGGAGTTTTTTGCCTTCCTCTGGATCAACTGTTTGGAAGGGTTAAAAAAAAATAGGTTGGACTTGATGGACGTATGTCTTTATTCAACCTCAATTACTATGTTACTACGTATGTTAATTTAAAAAGTAAATTACTGTATCCACATTACCAGACTTACATAGAATTACCAGAATTAGTTTAGCATTATTAACATTGAACAAAAATAAGTTGTTTTAAAGGACCTGTAAACTCCCCTTAAGCCCCCAAATAAGTATGTCCCATTCGTTTCTATTATTCAGGGAGGAGAGAACGCTTATTCTCACCTCCCTGTGAATAATAGACGCTCGGGGGACCTGAACTTACCTTACATGCCGCTCCACTCGCAGCCCTCCTGCACTGACAGCCGCTCTGTCCCACCACGTGCCCTATCTTATGCGCATGCGCGCCAATTCAAAAGATAGGGCGCACGATCGGGACAGAACAGCTGTTCTGTGCAGGGGAGGCTGCGAGTGGAGCGGCGGGTAAGGTAAGTTCCCGGTCCCCCGAGCGTCCTATTATTCAGGGAGGTGAGAATAAGCGTTCTCACCTCCCTGTGAATAATAGAAACGAATGGGACTACTTAATTTTGGGGGTTTAGTGTTCCTTTAATGTTGTTGATGTGTTAAATGTAAAAAAAAGAAAAGAAAAAAAAATGTAAGATTTAAAATTTAGGTGACCAAAAGGAAAAAACTCAAGGGAACCAACTTAAGTGTACAGCAAAACATAAAAGAAAATAATTTGAAAACAAAAAGTAACATTAAATTACCTACGTACTGTAGGTGTTTTGACATACAATCTTGTCAAGGAGAAAGAATTTTCTGCTATACCAGTTCAAATAAAGGATTTCAGGACATCAAACATAAAGTATGATATCAGATGCAGGTTCAGATAATGAAGAAAGGGACCAGTCATCTATATCTAAAAGACAACTGTAATATGTGTACGGACACAGGACTAGTTTGCTCACGTGGAGGCAAAGCCCACTATGCGATGATTGGCTATCACTAACAAAGTGACTTTTCTTACTTTCCTACTTGCAATACTAACTTTGACATCACAGCACTTAGTTACTAGCAGTGAAAGGAAATGTGGGTGTGTGCTTTACTGATCGCCTGTACTGTGAAACGGAGATCATACCTGCCTGCCTGAACATTCGTGTGTTGTAAGTACATGAACAGAATCACAAAACAGTTATGTTAGCATCTATTTGTATTGGGTAGGGACTAGGGAGAGTATATTACTGTATGTGGAGATTCCATATTGGGGGCTTACTGTATATGGACACTGTATTGGGGGCTTACTGTATATGGGGGTAACTTACTGTATATGGACACTGTATTGGGGGCTTACTGTATATGGATCACTGTATTGGGGGCTTACTGTATATGGGGGTAACTTACTGTATATGGACACTATTGGGGGCATACTGTATATGGACACTATTGGGGCTTACTGTATATGGAAACTGTATTGGGTGCTTACTGTATATGGATCACTGTATTGGGGGCTTACTGTATATGATCACTGATTGGGGCTTACTGTATATGGACACTCTGTACTGGGGGCTTACTGTTTATGGGCACATTGTATTTGGAGACATTACTGTATATGCACAAACTGTATTGGGGGACTTCTGCATATGGACCTGTATTGGGGGCTTATTGTAAATGTACACTCTGTATGGGTGGCTTACTGTATATAAACACCCTGAATTGGGTAGCTTACTGATATGAACACTGTATTGGGGGCTTACTGTATATGGACACACTGTATTAGGTGTCTTACTGTATATGGACACTGTATTGGGTGGCTTACTGTATATGGATACTGCATTGGGGGCTTACTGTATATGGAGACTCTGTATTGGGGACTTAATATAATAGACACGCGTGTATATTTATTATTTGACCGAATCTGTCCGAACCCTGTTGCAAAGCGGATTTCACAGATCCACTGGAACTCAGAATTTGAGGATTTCTGACTTTTTTTTATTTTCCCGTACTGGGGAACTATTTTCAAAAATTTACAGGAAGCGCAAGAAGTTTCCAGTACTGGAAGGTACTGATTTTTTTTTAACATTTGGGGCATTGATATGTGTTCCCCAGACCATTTTCCAAGTCCCTAAACATTTACAGTAAGTTACCATTGCTATTTAGAACTTAATTTTAGCCAAAACTTTTGGATTTTTTTAAATCCGATTGACTTCATTTGGTATGTTTGTGGATTTTAGAATTTTTGGATTTTTTTGAAAATCCACGAACCTACAAGCGTAATATATTTCAGTGAATTTGGCTATCACTATTTTTCATGAATTGTCCATGTTTATTTTGGGTTTTGTGATAAGAATCATAGACTAAATTTTATGGTTGAAATTATGTTATTCAATCCAATTTGAAGCCATTCTAGCACACTGCCAATGGCTTTAGCCTAGTAGTCTGTAGGTGCAATCCTCCACACCCACTACCCAGTGGGCTAAGGTAATTCACCTTCACTTCTTCATTTTTCCGGTGGCTTCCTTAATACACGCTCTCTTGCTAATAAACACACCTTTATTCATGTATTATTATGCCTTTCATCTTCTGCAGTTACCTCAATTACGCATGGTGGTCTATCTTTCTCTCATTCGCCTCGTTCCTCAGGACAGGATGGAGGGGTAGGTCTTCTGTTTTCCCCTTTCTGCCGCTTTAAACTTGTTTCTCTTCCACCCAGCTGCCTTTGATAATATAGACCACTCTCTTCTTAAGCACATTCTAAATTGTCTGGGCATCTGAAACCCCGTAAGATGTCTATTGAAAACATCTTTTCTGAAAATAAAAAGAATGCACTAAAAACACTACAACACTACGAATATTAAGATTTTCTGATCAAAAGAGCAGATAAGG
Organism: Hymenochirus boettgeri; assembly: GCA_019447015.1. Lineage (NCBI taxonomy): Eukaryota > Metazoa > Chordata > Amphibia > Anura > Pipidae > Hymenochirus > Hymenochirus boettgeri. The sequence continues at coordinate 78,731,252 of CM033469.1, read as the reverse complement.
GAGATAATTTAGTTTTGTGGTCAAAAGAGCTGTATTTAGACACAGCATATAAGTTATTGAAAGATCAGACTAATTACCGCATTATTTTATCAAATCCAGCAGAGTCATTTAAGAGAGCCCTGTTTCATATATTGGACGATGCCTACGTTTTACATCTTACCAAAAATTCACAAAAATTAGAAGCCTCTTGCTTTTTCATTGATACATATTTACAACCCTTTGTTTTATCTTTAGAATCTTAGAAATACCACTGATTTGTAACAAAAAATCCAAGACATTAAATTGGAAGAGGGCTGCCTACTAGTCACATTGGATGTATTAATCTTGATCTGTGTCTATCATCTGTTAAGTATTTTATGAGAACAGAAGACATGTAAAAATACCTTCCATACTTTGTGTCTTTAGTATTTTACGTTGAATCATAATGTCTTTTTGTTCAATGGCATCTATTATCATCAGACCAGAGGTACCACCATGGGCACCAAGTGTGTGCCAGCATATGCCAACTTGTTCCTGGGCTGGTGGGAGACAGAAGTGGTCTTTCCTCATCCCACCACAACATCAATGGTGGACCTCTGGTTAAGATTTATATATTATATTTTCTTTGTATAGAAAGGTTCAAAAGCAGCGCTGCATAAATGGTTAAATGAGCTAAATAACAATGACTACAACATAAAATGTCCTGTTCCCCTAGGGAGATCATCTTCCTAAAGATATATGTAACAGAAGAAATATCTCTAAATACAACCCTCTCCTATACTGAAAACCCACCTTAACTAATGTGCTAGTATGCTTGATCCTTTTTGAAAAAGGATCCATGTAAGATCTGAAACATGTTGCAAAGAGCACCGAAAGTTGTTTGCAGTGGAATACTGAGTCTCCTTCCAATCCCATTCTGATTGCTATAACTACTGCTGGGAGCGGGACAGACGGGTGTAGAGACCCATAAATTCAAACTAGAAGTGTAGGACACACCAAACCAATGATCTGAAACAGAAAGACAATTTTCCATCAATCCTACCCACCACATACTGTAATATCCTTCTGCATTGGGTTGTAGGTTAACCAGAGGCTGTCTCGGTTTATTTTAATAAGCAGTAAATTGCATTAAAACAATGAACAGTTTTACAGCAGATTTCCAATTAAATGTTTTCTTAAGAAATTCGAAAGTGTTCTTTGTACATGTCCAATGCATGCCAATTTTCACTAGATACAAACAAGTTGTATTTCTTCTAATAGATCATGTTGCGTGGACTGAATTGAAATTGGTTGCCTTGAATCAAACCACAGACAAGTATGTATTTTTAAAAATATGAAAAGGTTAAACATAGGGTAGAGTAGTTTAGAGTATTTCTTTTTGGAATTTTGGTTATTTTGAATGTAACACACAATATATAGAAAGTTGGGCCATTGTACATCCTTATTAAAGTGCAACTAGAGACCAAAAATACAATACATACAAAAAATAGAATTCTAGTGCACAAACAATTCTCATTGCATATTGGCTTCCTCCATAAGGTTCTACTACAAACAGTCTGCTAAACCCTGGATAAATAAAAGCAATTAGTTCAATAAGTTGGCAAAATTATTTTAAGCCCAGTCACCACGTCAAGGTTGCTTTCTTTAACTGGGTCCTAAACTACTGGTACTTGCCTTTTTGGCTTTATGAGCTGACAGCTTCTCCTTTGTGGCCTGGATGCTTGAAGCTGACTCTCTAGTTTAAAGTACTTTGCTCAAACGAGCACATGACCTAACTCTGGGTGGAGTACAATTTCCCAGAAGGCTTGGTCAAACCTTCAATGTAACACACAATATATAGAAAATTGGGCTGTTGTACATCCATATTAAAGTGCAACTAGAGACCAAAAATACAATACATACAAAAAATAGAATTCTAGCGCACAAACAATTCTAATTGCATATTGGCTACCTCCATAAGGTTGCTGCTACAAACAGCCTGCTAAACCCTGGATTTAGTTCAGTAGCAAGGCAAGTACCAGTAGGTTAGGACCCAGTTAAATAAAGAAACCTTGACATGGTGACTGAGATTAAAATAATTTGGCCAACTTATTGAACTAATTGCTTTTATTTATCCAGGGTTTAGCAGACTGTTTGTAGCAACAACCTATGGAGGTAGCCAATAGAGATGTCCGAACTTCGCAAAATCCGGTCCGCTCGGTCCGCCCTTGAAATAACGAGATTTTCCGTATTTTCGAAAATTTTCGAAATTACGAGTTTTCACGTTTTTTCGGGAATTTTCGAAATTACGAGTTTTCATGTATTTTCGAAAATATGTATGTATGTAATTAAGAGAAATCCTTGTATTTTCGAAAAATTTCGAAAATACGTGTTTTCTCGTATTTTTGAAAATTTTCAAAAATACGCGAAAACTCGTAATTTCGTAAATGTTCGAAAATGTGAAAAATCCGGAATCGGAAGTTCGGATGGCGGAAAATCCATAAAAATCCGGAAAAATCCACCGTTCGCGGACGGGATAAATCCGCGGTGGATCCGGGTTCGGATCCGCGAACCGGCCATCCCTAGTAGCCAATATGCAATTAGAATTGTTTGTGCACTAGAATTCTGTTATTTTGAACGTATGAAGAAGAAAATAATACTAATAATGAGTATTAAGAGAATGCCAGAACCTTTAAATGAATATATTAGAATTTAGAAATGTTTGGAACTAATGAGTTGTGTATAGATCTTGTGTAAAGATGGACATCTTAACTAACCTGATAACTGGGTAATTAACTGTTTTTCTGCCATAAAGTAGGTTTTATTCTATTTTAAATAATGTGTCGTTATTTCACATGCTAGATCTCCTTGATGCCATATTTTTGTACACAGTATAATTTCTAAATTAGGTATTAATCATACCACATGGTGTAATGTGTCTACTGAATTTTATCCTTTTAGATTCTTTGGGCTTCTGTTGCCATTCATTTTCTATACAATCTAACCATGGGGATTACAGACATGTAATAGATCACATTTTAATTGTATTAATTTAATTTGTAACAGCAGAAACTTGGTTTAGTAGAAGAAAAAAAATAAATTGCATTATTAAATTTACATAGAAGAGACTTGTAATCTCTGTTGGGAGTTTTATTAGATATTGTGCTGTCAAGATATTGATTTGTAGACAAAAGACAAAAATAACATTCTCCCTTTTTTTGCCTTCTTCTGGATCAGCTCTAAGGTAAGGCTCATTGGTAGGCTAAAGGTTGGACTGGATGGAGAATTGTCTTTATTCAAATTCCAGTACTATGTAATAGCTCAACCATATACTTAGAGTCACAAGGAAGAATCCAAAGGTGCTGAATAAGTGCTATTAATGGGTGCAGTCAAGATTAGCACTTATTAAGCACCTTTGGATTTTATCCTTGTTATCCTCCTATTCTTAAGCTATCTCATGACTTCCAGAGAACATGGGGACCTATAGAGAATCAAGGAATACACCAGAAAGATAGGTGGGCACCCCTTCTAGTTCTTCTCCAGTACTATGTAACTATGTAAACTTTTGTGTTTGTAAGTATAGACTGCTTTCATGTTAAGCTCTATGGGGCTCTCTTGTGGCAAAGCTCTAGCACTTCTATTTATATAATTTATATAATTATTTACTGAACTATCGATGTATTTATCCCACTTGTATGACTTTATTGTATTTTGTTACTGTACAGCACTGCGTCCCCAAGTAGCGCTTTATAAATAAACTATACATACATACAAGACATATACATAAATATAAATCTTGTATATAATATTAAATTATATTTTAAACTATACTTTTATAAACTTTTTTTTCTTATTTCAAGGATTATGTGATTAGCTTTATGGGCAGATTTGAATAAAATTACTTACAAATAATTTAAAATGAAATGCCTGTTATATTCAAAAATTCTTACAAAGCTCATTAAAAGAGTGGATAGGAAAGCATTCGCTTCTCAGACCTCTGGAAAGGAAAATCAGCTCTACACAAATCATTAATCAATAAACATTAAAACATTATTAATAGTAGTAGTAACTTTAGATTCTTAACTCTACACTGTTCTATTTTAGTTCTTTTAAACCTTTAGCATTTACCAGTACAGCTAATATAGAACTAATCTAAGGAAAGATTGACCTCCTTACTTGGGATGGAATTTGTAAATCATTGATATATTTAAATAACGATTGAAAAAGCATTCACAATCTGTATTTTACGATTTATTGTTATTTTATGATATCGGTTGTTATTTAATGAGCACATGGCAAGTTAATAACACCAGATGTAAATTATCAATCATGTTATTGTACAATATGATCATTATTTAACCACCATTAAATACCATTGATTTTAATCCTCAATCAAATTGTAAAAATTCCATTTATCCAAACAGTTTTATTGCAATTTTCATGTAGGAGTAATCCCGATATATAGGACCAACAGGACTTAATTATAAAGTATAGTATTTTTTTGAAATTGTTTAATGGCAGTACAATGTTTTCCAGAATTAAAGTCAACAGTTTTACTACTTTTAATGTAAACAACCACTCCCACACCTTAATTCAAATGGATGCTTCTATTTTTGTATGGAGGGTCTACTGTTAAACAGGCTTCCCAAGAATGTTTTGGTAATTACCTAGCTTTTCCATTCTCATAAAAAAGCTATACATACTTTTGTTTTCAGGTTTTAAAAAAAGACTGAAATCTTACCTTGGTTTATACTCGAGTCAATCCTTCTCCTACCTCGTCCGGTGGCCATGCACTCCGCACTGTCTGAGCGCTTCCGGATGACATTACTACCCAGCACCTCTCACTTCACAGCGATGAGTAGTGAGAAGCGCAGAGGATGTGGAGGGAGGAGCAAGCGGCCACTGGACAAGGTAGGAGAATATCACAAAACAGGAGGAGTGCACAATACTTACAAATAAGAGTAAAACCTCCTTTATTTGTGCATACTGTATGCACAAATAAAGGAGGATTTACCCCTATTTGCAAGCATTGGCTACAGCATATGTTTGAAAACTACAACGCCCAGCACCTAAAGCATGCTGGGAGTTGTAGTTTCCAAACATCTGAAGTGGCAAAAACTAAATACATAGAAAAAACAAGAAGAAAGACTCCACTATATACATGGAACACAAAGTTCCATGGCACTCAACTACCAATATCCCATAAAAATAATGATATTTATAGGGAAAGGGACCATATCCCATAATATCCCATAAATAACGTGTATGCACACTGCTCGTCCAAGAATATACACTACTTTATTAGATAAATACACACAACATAATATACATACTGTAGCTTAAAAAAAGACATAAAAAGGTAGGCAGGGCGCGGAGTAAAAAGAGTGTCCAGGCAACCTAGCTGTAAGCAACTGAATTTACAAATAACGTGGGAGCCTAGGTCCAGGCCCTATGAAAATCAGCTGATATATGGTAAAAAAGGTAAGTTCCTAATAAGAATCACTAACTCTGTGTTTATATATGTATCAGGGGTGCGTCCACCTCTCTAAGAGCTATGTAACACAGTACATGTATGTAGATGCATATATAAACAAGAACAATAGGAAAGAAACGATCTCACCCAGCGACTGCTGTACTTGTACTCCAAAGCGATAAAAAGTGGTAAATGCCTATGGGGAAGATGTCCCGCTGGATTCCATATCTCCACCAACGTCCCAAAGTTCAGCGTAACTGGAGTTCTGCCTTTGGTCCGTACCCCGTCCGTACGGCGAAACTGCAATGGAAAGTCAATTCCCACAGATGGTCCGCAATAAGCTAGGGTAAGATGAGGGAACTACCCGGCTGCACTCTGCACTCAAACTACTACCACGACGACCGACGTACGTTTCGGGAGTATACTCCCTTCTTCCGGGTCACATGATCAATGGTTCCGTGCACCTATATACCTTCCAGGTGTCACAAAAAAGTGGTCCGTGCTACAACAAAATGTCAGTTTTTTAAGAAAATACTGGCATTATTAACTTAGTTGCCAATTAGATGAATGATTCATAATTTGTCAATCAAAGTACTATAATAGTATAGGGAATGCAAACATGAGCGCAAGCAGGTACAATAATATATAAGGGGATAGCAAAAAGAAGAGAAATTTATATATATATATACAATGAAATGGTTGGATAGGAAACAGGAATAGTACAGTGTAAGTGTGACAAATCTAGTCCCCAAAATATAACTACTGAGTAATATATCAGCTATTGTATCAAACTCCCAACAAATACTTTTTTGTTCCCAAGTCTTTTATATGGGGGTACATAGAGGGAGGTATATTAAGATCAGTAGGGAGTAGATTTAATACCATACTTAGGTGAACATTTAGTTCAATTAAGGCCTTCATAAGTGAAGGTTGGGAGGTGATGGTTATAGGAACATATTGAAGAGGAGTTCCTCATTCAGTCCCAGAGGAGTAAGGGTTTTAAGAGTGAATATCCACCATGCCTCTCTCTGTAAGATCTTCTTATCCCAATCACCTCCTCTTACATGGGGTGAAATTTTTTCAATACCCCAAACCTTCATATCTAGCCATTTTGATTCGTGGTGGTCTCGAAAGTGACGAGCCACACTACTAGTTTCGTCATTGTTTTTAATGCTCCTAGCATGCTCCAATATTCTTGTTTTAAATTGTCTCTTAGTTTTCCCAATATACAGTTTTTGACATGGGCATTGAATTGCATATACAACCCCCCTTGTGCCACAATTAATAAAATGCTTTAGTGTATATGTTCTCTCATTATTTATAAAGGCCTTAATCCTTTGCATAATGGGACAAATTTTACACATTCCACATTTAAAGTTACCTTTTAGGGGTTGGGTAGCCAGCCAATTGTCCAGTGTTTGGGATTTAGGTTCGAAAAAGCTGCGAGTTAGAGCTTGTCCAATTGTCGGAGCTTTTTTGGGTATCATACTGGGTTTTTTCGAAACAAACTTACTTATTGTTTCATCTGTGTGTAGCACTGGCCAGTATTTGGTTAATGTTTGTTTGATCCAATGCCAGTCGCTATTGTAATCAGTGATGAATTGGGTTAAATTTGTGTAATTGGTCCTATTTTTGTTAGACCCAAAAATGAGTGTATTTCTCTCTGAGTATTTAGCTTTTTTGTAGGCTTTTTTAAGCCAGTTTTTAGGGTATCCTCTTTGGATGAATCTGAGTTTAAGGTCATGGGCTGCCCTTTCAAAGTCCTCCAGACAGGAACAGTTACGTCTTAATCTTAAGTACTGTCCTGTGGGTATCCCTTTAAGTAGGGCTGTGGGGTGCATACTTTGTGCCCGAAGTAAACTATTACCTGCTGTAGGTTTTCTGTACACTTCAGTTTGTATGACATTGCCTGTTTTTTTAATCCACAAATCCAGAAATGGGATTTTCTGGTGGTCAACTTCACTGGTGAATCTGAGATTCCAATCATTGACTTGAATGTCTTTAATGAATCTCTCAAACTCCTCAGTAGACCCTTCCCATAGTATAAGTACGTCGTCTATGTAACGACCCCAAAAACTGATTTGATGGACTGCCCAGGTATATTTCTCATCAGAGAAGATCTCCTGTTCCCAAGCTCCGAGGTACAGCCCGGCGTAAGTAGGAGCACACGCCGTACCCATTGCTGTACCTCGGCTCTGGTGGAAGTATTTCCCCTCAAAGATGAAAAAATTATTGGTTAGAACAATATGCAATAATTTGAGAATTAACTCCGATTGCTTTAGATATTTTTTATTCCTGGTAGATAGGTAGCCCTGGATTACTTGTATACCTTTTTCATGGGGTATCGATGGGTACAATGCTTCCACATCGATGCTGGCTATAAGAGTATTATCATTAACTCTCAGTTGGTTAAGCCTCTTAATTACGTCCCTTGTATCTTTCAAATAGGAAGGTAGAGTGTCTAAAAATGGTCTTAGGGCTTTATCGACAAAACGGGAAATAGCCTCTGTTGGGCCACCCAAACCAGAAATAATGGGTCGACCTGGGGGGGAGGTTGTATTTTTGTGGATTTTCGGTACCCAATAAAGACATGGAATGACAGGATTTTTATTGAAAAGATACTTATAGTCATTCCTAGTTATTACTTTATCAAATAGGGCTTTTTCAAGGCAGTCCTTAATCAATGAATTGATTTCATTGATAGGGTTTTTCCTTACTTTAAGGTACTGACCAGGTTCCCTAAGCTGTCTTAATGCTTCCTTGCGGTAATATTCCACGTCTAGTACAACCACTTTACCCCCCTTGTCTGCTGGTTTTATGACAATGTCTGATGCATTTTGGAGTTCTCTATATGCAAGGAGTTCCTCCTGATTTAAATTGGATATACTCTTAGTGGGTGTAAAGTCTACTATTTCTTGTTCAACCAGATTAACAAATGTTCTGATAGTTGGACAAACAGATAGAGGTGGAAAGAACTGTGACCTAGACTTCAGGCCCAAACCGTCCACAATTTCATCTGTTTGACTATTTTGAAGCATTTCCAAATCCGACACCTTGTCATCCTCGTCATTGTAGTTAAGATTTTGTAAATCTATTAATGTATCCAAATTGAAGTGATCAAACATATCAAACTTATTGTATCTCTCTTTATTTACAGGATCAAGATTAACTTTATTATTTTCTGAGTACATTTTTTTAAGAACCAACTTTCTAGCAAATAGATGAAGGTCCTTTACAACTGTAAATTTATCTATGCCTTTAGTTGGGGCGAAATTAAGGCCCTTGTCTAAAAGGCTTATATGTCTAGATTTGATGTCAAACCTAGACAAATTTAGAACTGTATCTACTTTTTGCTTTTCCTCAGGTGGTATCCCCTCGTTTTGACTGGAGAGTGTGTGTTTCTGTTTCCAACCCCCCCTTCTTCCGAGTCTGTGTCTAAAAAACGGTCCTGATTTCTGTTTCTAAATTTTCTAACTTTTTTATATCTATTATTACGTTTGCTTTCATTATCAGTTCCTGACTCAGTTTCTGACGTTGTCCTATCTCCTTTATCAAAATTAAAGACAGTCCCTGTACGGTAGTCTTCACAGTCCCTAGCATATTTCTTTTTCTTTCTATATTTAATGTTAGCTTGAAGTTTTTCCGTATCTATTTTCACTCTATCATTTAATTTACCATAATCTTGGTGTTCCTTCCATTTTTCTAAGTTGTCTGCCATCAGGTTAACTTCCTGCTCAAATAGTTGTAGTTGTATTTTATTCTCCTCAATAATGAGATTCATTAACCTAAATGCTACCTCACTTAGAATTTCTTCCCATTTGGTCAAAAAATCGGATGACATTTTGGGTACTAAGTTGCTCCCTGGTCTAATTTTCCATCTTAGTCCCCTGGGTATCATTTTGGACTTTAGATAATTTTGTAAACTAGAGATTTCCCACTTACGTCTGATAGTCTTACTCAATTCTTTTTTGTATTTATTAAAGTCTCTAACAATATTATCTTTTTGAGGATTGTCAGTCTCGGAGTTGGAATTGCTTCCTGAAAATGCTTCATTGAAATCAGAATCCCATTCAATATCGCTAAAACGATACGCCATGTTTGCATTCCCTTGTATAGTGTAGATCCCTGGTTATCGAGCTAACAACGAGCAAACAAAAACTAGTAGGGGTTACTGTGTGGGATTTAAAGGGCAACTAAGCAAAAACAATACAGAATCAGGAGGATGGTATCTATTGTTAAATACTGCCTTCTGATTCTGTATTGTTTTGAGGCTTTAGTTGGCCTTTAAATGGACAGCAGAATTCCCATAGAGTAGTTTCATTCAGTAATAACCTACAACTCTGTCCTGACTGATGCTATTGATTCCCTTGCCCCCTTGCAACCCCCGCAATCGCAGTCTTTCTAACCCTCGCCCCTGGCTCAGTCCCACAACCCGTTTTATACGTAGGTACACACGAGCTGGATGTGGAGAAAGTCTCGTACACAGGCTGACTTTCTCCATTACAAGTTTATGCTACAATGCCTCAACACCGCACTGTTGGGAGCAAAACAAAAATACTATAAGACGCTTATAAATAATAACAAATCAAACCCACGCCACCTTTTCTCCACTTTTAACTCCCTTATCCGTCCCTCGCCCACTGACTCTCTTCTCTCTTCACACTCTCCCCAAGACTTTGCGGAGTGCTTCGTAAATAAAATAGGGTCCATCCATATGCAGATTCCTAACTCTCAGCATAGCTCTCAGATTCTTCCACCCACACCACCTTCTACTGCTCTTAAATCTTTTAGTCCCGTGATCCAGTCAGAGGTCTCATCTCTGCTTCGGTCTTGTCAGCTCAATACATGTCCCCTCAATTCCATGCCCTCTTTCCTACTGAAGCATTGCAATCAGGCAGTCACCCCTATACTTACCCAAATATTCAACGCCTCCTTGTCATCTGGTATTTTCCCTTCCTCCTTTAAACACACCCATGTGAAACCCATAATCAAAAAAGCCTCCTTTGACCCCTATTGTCTTGCTAACTACCGCCCGGTCTCTCTTCTACCAATAGTCTCTAAGCTACTGGTCTTCTCTTCTTCTCCAGTACCGCTAATTATCTTAATTCTAATAACTTACTGGACCCCTTCCAACAAGGATTTCGTCCTGCGCTCTCTTCTTTCTTCTTTTTTTTTCTTCTTTTTTCTTTAATATATGTCTAGTGGATAGGAGCACCCCCTTTATGTACATGGTGTTACTCCCTATTTGGACATTAGTGCCCTTATATGCTTTTTTTTTGTGGACTCTCCACAGAGACGGCCCTGTGCAAAGTTGTGAATGACCTTCAGGCTGCCAAAGCCAAAGGTCACTTTTCTATTCTCATACTTCTCAACCTTTCCTCTGCTTTCGACACGGTTGATCATTCCCTCTTATTATAAATTATTAACTCCTTGGGCATCCGAAATGAAGCAGCATCATGTCTACGATCCTACCTCTCGAACAAAACCTACTCTGTGTCATATGATAATAAAACATCCTCTCCGGTTCTTGGACCCCTGCTGTTCTCCATCTATACTATTTCCCTGGGAGAAGTCATCAGCTCATTTGGCTTTAACTACCATCTGTATGCCGATGATACGCAAATATATTTTTTCACCCCCTCGTTTTGTCCTGACACCCAATGACGCATCTCTGTCTCTGTGTTGTCTCCTCGTGGATGGCGCACCGATGCCTCAAACCTTTTTAAAACTGAACTAATCATTTTCTCACCTAAACATGGTCCTATCCCACCTTTTTCCATTTCTGTGGACAACACCCCCATTTACCCTATTCAGTCGGCACATTGCTTAGGGGTTATTATTAATTCTGCTCTCTCCTTTTCCAATCACATTAACTATGTTGCTAAAACCTGTCGCTTTCTTCTTCGTAACATTGCAAAAATCCGTAGATTCCTTTCTCCTCCGACTACTGCTGTGATTATTCATGCTCCCATCTTATCACGCCAAGACTATTGCAACCTTCTGCTTTCTGGTCTTCCTGCTTCCCATCTTTCTCCGCTTCAGTCCACACTTAACTCTGCCGCACGCATTGTCTTGCTCTCTAAAAACGGGAAATTAAATCTCCTCTGTGCCGCACATCTACCTGGCTCCCCATTAAACAACGCATTTTCTACAAAAGCCTTCTCAACATTTAAATCCCTTCGCTCTGCTGCTCCTTCCTATATTTCCTCTCTAGCGTCCCCATATGTCCCTGCCTGTATCCTCCACTCTTATACATCATCTTATACAGACCCCCCCACTCACACTGTCTCTTCTCGCCTTAAACCTTTTTCTCTTCTGGCCCCCGTCCTATCTCTCTGAGCAGAGCACAGGACTGTTGACACTGCACCATTACTTTAGCACTTCCACCCTTTCCTGTATATCTGTATGTTACCCACCTAATTAGATTGTATGCTCTACGTGGCAGGGGCCTCTTTCCTCATGTTACATGTTTCAAGCACTCGTATATTTCATGATGCTCTTACTTATTTATGTATTTATTTACTGTTCCCCATGCACAACTTTTTGTGTTCTATATTGTACAGGGCTGCGTCCCCTAGTGGCGCTATACAAATAAACATTTACATACATACATACATACATAACCATACTGGATTTTGCTATTACTGAATGGGACTACTGTATGGGAATTTTGCTGTCCATTTAAAGGGCAACTAAAGCCTCAAAACAATACTGAATTCTCCTTTTTCAGGTAAAATTAGGTAGCTCGGTTTATACTCGGGTCGGTTTATACTCTAGTATATACGGTATTTGTCCCCATTCAGTTCTATTTTCTATGCTTGCTAAGGATTGTATGCACTCTTGATTCCCATGATGCCTGACGAATAAATGAACAATTAATAGCCGTTAATCACATGTGTGTATTGTCGTTAGGCCTGGGTGTCAGTTATCGATCTGCCATGTGTGGCATTGGGTCTAAAGAGCTAACCTTTACTTGTTGAAAGTACTGTATACCCCTTTTAATACAAGTTTACTACAACTAAAGGCAACAATACACATAAGTGTCTTGCTCAAACATTACAGCTTTTTCAATGCACAACAGCATCTAGAGCTGCCTTGTTTATTGCAATTCCCCTTGTTTTTGATTCATATGAATACTGTTTTTTTTGGATGAACAACCTAGAGATTCCCACAAGCTGGAACAACTTTTCTTTGAATTATTTACTTAGCTGGGATTATGGAGACCTTGTGCTGTTCATTAGGACTGAGGACTAGAAAATAGCTTAATGATGGTATGTGTATATATATGTTTATTAGAAATTATATTCTTCCAACACAGCCTTACATTAAAATTTGCCATTTGCCATAGTGAATGTCAGCCTTGCAGTTAATGTTTGATGTATTGCTTCTGCCCTATTTGTATTACCATGAAAAACTAACTAGAGTATATTAAATTTACAATTGACAGTATTTGATGCTATTCTTTCACATAAATTCCATCTGACTTAAACTTATACTTTTGATCTTTGCCTCTTAACTCTGCTCACATTCTCGGCTCTTTTAAATTTAATTTACCAATTTCTTTTTTCATATTTGATGAAATATATTCTATTTTAGTCTTTCTTTGCTCTGTTTAGAATCTATATGAAAGAGAACCATAAGAAGATTATGCAAATACACCACCACATATAATGTTAATTCCCTCTGGATACCAATTTTATGGAAATAAGTCATGCACATAAGCCTTTTACTCTAATAATAATTACCAGTTCTGTAAAGTAAACACCATATTATTATAGGTGTAATGTTTCTTGCATTGTAATTCACAAATGCGTTAACTGAAGCAGATTAGAGCCGGCCATCATTTCTCCTAAATAATCATGCCTTTTTTCACAAAAATCACACATTTAAAAAGTGACCATTAGATCCTAGTTTTAAGTAGATATAACCAAACTTTCAAAAATATGTTCCTGTCAATCGGAAAAGTCATTAAAGTCAACGGGGGAAAAAAATCAGAAAAGGTGTAAATGGCAATTGTAACTGACTGTAAATGGCTCAGGGACCTGAGAAATGGTCTGGGGAATGGAACATGTATCAATGCCCAATTTCGAATTTCTGACATTTCTGGGAATTTTCGAAAACTTCAAAAAAAAAAATTAGAAATCCTTGAACTTTTCAAAAAATTTCGAAACACGGAAAGCAGAATTCGGGAAAATCTGCTAAATCCGCCTCGGAACCAGGATCAGATCGGCGATCCGATCCATCTTTATTTTTAATTCAAACGCCAAATAACTTCAGTAAAAAATGAAATGATTCATCATACAAATTTATAGGTATGTCCACCCCCAAATTACAGTAAATTTTGAGGTGCTGGGCACATAACTGTTGTTAAAGTTGCGCTAATCTTTTTAATATATGTTTTCCAATCAGGTTTCAATATTACAATATCGTGGCTTTTTGGCGATCATTTTCGCTAAAATTACTTGATTTACTGAGAGTTGCCATTGCTATAAGTGCAGGAAGCCCTGCTCGTACTGATGTTTCAAGTAGACTTTTAGTGGTATGTAGGAAGAGCTATGTCAAAAAATGTCATGTCTGGGAATCATGCTAACACAATTACAAAGAGTTAAGGTTCGTACACACGTGCGAGCGCGGGTCCTGACCTGCGACGCACACGATGTGTATGAACGTTCGTTTCGGCCGATAATTGGCCCATCTATGGGCCCTTTATCGGCCGAAATGGACAGTCGTTCTGAGATTCGCCCGGTTGGTCGGGCAACGATCCCCAACCGAACGGCCCATCGCACGTGTGTACAAACGTCAAAAGTCAAGCATACAGCCACTGCAAGCAATTTATTTTGTGGATTTTTTGCATGAATTTTAAATTTTTTTGCATCTCTTTGTAAATTCACCTGTTTGTAACTGAAATTAAAACTGACAGCAGTTTTTACTTATTATAGCATAAAGATGTAAGATACTTACATGAAGGTGTAATAAAAGTTCTTATTGTTAAAAATGGTGCTAATGAGATGTTAGCTTTCAAATGGTAAATAAAATCTGAATGTTTGGGGCAAAATTAGCACCATTTTTAACAATAAGAACTTTTATTACATCTCCCTGAGGCTTAGGCCCTATTTGGCACCCCCATTAATTTGCCTCGATTAATTGGCACCCTTATTTATTCACCTATAGCACTTATTTCCCACCCCCCACTAAATTTTGTTTTTTTGTTTGTTGTGTACACTGTTTTGTTGCAGGACAGGCTGGGTCCTTTTTAGGATCTTCAGCTTTCCCAATTTAAAACTCCATGGAGACTTTCTGGTGGCAGCTGGGTCAAAAGGGGGGGTCAAAAGCTGAGTCAAAAGGGGGGGCAATATTGGTGGGCCTCCCATAGCCTTACGGCGCCGGGAAGCCCTAAGATCCCCTCAGTGAGGGGTCCAGTTGCGACTGGACAACCGGGAGGGGAAGATGGTCCTGACTACCACTTGAGCACTTGTGTGTTCACTTGTGGTGTGAGGCACGAAAGCACGTACCTGGCTTTCAATACAAAAAAAATAATCTCCCTGTTAGTTCACTTTCATGGATTTATAAACGTATAAAATTGAAGGGCATAATTATAATAATACAATTTAGTATTAATATAGGAACATCCCTTCACTGAATAAACAACAGAAAGACTTTTCTGATCTTTGCTTACACTGTTTTTCACATAATTAACTAATAAACCATTTTATTAATATGTAGACTTATTTACTGTTGGTAAGTTAAAAAAACAGCAAAGTGGTGACAAATCTGGAAAAATGGCAGGCATTTGCAGTTGTGTAGGAATATTTGAATATTAACCCCTTACTGCACCCCATTATATTCCTAAGAATTTGGGCACATTTAGAAATATCCCATAGTTAGTAAAGGGAATGCACTATGTTATAATAAAGTATTCTGTTGATATAATTATTACTTTAATAGCTACTTCACACAGAGTAGGTTTGAATTTGTAGTAACTGTGTTGAATTTATCAGTACAATTTTCTAGCTGCATGATTGATTTGGCCCAAGCTTGGGGATTTCCTTATATCTTGATATTTGCTACCTTTTAACAAACAATATTTCTCTGTCTAGGATAAATAAATATTTTAGTAGCTCCCAGCAGATCCAACAAAGAAAAGAGTTTTAAACAAAGAAACAGCAGAAACATTTGTAAATGCACAAACATTTCCTGCACAGATAAAGTATTAGACAATATGAAAAATGTTATTATCTTAATCCCCCACATCAATTATGTACCGATAAGTATTAAAATACACACAATAAAAGAATTTTAAAAGAAATCCCATTGGAATCTGGCGGTAACATGCAGCGGTAACCACACACACAGCCCAGAATGATCCCCCCATATGCGGTATGGGGATTGGTCAGCCGAGTACCCACACGGGGCCAATAATTTTGTTTCCCCATAAGTACCATAACCTTATACAGGTGGATTTCCTTCCCTATTTATTACGCTATTTTTGACTGTCTTACATTTACTTACATTCCCACACTGTTTGTGTGTAGTGTGGCTAAATGAACATTCGTATACGGGCTTCCCTCTCCCTATTTTCTTATATGTTTATTATACCGCCATGCCAATACTCCCGTCAATGTGAATTTTCGAGTATTGGCCATGATGAGTATGGCCACCTTTAGATTGCTAAGACATTTACAAATGCATGAAACAGTTATGATAACACAAATGTAACAAAAAGAAGATTATGCTTGTGAAGGTTCTCATTCATCCTAGTCATGGTATATCTGTTGATCTGTTGATCAACTGGACTTAAAAGTTTAGTTCTTGAAGACATTTCGCTAGTCATCCGACTGGCTTTCTCAATTCAGAATGACTTGTACAAGAATCTGTGGCAATTATGTACCCTGGAAAATCCCAATTAGCATATCACAGCCAAGTGTTAAGGGCGTGATTGGATAGTGGCTAAGAGGTGTTATAGGAACGCCCAGAGTAAAGGTGTCAAAACAGCATTGTACATGGCAGACAGTTCATGTCGAACCCCCCAACCTCTTAAGGTTGGGGGGGGCCACTAAGACCTATAGTCAGCAGCATTAACTCTGTAACATACAAGGTGGCAAAATACCTAGCCAACATCTTAGGACCGTTGGTGGGAAGTTCTAAGCATCACATCCAGAACTCAACAAGATTGAAGATATAGTACTCGGTGCAGAAGAAACTATGGTGTCCTATGATGTGACATCTCTCTTCACCTGTATGCCCACCAAGGAGGCTGTTGACATGGTGAAAAAATGGCTAGGCCAAGACATCACTCTTACCAGCAGAACTGATCTCAACCCAGAACAGTTGTGTTCCTTACTGGAATTGTGCCTGAATACCACCTATTTCAAATACAGGGAAAAGTTCTATAAGCAAAAACACGGATGTGCTATGGGATCTCCAGTTTCACCCATTGTGGCCAACCTTTACATGGAGGAGGTAGAAAGACAGGCGCTTAATACCTTTAAGGGCATAGCACCCAGCAACTGGTTTAGATATGTGGATGACACCTGGGTTAAAATCCACCAGAAGGAAGTACAAGCTTTCACAGAACACATTAATGCGGTAGACCAAAACATCAAATTTACAAGGGAAAAGGTAAAAAAAACAACAAACTAGCTTTCTTTGACTGCTTGGTAGAAGCTAAGGAGATTGGTAAACTGGAAGTAGAGGTTTACAGAAAACCAACAAAGGCGAAAGAAATGAAACATCTCAGAGGAGCCCTTAAAACTTGTGGATATCCAGACTGGGCCTTTGTCAAAAGAAGTAGAAGGAAAGAAAAGAACATGAATACCAACAGTGAAGGGGAAAAGCAAGACAGGAGAAAGAACATAGTCATCCCATATGTAGCAGGGCCCCCCGAGAAATTAAGAAGAATTTTCAAAAAACACCCTATCCCTGTCTGCTTTAAACCGAACAACACACTGAGGCAGCAATTGGTACATCCTAAAGACCCAATACCCAAACACAAGATAAGCCACATCATATACGCAGTACAGTGCAGTGAAGAATGCTCTGATTTGTATGTGGGGGAGCCAAACAGCAACTGCATCAACGTATGACCCAGCACAGAAGAGCCAATTCCTTCGGTCAGGACTCAGCCGTGTACCTGCATCTTAAGGATAAAGGACATACCTTTGAAGATTGTAATGTTAACATATTGGCAAAGGAACGTGACTGGTTCAAGAGAGGTGTTAAGGAGGCCATTTATGTGAAAATAAAGAAACCAAGCCTAAATAGAGGTGGGGGGGTTCGACACCAACTGTCTGCCATGTACAATGCTGTTTTGACATCTTACTCTGGGCGTTCCTATAACACCTCTTAGCCACTATCCAATCACACCCTTAACACCTGGCTGTGATATGCTAATTGGGATCTTCCAGGGTAGATAATTGCCACAGATTCTTGTACAAGTCATTCTGAATTGAGAAAGCCAGTCGGATGACTAGCAAAACGTCTTCAAGAACTAAACTTCAAGTCCAGTTGATCTAATTGAATACAACAGATAAAAAGATTAGTTCCCATGGAGTAGTAGAACTCTAATTACACACATGAAGTGACATAACAAAAAAGAACTAATTAAAAGATCTGACAGAGTGAATATACAGATAATTTCACGCTGCTTCCATTAAAACATTTCAACATAGATAAATGGGAGAAAGGCAAGGAGCATAGGAAGGAGGAAGACAAGGATCGTAGGAGGTATCGACTTATTCCCCGTTCCATCCCCAAACGGCTTCAAGCTTTTTGCATTTTAGGAAGCATACTAGAGCAGAAACACCCAGAACTTTGTTCTGGCCTTTTTTGTTACGTGGACACTATAGGCGAAGCTCATTGTGTTTATGGCGGCAATGCTTGGCTTAGGTATGATGAGCAATTCTGTCAGAGGATGGCCGTACGAGCCGATGTAGAATGGGACCACAGGGATATAGGGCTCTGGATGAAGATAATGTTAGCCTCTAGGTCCCTGTCTTCTTCAGGTACATCTCAGCCCTTTCTTTGCAGGCCCGACGGAGCAATGGCATCTGTCGGGTGCAGGAAAAAAGGGATTGTGCTGGTCAAACAACGACATGAGGATCCCGTTGTTAGGGATCCTCGTGTCGCTTTCGACATGACTGTACAGTGTGCGGTGGATCCAATCACCCAGCATTTAGGTGTTTTAGGAGATCACAGCCGCATACATTGGAAGTGAGGCGTTTGGAAAAAGGGATGACGTTGGTGAGGCTAGAAGAAATGCGCCCATTGCTAAATAAGTACCCCTACTGCAGGTCTTTGAACAAGGTTTTATTATTTCTAGCGACAAAGTTGGGGGATTTTCAGCTAGTTCTAATCTTAAATCAGCCAGGGATAACCCATTTTGTTGGTGCCCAAAAATGAAGCTGAAAAATTTCGCATGATCCAGCACCTTTCCTTTCCTGAAGGCTCGTCTATGAACGATGGAATTAATGAGGAGTGGACGAAGGTTTCATATACTTCTTTCTATACATGCACTGCGATTGGTTTATAGGGCCGGAAGGGGAGCACTCATGGCGAAGGTAGATATTGAATCTGCATTTCGGCTATTGCCGGTACATCTAGATAGCCTTTATCTTTTGGAATGTGCTGTAGGCGAAGCGATCTTTGTTGATTGCTGCCTTCCTATGGGTTGCTCCATCTCCTGTGCCTATTTTTGAGTTCATTCCTGGAGTAAGTGGTTCGAGAGCAGTCAGGAAATTCATCAATAATACACTACCTCTATGATTTCTTCATTGGGGTCCCACCAGATTCAAGGGTGTGCGTCTATTCCTTAGAGATCTTAAAAGCTGTTTTTTCTAGTCTTGGTGGAACCATTGTCAGTTGAAAAGACCGAAGGCCCTAAGTCAAATATGACATTCTTAGGCACTAAAATTCACACAGTGGGTATGGTGAGCAAACTGCCAATCGGTAAAGTGACAGACATTAGAAATATATTGCCGGAGGCCTTAAAGGCCAAAAATTTAACTCTACATCAGGTGCAGTCACAACTAGGCAAACTTACGTTTACCTGTCGCATTATGCCTATTGACACCCAGAGTTGCAAACCACACCACTTTGTTCATTTAACAAGACAGGTTAAGGCTGATCTTTGTGTTTGGGCACTTTTTCCAGCTAGTTACAATGGTCAAACTATCTGGCTTGAGAAGCAGCAGACATCAGCAGAGCTGGAATTATTCATGGACTCATCAGGTTTTGTGAGGTTTGGAGCCTATTTTCGCAGGTAGGTCAGTGGCCAGAGAACTGGTTTGAGTTAGGACTTACACATAATCTGGCCTTTTTGGAGCTCTTCCCTATAGTTGTCTCTCTGGAATTGTGGGAACCTTATCTCGAGAACAAGAAAGGGCTTTTTAGGTCAGACAATATGGCTGTTGTCAGTACTATAAATCACTGCTCTGCAACTTCTGATCCCGTCATAAACTTATTGAGGCAGCTGGTTTTGAAATGTCTCAAGCATAATGTCTGGGTTACGGCAGCACATGTACCCTGTCCTTCCAACACAATTACAGACACTCTCTCTCGCCTATAGATAGATTGCTTCCGGGAGTTGGCACCAAAGGCAGATTTGGAGCCCCTTCCATGTCCACAACATCTGTGGGGAATCCATTCTAAAAATTGGCAAGTTAGGTAAAAAAATTCAGCGGCGCCTTCGAATAAATCACATTTGGAGTATCACAGTTTACATAAACCATAAACTTTATATTCTTTCCCTGTAACAGATGATTTAAAAATGTCACCTATCTGAATCCTTCTGCAAGTTTTACATATGGACTTACCACACTTGTGGTTGCCCTGTCGTGGCAGCCATGATGTCCCATAGTTTCTCTGTCTATCATTCCAGCATAGACTAGGTGACATTATATTACCAAGGGATCTGGCCCTGCTAGTGACCATTTTTACACCCTTTGTCAGTATTTGTTTTAAGTAAGGTTCTCTTTTGAGAATCAGTAAATGTTTATATATGATCTTTTTTATTAATTCCTATTCCAAACTGTAATCTGTTACAACGTATAATACATACACCCATTGCTGTCACACACCTTTGGAGGTAGTAACCACCATCAAAAAGTAGTTATGTTTCAGTAGATAATCTATGGCCTCTAAAATGAACATTTTAAGTTCAACAGTATAAGATGAGTGTCTATCTAGAAAGAAACTAACAGCTTTCAATCCTTGTTTGTGGTCAATAATTGAGTATTTAACATCAAGAGTCAACCAAATAAAATCTTGTTCCCAAACTTGTCTCAACATCATTTGTAAAACTTATTTTGTATCTTTTATATATGATTTCAAAGATTGCACAATAGGCTGCAAATAAAAATCTACCAGTCTCTCTAAATTTTCTCCTAGTGAACCCACACTGGCAAAAATAACTATTGTGGATTTTAGGTTGATGTTATATTGGAGTAATAGGGTTGCCATAAATAAGTGCATTTTTATCTTTTTCTGATAGTACTCCTATTGTAGCATAAGCACTAATTAGGCCATCGATTTTTTGTTTGAATCGCATTACAGGGTTCAAATGTGATTTTGTGTATGTGGAAGCATCACTTAATTGTCGATAGGCCTCAGACATATTTGCGTCAATGTTCATTAATACGACGGTCCCTCCCTTGTCTGCTAACTTTACGACGAGATGATCATTTGTTTTAAAGGAGTTAAGGGCTTCCCTTTCTGTTTCTGTCAAATTATCATTGAAAATAAGGCCCTTTTTTCTGTGCCAACTTTCTAAGATCTATTTCTACCAATTGTTGAAATAAATCCACTTCATTAGTACGGGCAATTTTGAATTTCTAGTCGCATTATTTCTTTTTTCTCCTTAATAGAAAGGTTGTTGCCTTCTATATCCTGTAAATCCTGTAAAAGAGCAAGATGCAGAAAAGAGAATGCATTAATATATATAACATCATTTATATCATTAGCTTGTACTGTCATAAAAATATCAACTACTGTATTCTCTATATTAAAAAAATGTTTTATGTTTAACATAAATTTTCTAACAAAGCCATTGACATCTAATATTGTTCTAAATAAATCGAAGTGTGTCTTTGGTATAAAAGTCAACCCCTTTGCCAAAACAGACAGCTTGGCTTCACTTAGATTTTGAGTGGAAAGGTTAATTACATTCAAAAGTTCTTTTTCCTTCCCCAAGATTGCCTTTGGGGATACCTTTGTTGATTTATATCTGTTCCTACCTCCTCTTCTGACTCTTTTTGTCCCCTTATCCGTAAAGGGCGAAAATAGTTTTTTGACAATACCTGTTTTTGTTGTCCCACTGTACGTTTTTTGAACCAAGGTTCTCCTGGTCATCATCTCATGTTCTGGCATCACTCATAAAATATTCGCTGTCTGACGAATCATCAGAAAAAGAGACATGCCTTTCAATTGGTTTAAGAACTGTCTTTTGCTTATTCTTTTTGGGAGTCTTTCTAAATATTGTCCTGTGTCCATAATCTGTATTCCTTTCATAGTCCATTTTATCTCTGGTAAATTTCTTCTGTTTCCTTGATTGTGACTCAGTTTCTATTACCTCAATTTTCTACTTCAAGACGTTATCTAGGGTATGAAAACTAGAGTCCGATTCAAATTTATAATCTCTCGTTGTATGGTCTCCTTTTCCTCTCTTACTTTAGTGATCTGTTCCTCCTTAAATTCCACTATCAATTTGATTAAGTTGATAGAGCATATAGACAGGACATTGTTCCATTTTTCTAAAAAGGCCTCATCCACACTGTGAAAACTGGGCCTTTTATTAATTCTTCATCCCCTTGGTATAATCCCAAAATGTAAATATCTTTTGAAACTCATTATATCCCAGTAAAGGTATGTTTCCTTTGTCATTAACTATGTCATTGACTATTACTCAATGTGCTAAAATCATATTCCATATCTTCCATACATGACTCAAACCCTCTAAATGAGTGGTTGTAAAAACTGTGCATTTGTTCAGTACTATCCGTGTTTTTAGTCACTGACCTTTTTGCTCGGACTGATTCCATTTTGTTTAACACAATAAATCCAAATTGCGGATCTTTCGGACCACGTGCAGTGTTTGGGACGATATAAACAAACTATGCGGAGGTTGAGCTCTACTTCTAAGGTTAGGATGCAGCTTGAGTCACAGTTTAGGTCAGTAGGTGTTCCAAATATGGTAATTCTACATGCAGGGGGAAACATTGCATTGCAAAATTTGTTTGTTTGAGGGGAGGCTTGGCCATTAGGCACAATATGTTTGAAGGGAATGCGGAATATTTTCACACAGATGGGATACATTTAACCGACTTGGGCCTTGATGTTTTTAATTCAGGGCTTTCCAAATGTGGAATTGGCCCTAAGGCTGTGAAGGGGCAATCGGGCTTAAGGTGTTCAACCCCATTGCCATGGCGGTCGCTGGCAATGCAGGAAGGCCCAAAAACAGCCAGCAAATTAGTATGGAGGATTGAAGCCAAGGAGGCATGGTGGGTAACCTTGCTGGGGGGGGGGGGAAAGCTAAGGAGCTTATGTCCCCTGGGAGGTGGATTAAAGACCCAACCCGGGTGTACCCGCAAAGCTGGTAAGATTTGCGTCTGGCGGCCTAGTATGGATGGGTGGGTTACGGCATTGCCAGTTAGACTTGACAATCATTTACTAGATGAAAGGTTATGTACAAGTTATATGGCTACTTGAATTGTTTAATGTTTGCATCAATTGTCACAATAAAGATGTGGCCTAGATATTTATTTCCTATCAGAATTATGTGTGGAATCCCTGTATTTACAGACAAAAGGGGAATGGGTTCTGGGTGGGGGGTTTCACCTGGCGCCCCTAGGACAATCAAGGAATTACATTTTCATATGTACATATCTTAATAAATCAGTTAGTCTCGGGGTTCAGTGCCAGAGGGACTAGAGAAAAAAAGAATATCCACATTGATGGATGTTACCATCACAGGTAAAATAGTGAGATAGTATTCGGTTCAACCACAAGTGTTCAATGGTACCCAACTGGTGTATCCATTCAACCTCTTAGCGTTTCAATAACAGTGTAACAGGTACAAATAGAGGCATCCCGTACACCGGCAATGACACACCACACATGCAGTAATGTCACTGCAAACTTTCTTCACACATCACCAAATGCACAAAACATTTGCCTGATGCATTTCTACTGCTGACTGCACTCTTACTCATAGGCTCCTGAGGGGTCCAACATGTTCCAGTACACAAAAATGTAAATTAGAATCAGTATGGCCTGCTTGTATAAAATGTGCTGGAACAGGGAATTTGCCATGTTTGAGGCGAATGCTACAGGGATGTTGGGTAAATTCTAAAATAAACAACAAATGTCATGTTACAATTATTGTAACCTCTGATAAAAAAGACTTCATCAGTTTGTGGGTGAGTGAAGTAGGGTCCTTTACTGACCAATTTACATTGTATGCAATTCCTACAAGGAAACATTCCAGAGCTTAAAAAGAGTATGTTCACTGGGGAAAAAAAAATGTAATTGCCCATTAGTGGAAACTATCTTTCATCCCAACTATCACTGTACCGTTTTTTTGTTGATCTGCTCCCTATTTCATTAGATATCCAATCTGAAACATCTTACGTTTTAGCATTTCTGTAAGCAGTTTTGCTGTAGCTGGAATAGTTTGACAGTTGGTGTGCTGTATGCAGTTTTGACAGTTGGTATGTGAGAAAATTGTCAGGTCAATGGTCAGACCCTGAAGAAAAAAAGTATTGTATTGAAGGCATGCAGCAACATACATACCTCAGAGTAAGTGCTACTTACATGTATTTATTTGTAGATTAAGATGATGCTGTGATACCCGGAGTCCCCCAGCCACTGTCTTCACCTATAGACAAACAATGAACAATGAGAAGAACAATGATAATATGAAAAGGCAAGAACAAGACTTGGCTACTGAAACTAGACTGGGCTACTGGAACAATAGCGGGGACCACTAGCTTGGCTAACCAAAACTATCACAGGCAATGAGGCTGAAATAGAATCAGGCTTAAATAGGCAGAGGGACAAATGGGGAAGAGGACTGGGCAAATTTTGAAGCAGGATTGGCTGGGAACCTAATTTCAAAATGATTGGATCTCCTCCGTCCAATTAGACTGTCAGCGGGGATGGAGGAGATAAGAAGAGACGTCTGCGTGCATCCGCGCATCGGCAGGAGAGAGCAGTAGCTGCGCGTGCCCAAAAGAAGATGTGAGCACAGCCGAAGACACCGTTCGCTGCGAGATGACGTCACCGCCTGAAGACATGGCAGATGACGCTGGAGATTGCCGAAGGAACCGTCCATCGCGGGAGCGAAGAGCAGGTAAGTGCCGCGGTCTGACATTCCCCCCCCCCTCTCACAAGGGGCCTCTGAACCTTTAAGGCAGGTTTCTCCGGATTGTCTTTGTGAAATTGGTTAACCAGTTCTTGATCATGTACCAGATGATGGGGAACCCAGCATCTTTCCTCAGGACCGTAACCTCTCCAGTCAATTAGATACTGTAAAGAATTTTGGAGCTAACGTGAGTCCAAGATTTTGTCAAACTCTGTTTCGCCTTGGAATTTAACTGGAGGCGGCGGTTCAGATGTAGCAAGAGCAGAGGCAGCTGATTTTAGTAACTTTTGTTAGATGGAGGTAAGGCCATTTTGTAGGTTACTGTATTAATTGTCTGAAGAATAGGATATGGATCAATGAACTTAGGACCCAACTTGGAACAGGGTTGATGGAGAGAGAGGTTGTGAGTGGAGACCCATACAAGATCACCAGGGGAAAAGTCAGGTTCCTTGGATCTATGTCTGTCTGCAAATTGTTTTTGATGAGAAGAGGACTTTTTGAGATTTTGTTGTACCTGGTGCCAGATAGTAGACATGTGTTTAAACCAATTTTCCAGAAGAGGAAAGTCAGAAGTAGGTCCAGTTAAAGAAGATGCTTAGGGATGATGGCCTAAATGCAGTAGAAAGAAGAAGTACCTGTAGAAGAATGAATAGTATTGTTATATGCAAACTCGGCAAAAGGTAGAAACTCTGCCGAGGATTCCTAACAATCTGAAACCAAAACAACAGAGATATTGTTCTAGTGATTGGTTGGTTCTCACTGTCTGCTCATTAGACTGGGGATGGAAGGAGGAAGAAAAAGAGATACCCAGCCGAGTACAAAAAGAACCCCAAAACTATGCTATAAACTGGACCCCTCTATCTGAGACTATATTTTCGGGAATCCCATGGAGTTGAAAAATGTGCCTAATAAATAAAAGAGATAAATCTTTGGCAGTTGTAAGTTTGTTAAGTGGGACAAAGTGGGCCATCTTACTGAAGCGATTAACTACCACCCAAATAACTGTTAACCCCAGAGAGACAGGCAGGCCGACTATAAAACCCATTGAGATCTGGGACCATGGAATGATAGGCACAGGCAGGGGCATTAAAGTACAATGAGGAGAATTTCTAACTGTTTTACTGCGTGCACAAACTACACAGGCCTTAACATAAGCTTGAGCATCTCTGGACATAGAAGGCTACCACACATGACGGGACAGAAGCTTGCGGGTCTTTTTCTCACCAGGATGCACAGATAACTTAGAGTCATGGAACTGCTGGAGGACCTAAAAACAGAGATTAGGAGGAACAAACAAACAGTTAGAAGGTTTACCAGGAGGAACATCGGACTGAAAAGGACAAGGCATTCAGAAAACAATAAGGAGGAAGAATGGGTTCTGGCAAGGTTTCAGAATTGGAAGGTGAGTCAGAAAAACTATGAGACAATGCGTCTGCCTTTACATTTTTAGAAGCTGGTCTGTATGTGATTCAAAAAAGAAACCTGGAAAAGAAAAGAGCCCAACGTGCCTGTCTAGAATTTAAACTCTTAGCACTCTCAAGAGCTCCCCGTTACCAATATCATAGTTAGCCTCAGCTGGGCAAAACTTCTTAGAAAGATAAGCGAAGGGGTGAAAGTATTCAGGATCCCCTGAGTATTGGGACAAGACAGCCCCTACACCTACACCACCATCTCTGAGGCATCCACCTCAACTATAAAAGGTAAATTGAAATTGGGGTGTTTCAAGACAGGAACGTCACAAAAGGCTTCTTTTAATTTACAAAAAGACGCTTGGACCTGTGGAGACCAGAGAGAATGAAAGGCGCCCTTCCTTGTCAAGTTGGTCAAAGGGGCCACTAGCAAATTCCAAAAAATTTTGGGATCCATAAAATTTTGGGATCCATAGTGAGATCAGAAATGATGAACCCAAGGAAAGGGACCTGCTGCAATTCAAAGGAACACTTTTCCAGCTTGGCAAATAAGTGGTTTTCCAGGACCTGCTTCATATACAAAGGATGTTGCTCTAGAGAAGAAGAAAAGATCAAAATATCATCAAAATATACAATAACAAATTTACCTAGAAACTCCCGAAGCACATCATCAAATCCTGGAAGACTGCCGGGGCATTACACAGGCCAAAGGGCATGACAAGGTACTCGTAAAGGCAGTCTTCCATTCGTTCCTTTGTCGTATTCTAATCAAATTATAGGCACCTCTTAGATCTAGTTTAGAAAAAAACGAAGCTCCGACTATCTGGGAAAACATGTCATCTGTTCTTAATGGTCTCAAACCACGCGTTGATGTTGGCGTGTTGCACCTAATAAATTTAAGTTGTTATACTCAAGACCCAGGAGTGCTACCACATTTGTTCATTTCCTACGTATACCTTACGGTAAGCACCCGGGCATCCTATCGGAAAAGGCGAAGAGTGCTACCTTTATCCTATATATATATATATATATATATATATATATATATGTAGATAAAAATAATAATAGATAAATATAAATATATATATATATATACATACACACAATATAATATATATTGCACACCCATTAACAAAATATATTCAAGTAATTCACTCTCCTACGATGAGAGGAAGCTACATTTTTGCATAGTTTTGCACTACTCTTGGCAGTTCCTTGTTGAAGGTGAACTTATAATCTTAAGGAATTATCTCTCATTCTCTGTACATGCCTCAGTGAATATGTCCCCTGGAATTTATTTGTATTGACCTTGAATATATTTGTATAAAGATGCAATTACAAGATACAATCAATAAATATTTTGCTATAAGCTAGCATCTGTTTTCCAGATTCTGCTTCCTATTCTCAACATGTATATTGGCGCCCAGCAACCTGCAACTACTTTCTAAAGGTTTGCAGGGTTTAAACTCAAGAATTAAC
Organism: Hymenochirus boettgeri; assembly: GCA_019447015.1. Classification (NCBI taxonomy): domain Eukaryota; kingdom Metazoa; phylum Chordata; class Amphibia; order Anura; family Pipidae; genus Hymenochirus; species Hymenochirus boettgeri. The sequence goes on along the minus strand of CM033469.1, from coordinate 78,703,579 downwards.
AGATTCATAATATTGCTCCTTTAAATCAGTTACTGTATGTTTGATATCACCAACCCAAACATGAATTTTTTAAGTTTGGGTTGTAAATAAATCATAGCGAGCAATATAGATTTATGGCCATTGTAATGTATGGTTGACAAGTTTAACCAGTCGTCCATTCTTGCTCTCTAATTACCCCCAAAGAAATGCTGCGCATGCACACACACACACACACACACACACTGTTGATATGAAAGATAAAAACAAAGAAAAAAAGTAATTTACATACAAAAGTTGTTAAAAGGCATGTCCACCTCATAACAAAAATCTGTCCCCAACTGCTATAGATTTTGGAAAATGCTCTACTAACCATATCTATTGAAGTGATGACACACACACTGAGGGTTTAGATCATCGTTATATGTGTGTCCTCTCAGATCTCTCTGGAAGGTCCTTTTATTCAGACTTTTAGGGATGTAAGGAATTGAACGGATGGGATAATAGATATATGTGTACACTTGTGATTGGGGAATATCATACATGTGATGTGATACAGTCACCGCCCTCCTCTTGATCACTTGTTGTTAACTGAAGGTTAAGGCTGGGTACACACCAGCCAATATTTTCGGCCGACCGACCGATTCCCAGCACTTTCGGCCGAAAATATTGGCTGGTGTGGGGCGGGCGGCCATGACTGACATCGATCGGACGTGTTGGTAAATTCTGATCGATCGTGCGGTTCCCTATGGGACCGCACGATCGATCGCTCGCAAATTCAGCCACGGACGAATTTGCAGCGACCAATGGACATTTGTGCCGGCCGAGCACTCGCTCGGCACAAAAAGTGCCTCCATGTGTACCCAGCCTAAGTCAATATAAGCTAAACCGGGGGGCGTGGCCAGCTAACCTGGAGAGAGGACGTATGGACTGAGAGCTCCCTCTCAGCTACCAGGATTCCAGCTACTCACAGCAACTTAAACGGGACTTGAACACCCTAAAAACGTCAACAAATTCAGCCAAAGATGGGCAAAAACAAAACGCTAGCGCCAAGCAAACAACAACCAAAAAACTTACCCAATTCTTCCCAGGCAATACGGACCCGCGAGGCACGATCCAAGATGGCGGCGCCCATGGAGAACACGCGGCCCGGAACCTAAACGGAGGAGAACAAGGAGAAAAAGTAAGGAAACAAAAACAATCATTGAATTCCAACAATACAGTCATAGACTCTGACACAGAACCAAAAACAGACATGAACTTACCATACACAGACCCAGATGCCCAAAGTAACAGCACAGCCTCACAGAGATCCCCAAAAACATATCCCCAGAGAGAACCTGTGAAAAGAAATAGAAAAGGGGAATTAGAGGGAGAAGAAGATAACAACATAATAGAAATTGTACAAGATCAGAATTCATTGCATAACTTCCCTACCACAGACACACCAGTTTCAGAAAATATACTAAAAGAAATGCTGATTTCTCAACACAAAGCTTTCAAACTGGATGTGTCAGAAATGGTTAAAACGATCCAAAAAGATATAATAGAAATAGCAGAAAGAACCAACCACATAGAAAATAAAATGGCAGAATTCACAACCTCATTTAATGAACTGGCAGACGCCCACAATAATCTAGATGAGACAGTAAATGCACTTCAAAACAAAGTTACTGACCTAGAGGACAGGTCAAGAAGAAACAACATCAAAATCAGAGGAATACCCGAAAATATCCTAAACTCTGAATTAGACCAGTACCTAGAAGAGCTACTGGATACATTACTGCCAGACATACCTAAAATTGAAAAAACACTGGACAGAACTCATAGACTGTTTAAACCCAAAAGTGCCCCTCAGACAGCACCCAGAGACGTGATAACAAGATTCCTATTTTTCAGAACCAAAGAACAACTAATGTCAATTTCAAGGAACAGAACCAACATAACAGGTAAATACGCTCACCTGCAGTTCTTCGCAGATATATCACCCCAAACAATGCAAGCAAGAAAGACCTTCCAGGAAGCTGCAGAAATCCTAAGACATAACTCAATAAAATATAAATGGGGATTCCCGGCTCGTATAATAGCAACTAAAGATGGTAAAACATACACATTCAATACATCAAAACAAGCCATTCAACAAGCTCAAGAATGGAAGCTGTCCATTCCCAACTCCCTCATACACCAGATGAAGGATCTACACAAAAATGGAAAAATCCAGCAAGAATGGAACCATACCTAAAAACTTATCTAGAACTTTCCGAATCATCCCTCAGATAAGTTTAACACTCTATTGAACTGTGTTTTATGTCTGTGAGAATAAATTTGCAGGTTAAAACCAGATGATGACCCGAAAACCCAGGTGGGGTTGCTGACATGGAGTGCTACAATACACTCCACTACAAGAGTTTAATGGTTATTTGTTTTAATAGTTAACTGTTTTGCTTTTTCTTAGACTAACGGAACTAAAGAATATTGAACAAAAAATATACAACATTTATATATGTGAGATCAAGTGTAAATGTGACAACCGATCAATGTTTTGAAGTTTTGGCCGCTGCCACATGTGGCACAATATAACTCAATATAAAACTTTAGAGAGATAACAGAATACAGAGTTACCTTGGCACCTAAAGTACTTAAAACTAAATGTATATATGACTACATACTGATGTTAAGATACAACAGTTTGATATAATATCAGTTCATAAAACAATTCAATGTAGAAACATATAGAAATAATAAACCATAGAAACGCCTCAAAGATTGTTTAACTAATATATAAAACTAAACCATATCTGTATGGGATTCAGTTATGAAGCAAGAATTCCTAAGATAAGCTCAGCACAAAAAAAAAAAAAAAAAACTAATCTGGATACCCAACCAACAAGATTTGGGGCCTACAAAGCTGACTGAATTTGGCCATAACTGACAACACCTGAAAGATGACCCGTTTATAAAACATAGAATCCAGGTGGCAAGAAGCCCCTCAAAACTAGATATCTTGTGATGACTAGAGATTACTTATTTGCCCTTAGAGGCTGCCTTTTAATGATGTTGTTCACACTGTTTATGTGGTTACCAATTATTTTGATCATTTTGATTATTTTTTTTATTATTTCGTTTGATATTAATGTTATGTTCAGTAAATGTAATATCTGCGTTGCGTTCCAGTCGCCAAACCTCCACACTATTTCCAGTCATGTTATGGACGAACCCTCGTCTCCTAAATCACCCCCTAGCGTTGGGGAAACTAAACCAAACATACACTCCAAAACAAAATCTTCCACACCCAAAACTAAGAAACATGCCAAAACACCACTACCTAATTTTAATGCAATGATTCCTTTTAAACAACTCTACAACAAAAAAACAAAACTATACTAATGGTGATTAAAATACAATCCTATAATGTTAGAGGTCTCAACTCACCTCAAAAGAGATATACCCTTTGGAAAGAACTCACAAGCAATAAAATAGATATAGCTTGTATCCAAGAAACCCATCTTAAGAAAACATCTAATCATCTACTCAAACACAAAACATACAACAATCTTTCACTCCTCATTAGACAAGAAAAAAAGAGGAGTCACCATCGCAATAAATAACTCAGTAGCTTTCAAACTCTATGATGCCAAAATTGATACCCAAGGCAGATACATAATTCTTCACTGCTCTATAAACAACCAGAACCTAGTGATAGCTAACCTATATGCTCCCAATCAAAAACAAATCAAATTTATAAGGAAAATCATCCACAAAGTTATAGAATACCACCAAAAAAACACCATACTATGTGGAGACTTCAATCAACTATTGGACACACAACTAGACTCCTCCAACCCTAACACAAAGAGAAACAACGCATTCTCCAATCTCTTAAAATCAGAAGATCTATTCGACGCATGGAGAACAACGCACCCAACAGAGAAAGACTACACTTACTTCTCCCAATCCTACAACACATACTCCAGACTAGATTACATACTAGTAGATAAATGGACCCTTCAAAAACTTCCAAATTCAAAGATACTCCCTATTACATGGTCAGACCATGCACTAATAACAATCCACTTAACAGAAAGATTCAACCTGAACCAACAAAAACCTTGGAGACTAAATCCAACCCTACTAGCATCAGAAATAGCCCAAAATAAAATACAAAAAGCAATAATTGAATACTTTGAAATAAACGACTCGCCAGAAATAGACCCCTTTACACTGTGGAACGCCCACAAGGCAGTAGTGCGAGGCATATGCATTCAACAGGCATCTCAAATAAATAAAAACAGAAAACAGAAGAAAATGATATTACTACAGAAAATAGCCATACTTGAAAAAGAAAACAAACAAAAACCTACGCAACAAATAAAACTACAACTGAAAGAAACAAAAGATAAACTTCACTCTTTAAATCACTATGACTACGAAAAAATGCTTAGAAGAATGAAAGCCACAAACTACGCCCAAGGAGGCAGAGCAAACAGAAATCTGGCTAATAGAATTCAAAACAAAATAACCAGAACTAAAATCTCATTTATCACAGAAAACAACAAAAAAGTAATTAATCCTCAAGAAATAGCCAACCAATTTAGCTTATTCTACTCCAAACTATACAACCTTGCAGAAAATGGAGAAGTAAATAAACCCAACAAAGAAACAATAGAAACATTCATTAACTCAATAAAACTACCCTCAACTACATCTGAACAAAAAGAGTACCTAGATAAGCCAATCTCCCAAGAAGAAATAATCAAAGCTATCAAAACATCCAAACTTAATAAATCCCAAGGAGAAGATGGATTCACAAATGAATATTATAAAACTTACCTTCCAAACCTAACTCCACATATGCAAAAGATGTTCAATAAAGCTATAGAAAACCAGACGTTCCCTAAAGAGATGCTCAAAGCGATAATAATCCCTATCCCAAAACAAGAGAAAGACCCGACAATTCTTGCAAACTACAGGCCAATCTCTCTTCTAAATAATGATCTCAAAATATATTCAAAAATACTTGCTGAAAGACTTAAAAATATACTCCCACATCTTATCCACCTGGACCAAGTTGGATTCATTAAAAATAGGCAATCAACGGACAACACAAGGAGAATTATAAACCTAATTGACTGGGCCAGTCATAATAACATTTCATCCTTATTTATAACTTTAGATGCCGAAAAAGCTTTCGACCGTCTCAATTGGGAATATCTAAACTCCATTCTAGAAAAATTCGGAATACAAAACAACTTTAAAAGAGCAATAATGGCCCTCTATACCAACCCTTCAGCAACAGTATTCATTTCTAATATGCTATCAAACCCTTTCAACACCCAGACAGGGCTGCCCTCTCTCCCCCTTAATCTTTGCTTTGGCAATGGAACCCCTGGCGCAAAAAATACGAGAAGAACCAAATATATCAGGAATCCAAATCAAATCCACTTCCCATAAAATAGCACTCTTCGCAGATGACATCATACTGATTGTAACAAAACCAATTATATCACTAATTCATATCCAAAAACTTATACACCAATTCGGCCTAATATCATACTACAAAATTAACGAGAAAAAATCACAAGTCATGGAAACTAACATATCTGGAACATTAAAAATTTTCCTATCAAGCAAATACAAGTTCAAATGGGACTCAAATGAAATAACCTACCTAGGCATCAAACTATCAACTAACCTTGGAAACCTACTCCAATCAAATCTCATCCCGCTCATAGAAAAACTGGAAACCCAAACAAAAAAATGGAAAACCATAATGCTCTCACTTACGGACATAATAATGGCAACTAAAATGATAATCCTTCCCCAATACCTCTATATCTTCAGATCAATACCAATAGACATCCCAGAATCATACTTCTCAAGAGCCCAAAAGAACATAACCCAATTCATCTGGAACCAAAACAAAGCAAGAATCAACAACCAAATCATGGGCAAAAATCGTAAAACAGGAGGATTAGCAATACCAATACTGAAAGAATACTATCAAGCAACAATCCTCGACCAAATAAGATATTGGTGGAAAACCAACACAAATAAAAATCTATGGTGTGAAATAGAAGAAAAAATGTGTCATCCCATGAAACTAAATCAAATCATGGGAGCAACCCTCCTTGGAGACATACAAACAAGATACCCTTATACCTTACCCCAAACATCTATCAACATATGGAAAAATATTAATAAAAACCATGATATTCTGGCTCCTCTATATGATCATATACCCATCAAAAGCCTAGAACTCCTAATCCCAGACTTAAATATCCAATGGGAACAAAACCAGCTGATAACAATAGACCAACTATACCATCAGGACGACATAATCCCATTCCAACAACTACAAAACAAATATCACATAAACCCCAATGACTTCTTCAAGCACATCCAAATAATATCCTTTCTCAAAACCTCTAAAAACAAGTGGAAAACATCTAATGAAACAACAGAGATTCAATTTCTAGCCCCTATAACCCCATCCAAAGGAATCACAACCTTCTACACCTTGATCAACAACAAAAACACATTCACTAAACTTAAACCACATATAAAATGGGAAGAAGAACTCGAGAAAATATTCACTGAGCAACAATGGTCAGAATCAGCAAACATACCTTTCAAGCTATCGAAGTGCTCACAACATTGGGAAACCGCAAAGAAAATTTCTCTGAGATACTATAGAACACCAGCAATAATAGCAAAATGGAACCCCAACTACTCACCAATATGTTGGAGATGCGGAGAATCACGGGGTACGTTATCTCATATATTCTGGACCTGCAGGAAAATAAGGAGAATATGGTATAAAACCCAACATATACTATCCTCGATACTACAAAAGAAAATTATACTTACCCCAGAACTGGTCCTGCTACTCATAGACTTACAACAATTCCCCCCAAACCAAAAAACCATTATCTTCCACACCATAATAATTATCCTCCAATTTATTACAAGACACTGGCTGACCACTAAAATACCCAATATCTCACTGATACTGAGAAACCTAAATATAAATATGCAATATGAGAAACAATACGCCATATCCCAATTTAATTTCCATAAATTTTATAAGAAATGGGAATACTGGTACACCGATAATAGATCTCTACTTTAATGAATAACAAGATATAAATAAAAGGAGATTGAATAGTGTTGAGATACAATACATACCCTGGTGACTGGAATCGAACACAACCTAAGCTACGAACGCACCCTGACTTAAAGATATTTTGTGTATATATTATTATTATTGTTTATATATTACTACTTTATACTATTATTTCATTTTAAGTTCAATATTATATTATTTTACTATCAAAGCTAATAAGCTTAATGTGATATTGTTAGAAATATATATATGTTGAATACAATCAACATACATCTATGTATAAGAGAATTTGTATGAAAAAATTTTCAATAAAAACTGATTGATTAAAAAAAAAATATAAGCTAAACCCACTATAAACAAGAAACAGTAGGCAAGGGTCCTTGCTGAAAGAACATATTATTCGTGGTTTGCCAACAGAACTATTTCAGAAAACAAGTCCCTAAGTTATATTCCTACATCCCATTCTTTTTTGTTTTTTAACGAAGGGGAGGTGACTGTAAATCAACTACAATTTGTTGTAATCATTTGTAGAGGTATGATAATTCAGATGTAGGAACAAATTGGTTTCTTTTGTGAGAAACACATATTACAGAGCGAAGGAATACATTGTACACAGCAACATAACAGAATACAGATAATTATAATGAGAAAACCATATATGACAATTGAACATAGCCACCCAGTGCCAGGGATACAGGGCCATAGTGGAAGTCCCACCAGGAAGGTAAGATAGATTGCTTTATAACTTCTGTGAGGTTTTTTAAAGCTGCAATTTCTCTGTCAACAGTTTTACTATTGTCTGTAAGATTGAAGCAACACATTTTAGGGACAACCTCACAGCCTTGATAATGTAACAAAAGCAAATAATCAATAGAAGCTCTAATGTCTGATATAGCTATATTAAGTTGAGACTGCTCATGATTTAATGCTGCAAGAGCTGTAGAAGTATGATTTAAAGATTTTGCAACTACACATGCTAAAGAATTAATAGTTCTAGAATTATAATATTAATGTTAATCCTGGAACAACAAAAGTCACAGGTGTCATCAAGAGTTGCGGTATCCCTTTTTGTTTTTCTGAGAGCTGACTCATCCAGCTGTCTGAGATTGATGTTGAAGTTAGAATCGGGTTGGAAGTTCATTGATGCCTGGCCATCCTGTGCTGGTTTAACACACCGAGCAGGAACCCACAAAGGACCTGAAGGAGAGAACACAGCAGCATGACCCCACCCCCAAGTTATTAGGGCACCAGACCATGCCATTTCAAATCAGGTAGTCTGTAATATACCTGTGGTTGTGGCAACATAGCAGACTATCCTAAAGCTAAATCAAATGCTGTATAATTTTTCTAAATTAAAATTTAATAGATTGAAAGTGAACAATACAAAATTAAAATGTTCTTGAATAGCCCTGCGACAACGCAACAATTTCACAATTTTCATTTTTTTCCTAAAAGAGTCTTAAATAGCCTATTGTTCTTTACCTAATTCATAAAGTGCTTTTAATTATGTTTAGTTAGTGGCTATTGTTCTACAAAAACAGGGTCAGAAGCGAGCCCCTTTAAGTAAAGGGCAGTGTGGGACATTTTAACAATCAAAATCTAATGAGATCCCTTCCCCAAATATTAAGGTGGATATGCAACACAAATGTGACTATAATCGTTGTGCAAAAGAAATTACATAGAATGAATTGCGGCATATTTTTCCTTATCTGCACTTAAACAATCTATTTTGTTTTTTCTATATACTCAATAACAATGCACAGGTATTCGAAGGTGTCACAATACCAGTTCTTGATATAAATCTAAAAGAAAGTTTTGCCATTTGCTAAATGTGTTCTTTCATAAAAACTACTAAATATTCTGACTACAATAATCGATAGGTTAAAAACAATTCTCAAAAATGTTCAATGCTTAAAAATAAAAGCTAAAATATGTACATACGTATGGGGAACAAATGAATCCATAATAAATCTTATAATTTAGTAACATACATTATATAAAACATCTTTGACACAAATTGTATCATATAACTGGCCAGATTATATGACAAATGTGAAATATACATTTTATTTTACAATGTACATACAGTATTTTAAAAAAAAATCTTATTATTGTTCAAAAATGTCATTAAAAATCCCAATTTCTAAAACAATGATTAACATTTATAAACTTTATAAACCTGTGCAGGATTTTTAAATTTCCAAAAAAACTACAGTATTTAGGGGAAGAAGGAATCTGAGTAGACTGGTCAGTTAATTAGCTTATATTATAGCATGTTTAAGCAAGTACCAAATAATGAATACACTATATAGTAACACTCAAGTTAATATACCCAGACTATAATTTCTAAAGTTGATGCTAAAAACATAAATGTTAGTTGTCCATGCAGATGTAACCAATAACATAAATGTAACTTCTTAGAATGATCCCTGGGTTTCTCCATGAAATGAATTGTACATTTCCTATAAAAGTACAAAAATATTAGAATCCATTGAAAAAAAATAACATTGTTAATATCGATCTTATTACACTCTAATACCTGTATATACTTGAGTATAAACCAACCCAAGTATAAACCGAGGTACCTACTTTTACCTGAAAAACTAGTAAAAATAATTGACTCGAGTATAAACCGAGGGTAGAAAATATGAACACTAATACAGCAGTATAGGAGCCTATTGGCCCCAATACCATACTGTAATACTGGAAGTTATAGCTTCAAAACACATGAAGTGGTAAGATATTTAGAACTTAATGCTCCCCACAGTAAAAGGATATTACCTAGCTTATGCACCATATGAACTTAAATAATAAATTACTGTAAATGCATTTAACACAGTGCCACCCATCAGCAATCCCCCCCTCCACCGCATAAGGAAGACTTAGCCTACCCCTAAGCCACCCCATACACAAGAGCATCCTCCTTACTAGCAGAGGACTGAGTGCTGGCAGGTTCTTGGGCATTCTCTGGTTCTCTGGTCCGGCTCGGTGAAGGATCCTCCATTCTCTAGTCCTGGTAGGGACTGGCTGATGACATAAGACCACGTAAGCGTGTGGGCACGTAAGTTACGTACTGTACGTTCCGCACGCTCTGCCTCTTACTGCTCCGGTGCTGGTCCCGGTCTCACTTCTCCTGCTACTACTTACTTTTATCCTTCTCCTGGACTCCAATTGCTCCACAGTGAGGTACCGGCTTCTATTATATATACAAATCTTCATGCTTTTTTCCCTATGACCCGAGTATAAACCGAGCCCAGGTTTTTAAGGTATTTTTTAAAAACTCGGTTTATACTCGAGTATATACGGTATATAACAGAAAAAGTGAATCCTTCTGATCTAATACACTAATGAACAAAGTTAACTATTTTGATATTAAATTCCTATTCAATAAAAGTTGGTAACTGATAAAATGGATAGATGAGGTTGCTGGGAGTTGCAGTCCTGTTCGTTTACACAAGATAAACAAAAAGAAAAACCATTGTGTTTCTGTCAAATGGATTGATCCCAATGACTGTTAACTAAATTTCACAATTATAATTGGTTATCCAAAGGGCATTTCTATATGGTCCATGTAGGTAAATGTGGATTTATGAGTTAGTCTAGGGATAGACAAAATTTTTTTTTGATTTAACGTTCATTAGGTTTAGGTGTTTACCCTTCAGGAATAGGGGCAGGAATATAAAATAACTCTATTTAGAAAAAAACAAAAAAACTTTTATTTAAGTAGAATAAAGGTTAACATAGGTTTAGCTATCTTGATGACAACCCTACACAAATCTTCCAATTTATTACATTGATCTAAAAAACTAATCCATCTTGCATTATTTTGTATTGCAATGAATATCTCCTCTATACCTGTAATATTCCTAATAGTTCCAGTACTGCATTTTAAAATTTAAAATCTGCCAACCAACTCATTTACCTATATAATTACCAACAATTATTGAATAAGTTACCAAACATTTTCAGAAACAGGGTTTAACTAAGTTATTGATCCCTTTCTCCTTAACAAAGAATAACTTCTTATCTGCTATGTGGTCTAGTCATGGGCAATTGAGTTATACAATTCTTGTTATTCTGTTCAGCTGAGTTATTACTAGTAACAGAAGCTGTCTGAGCTTGTCTCTTTCCATGAAAATTCTTAGCAATACCAAATTTCTTTAAACATCTCTTTAATCTTAAACACTTTTTCTGGTGATTGCCAACATGATAACAGAAATAGCAAACAGAAAATTTACAAGGTTTCTCCTTAATCATTCCTGTGTCAGGTCCATGTTCCTGTTCCTTAGTAATCACAGAGACCTTTGGTAATTCCTGATGTTGCCGAATTGATTCCAACTCTGTTAGTTTCACATTATGCTTCTTAATTTCCTCTGTTAACAAGCTAACTAAATCAGATTTCTTTTTTATATCTAGGTAACTTCTCTGTTTCATATGTCTCACAGTTACTTTATTTTACTTTTCATCAAAAGTTTTATCAGAATACACATCCTTTTCTATGCATACACTATCCTCAACCTTATCTGAAGATTCCATCAGTAAATGACAGTTCTGACACTACAATATTTTTAAGTTACTTTGTTGGTCATTTAAATGATTTTTAAGTTCCAAAGTTTTCTTCTGCAATTCAACAGTTTTCTGGTGCGGATTGCGAAATGCAGACAATGCTACCCAACCACGACTTCCTAATGCATCTATTTATTTTCCTGGTTCAATTAGTACAATATCAATTGATTCAACATCTTTAATGTTTGAATCCCAATTTTCACGTATATCTCTATTGAGGCACCACTCAGTGTCTAACCTCTCATATTGCTGTTCATCCCATCCTGGAATGGTTACACTACAAAAAGCTTTCAATGCTACATTCAATATTTTCTTAAACATGATTCTGCTTTATTCTTGGATCCAATCAAACAATGTTCTGCTTTCAGTACTGAATTTCCAAAAATCCAAAGAATAAGTCAGAATAGACACCAAGTATATATTCCACTACCCTATAGTGTAACTTTTGACATGGGCTGCCCTACTTTCCTTAATATATAAATTAAGATTAGTTTTGCAATCCCTGAATTGGGATTCTACGATGTAGGATGAAGAGGTCTCTAAGAGGTCCTTTTATTCAGACTTTTAGGGATTTACAGAATTGAAGGGATGGGATAATAGATACATTTGTACACTTGTGATTGGCGAATATCACTCTTGATCACTTGTTATTGCCAAGTGTGTTGTTAACTGAAGGCTAAAGGTTTGTACACACATGCGATCGCGGTTCCCAACCCTCGAGCACGATGTGTACGAACGTTCGTTTCAGCCAATAATCGGCCCTTGTATGGGCCCTATATCGTCCGAAAATGGCGTTCGTTGCCCGACCGACTGGGCGGATCTCTGAACGACCGTCCGTTTTGGCCGATAAAGGGCCCATACACGGGTCGATTATCGGCCGAAACTAATGTTCATACACATCGTTCCTCGCGGGTCTGGACCTGCGATCGCACGTGTGTACGAACCTAAGTCAATATCAGGGCCGGCCTTTGATATGGGCGACCTGTGCAACCGCAGGGGTTGCATTACCAGGAGGGGTCGCCAGTCGGGGGTCTTAAGTCACGGACCTGTAGGTCAAAATTGTACATCAGTGCCCCAGCCCCCCGTTATTGTCCTGCAGATCAAATATATGTATCAGCAGCAGCCCACAGACAAAGCCCCAACACATGTAAGCCTTCTGTAAGCTGTGCTGTCCTGTCTGTGCATTTAGTGTGTTATGTGTAATGATGTACGCACGATATATACAAACACACACTACAGATACTGAAAGACAGTACCATAAGCACAGGTGGCAGACTTGATTTGAAGCAGGCCAAGGCAAGCAGCATTCAGCAGTGTATTATGTGTGCCCGGAGGGGGGGTTGGAGGGGGTTCTAGGTGCCAGTAGCAAATCTTGCACAGGGTGCTATTTAACCTAAGGCCGGGCTGGTCAATATAAGCTAAACCCACTGTAAACAAGAAACAATAGGTAAACAATAGGTAAGGATCCTTGCTGAAAGAACATATTGTTTGTGGTTTGCCAACAGAGCTAGTTCAGTAAAAAAAGTCCCTAAGTAATATTCCTACAATCTATCAGAAGCAGTTTTGGACTGGCATAGGTTAAAAAGGTTACAGGGGAATCCCCTGATAGGCCCACAGCCCATTCACCCAAAAAACAGAGAAACCCGCTAAAATCCAAAGGTTGGACTTGATGGACGCATGTCTTTAGTCAACCTCAATTACTATGTTACAAAGGGACAGTAAGAAATGCTGTTTTTTAAACAATAGGAGTCAGTAGGAGAAAGATAGAATGAGTGATAATAGAGATATGAAATGTTAGGTGGGCCTTGTTTCATATTAATTGGTGGGCCCCAACAGTCCATTCCAACACTGATAAGGAGAAGTATTGCCGCGTTTCATTCTAGCTACTTCCACTCACTGCTCTCTAAGCTTGGAGCACACATATACACATGTGAAAGAAGCAGAAGGCACAGAAAGTGTGATACCATTGGCAATGAAGTCAGCAGTCACAGCCATGACTGACTGCTCATCTGGCTCTGTGTGATGCACCAAACAGGGCAATTTACTCCATCTTCACAACATTGTTAAATGTGAATTTCCCAAAATGATAACTACAGGCAGTTGCAAACAGAGCAAATGGGGAGGCATAAGGGAATAAATACTGCACAGCATTGGGGTTTGCAGGGGTGTACAGCCAAGTGGTCCACCAGTGGATGGCTACCCACAACCGTTTACTGGACCCCCAAACCTCCCCTTTATACATCTTGCTCTGCTAACATCTGTCTAACTTACATTTAATAGGTATGTACCTGTTCCAACTGTTCCATACAAATTCAATCTATCTAGTTCGTAACCTGGGGGCTGCCTGTGTAGTTGTTGGGGTTAGAAGTAGTGATGAATCCCGGTTTGGAAATAAACAAGGTTTTGAAAATCCGTAGATCCAATGGATTTTTCTAAAGTTTGAAAATTTGGAGCTTTTCATCAAACATAAAATTTTTACAACATTGAAAATTCCAAAATTGAAAAAAAATTCAAAATTGAAAATTCCATTTGAAAACTCCAAAAATTCAGAAAATGTTATTGAAAATTCGAAAGATTCCATTGGATCCTAATTGTATTTTTGGACGAAATGTGCCAGTTACATTCATGTCTAGTTAGGAGCTGCTAATTAACAAGCTGACATATTTTTGTTTTTTGAATGAATTAATTGATTGTCCTGCTTAAGAAAAAGGGGATTTCCCAAAAATGGAGTTTCCTAGGTTTAGAAATGGTTTCTTTATGTACTAGAGGGGGAGATTAAGGGAAAGAATTCTCCAGCATTAATTACATTGGATGTATAAGTAACGCATTGTCTTCCTGCTTGGGATGAAGAAGAACATTATTTTTTATCGTGTTTTTTGTAAATAGTGAAGCAACTAAAAGGAGAGATGGCATTTTGATACAAGTTAAACATGCTTTGATATCTTTGGATGCATAATAGGACAGCATAATATATGAAATGAGTTTAAGCAATTGCATAATTAATGAGTACAAACCCTTCAATGTATGCCTGAATTTACCGTACATGTTCAACATTCAGCATTACCAGTTTGGTAAATATCAGTTCAATTCACTATGCAGCACTAGTCCAAGAACAGTAGGACCGTGCATATATGTATAGGTGTGTTGCTTACTTTAGGATACTAATAGAACATATAAGATTGAATCTGAAACCCTTTGTTTATTTATAAATTAAAGTACTGTGACTTTTATCTTGTGTACAGACAGAGCTTTTCATGCCCCACAAGCTTTGCTTGGAGCCCTGGAGGGGCTGTTGCTGACTGTTGATTCGGCTATTTGGTGTGATCCTGTGAGATTTTTATTGGAGCCTTTTTACAAGCGCAGGTTTGCCACCATGTTTATTCATCCAGATCCAGCTCCCGTATCTGCCTACTTCATGGGCTTATCTGGCTTGTTTTTGTTAGATTTTTAATTCCGGGGAGGCTCGGAATATGTGTGTTTCTATGTATTTGTATGTATGCATGTATAATTTTATTTATAAAGTGCCACTTGGGTATGCAGCGCTGTACATTATAAAATACAGAGTATACTAATGCAATACAGGGGACAAATGCAATCCATTATACAGATAAATAAAAATTAAATTAAATACAATTTCATACATCGGTTAAGAAAGCATTTATATAAATTATGTAAAAATTGATATAAGTGCAACAAGCCATGACACATTAGGAATGAGATCCCTGCCCCGAAGAGATTACAATCTAAGTATAAATGGTTGTAGATTGAAAATGACAAATCCGGCATTCCCCGACTTCCCTTTGCAGTTGAGGAATGCTGGGAGTTGTAGTTTCCAAACATCTGTAAGTACACCATTTGAGAATCCCTGAAATAGGGGGTTATTTACAGTGGTTCACTATAAAAAAAATGTCATAAATAGGAAGAAAACAACTTTGGGGCAGATTTGGGCGATATTGGCAGTTGACATTGTGCAGCTTACATCGAATTGCTCTGAGCTGTGATGAATACCTGATTGCGCTGAATTTTTGCAACAACATTGCCCTGATTTTCATAATATTTAATGCCTGCTGAGGACCTGGTCTTATTGTTTGATGGCAAAACCCTATTGGATATCAGCTGTAAAATCTTTGGTGAATATGCTTTTTAGGGCTAAGCGATCATAGCACAAGTGACAAGAACTCTGGATGACCCCGATAGTTTGTTCATGCCATATCATAAGTGAGCTGGCATTGCCTCTGTATGCACCCATAAATGTGGGTTATTTTATTCAAATGTGGCAGACTGACATTTAGTCGTTTTTTTACTTTTTACCTTTTTTGACGTCATTTTGATAAGACCCCTACGTAGGGAACGCCTCAAATTGTATTTGCATGTATGCAAGTATGTGTGTATGCACTGATTAGCAGCCCAAGAGAGTAGCAGCCCAAAGCCAAATCGGACTGTTTAATAGGTAGTTGGGACGCCACTGTACATGTGGATAATTATCACGCTGGGCCTCCTTTTCTGTTGGGATTTTAGATATTTACCGGAGACAGATTTTATGATATATGAGACCAGCAGACCTTCAATATAGGACTCTTATCGTATAGCCTCCCATATTCTATCTTTGAGTTTCACCATTTTGCCCACATTGATTATTTAGAGCTATTACCATGGATAGCATATTAATACATTATATTGCTGCCTTTTGGGACATTTAAAGTTATCACCTGCTGACACACTGCTGACACACTGATTGCCACCAACAACTTCATTACTGCCCATTATGTTGTTAGTTACAGAGTGACGTTCTGATTAACAAGAGAGAATCTTCCTTGTCGGCAGGTTATTTATATATTATATATATATTTATATAATATTTTTATATTGTAATAAATTAAACTCTGTTTAACTTAAAAATAAAGATTATACAGGCAAGGGAACAAGTGCAAGCCATTAAACAGATAAAATATAAAATAATTGCATAATGAAAAGATTGATATACAGTAGAGGCAATGTCCCCAACATGCAGTGCATGTTTGTGTCATGGCGACACAAAGAGCATTTGTAAAACAGGTAAAATAAAAAAAGACCCTGATGAAGCCTTAAATTTACTAACAGCACAGGCGAAACACGCGTGGGTCCGTTTGGTCCATTTCCACAGCGTGTGTATCTATCCTTTGGCTGGATGAAGAGTGCACACTTATCTCTGGAAGCGACATTCAGTGTGAGCGAGGCAGGCACTACAGCAGGGAAGGACGAAGCTGGCTGCACATATTGCATCCTTGCATGGACGCCGATAAGTGACACATGATTGGGTTCGTGTGGAGACAACCTTCCCAAGAAAATGCAACCAAGCAGGGAGTGTCAGCCCAGAAAAATTACCCAAGGTAAACTGTTAGGACCTTCCATACTGGGGTTACCTTGACGTGGTTGGAAGGCTTTTCATTTTTATGCTTAAAATTTCAACTAAAACCTCCATGTTTTTACTGTTTGCACTAGCATAGATATTATGATATATGGGGCCCAGGAATGTGCATTGATCATCTCTTTTCTTGTGTGTTCGTGTAGAGCCTGTGTTGGTGGTATCCGGCTTGGCTGCCCAGATTGGCATGGTGCAGAGAGCTCCTGTTTGCCCAGCTGTAGTTTGGCGTGTGTACTGTACCTTGCTGGTTATTAGACGATCCTGACTTTGTAAGTGTTTGGAATCTCCTATGACCTATTTGACTACATGGACTATAGCCTCCACTAACTTGGATTACTTTGGGTGGACAGTGACTTTTATTTATTCTATTTTGGCCATACCTTGGACATGGCCCATTGTTAGGACGTCCACCTGCATACCTGTGGCTCCATATTTGGGATTTCTGGGGATGCCCAGATAAAACTTTCTTTTGGTTTTGACGTTTATTTATGTTTAGCACTGACATACTTTAATCCTGCTTTTTTGCACCCTACACTTGTTTTGGTAGTATTTAGGATCACTTATGGGGATCTATATTTGTACAAATAAACAGTCTGGTAAATGATCTGGCCACAAGTGTTTAAGTTCTGTTTGGGTTCTGAGGGCCACTCCCTAAGCTGTTTAGTATGTATATAGATACTAGCACCATCCATAAACTGGACAACACGGGCCTTAAAGGGTGTGCAGTGATTCTATAGCCTTTCTTGTAAAATTAAAAAAGAATCTTATTATCATTTTGTTCCCCAGACCTGTAACAAGTACACCATTAATACTATAAAATGCCCTTACAACACTGAAAGACTGTATTGTTTCGATCTCCTGATCACCAGATGAATGACTTTTTAGAGAGCCTGGGAAAAGTTGATATTAATTTTACCCATAGTTTTTTTTACAGCGAAAAATATATGATGAATTATAAGATCAAAATTTCTAAAATATTTTATGGTGTGTGAATGTGGCTCTTCTGTTTGTATAATCTCTGTAAACATTTAAGTAAAATAATAATTGACCATCAAATAAAAGCAATCTTTATTACCTATATACTTGAATATAAGCTGATCCGAGTTTAAGTCGAGGTTTTGAACCTATTTTTAATTGAAAAATTAATAAAACCTGATTGACTTGAATATAAGTTGAGAGTAGAAATTATGACCACAACTGCCTTCTGATTCTCTATTATTTTGAGGCTTTAGTTGCCCTTTAAATGGACAGCAGAATTCCCATACAACATTTCCATACAGTAATAACCATACTGGATTTGGCTTTTACTATATGGGACTACTGTATGGGAATTGTACTGTCCATTTAAAGGGCAACTAAAGCCTCAAAAACAATACAGAATCAGAATGCGATCATTTTAACTATAGATACCATGATTCTGTAATGTTTTGAGGCATTAGTTGCCCTTTAAATGGACAGTGATCCCATACAGTAACCCCATTCCTTGGCACTCTTGACACATTCTTTAGTTGCTGGGAGTTGTTGTTTCCAAACATCTGCAGTGGCAAGGGAATTGGGGGTTACTGTATGGGATCACTGTCTCCCCATCCCCTTCCCCCAAGCCCCCCCAGTCCAGTGTTAACTTGCCTGGTCAATCCAGCAATCTGGCTGCCGCTCGCTCCACATCCACTGTTCTGCCGCCTGACGTCACTACTCCGCTGGGAAGTGAAACAGGCAATGAGTAGTGACTTCAGCCGGCAGAACATTGGATGAGGAGCGAGCGGCAGCCAGATTGCTGGATTGAAGAGGCGAGTGACCCAAGTATCCGTGGTTCGTTTTTCAGGCTATTTTTTTAAGCCTAAAAACCTTGACTTGTACTCGAGTAATAACAATAAAAATTAATTATTATTAGTTGTGTCCAACTTGTTATTGTGTGAATTGCACAAAGATCCATGCACCGTTTACTGCCTATATATTCTAACAAACAATCATCAGGAAATGATGATGGAACTTAGAAGCCACAATGGTGTACCATGGCATCCATTAATAAAACTTGTAAGTCTGCTAGCTTGCTGCAGGAACAGTACTTGCAGACATCTATTAGTATGTTAATGCTAATATTATATAGTGACTTTACTTTAAAATATATTAGAAGGCAATGATGTTCCATGACTAATGCAAATGTGTGAAGCCAGCAGACTGTTAAGATAGATATAGAGAGAAAATTGCAGACATAGGGGGAGATGCAAGACTTACCTTCCTGCCAAGTTCACGCAATGCAGTTCTCACTTAGCGTAAGTTACTGCATCTCGGGAACCGGAGGTAATGGCACCATTGAAATCACGTTTGTTTTTGCGCCACACAGTAGCGCAAAAGCCAACATTTTTTTGGTTTGCCTAGGGTGTCTGTGCCATTAAGAGGAAACAGCACATGCCCCGGGAAAATGGATATAACATCAGAAAGTGTGAGTTTAACTCAGTTTAACCCCCCAAAGCTGGATATTACGTCTCCCCCTTAAAGTTGTATAAACTTTGATTTTAGCTTGAAAAGCTGCATTTTGGAAGAGAATGTGTGTGTGCTGCCGGTTTTAAAACAGCCATACTATATGGCTATTACTGTATGAGAATTCTGCTGTCCATTTAAAAGACAACTAAAGCCTTGGCAATCCAGATGTTTGGAAACTACAACTCCTAGCATGCTTTAGTAGCTATCTACTAAAGCAATCTTATCTGCAGTAACAGGTTTGATTCACATTTCCATATGCCAGCTGGCAATGAAGGGTTTTCATCACTGCACTGGAAATCCAGGGTTTTCTCCCATAATCTGGACCGTTCCCAAGTCCATCATTAGTAATCATATTAATTTACCCTAACAGGCTGAATCTGCTGCACTATTTCCATTTACCGTTAACTAGTACTTAGTTACTAGAAATCCGGCAGCACGGTTGCATGCTCCCTGTAAGATATGCCGGCTGACGGCACTCCTTGGCACCAGGCAGTGACGTCAGCTGGCGCATCTTACAGGGAGCGAGGAATTGGCTGCCGGATTTCTAGTAACTAAGTACTATCTCCAGTATAAACCAAAGTCGGTTTTTCAGGCTGATTTTACAGACTGAAAACCAGGGTTTATACTCGAGTATATACGGTATGTTTTTACATTTCATACCATAAAACTAACTTTAAAGATCCCCCTGCTATGTTGCTTAATTAAATATTAGACTAAAGCCAATGAATGTGGCGATATTTCTTCCTCACATGCCACATATAGTTGTGGCAAAAAACGATCCGGCTTATAATTGAGGCAATAATAAGGATATTTGCCATTCCGAAGTCTGGCATTAACTAATCATCTATAAATATGCTGCTAAAGTTATACACGTTTCATTGTCCTTTTTCAACCTGAATAATATTTTCGTACTTGTTTGACTATTGGCCTTAGATAAATTACTCCTTATGTAAGGTCATCATTTACAGTATGATAATCAGACAGAGTGGAACATTAACAAACAAAATATCTGAACCCTGTCTTTGCCCCAGGAGATCTGGGTCTTGTGCCAACTCATTAATTAGTGGTATAGTAACAGATGACTTCTCAGGGACAATTTCCTAATTAAAAGTCTAGCTATGCCAGCTTTCTGCAGGAACAATAGTGAACTATTGTGAACTGGCACATCAAAGCAGACACCTGTGTACATTAACGCCATATTAATAATATCATTTAGTGATAAAACAATACCAGTGCAGCCACATAGAATAACAGTCTTCTAAAATATTAAAAAAAATCTGTGGAAGCACCAAGATAAAAATAGAATATCACCCTGAAAATTTTCCCAAAATCAGAGATTTTATCATCGATGCTAGAATATAATGTCGTGTAAAAACATACATTGCAATCAGGGTTGCCAGGCATCCTTATTTGCACTGTATTGTCCGGATGCAGGGACAAATTCCAGAGTCCCACAGTCAGGGATGAAATCCCATCCCAAAACACCGCTGGCTGGCCAGCCCCCAGAACACCCACTTCCTGCCCAGGAATGCCCGTACCCCAACCTCTACGTCCCATCAATCCACTATTCGCCCTGCCTGCCTCCTGCTCGGTCCCCTGGTTCCCTCGCACTGAGGTGCTAGTGTAATCTGGTAATCCTGATTACAATACAGTACTTCTGAATCCTCTTTGGTCCACTCTGCCCCTGTCAGTGACAGTCCGCGGTCTGGCCAATGGGAAGACATTCTGTAAAGAAGCGTGTCGTTCTATTGGCTACATTAAGTACTGCAGAGATAATGAGGGGGAGGTGTGTATAATTGCCTTTAAGAATTTATGGCTGAAATACAATCTAGAACAGTGATTTCCTTAGGAAAAGCTTAAAAATATATACATTTAGCACAATCAATATGTAAAATATATTTTCTATGTATTTTAAGCTGTTATATTCTTGACCTGAATATATACTTATTGCCCCATTATGTACACATATACTGTACATTTAATTTGTCCTACACCAAACAAGTCCACATTCCAATGATTTATCTGTGTATAAATAAACGCTTCCAAAGGATTGACCCCTAATAGTGACTGTTATTGTCTTGTTCCTGACTTGTACCATAGGACAGTCAGTTGCTCAGTATAGATATGAGCATGTTTGATCCATCCAACAGCCAATCAGTAGAAATTACTGTTAAAAACATTTCAAATAAATGAGCATCCTGGAAAGAATAAGTTACAGGAATTGCATCTCACTACTGACCACAGCTAAGCATGGCAAAGGGTATGATTTCAAAAGCTGCATGTAGAAGTACAGTATGTGTAATATATAAGGTAAAATGTGCCCCTTACAGTGTAATATAAGGATATTACGTCACTGAGGAGTTCCGTGACCATATGAAAGCACAAGGACAGCAGCTATCCGGTTTAACAAATCTTTGTGGAGAAGGAGAAAGTAGCTGGAGCTACTTGACAGGAAGTAGCTCCAGCAGGTCCCTTTAGTCAAGTTAAATACAGTTCACAAACCAATCATTGTCCAGCCAAGAACACTGTGCTGACCTTCCTTAACAGGAACCGGAATGGATGGGGGTGGATATGATTTCCTGTGTGTTCAAAACCTGAATATTTTTATTTTTCTCTTTCAAAAATTCTAACAGTTACAGTACAATGAATGTTATTCTAAGGAGAGCCCCCCCTCCCTCTCCCTCCAGTTTTGCTCTCCCTCCCCCTAGCTACAAACCCCTTTGATATCTCGTAGGTATTCCTTCCCCAGCCCCAACTGCCATAATAGAAATTTGAGAAAGTCCCCCGATTGTTACTTACCTTACCTCTCTCCCCCGGCGTTCTGGGCAGCCGCGTCCGTGATTGGCTGCCTCCCAGCCAATCAGGGATGCGGCTGCCAGTCCGGCCCTCTGCTTGCATGCAGAAGGCATGGCAGTGCGGTGGAGGAGAGAGGTAAGGTAAGTAACGATAGGAGGACTTTCTCAAATTTCTATTATGGAGGTTGGGGCTGGGGAAGGAATACCTACAAGATATCAAAAGTTGCAAAAAGGGGTGGACATGCCCTTTAAGATAATGGATAGAGAGAACAAACCTAGAATACAATAAATGTGGGAGAGCCACAGGCAGAAGTTGAACTGCAAAAAAACTTTTATTGTGGCAACACGTTTTGGAGCCGTGCGCTCCTATATCAAGCATGATAAAACAAAACTTAGACCTTGAGAAATACCTAATTAAAATTGTCTGAAATGGTACATTGGGCAGAATTGAGCCAATTAATTGGTATGTCTGTATTCTTTATTATAAAAGGCAAGCACACACATTTCTATCCTGCTTCCTCTATCAATGTTCTTATCCTCTTCTTTGTATTTCTTTGAATTGATAATATTCAGTGAGATATAAGAGGCATATCTGTCTGCTACAAATTGTAATGAATCCTCGTTTCGAAACTAACCTGGTTTTTATTTGGAACTGCCTTTTTTGAAAATCTGCAGATCCAAAGGATTTTTCTTATGTCAGAATTGTCTTCGATGACACTGTCACTAGTGGCCACAGTGACATTGCCCCGGCGTCAGTGACACCATCGGATATTGGCGACGGCGTCGGAGAAAGTAAGACGGGAAGGGGTGGTCCTAGTTTTGAGCTGCGGCCCCCCTTATCACAAGGGCCCCTATTGGGCGTGCTACTTGCAGGACATGCCCCCCATTCCCAGCAGTCATGACAATGTTTGTCATATTTGTTGGAAGGTGTTACTGTAATGCTAACAGTCATTTAAATTTGCAAATACCCTGTTTACAGCACAACTTTTTGCAGTGATTGTGAAGTTAATTTCCACTAAAACCAAATGTGAAACCTTTTCATACTCCCGTATGTTAGAGCTCCTGTGTCCTTTAAATATAAAGGAGAAGCTCAGCCTAAAACACATTTTCCCTGATGAAAATGATGATTAAACAATGTAATAAGTTTTCTCTAATCCCTGACAAACATTCCTACAGTTACTGCCCCCCCACTAGAATGTCAAGCCTAGGCATGCTCAGTCCATCTTTAGATGCAAGTTACACATAAAACAAGCAATACATCATTTTAAGTCAATTTTAAGTGTTTTTAAGGACTTCTTTTAAAGTGTCCTACACCTTCCACATCTTCCAGAGTATGTACATTAAGATGTTTGTTAGCCTAATTATCTATCTGTCTAATTTCTAGATGGTATACTAGAATGTTGACTTTAGGTGGGTTCCCCACATCATTGGAAGCTGTACACCATATTGATCATTTTAAAAACTTTTGTTCTGGCCTTCTTACCATCATCCTCTGAAGCAGGACTTCATCCATTATAATGTCAGTTACATTTCCTTTTATTTACTTGTGCGAGCTCTTGAGGAATGTGTGATAAATATTATTATTATTATAGTTTTTATATAGCACCTACATGTTACGTAGTGCTTTACAATTACATTGATACATTCATATCTGACTCTGCCCTGGGGAGCTTACAATCTTAGCACTTTATTTGGCACATACAACCTTGTGGATGAAACTTGAGTGCCTGGAGAAAACCTACGTAATCAGGGAGAGAACATACATAGAGTAAGCACTATGAAATCAGAAGGCATATTATTTGTGTTCATGTAATGTATTGTCTGTAATGCATTATAAGAAAAGACAGAGTAAACCTATAACTGTACCTATACATACAAACCATATATCAGAATTTACTCCTAGGCAATCTAATCAACATTGGGGAAAGAACAAAAGGAGAGCAGCCATTCAGAATTTAATTTTTTTTTTTATTCTTAGTGTATGTTTCTGCAACTTCTGGCAAACAAAGGGCCGTGAACAGAGCGCCGGGGGCGGAACGAAGTAATGTAAGTAGAGTTCTGTTTCTTTTTTTAACAAACGAACCTGGTGGTTGGGGGTGGGCTATGGTGCCCTTTAACTCATTACTCTGTCACACTCTGAGTGCTGATTGTAATTGTATTATATGGAGTACCTTTGTATGTAATATGTATGACTTTGTATTATATGTACTACCCTTGTATGTAACATGTATGACTATGTAATTGTACAGCACCATGAAAGATGTTGTCGGTTTATAAATCTAGAATAATAATACACAATAGCAAGCTCTGCTCTGAAAAATATACATCTTTGGAAAATTCTGCTTTAATTTAAACTTGACTTAACATACTGCCCTGTAAAATTTACTATCTTTGCATGCCATATTTTACCCAGATTGTTGCATTGGAAACCATAAAATATTAACAGTCATTTAGAGTTTTTCACAATCCGTATTCCAGTAATAAAATGAAGGATTTAATACAGTGTTAAAAAAAGAAAATAAATAAGCTTTTCCCAGTTCTTATGGCAGCTAATACAAGACCCATAACATATGAATTTAACTTTGATCGATGTCTTTCTACCAGTATAATAACTTTAGGAATAAACACTTTCTCAATCTTGGAATTGTTGGATTAAAACTAATTTAATTTGCATTTATACAATATTATTTCCAGGCTCTTGCACTGGTTAGTGAGGGTGAGTGCTTAAAACTTTAATTTTGTTCTATAAGTGGATTATAAAAATGCTGTAATTTCTGATATAATTAAGAGAATCCAAATGTATTTACTACCTAAAATACCTTTGTTTTACCTGCAAATTGATCCACTGCTGAGTGGTTTGGTTGACTCACTTCATGCCCGTTTTAATTCTAACCTATATAGGCCTACAAATCTGTTGGGTGGCCCTGAAAGGTAGTATGGGGCTGCACATGAGGCCGCTTAGATGAAATGGGTTGGGCACCCCTTCTCTGTGATCAGACAATTTTATAATGACTAACCAATTTATTTATCTGGTATTCATTCAATAAAGGCTCCTACACATGCTCAATTTCCGAGCAAGGAACGACCCCTGACAGCCGAGAACTACATGTTACATATGTCTGTTTCGGCCGACAATCGTCCATGTGTATGCATTCAGTCAGGGGTTGTGTACCCAGCCTTAGACACAGAAGAGAGATTTAACAAGATTTGAACTGGTAACCTCATGGGCTGTGTGTTTCTAAAAGTATAGCAGTAGTCCACTAACAGAATGCAATATAATGGAAGCAAAAAATATAAAATCAGCTATTTTGTATTGACCCGGGTATTATCGAAGTCACTGATAATAATTTAAAATGACTTTTTACACTGCAGTTTATTTTCCAGACAGAATGAATTGCAAACAGCCTACTCGGGTCAATCCAAAATAACTGATTGTACTTCATTTTTTGCTTCCATTAAAATGCATTCTGTTAGTGGACTACTGCTATACTTTTAGAAACACACAGCCCATGAGGTTAGCAGTTCAAATCCTGTTAAATCTCTCTTCTGTGTCTAAGGCTGGGTACACAACAGGCATATTTTTAAGGCCAATTGCCCAATACTTCCATGTATTGGTTGGTTGGGCAGAAAATCTGGGGTGGTTTTTGCTGTGGCTGCAACCGAGCTCAGTCGCCCATTGGTTCAGATCGGATGAATGGGTGAATGGGCCTGTTGGTAAATCATGGCTGATCATGTTGTCCCACGGCCACTAGTAATTTGCCCCGGCCAAGCAATCTCTAGTAGTTAGCGCGTGGTCGGGAAAAATGGTCCCCTCATGTGTACCTAGCCTTAAAGGCAGGATCTGCTGTGCCATGATTGTCTGTCAGCTTCTAGAAGGCAAGGCTGCAGCTTTTTTTATTTTGATCTGTTGTACACTGAAGAAATGTACTGTTTCACTTGGGCTTCCACCAAAACAAAGAGGTGGATTATGGGAGCTGACCTCTAGTACACACAGGTTAATATCATAAACAGCCACAGCAAAGGGAAAAGGGAGAGATGAGATACAGCTTGTTATATCTTTGTGAATGTGCTCTGTCTATATGGACAATGTTGTCTGGTGAAATTAGTTCCCTCGCAAACTAAATACTCAGTATTATTCTTTAGTGTCAATGAGCCAATAATATATAACATGCAGGATTATAGATTTTCAAAAACTGATTGATACATTATATTCTCAGACATGCAGGGGTGTTCCTAGGGTTTTTGACACCTGAAACAACTTTTAAATGCCGCTTATCCGCAGGCGTGGGGCTGCGTCACGTGAAGTGGGCATGGCTTTATCAGGAAACATAGGCGTGGCTTGTGAAGGTGGGTATGGAGGGCTGACTAACACTTTCTGGTGAATTGGAGGGCTGACTTAACACTGACTGGTAGACTGGAGGGCTGACTTAACACCGATTAGTAGACTGGTTATGAAATGCGGTATTGCAGCAAGAAGGATTTTTTTTACTGGCGCCTTTTTCAATGTTCCGCAGAGACACGCCCTGAGCAAATGTTTCACTTTGTTGTTCACTAGTTAGGAAGTGTTCTCTCAGAAATGACATATTTTACAAACTTCAGTATAATAAACTCCCCTGTGCCCCAGCCCCCAGGATCCCTTTCTTGTGAAAAAAATCTGCTTGTAGCCTCTGCAATCAGCTTGTAAAGTTCTGCTCATTTTTGGGGGTGTGGCCACCACTCTACAGTGCTTTTTTTCCATCTGCAGTATTAGCATGTTATAACCCGCCCCTTTTGACCCAATGACTAATAGACTTTCCCTCTCTTTACATGCAATTTTTTGCTGTATTAGATACAGTTTACTGTACACAGAGAGGGGAATATTAACACAGCTCAGCTACAGAACTTAGGGATCACTTACACACAACTTACACCTCACTTGGTACTGAATAATGAAATAAAATATATATATTTATTAATGTTTATATTGATTTCTATGTTTGTATATAGCAGTGTGTTACTGTCAGTCTGTCAGTGTGTTTGTGTCTGAGTTTGTCAGTGTGTTTGTGTGAATGTGTGAGTCTGTCAGTGTGTTTGTGTATCTGTGTGAGTCTCTCAGTGTGTTTGTCTGTGAGTCTGTCACTGTATTTGTGTATCTGTGTGAGTCTGGTAGTGTGTTTGTGTAACTGTAACTGTGTGTACAGCCCTTTCCCCTTCCCATAGTGACTTTAAGACGTATAAAGCTGTTTGCAGCTTTTGGTACATAGCCCCTAAAGTCAGGTCAGACAGAAGTGGGAGTGGTTTAAAGGATAAGTGCACTGTAAAATCAAGTTATGTTCATTTGGAAGTTGCAGCTTTAAAAATACTATTGCCATATTTTTTAAAGAGGGAGTGGGGATACTGCTCCTGAGCAAAACTTGCTGGATAGAAGGCATGCAGGAACACACAAGTGTTTATTTATAGATTATTGCTTTTAAATCATGGTGCTCTGCCTTCTGATTCAGTGTTGTTCTTCCAGGGGCAAAACTACCAGACAGAGCAACTGCAGTGGAGCCTGGAAGCCAAGGGGTCCCCACGCACGTGCACAAAACTCACAGGCATTACTGTTTGAGGCTCAACCAGGAGAGTGCATGGAACTCACAGGAATTACTGTTTGAGGCTCAAGCAGGAAAAAGCAGAGGAAATCTCAGAGGGGCGGAGCGTAACATTCAGCAAACCACTAACAAGATTTCAGCAACTTCCAAGGCACAAAGCTAGGCTCTGGAGGGGCATAGGTAAAAAAAAATATGGCAATAGTATTTTTAAAGCAGCAGCTTCCAAATGAACATAACTCGATTTTACAGTGCACTTATCCTTTAATAATTAAGCAAGTTAAAAGATTTCAGTCGCAAACTTTTTTAGGTTTTAGGGTGAAGATTTGCAAGGGGGGATTCCTAAATGGGTTACCACTGAACAAGCCTAGAAGTAGGTTAATGACCAAATACATTCACGTGTTGTATTATATAAGGATCATGTAATAATATTATAGAATATTCTCTAATTGCCATGATTATCATCACAGTTAGCCAATACAGAAATTCCCTTTACTTTTGTTATAAAGTATATTCATTAAGGCTGGGTACATACAAACCAACAGATATTTCCGTGTATCGGTCAGTCGGGATGAAATATCTGAGGTGATTTCGGCAGCAGCGGTGAACGATGTGGTCCATAGGAGACATTTGCTGTGACCGAGCACTCTATAGCGGCGAAAGGTCGGGACAGAAAATTCAGCCTTGTGTACACAACCTAACGCTCAGTTTTACTGCGAAATCCACATTTACATTACATTATCATTAGTGTCTTTTAAAGTCAGAGCTGTGACACTGACGATGGATCTGACCGAATTTTCAGAATTTGTCAGTGCCCTATTGGGCAAGACGGAAAATTTACATTACTGGCGAATTCCACTTTACTTCAGTAGAGGAAGCCATGTATGGGCACATTAAACAATCATTCTTTATAAAGAATATATGTAACAATCACTCCTGTGTATATATAAAATGTATATATAATACAATGTTGACAGTCAGCTATACAACCACCTCCAGGATTTCTCAATGTCCTCTATTCCTGCTTCCCTCTATTCCTGCTCAGTGGGTAGGTACAATAAGTAATGTATGTAAACCCAGTCTCAGCAATCCCCTCAGGAAGCTGCAGGGTTAAAGCAGGGGCGCATCTATAATGAGGCACACTGAGTCATGTGACTCAGGAGGCACCCCAACAAAGGCGGCACAGAAGGTTTTTAAAAATGCTTTAAACTACGATGCCGCGGCCGCTGTGGATTTAAGCGCATGAGCAGCACGCGTGTGCGTGACCGGGCCGGTGCAAGAAACCCTGCTTTTAAATGGGTTGTGTGTTTTAAAGTACTAAGTAACGTTCAAGTTCTCGCAGGACGCGGGAGTCACGGCTCCCTCCCGCGCAGCATACGGTGGCTGATAGGCGGCCGCATGGTAGGCAAAGAAGTCAAGTCACGTGGTCAGGAGGAGTTGCACGGCAGAAAAACTATGGAGGGAGCAGCTAGCCGGTGAGCCAGACTGTGGTCTGTCTATGTGGAGCAGAGCAGTGGACTTACTGAAAACAAAACAGCCAGGTCAAGGAGCTGCCAAGCGCCAACTGTCACTGTGAGCCTGTGGCTGTGAAGAGGAGCCTGTGACTGTGGAGGTGTCAGTGTAATATTGTCACTATAGTGTCACGACTCCAGTGGGGGAACGAAGGCTGGTAAGTACATTTGGGGACGGCAGTCAGTGCTATAAACCTTGCGAGGTCGAGGTTTATAGCCATTCCCTAAAAGTTATTAAAATTTCGTTTGGGGGGGTGGACATACCCTTTAATATTCATACAGTTTTGTATCAATTATTATTAGTTATGCTGCTGTCAATCACAGGGCAGACTGGATACATTTTTGAAATATACAAATGCTGCTTCTCACTCACAGCTCACTTGACAATGTAACAATCTATGTAACAAACTATATAACAGCCTATGGACACCAGGAGAAGTAGAACAGCAGACTGCACTGAGAAGGCTGAAAGGGGGGATTCCAGGCACCACTAATCCTCCCCTAAACACGCCTCTTGGCGTAGTGCAATGAAGTGCGTTGAAAAAAAATGCACTCTGTGCAACAGTTTGGTGTGTTAAGACTTGGGATTTAATGTGATCTAACTCTGATGTAAGGTAAGAATGGAAGGTGGAAAGTGGATCAATGTACCTTATTCTAACATACCCATTGTATAGAGAAATGGGATAAATTTCTTGTCCATTTGTATAGTAAATGTGAACCCACCTTTCTTATTTAGAGCTTTGTGAAAGTTTTTCATAGGGGCCCATCTGTATTGCAAACAATGCTATATCTATGCCACATTTTACAATATCTTTCTATATACATGTCTTTGTTCAAATTCAGTCACATAAATGTTTGTGTAGGTAGGGGCCACATTTGAGCCCATGGCCATGCCATGTTTTTGCTCATAATATGTTTCCTCAAGCAAGATATAGTTACTCTTTAAAACTATTGTTAATAATTAACTTACAATTGGCAACATCCAAATATGTATCTTTAAAAATACAATTCTTCACTGCCTTTAAACATCCATTATGTGGTATGTTGGCATACAAACTTTTTATCTCCATTTAGAATAGATATATTTCTTCCACTGTAATATCAGCCCCTTTAATCTGGCATTTAACAAACAGAGATTAAAGGGCATGTCCACCCCCACACTATAATCCCCCAACTACTGGCCCCACCATGTAGTGTAGTCTAATCCTTACCTCACATCCAAGCTCCATAGGGTTCTCCTGTAGTCCCCCCCCAAAGTCCCAAAAACTGCCCACCAGGAGGCTAGCAGAGTCCATATAGGACTCTGCCTCCTACCTGGCCTCCGGAGAAGTTTGGCATGCGTACTGCAGCCCTTCTCCCCCTCCCTCCCCCTCCCTCTCTCCCGATTCCCTCCCCCTAGCGTAATGTCTTTATAATAAGATTCCCCAAGGGCTCCCAGCCCCAACCGCAATATTTGTATCTTCAGAAACTCCCCAAACTTTACTTACCTCTCCTCTTTCCTCCGGCAAGTGAGCTGCCGGCAGCCGCGTCCGTGATTGGCTGCCGCTCAGCCAATCACAGACGCGGCTGCCGGTCCCGCCCCTCTGCTTGCATTTTCTCGCAAGCAGAGGGCCGGGAGCGCGGCGGAGGAAAGAGGGGAGGGAAGTAGAGTTTGGGGGGCTTTCTGAAGATACAAGTATAGCGGTTGGGGCTGGGAGCCCTTGGGGAAACTTATGTAAAAAAATATTTTTGTGGGTGGACATAGCCTTTAACCCTTTAGCTACTACATTTCCTATTTAAATTGTTAATACAGTCAGGGAGAGGGCTGTATGTGTGTTATTAATAATGCACCCATTAACACTATGATACAAGGATATTAAGTAATTTCAGCCCTGTATTAAATGTCATGGAACTCCTCAGTGGCGTAATATCCTTATATTACACTTTAAGGCAGGTAAAGGCAACCAGTAGATCTCCAGATGTTTAAAAACTACAAATCCCAGCATTTCTTACAAGCACTCTGTAGTTAGGTAATGCTGGGAGTTGACGTTTTAAAACATCTGGAGATCTACTGGTTGCCTATCCCTGCTGTAAGGGGTTAATTTTCTGTTATATATTACACTGGAAGAGGCACCTTATATACAGTATTGTATGTATTACATATACGATATGTGTAACTAGTACCAGGTAACAATAAAAGTCAGTTTGCAGTTTCTTTTTTTTCCCTCTGTTTTTGTTTGGCAGATGATGTGCCTGAAAAAACAACAGCTAAAGTTCTAGACAGTGACTGATGAGCTAAAGTGAAGAAAGTGAAGTGCAGCTGATGCATAATTAAGCTGGACAGCTTGAAGTTCAACTTACTGAGGTGTGACAGAAACGTGCAAGAAAATCCTTCAGTTAGATAAAGTGCAACACTGAAGTAGAAAACAAGGGTTTTCACCTTTTAAAAAGCACATATGTCAAACATGCTTACATAAAGCCTAAAGTTTAAGGAGGAGCCATGTAAGATCTCGCCATGAATAATTGGTAGCACATGGTCTTTAATAGCACCAGAAAAGTGATAATTGTTCACATGGACATAACATACGGTAGTTAGGAAGCTAAATGTTTTTTTTTCTTTTTATAGCAAATCATTATCATCACTTTTATATAGAGAAAATTGCAAGAAAAATTATGAATCTGCACCTATTGTATATGGATATAATGTATTTAAAACTCAGGTATCCCACTCCCGATATTCCTAGAAGCCTCCTAGACACCCGCAAGACAACTCAAAATTTCCATGAGGGACCTAAATCCTTGGAAACTTCCGGGAACTGCCTGTCAAGGGATAAGGAATTACCGTAATATGGCAGAAAATGACATGTGTTTGCATAGTATAGTAATGAGACTGCTAGTGGAGGGATGGTCAAGTTTACCAAGATGGGATGTCTTAAATCTCTAAAAAATCCCCATTATAGCTCCCTATACTTGTTAGCTGTATCCCTAGTGGCACATATGTGACTGGTTATATCCTTGTATGGGTTAGGCAGAGGGGTCTAGGGGGGGTATGGTCCATGTGGGAGAAGGTGGCTATGGATATGAATTGAAGGGGAACTATGGTCTAGCTTTAATCTACCTAAAGCAGTATGAAGGGTGTTTTTTCCTGCCAGCACCACTGGTCTGCCCCCTCTAAGCTCTCACAGTATTCTGTAGGTTTATTGTCAGAATAGTAAACGAAAAGTCACACATTTATCCTTGGAAGTTTATTTTTCCACAATCTCACGTGATTCTTAGGAGAATTGGGTTCATCGATATTTTAACGAAACACTAAAAAAGGTCACACAATTTTTTATAATATGGTTGCAGTTTATTAAAATGAAAATGCGATACAATTCTATTTGTGCTAAATGATAGTAGAGCTAAATGTGCCCGTGGATTTTGATTTTGGTAGCGCAGAGTTAGCAGAAATTGGGTACACTAAATTACTTTTAGATTATCTAAAAGAGCAAATGTTGTAATTCCTACCTTGCTGATTGAATTATTAAGATCACTGTAGTATTTTTGAAGTGTAACTGAAATTTCCTTGGGAGCATGTTATGTTATAAGCTTTGTCTGTAATAGATATTATGCTGTGATGAGACCGCTTGTTTCTTAATTAACATAGTAAAAAGGAATCATGTTAACTACCTTTGTGTTAAATCTTTACTTCAACTTTGCTTGTATAGCCTCTCTCTCTCTGTTACTAACAAGACTTTCTCTGTTAAACGTAACACTTTCCTTAGTGGGATTTTCTTGCATACCACATTTTCTTTTGATGTATGGATATCTATTTTATATGTAGTTTACAATCAATATTCCCCTCTCCTGAGATTTATTGCCTCCCACAACCCCTAAGTAACCTTTCTCTGCAGGAAAGCACCTAGGGTAGTAAAAAGACATATCTATCATGTTAACATTAAGTTTAAAAAATATTCAGAACTGGAGGAATGCAAAATAAAAAAAAACAGTAAAGCATTAATCTACTGACTGATCAATAATGAAAAAGCAACTTCGGACTCAAGATACAGACATGATGCAGCGACCCTTGGGAACGTAGAATTCAATTTGCAGATTAGTTTACTGACCTTGGATTCATTTGTGTGTTACACATTGTATCAAATGCGCTACTTTTGTACAAAAAGGCAATAAGAGTTCATGGCACATTTCATTTACTAATATACAGTATCTTAGCACTAAACAACATTTCATTCCCACCAATTAATGTTTCATTATTATAAAGAATTCCGTTCTTGACATTGCTGTAAACAATTTATATTTTAAAAGTGAATTCCCCTTTCTCCAGTCTTCCATTTCCAACAATTCATTTCTACTGCATACACATTTTTCTAAGGAAAATACTTTAATTTGCCCTTCTTTAAACATCAGCCTTTCACTTAATGGATAGACATATTGATGATATACCTCACTAATCCTTTTAAACTAGCAGTGAATAATAAATGAAAATATTCATCTGGTTGACAGCTCATGAATTTGTTATAGTTGAGTTACTAACCTTATGCATTGCTAAAGATTAAAGGGCATGTCCTTACCTTACATCTCTGCGCCTTATGGTTCTCCTGCAGAGATCCCGCCCACCGATATTCTAGCATGAAATCCTATTTATATAAGGTAGCTCCCCCCTGCTCAGACCTAAACGTTGTGTTAGTTCTTTAAAAAACTAATCCAAATCACACTTACAGCCCTTCTTTTCCATGGCATCTCCATTACCGGCAGCCGCATCTGTTCAAGTTTAACCTTTGTGGGGTAAAAAGTTTAACCTTTTTACTCCACAAATAATTAGTACCTGTTTAAAGGGACAACTATACTGTAAAAATGAATGGGTCCTTCTGTATTAAAGTTAGTGCTGAAGCACCTAGGAAGCCTGGCAGAAGCAGTTTTCTTCATGCTGCTGCTCAGAGAAGGCATATTGGTAAGAAAGTACCAATCCTACCTTCCTGCCACATGTGCTTTTCTTTTTAACTGTTATTGAAAAGAAACTCAATACCCACTATTGTTCTCCCTTAAAGGTGGTGGAGGTTATTCTTTTTATAGATCCATTTAGAAATCCATTTATAATACAACTGTAGACTGGTGATAATGATATATGATAAAAATGCAAAAAAAGTCAATTGTGTGTATACAACAATACAAATCCACCTCTGTAACACATACCACAGTGATCAGTGACAATATTACTGACATTGCTACATATATCATCATGCACACTCGCAGTTAAATACATTTGCTGTAGGGTTACTACTAACTTTGCATCCATAATTATGACAAACCTTGAGGCATACTAAGACCTTGGAATTAGTACGAAGATTAATCTGTTGAGATAAGAAATCCTTGCATGCATTTATTTTGGGATTCACACACATTCTCTGGTAACAGTCTATATTATCATATCTATGTGAAGTTCTTGAGAAGCATAGACAGAATCTATATTAGATGGAAAAAGTACTTGCAGCAGAAAATGTTAATGCTAAAGAAGTATTAAAAAGGAATGAAGTGTAGGAAGGAGTCAGTAGGAGAATGTTTCCAAACTGTTGGAAACATAGTAACTTCTGCCAGGACTACATAGCAGAAATCTCTTTAATATTACAAATCAGTAACCCCCCAATTCTTTCAAGAATCGGCATGTTTGATTATAGCTTTCATTTTAAGTGCAATCATTTTCTGTAAGCTATATGAATTGGTTAAACTACAAAGCTAGTGCACAGATCTTATTATCCAGAAATGCACACACCCTGCATACTTCATGATGCTAAGCTTGTTAAACTAACTCCAACTTCACTGAACTAAGTCAAGTTCCATACCTTAGAAGTGTTCTATCAGAAATAACACAGTAATTTGCTTTATGCTATGTTATGTGAACTTGTCCTAAAATCTTCAATTCTAGTGCATAGATCTAAGATCCATTAACCCAGAAGTGCATGTACCCTGTATACTTACTTCAACTGTGCATCAGAGAAAGCAGAGAAAAAAGAATGATAGATTGAGATGGAACAGAATTCAATTTAATAAATACCATAAACATATTCTAGGGGATGATCCATATCATTTTAGGTTACGACTGTGCCTTAGTTCTCCACAAATATGCAATTCCTCTGTGCAAAATTAATATATTAGGAAATTGAAATTAAAATGTTAAAATGTAGAAGACCCTTCACAGGAGCAGCTGAGTTCCCCACCCCATGTAGTATATGCCAGGGAGATTAGAAAAACACCTACAAGGCAAAAAAAACAAAAAAAACACTTACAACAAATAAGCAACCTGTGAACAAATAGGTATAATGCAAAATACATGTACACAATTTATAGTAAATAAGGAAAATTTATTAACACACAAGTCTATACACTTGTTATCTTAAAGGGCATCTATAGTGGAAAAACCCCCACATTGGCCCATTGCAAAGTTAAGTGTTTCCTTTATCCTACCTCTGTCAGTGACTTTGTTTTTCCATGGTGTCAGATCTCTCTACAGCACTCCCCCCTCCCCCTCCCCTCTGTTACCCCCTCCATGTCTCAACTCCGGGTAACTGACAAGCTTCTTATGTGCATAGTTAAAAGTTCAACATCCTGAAAAACACACCCACGCACAAAGGCCAATAGAAAGCAAGCTGTCCTGGAGACACAGATCACTCCGTGTCCTGCTGAAATACGATCTCTCTCTTTGTTACCCATCATCAATCAGTGAAAGCTATCAAGAAGGGGGGTGTCAAGTGCACCCTTATCTCTGCATTCAAAGCTACCTCTATCCCCCTGTTAATGTTCTTATCTCTATGTTTATTACAGAACAGGAAGGAGGAAGTGACTTGAGCAGGGAAGAGGATCACATCACAGGGATTTGATTGACAGTACAAGTAGGAGTAGAGGAATGCAATCACGTATTTTTCTAACTTGTGAATCTCAGGACAGAGAGGGAAATACAGACACTCTGGGGGTTGGGGGGAACTATAGAACTCATGGAAAGAAAGAAAAAAAGTTCATTTTCCCACTATAAAAGCCCTTTAAACAGGTCATAGGCTGGCCAGCCCAAAAAAATCTAAAATAGGAAAATATATATGAAATATTTTAATAAATATCAAGACAATATATGCATAAAAAGTAACCCTATATAACACCAATTTCTCATGAAGGTTATAAATCAATAAATGTAAAGATAGGGCAATAATAAAAAATCTAGATAGATATGTATAATCCAAACTGTCCAGTCAAATAAATAGATATAAAGTGTCTCCATTTCCTGTCCTCTGGACAGATAAAAAAAGCCATAGATAATATAAATGTAGATAAAAAGGTCTGAATACACCTAGGATTTAAAATGCAGCTTTAGAGGTATGTATAAATATCCATCATACATCACCATATCCCGGCACAGTCATCTGATATCCAGTACACTTTTTCCTTTGTCATCCAGACCGCACAGGCATCCGATAATTCCGCGTGGTACCAGTACTCTTTCCGGATTGTGATGTCACTACTATGCGTTTCGCTCAGCTGAGCGAATCACAAATTAAGGTTCGCCAAGTTATAAATAATTATAAGTGATTTTGTGATCTTATAAACGACCAACATATAGTTGAGAGATGCACACTACTTTAGATGCTTAATAGATTTATTAGTGAATCACACAAACACGCCATTTCAGGGATCACTTTTTCCCCTTCATAACCTATACCTGATGAAGGGGACAAGGTAATCCCCGAAATGTTGTTTGTGTGATTCACTAATAAATGTATTAAGCATTTAAAGTAGCGTGCATCTCTCAACTTTATGTTGGTCGTTTATATGGTTATAGTCCTTGGGTAGAGGACTGTGGAGATTTGCACCTACCTACTTTTGGCAAGTTGCCGTCTGGTGTGCCTAGGCCCCCACAACTTACGTTATGATTTTGTGATCTGCAAAAAAAAAAAAAATTAGCGCTGCAGAAGTGAAATTTTTAAACTGTGAAAATCAACATTTTGCCAAAGAATATGATTAAAAATGGATCTCTTCATTAATATAATTTCGTAAACATGGAACTAATTAGACTCACTACCTTCAAGTTACTGTAGCTGCTTCTACTGCTACTCCTCTTCTTAGCAAGCATTTCTGCTGCTGGTAGCACCATATGTAACAAGAAGTATAACTGTATTTACAAAGCACCACTAGAGTATACAGTGCTGTACATTATAAAATACACAACTGGGGGATAAGTGCAAGCAATTTAACACATGAATTAAAATTACATAAATAAAGTTCATTTTTAGGTTTAGGATTCCTTTTTTAATTGTGGGTTGGTTTTTTTTAGTTTTGTTTTGTTTTCATTTTAGTTGGAGGGACAACATACAGATACAAGTGGGGGATGACCCTTGGTCATCAGTAAACACATGCAGTCTGGTTCCCCTGCTGCTGGCTCAGTCCAGCAGCAATTTTATTCTGTGAGGGGTACTGCTTTGTTTATTGACTTCATTCACAAAAGGTAAATGTTGGCAAACAAGGACTGGGAGGGGAAGTGATCTAATGTAATCATCAAAAAAAGGCATTAAAGTTTAGAAGAATGATCATGGTTATACTGTTAAAGAATTCAGAAAATGTACTGAGACGTTTTTATGAGCATGCTGGAAACGTGACTCCTTGGTGACTTCTGATATCACTATAACCTCTATGTAACACCATGCCTTGCAATGTTGTAGATGTGAAAGTTATAAATTAAAAAACTCCTGAAAGGACACTTTATATAAAATACAGGATTGAAAACAGCATTTAGGATAAAAAAAATCTTGTCTGACGGTACAAAACAAGATGTTCTGCAGTACAGATAACGATCCTGAAGACCATTTGACACCGGTCTGTTTAGCTAACATGTATTTAAATATTTTCTCTTGAAGACAGTACTAAAGTTTTTGTGTTAGTATATTAAGTTATAGTGAAAAAACATTCCACCTGCTATAAAAAACAGGGTTATTCGATAAAAGTTCTTCAGGGTTATTCAATAAAAGTTCTTATCATAAAAAAATGGTGCTAATTTTGCTTTCAAATGTTAAATAAGATCTGATTGGTTGGGGCAAAACTAGCACCATTTTAACGATAAGAACTTTTATTACTTATCATTAAAAATTGTGCTAATTTTGTCCCAACCAATCAGATATTAGCTTTCAAATGGTAAATAAGATCTGATTGGTTGGGGCAAAATTACCACCATTTTTAACGCTAAGAAGTTTTTTGGAATCTCCCTGAAAATGATTTACTAAAGTTCTTCACAATAGCAAGAAATGCTGCAGAAAATTATCTTGTAAAATAGAAGAAACAGTAAATGATTTAGAAAAACTCTACCAAAACAATGATGTTTTTTCTGTTGACTGATTGTTTTCCTGTGATCCATCAATTTTGAAGGATCCTCATCTGTTCTATACTGTTGTCTAAATTCTCGTTACTCTGTCCTGTCATGCAAGAATCGTGCCTGCTTGGGCTTTTCTTGGCGAATTTATCTGAAACATCTTTTAACAGCAACACATTACATTCAAAGACTCTCTTTGTTTTAATTACAAAGGTTCCCTTTTTTTATACCATAAGTGTTGATTCCTTAAAAGTGATTCGGACAAAAAATAAAATCATTATTTTCTTTTTTTAGGGTTTTATTGGGTAATTAAAGAGTCCATGTACATTTATTGTATTGGTGTAGTAATATTTTTTTAATACTGCCCATGCTGTATATAAAAATATAGGAGGTAAATACGGTTAATTCCTACCTCAAATCTGTCAGTCCAATTAGTTTCCATTCAAGATGGCTAGAGCTCATCTTGTGGCAGTTTTGAATAAGATACTTACACTGGTTTTAATCAAAAGGGTTTTATGTTTTTTTAATTTATTTGTCACATTGTATTACACGGTATTATGAATTTAATTTCACAGAGACCACCCGTAACAAAATTAACTTTCACTAGGAGTATATTAGAAACAGCTTTCTACAAAGGTAATTTCTTTTTGGACACTATAAACAGTATATAACACGAAAGGAGATGATTGCATCACGAAAAAGACATTTGATTGCACTATTTTCACCACACCCCCAGTGGGAGAAGATGTGGCTTAATGTTCACTGAGGGTATTTAAAGGATATGGGTTTGTTGGTTTGTTACACCTGATGAAGGGGACAATGTGATCACTGAAACATCATGTGTGTGGTTGTGCATAATAAAATGGAGTAATTTAAAGTTTAAGTGTGCATCTCAGTTCATACCTTGCTTGTGCTAGAGCTCAGATGAGCACAGGAGGGGCAATCTAGGCTTCAAATGCATGTGCAAGAAAGGAGAAAGTCATATCAAAAGGAATGTACAGACATATCAAAAACTGTTGGCAATTCACCTATTGTTCTGCACAGCATTAAACAAAGTATGAACTAGTTTAATGTAGTCTTGTCATTTTTAAAATGGAAATAACCATTAAGAACTTAGTAGAAAGTGGGTTAGAGTAAGAGTAAAGAAAATGGAAGGAAGGAGGATAGGGATGTATCGTGGGAATGGTAATTAAATTAATTTAATTAATTTTTCCCCAAAAAAAATTTATGTTAACGAAAAAGATCATCTTTGCAGATAGATATACATTCACATTTCTTATATAACTTTTCTTGTTTTCTTTTATAGAAAAGAAAACAAGTGCACTTAAAACATTCTTGTACTTTCTCATAATTCTAAGGAAAAATTTATATATAATTTTCTGTGCTATATTGTACATAGTTGTTGGATCTTATATTGTCTTATATTGTCTTAAATACTGTTGGTGGGATCTCTCTACTTATTTTAATTTTTTCTTTTCGAACTTAGCTTAAGCTAAATTTGGGTGATATACTGATATATTGTTGTATTTGGATCTTATTTATAAAATAAAATGCTTCATTCCTACCTCTGTTTTATGTCTTCACTGCGTCGTTCTCTGTCGGTGCTGGGGGGAGTGGTTGGTTGGGTGGTATGGTTGTCCTCGGTATTCTCCCCTCCTATACGAGCCAATCCAGTCCTCCTGAGACACTTTCATTATTATTCATTAGTTGTTGATATCTGTTCTATATACAGTACCCATACATTCCATACCTTATCAAAATTGCCTATCGTGTTTCTAGCCATATGGATTGGTTTTTCGTTATTATAGAACCACCAGATCTTGTTAACCAAGTGTGATTACGAAGGGGCAGGAGATTTAAAGGTGGATGCAATCAGGGATCTAGTGACTGCACAAATATGATGATATAATTTGTTCCTTCTTTTTTGAGTGCTTTAGTGTGTTGGTCAAATAAAGCTTCCTAAAGGTCGGGGGTTAGATTGATATTCATGATCTGATTGAGAATATCGTAGCAGTTTTTCCATAGTCTTGTGACTTCGGGACATGACCACCAGCAATGGAATAAATCTGCTTCTGTTTGACATTGGCGAAAACAAAAGGGGGAAGAATTTGGGAATATGTTATGCAATTTTGTTGGGGAAAGATACCAATTATGTACAATCTTGAAACTTTTTTCCTGGATAATTGTGTTATTTGAGCATCTTTGTAGATTAGATGCTATAATTGCAGATTGATCTTCTGATAGCTGTTTGTTAGTCCATTCTTCCCATTGTATTTGTGAGGGTAGTTTTGTTAATTTGTTGCATTGTGATAATCCCATATATACAGTAATTTTGATATTTTCTTTTGACCATTCAGTGAGTTTAGGGCTATATTTTCTAGGATGGTTGTAGGAAGTATTGGTTGGCATTTTATCACAGTTTCTGCAAAGTGGAGAACTTGGTGGAATTTGGTAGCTTCCATTTGGGTTGTGCTTGGTACCATGTAATTAGTTTGTTGTTGTGAACTAGTTGGGTGAGCCATCTAATCTCTTTGGTCCACCATTCCACCCACACCCTTCCTCCACATCCAGGAGGGAAATCTGGGCTATTAAATATGGGGATCATCGTTGTGTGTTGGTTGGTTAGTTTGTATGTTTTAGTTGAATGTCTCCAGAGTTTGTTTGTGTAGCTTATGATTGGGTTTGTATGTTTATCTTGTGCATATTTATGCGTTACAGCAGGACTGTTAGGGGGTGTTGTCCGTCAGTTCCTGTTCTAATTCAGTCCATCTAAGTTGGTCTTTTGGTATATGCGATTGTATAGTCTGAGCTAGTCATGCTGCTGTAAAATAGTTATGTAGGGAAGGGAGAGCGGTGCCTAATTTATTTCGGGGTCTTTGTAATGTGGTTAATTTGATTCTTGGTTTGCGGTTATTCCAGATAAATTTAGTTATTTTACTTTGACATTTTGTTAGATCTTTTTTATGGACAGGGATAGGAAGGGACCGAAATAGATACAATAATTTGGGTATGGCCATTTTGACTGTATTTATCCGACCAAATAGTGATATCTGGTAAGGAGTCCATTTGTGAAGGAGCTACTTGATATGTTTATAGATGGTTGAATAATTGTAGTTGTATAGGTCTTTTAGATTGCTGGTTATGTTGATACCTAAATGTGGTATGTATGTTGTGGACCATTTTAAGTTGTGTTTCCGTGTAATTTCTGTTTTCATTTGTGATTTACGGTTT
Source organism: Hymenochirus boettgeri (assembly GCA_019447015.1). NCBI lineage: Eukaryota > Metazoa > Chordata > Amphibia > Anura > Pipidae > Hymenochirus > Hymenochirus boettgeri. The sequence goes on along the minus strand of CM033469.1, from coordinate 78,661,597 downwards.
ATGGGGAAGGCTAAAGATTTAGTAGAGTTAATTTTGAATCCTGATATAGAGCCAAAATATGTTAAACGTTGGGATAGGTGGGATAGTCACTTCATAGGGTTTTGAATTGAGATTAGTGTGTCATCTGCAAACATTGCAATTTTGAATTCTGAGTGTTTTACTTTAATTCCTGAGATTTCCGGGTTTAATCTTATAGGTTGAGCTAGTGGTTCTATATATATTGCGAATAGTTGGGGTGAAAGAGGGCATCCCTGTCTCGTACCGTTGAGGATTGGGAAAGATTCTGCATGGAATCCCATATTATGTACTGAGACTGTAGGGTAAGAATAGATGACTGAAATCAAAATAAGAAAGCATGGAGGGAAGTTTAGGTGTTGTAAAATTATACTCATATATCGCCGTTCAACTCGGTCAAACGCTTTCTCAGCATCTAAAGCTAAGAATATTGTCGGATCTGTGGTTAATAAAGTGTGATACATTAATTGGATGTTTCTTCTAATGCTATCTGTGGTTTAGCGACCCCTTATGAAACTTGATTGATCAGAGTGGATGATTCTTGGAAGTATACTATTAATTCTTTCAGATATCATCTTAGTAATTAGCTTAATATCTATGTTAATTAGAGAGCTGGGGCGGTAATTTTGACAACATGTGGTGTCTTTGCCTGATTTGGGGATAACTATTATGTTTGCTCTAAGGAGGTCCGGGTGTAGTTTAGATTTATTTTGTAAGATCTGATTGAACAAAGTTAAGAGTTGTGGGATTAGCTGGTCTTTGAAAGTTTTGCAGTAGCCAGATGTGAAAACATCTGGGCCTGGGGCCTTGCCTGTTTTCAGTTGTTTAATAGATTTATCTATCTCTTGGTGTGTGATTGGAGAGTTTAGTTTTTGATTTTCTTGTTGGTGGAGTTTGAGGAGTTGAAGGGGTGCTAAAAAGTGGATAAGTTATTCTTTGATGTCTAGATTTGGGTCGGCTGTGGTACCATTGTATAATTTTTTGTAATAATTTTCAAATGATTTTAATATTTGAGTAGGGTTATGTGTGAGTGTTCCATCATGTTGTCTTAGAGGGAAAAGCCTACTGAGAGTCATTCTGTCTTTTAATTTTTTGGCCAGCATTGAGTCTGATTTGAGGGCTTGGGCAAAGAATTTTTGTTGTGTGAGACGTAATGCTTTTTCCGTGTTGTTTGTTAGTAATTGGGTCAGTTGTGCTCTTAGTTGTGTTATCATTTGTTTTTCTGAATCTCCATGGTGCTGTGAGTGGACTTTTTCAAGTTGTTTTATTTGCTTAGTTAGAGTTAATATCTGCTCTGCTTGTAGTTTTTTCTTGTATGCTGCAATTTTTATTAAATGGCCTCTAATTACTGCTTTGTGCGCAGCCCATATTGTTGAGAAATCTATGTTGTCTGTTTTGTTTTCTTGGAAGAAATGGGATATTTCTTTGGTTAGTTTAGTTTTAGTGTCTAATAGGAGTGATTTGTTTAAGCACTAGGTTTACGCTGGTGAATGTGTTAAAGTGTTTTTAAGGTTAACATTACTGGGGCTTGGTCTGACCAAGTCAAGGATAAAATTTCTGTCTCCTGGATGTAGGGGATTAACTCCGCCGAGATAAAGAAATAGTCTATTCCAGAATAGACATCATGGGGATTAGAGTAGAACGTATACGGTCTGTTTTTGGGATGTGTGATTCTCCATGTGTCCCATAAATTATGATCTTGTGTGAACATGTTTAAAGGTTTGGAGGAGGACATTGGTGTCTTAGATGTAGAGGGATTGGACCTGTCCATCATGTGTCCATACATGCGTTAAAATCGCCTCCTATTATTATTTTCCCTGATGAATCAGTGAGAAGCTTTATATCCAGTTTGTGTAGAAATTCTTAAAGCTTTTCATTGGGGGCGTATATATTTACCAAAGTAAGCTTAGTATTACCTATTAGTCCCACTAGAACTATATATCTCCCTTTACCATCTCTAAAGCAGCTATCGAGTTGGAAGTTTAACCTTTGTGGATTAATATGGCCACACCCGTCTTTCTCAGCTGATGAGAAATATAATGTAGTAAATTTGTTATTTAAGATTTTTGGTAATTTAATTAATTTTAATTTAATATAAAAATACATTGACAACATTATTGGGTGGAAAAAAGACTGCAGCTATTCTATTCAAACATTTTAACAATCCAGAAATACCTTTTAGGCAATACCTTATTGGCCATATCACTACAGGCTGCCTATACCCTAGGCAGCCAGGTATATATACCTGGCTGCAAAACATGTTTAACAAAATCTCTTTATTCCCTTCCAGCTGTGACAATAACATATTCTTCTTTCTTTTTTTATATATATATAATTTCTTTTCTCTTATATATTTATTATATGTTATATATTTATATTAAACACTAGCAGAATGCATGGCATTGCACAGTTTATTCTATTCAAAATTTTGTTGGGCTTAGAGGTTTCTCAATGGGGCGATCATTTGATTCACCAACAAATGAAGATCAGAGTCCTGCAGGCAACCACAAAACTATTACGTGCATCTGAAATTAAATGAACACCTAAACCGCACCCACTAATCCCTGAGCTGATATACTTTGTTGGTGGATTCTATAACTGCACCTGACCTGCAAGTAGCCAGACCCGCAATCCAACCTGTACTCAAAATTAAACAGACCTGCAAGCGGACCCTCTACGTGGTCCGACCTTCACCTGCAGCGATCCGTACCCAAAATTTAACCTGACCTGCAACCCATACAAGCTCAGCGTGGTTAACCCAAGGCCGACCAGCAAATTTGGTAAACTGTGGGTACCTGACCCGATGCAGGACACTAGGTCAGATCTTATCCCCAGGTAACTTAGACCAAGGGTCACAAAATTGTCACTAATTAAAAACTGACTGCAATAAACTGCATTTATTGTGACCTGCAATGAATGCAGTTAGTTTCAATTAGATTGTAATAATTGTAGCCCTAAAACATTGACAACATTGATATGGATGGATTGTCTATATAAAGCAGGTAAACAAATTACAATCATGTGAGCTTGCCTATGTCCTGAGTTAGTTATGGTTCTTGCCCTGTGTGTCTCTTCTTGCTGTCTTAGAGCTCCTCTAAAATATGAAATATATGAATCTCTGCCTCAGATTAGGTTGTGTGATGGGAAATCATTTGATTCACCACCAGATGGCAGCATATATTTTGACTTGCGTAAAGGGACATTAATATTGTGTGACTTTGGCTACACTTATAATGGAAGCACTTGGTTGCCTGTACTGCTGGAATCCTGGAACTAGATATTTAAACTTGTGTTTTTATAACTAAAACTGGTATCTTGGTATAGTTGTACAACTCTAAACATTATTTTTGTACATGGGCACCCTCTGTAATGGGAATGGTTGCCCCCTGAACTTAGAGTGCAAGGTATATGAGTTAAGGCTGGGAATACTCGATAAGTCCAGAACAAACACAGGAAGCTGAGCATGGGGCTACTTGATAGAGGACAGGTACAGACAAGGAGTAGACAGAAGCAGGGTCAGGGACAGAGCTAGAGGTCAAACACAGAGATTAAAAAGCCAGGCAAGGTACACAAGGGGAGAGAGAGAGAGAGAGAGTAGTTAGGGACAGGCAGAAGTCAAGCCAGGCAGCACAGGATCAAGATAATAAACAGCCAGGCAAGGTATAAAAGGGGAGAGAGAGAGAGAGTAGTCAGGGACAAGCAGAAATCAAGCCAGGCTGAACAGGTTTAAGGTTGAGGAATTACGCTAAAGGTATACTGTTTGTTTCCACAAAAGTGGTAGGGTTCTTTTGCTAGCAAGAGTCAGGCAAGCCAAGTAGCATTGATAGTAAAATTACATTAGGTTCGACATGTTATTTGCTGTGATCTGACTATATATTTGAAAAATGCCAATCCACAATAATGATGTATTGGTTATCTTATTCTGTTGACAGCTACATTTTTGTTTGACTTGTAGCCATGGTTCTTTGCTTGGTGGGGTAAGTAAAGATGGTATTGGTTGTTCCCAGTCGGGTAATTCTGTCGCAGGTAAATCAAATTTATCTAGGAAGGTTTGAAGATCAGATGGATTTTTAGTTGCACGTTTCCCATCTTTTCACGATTGAAGGGCGAAAGGAAAATAGATAGATAGATAAATAGATAGATGATAAATATATAGAAAATAGATAAATAGATAGATGATAAATATATAGAAAATAGATAGATATATAGATAGATGGTAGAAAATAGATACCGTATATACTCGAGTATAAACCGTCCCGAGTATAAACCGAGGTACCTATTTTTGCCTGAAAAAAGGAATAAAAGTGTTGACTCGAGGTGTTCTGCAAACTTTCTAAACCACCCCACCCCTCCATGGTAAGACCTTTAGGCCCACCCCTAAACCCCTCATAAACAAGAATTCTTACTGATATGATGAGGGCAGATTCGGAAGGTACAGAGTCCTCGATCCTCTATGTACGTCTGGGATGCAGTTAGGAAAAAAAGAAGCCTACAAGTTGGAGATTGGACCATGGTGAGGAGCGAGCAGCACCGGAGACCAGGACCGGAGCAGTTAGAGGGGCAGGCAGTATGCTGATGACGTAAGTGATACGCGCGGGCACGTAAGTTACGCACGTCCCGCGCATATCACTTACGTCATCAGCATACTGCCTGCACCTCTAACTGCTCCGGTCCTGGTCTCCGGTCTGCTCGCTCCTTACCAAATGGTCCAATCTCCAACTGGTAGGCTTCTTTTTTGTCCGTACAAAACTTAATCTGTGTGTGACCCTGTGTGTGACCCGAGTATAAACCGAGGTCAGGTTTAAAAGGTATTTTTAAAACCTAAAAACCTCGGTTTATACTCGAGTATATACGGTAGGCGTATATATAGATTATATAGATTGGCAGACATCCAGTTAGATAAATGATAGGAAGGTAGATAAATAGATAGATAGATAGTCAGACAGATAAGAAGAGAGATAGTATCAATAATGGGCCGCAATAGTGTTTGGCTGGAGATGTCAGCATATTGAGATAGTTTTGTTCTGTTGAGTTAAATTCTCATGCTTTAGCAATGATACAGCATAACATCCCTTGGGCTGTCATCTTATTATATCGTTACTTGCCTTTTAGGAGTTGAAAGTCCCAGCTGCTCTTTTGCTTGCTTTCTTGGGACTAACTCTCCAGCTTTCAGTACTTGAACACATGACCCACTGTGGGTGGAGTACACATTTCCCAGAGGCTTGGTCAAACCCTCAGTGCAACAAGCAATATTTATATATAAAAATGGGATAGTATACATCCATGTAGAGTGCAACTAGAGACCAAATTAATTCAATACATACAAAAAAACAGAAGCCTAGTGCACAGCCAATTCATTTGCTTACATTTTACTTAAGCATTGTAATGCGACTTAAAAAGCCTGCTCTTTTCTCTGGATAAAATAAAGCAATTAGTTCCAGGCTGGACTGAACTGAATTATATCCCTGGGGTATGTATGTGTCTGTCTGCTATGTTTTTCCAGGGCCCAAACTGGTTTACCTACTGCAATACACCAGTTTCATATTCATATCTGAATAAGACACCAACCTCAGCCTGTGAATAAGAAACCAAGTTCAGCCTTGTGGAGTTTAGGTAGGCTCCTTATTGTATAGAATTATAACCTGCTGTCTTGTCTCTCTCACACACACACTCTGAACCCTAAGCTATGGTCATTTAAATCTTATGTGTCCTAAACAATAAACAGAAACAAGAAGTTTAGTGCTAAATGTGGAAGTAATAAGGACATGGCATTGCTTTCATCAGTGTGAACAAATGCAGAACTCATCCTTATGCACAATCTGTTCCCATAGCTCACTGCTCCAATCTATCTCCCACTGTAAAGGTTTCCCATGTAAGCACCTCTGCAGAAAAGCACACAGACCAGCCCCTTTTCTAGTAACCCCGCCTCTCATTCATTCTATGACGCGGAGCTGATTGGGCAAAAGCAAAGAACTACAATAACAATGGTGCTTTGCGTTGTACGTTTCTGAGGATTGGCTGCTTCCCTGGCTGGTCCTGGAATTTGATTGGCTGAGAGCAGGTGGTGATGGGGATGCTGTATGTAGGATACAATCATGGCGTGGAGTAAGAGGATCTCATTGCAGCAGTTGCTGATCGTCCCCTGTTTGCTCATTCTTATGCAGTGTCTTCAGTATGGAGGAGGACAGAAGAAGAAAGAGGTATAGACACGTTATACGGACCTGTAATGTATATACATATAATGTGCTGCTATGGTGACAGATGGTACAGAATGCTTTGCAATACATGCACCCTCCAAGGAGACCAATTGGTACTGACCATTAGTATTAGAATGCTTGCTGTGCCTTATCATTCATTAAAGGGCAAGTCCAGCCTTGAAATGAAAACTTATATACAGGTAAATCACCCCCCAAAACCCTAAACGGTAATAGTTTGAAATGTGAAATATATAAGTCTAACCTGAAATCCTGCACAATGTCCTGTTGCCCCTGTTTCTGCTTCCTGGTTCTTCCAGTTAATAACTGTCAGTTAATGGATTTGACAGTTGACATCACAGCCAATGACTGAATGTTAATCCCCTATGCCTCTTCTGAGCATGCCCAGGCTCAGTACGTGCTCTGTACAGGTTTCCAAATTGCTCAGTTTCCATGAGGCCTCCAGAAGCATAGCAGGAATACAGTAATGAATTCATAGGGGAAAGTATGATATATCAACATATTTTAAAGAGGCCGTTCTTTCTAAAAGATGTTCTTATGAGGGTGGAGTTGTCCTTTAAGGTATGTGTTATAGCAGTAATTTTCGCATCCAGGGAGTGCTGGGAATTGTAGTTTCCAAACATTTGGAAACACCCCGTTATAGTGTATAACAAGGGTGTCAAACTTGTGGCCCTCCAGATGTTTGAAAACTACAACTAACAATTCCCTGGCTGCAGAATTCTGGGAGTTGTAGTTTTCTAAACATACACCTATAAGGTTCCTTATGCATGATCAGTCATGCAAAGTGTCGGCTGTGGCCACTATGGCCATGACAGAAAGTCGGCTAATAGCGAAAGCTTGTTTAGGACAAAAAGTCGTCGTCGTCCCCCCACCCATGTGTACCTACTTTTAGAGCAACTTTAAAGGTACGTAACCTACAGATGTTGTACCTACTTTTAGAGCAACTTTAAAGGTACGTAACCTACAGATGTTCATTAGCGTGTTGGCAAAAAAAGGTGTTTGTCATGTGTGCCAATGCACCATTGGGGCTTTGCTGACAGCTACGTCGTGGATTGGCTGGGAGTCAGCCAAACACAGACGTGGCTGCCGGTTATTGATTTAAGGGAACCCGGTCTGGTAAGTAAGTTTCTTCTGACCTTTTTTTACAAATACATAATGCAGTTAGGGTTTGGAGGGGGGTAGCTACACTACAGAAAATGGATGATATGTAAAGCTAAAAGTGCATCGCCAATGGATCTGGATGGATGGAGGGAGGAGGGGAATTGGCTCCACAGCAACATGCCTGAGTGCTCAGAGAGTGCAGTGAAGAGGCAGACACCTTTTCACAGACACAAAGCTCCTACTCTTCACTTTCCTGGACTTTAGACAAGCACTGCAGAAGAACCAATTGGAGCTGGGATGTACCGTATATAACCCGAGTATAAGCCGAGGTTTTTAGGTTTAAAAAGTAACCTAAAAACCTTGACTCGGCTTATACTCGAGTCAAAGGAACTTACCTGCAATCCAGAGGCAGCCGCGAGTCCGGCCGGCAGTTCCCAGTAGTTCTTCGCGGTTGCACGATGACATCATCACGCACGTGGCGGGATGACGTCATCGCGCAGCCACGAAGCAGTAATGGGAACTGCCGGCTGGACTCGCGGCTGCTCTGGATTGCAGAGAGAGGAAGACTGAAGACCAGGTACGGGTAAGTGAGCTTGGGGGGACTGGGGGAGGGCTGGGGGTACTGGGGGGAGGGCTGGGGGTACTGGGGGAGGGCTGGGGGGACCAGAGAACAGAGCACACAAACGAGACCACGCTAGCACCCAAATAGAGAACCCTAGAAGTAAAGCTCAGACAACCCAGCCCACAGTATGCCATGAAGACACCCACATTACCTTTTTACTTAGGTGTTGGAAACTACAACTCCCAGCAACCAAGCATGCTGGGAGTTGTAGTTTCCAAACATCTACAGTGGAAAGGTATTAGGGTGGGGGACAGTATGCCATACAGTAACCCCCAATACCTTTCTACTATAGGTGGTTGGAAACTACAACTCCCAGCAACCAAGCATGCTGGGAGTTGTAGTTTCCAAACATCTACAGTGGAAAGGTATTAGGGTTACTGTATACCCTCGGCTTATACTCGGGTCAATCATCTTTTCTAATTTTTGAGGCAAAAATGGGTGCCTCGGCTTATACTCGAGTCGGCTTATACTCGAGTATATACGGTAAGTTACGGATTTTTATTTACTACAGTGGTGGGGGGAATTATAGTTTTGGGGGTGGACATGCCTTTTAAAATTTTTCTGAGAAATAGGTGTGAGTATTCCTACCTATTATGTTACAGTAGAAGGATGCTATATAAATAAAGTTTACTGTGTGACAGCTCTCCTCCCAGTCTTCCCTCCCATTTGTCCTTGTGTACCCCATTTTTCCCTCGTTTCTGCTTATAGGATAGGATGGACATTTAAATCGATGGCCTTTTAAATATACCACAGAAGCGCTCTCAAATACTACATCAATTAAAAAAATTTACATAATCATGCTGCAAGTAGACACTCCTAATCTGAAGGTTAAAAATTACAATCAATGGTTCCATAGCACCAATCCAGAAGCCAAAACAGAAGGTGTCTCAATCGCTTTCCATAAAAAACTTCCTGTCACAATAGTGAACACACTAGTAGATGAAAAGGGACGTTAAATCATGCTAAATATCACAATACAACAAACTGACACTAGGTAACCTCTACCCAATCAATCCCAAATACCCACTTGCCTACATTATTTAGAAAAAGAAAGGACATATCATTCTGGGTGGAGATTTCAAGTTCATTCTCGATCCTACACTAGACACAACATCCGGACATACACATATCTCCTACAGATCCCTCAATAAATACATACGCAAACTACATGACCTATACTTAATAGACATATGGAGAACCCTTCACCCCTCCATAAGACTACACATACCGGTACTACTCAGCCTTCCACAACACATACAGTAGAATTGGCTTCTTTCTTATTTCGCACAAGCTATTATCATGGCACCCAGAAAGCACAATAGGATCCAATATTTGGTCTGACCACTCGCCTACATACCTTTCCATAAAAATACCAACACATATCAAACCTTCCTAGAATTGGAGGTTAAACAGCAACCTTCTCAAAGATCAAACATGCATCCAAGCCCTAAGATCGATCGTGCGGTCCCATAAGGAAGCAAGGTATCAAAGTAGAGGAGCACACTACTGCAAGTGAAAATTTCTTTAATAGTGCGAAAACAACATACAATAAGGAACCATATGATCTATTGGTTTTTTCCAACGTGTCTGATCGTTGTCTGTGTCGATTGTAGCCGGCCTCCCCACACCAGCCGATATTTTCGGCTGACCGAAAGTGCCGTGAATCTGTCGGTCGGCCGAAAATATCGGCTGGTGTGTACCCAGGGAATCTAACATGAACCTCCAACCTGCCCAAGATGAAATACTCAATACACAGAAATGCCCAAACAAGACAAGAATTAAAACAAGCTATAACTAAAATGCTTCATACATTAAATACCACATACTGCTTAAGGCAAAATTACAGAAAAAGAATTATGTATGAACACAACAATAAATGCGACAGACCCTTGGGCAACTATTGCGAGATAGACAAATTAAAACTTACATACCTAAAATAAGAGTCACAGGACTTGGAAACACCGTTCTAACCCCTGGAACTTTTATGAGCAATAAAAAATCTTAAGGGCAACAAAAGTCCTGGACCCGATGGTTTTACTCCTGCCTTTTATAAATTATTACAATCAGACCTCTCCTCAACCCTACTACAATCTTACAACACAATATCCCCAAACCATCGAAACACACATATCAGTGATCCCAAAGCCCAGTAAATACCTCACCCTATGCAGTAGTTACCGTCCCATCTCCTTAATCAATGTAGATATCAAATTGTACACTAAAATTATAGCGACAAGAATGCAAGAACTAATCCTGACTCCGATAAAGAGAGACCAGGTCGGATTTGTCCCTAAGAGAGAGGGGATAGACATCACCATAAGAACACTCATGCTTATATCACAAGCCCAAAAAACCAAAACACCAATGTGCTTTCTTTCTATAGATGCTAAAAAGGCATTTGACAGGGTCGGATGGGACTTTCTCAGGCTGACCCTGTCACAGATTGTAATAGGCCCCTCATGCCTAAACAAAATCATGGCACTATACAACTCCAACCAAGCCAAAGTATTAATCAATGGGTTACTCTCCGAACCTTTTCACTTACTCAATGGCACCTGACAAGGGTGTCCACTTTCTCCATTCTTATATATCTTAACAATGGAGCACCTAGCAAATGCTATAAGGAACAACCCAGACATCACAGGTACAGTATCACTATAGGACACACCAATCACAAACTGGCCTTACATGCCGACGATCTCCTACTATACATATCTAATCCCCACATCTCAATCCCTAACCTACTAACTGAGATCCAAAAATATGGCCTTCTGAGTAACTTCAAAGTTAACTACCAAAAATCTAATTGTATAAATATCTCTCTTCCTGAAGTGCAAGCAAAACTACTTCAATCTAATTTCCCCTTTAGAACAGAAGATCAAGCACTAATTTATCTTGGAATTAAGATACCAGCTAACCTTAACAATCTATATGATCTGAACTTTTCTGCACTCCTGGGTGACATCTTCTCCGATCTTAACTCCTGGAAAAATAAACAGCACTCATGGTTTGGTAAAATCAATATAATACGTATGAATGTACTGCCAAGACTACTATATGTTTTTCATAAATCCCCATAATACTAGCGAAAATATTCTTCGATAAAATCAACCAACCGGTAATCAGATTAATTTGGGGAAACAAACCCTCTAGACTTTTCAGTGATGATAAAGAAAAAGGATGAAGGAGAATTAAACATCCCGGATATACATAAATACCACACAGCAGCTTTATTATCACATGTATCAGACTGGTTTCATCATATGATTATGGGTTGAGTTAGCCACTCAATTATCCCCAACTCCACTCATAAATCTTCCCTGGACTCCAATTAAGGAAAGAAAACCATATGAGACCTCATCACCATGTCCCCCACATGGGACAGAGATATAAAACAATATAAAATATCAGACCCTTCTGGATATATGCTACCCATTCTCCACCCCCCCCCCCCTCTTTCCAACCAGGAAACAAAATTGATTCCTTTCTGATCTGGAAAAAAACTGACTCACCCCGAATAGGCCAGATCATAAAAGAGAACCGCCTACTTCCACTACCATCTTTATTGGGCACCCAAATATCCACACTGCTCATATACTACCAATATTCACAACTCCAGCACTGTGTACATACTTTATCTAAAAAGGAAACCATCTAATCCCCATCAACACCATTCGAATCACTCTGCCTCCAAAAACAGATACCTCAACACTTAATATCCATAGTATACCGAATACTACAAAACTCAATACCTGAGCAACTAGCATCATACATCAAAAGATGGGGAAGAAGAATTACAGCAAGAATTTTCTAACGAGCAATGGAAACAGAGCATGCTTTTTGCCCAGGAAAAGAGCTACAAAATACTAACCAGATGGTATAGATGCCCGGTCATGCTACATAAAGCCTTTCCCACAACACCTGACTTGCTGGAGATGCCAATGTTCAATCAGAACCATGCTGCATATTTGGTATGATTGTTTCTCTATATATTCTTATTGGACTTCCATAATTGACCTATACAACGAAACCCACTGGACAATGCCTGGACAATGTTTCAGGAAACAAATAGATATAAATATTTACTTTTGTCTTAATAACTATTGCTTAATACTAAGTGAACTTACTGCTTAACATTGTTATACTCGACCTGGGCATTCGTTACCCACTTCATTCCAATACCCCCCACTTTCCCTCCACCCACTACCCTTTATTTATATTATTGTTTTGTTATTCTCTTAAACATAAAACTTTGAATTTAAAAAAAAAATGGATGGTCTTCTCTTGGTGTGGAAAGCTGTCAGAGTAAGCACACATTAAACTTGTTGAGCATGGTGTATTGCATTATAAGAAGGAAGGGATACAAAGACCTCCCAATCTGTTATAGTTTTTAGGTAAAATAAAAAAAAAAAAAATTTCTGCACTTAAAGGGCATGTCCACCCCCAAAACTCAAATTTAACCTACTACTGTAGTTTAAAAATTTGTACCTAACATCTCTGCTCTTTATAGCTCTCCTGCAATGCTTCTCCAAAGTCCAGGGAACAGTGGCATGCGCAGGGTGGGCCCTCCCACCCTCCAGATCCCTCCCTACCACTTTGCAAAATAACCTTTTCCTATATTGCAGATCACCCATGCCCACCCCCAACCACTAGGTTATATTTCTAAAAAAAGAATCTGAAACATACTTACAGACCTTCATTCCCCGTGGCTGTGCTCATAGCTGGCAGCCTCATCTGTGATTGGTTCCCTCAGCCAATCACACACACGGCTGCCGGTCTGGCCCCTGTTTGCAAGTTCTGGCAAACAGGGGGCTGGAAAAGACAGCTTAGGGAGCAAAGGGCTGTAAGTATGATTCTGAAATCATAATTACAATCTAGAAAATCTAGAAATCTAACCCAGCGGTTAGGGGTGAGCTGCAATATAGAAAAAGGTTATTTTTAGGGTGGAAATACCCTTTAAAGAGGATTTTAAAAAATACCCCTAAACCCTGGATTCATTTTTGTACCAAATGTGCGAGTGGTTTCTAACATTTATACCAATTCTTACAAGATCTATTAATAATTTGTAAATATTCTCATTTTGTAGACTATATCCTCCCACAGTTTTCTAGCTTAAGACACGGACATGCCATCTATTAAAGGATAGTTATACTCACCTTTTCCCTGACCCATAGCTGCATAGAACCCAGGGTAAGGAACTAAATTGCTATGTCCTCACCTTTGGGTACTTTACCTAACTGCTGGAATACTTACTCAAACTCTCCTATGGTGCTCCGGTCTGATACTCCTCTGTCAGTAACAGTTTCTGATGCAGCCAATGGAAACACATGCTCTGCAAAGAGGTGAGCTATGCAGCTATGGAGGAAGAGGAGCCGAAGGGGAGGTGAATATAAGTGTTCTTTAACTAAGGAATCTTGGAAGTGTTTTCAAGTTACCTATGGATTTCTGGAGTTTCAAAGCTCAAATGCTATTTTCTGAATTAAATACATCTGGATCTGAGGCAAACTGTGTCTCTGACAGAAACGCAAACAAAAACACATTATTTAAAACACACACAATTTCTATATATAAGTTGTAAAATGGCAAACGCTCAACAGTAAAATTTTCATTTATTTACTCAGCGTAAGGTTCGAGGTTTACATGCTCTATTTCATAATCAAAGAAATGTTAATTAACATTAGCAACCATGGCCTTTCCCTTCCGAAATTAATTCAAACCAAATTCATACTTTATTTCTGTGTGTCATCCGGTCCCTGCTTCTTCCTTGTCCTCCCTGAGCACTCTGGCATGCGCAGGGGTCCCACATACCTTCATGGCTGCATCATCCCCTACCTTTAAAACACTTTTGTGCAGTGTTACTTTTTAAAACAAGCCTCAGAAATAGATTTACGCAACCTCATTCCCTCGGCTCTCTGCATAGCAGACATGCGCGTCTGTGATTGGCTGACTCTCAGCTAATCACAGACGTGGCTGCTGGTCCGGCCCCTGTTTCAACTTCCAGAAAGCAGGGAGCCGGGAGCACAGAGCAGAGGGGATTAATGGTGGTAAGTCTATTTCTGGGACTTGTTTTAAAAAAATAACATGGTGGTTGAGGGTGGGCTGGTGTACCCTACACTACAGAAAATTTTAGTTTGGGTGGTGGAGATACCCTTTAATATTTAAAAAAAATATATATACACTAGTGCGCTGCCATGAGATGCGCATATGATCTGCATTTTTTTCACAGCAATCACATGCACTCTGATAGCCCAACACGCACTAGAAACACTTTTAAAGGGTATGTCCACCCTAAAATACACTTTTTTTATATAAGATTCCCCCTGGGCTCCCAGCCCCAACCGCTAGGTTTTTTTCTTTAGAAAGCCCCCCAAACTCTACTTACCTCCCCTCTTTCCTCCGTCGCGTTCCCGGCCCTCTGCTTGCGAGAAAATGCAAGCAGAGGGGCGGGACCGGCAGCCGCGTCTGTGATTGGCTGAGCGGCAGCCAATCACGGACGCGGCTGCCGGCAGCTCACTTCGCCGGAGGAAAGAGGAGAGGTAAGTAAAGTTTGGGGAGCTTTATAAAGATACAAATATAGAGGTTGGGGCTGGGAGCCCAGGGGGAATCTTATGTATTAAACATTTTACGCTAGGGGGAGGGGAGAGGGAGGGGGAGAAGGGCTGCAGTACACATGCCAAACTTCTCCCGGAGGCCAGGTAGCAGGCAGAGTCCTATATGGACTCTGCTAGCCTCCTGGTGGGCAGTTTTTGGGACTTTGGGGGGGGACTACAGGAGAACCCTATGGAGCTGGGATGTGAGGTAAGGATTAAACTACACTACATGGTGGGGCCAGTAGTTGGGGGGATTATAGTTTTGGGGGTGTACATGCCCTTTAAAAGCGCACAATAGTGTGGTCCAATTGATGTGGCCACACTAGTGTGATGCGCGTGAGATCCGTTAATCAGAGTGTATGTCATCCGCATTTTTTGCACAATACATGCGCTCTGATTACAAGATGGCAGCGCACAGCAACACTTTCGTTTGCCTGAGAGAGCGCATTGTAGTGTGGCCTCACCCACCCTAACTTTTTTATTGTTATCATGGTTTATTTTATTTTTTTGCTATTAAAAAAAAAAGTTGTACATAAAAGTAGCTTGAGTTAAAAAATACATGCCAATTATTTACGTATTACAGCCCTTTTAAATTCCACGTCCATATACAAGGCTTTCCCCCCCAATAATAATTTTTGAATCAGATTTTTTGTGTATCATAGGGGGCCTTTTCTGTCAGATATCATCATCAATTCTTTCCTTTGCTGCTACATTAGTTGCCGTTAGTAACAAATCTCGTTTTTTAAAAGAATGTGTTGAGCACTTATGTAGAACTCATGATTATTTGGCTGTGTGGGGAATAAATTCTAAGTTGATTAACTGGTGTAAATGCTTTGTTTTTCAAAGTAATTAGAGCTTTCAAGATTATTTTTTCCACTCGCTCGCTGCAGATGCATTCAATTAACCTTTATTTTCAGAAATTATTCAGCATGTTATGGGATGTGTGGTATGATATTTCAGTAAGTTCGCTTTTGAAAGTAACAAGCAATGTCGTGCTATTATTTGACATGCCTTAGAGTATAGTTGGAGAATAGAGTAGCCTTTTTATTCCTGCTTATTTTTTATTTTCTGGGTTACTCTTATAAACAATATAAGTGCATCTTAAATTACAATCACAGATGGTGCAGCCATAGTATAAATGATAAACTAAATATTGTAGATTAAAAACTGTCTTGTCTTTTTCTAGAGATTCCTTAGCAATTGACCCTTCTGTTCCAGTGGGACTGTACTACTGTTTGAATCTACATCCAAATGCTTTTGCATGCTGTAACAAAAACATTGATTTAGGCTTTTCTGTGTGTGTGTTATCTTTATTATCTAAAATTCTCTCTGTAAACAAACCTTTAGCTATTTCAGTCCAAAGGGACTGAAGGGAAGTATGTCAAAGTAAAGTTTGTAAAGTTGCTCATGTGTGACCCACATCAGTGAACAGTACAAATCGCAATTTGGGACACTTCAATGTGTGGTCTAAATCCAATGTAAATGGGTAAAATTGATATAGAATTTGGGTAGAATTGATTGACTTGATATTTAACACGCAAAGGTAATTGCAAAAGTGTTCTGTATTAGGCTATTTATACTCAAGGACCTTTAGTACGTCATGTCCATGTAGTCTTCAGACAGCCTTGTATAGTAACATAGCAATTGAGGTTGAATAAATCCATCTATCAAGTCTAACCTTTTCACCCTCCTTTTTAACCCAACCTAACATTTGATCCAGAGGAAGGCAAAACAACCCAGCTAAATAGGGAGGGGGGGGGATTCGGAAAGTATCTCTGGATTAACCAGAACTACAGTATATGTATTAAAGGAACACTAAACTGGTATTTTTAACTACACTCCATATGTTTCTATTATTCACAGGGAAGTGAGAAGGCTTATTCCCACCTCCCTGTGAATAATAGAACGCCCAGGGGACACAGCCAAACTTACCTTACTGCCGCACCCAAAGATAGGCGCTTGGTCGGGCAGCACGGCTGTTAGTGCAGAAGGAACTGCGAGTGGAGCGGCGGTAAGGTAAGTTCCAGTGTCCCCCGGGCGTTCTTTTATTCACAGGGAGGTGGGAATAAGCATACCCAAGTATTTTTCAGATTTCAGGCTGTGACTCACCATCACTACACTACACGGACAATTTGAACAGATGGGTAGCAGAGCTGTGCCTGATGGTAAGAGTCTTCATGCAATTGTAGTTGTAATCTGCTGTATGGGTTTGTTTGTTTTTTACTAGTGGCACAATGAGGATTGTACAGATATTAAAATGTCCACATGTGCCCATAACACACACATTTTACACAGCATTCTGGAAGAGCTAATGTTCCCTGCTACAACATGCATGGCTGTTTATATTTACATGACTAACACACAGTGACTGAGTACAAGCTTGTAATCCCTACAGTGAGGGGAGCACAAAGGCCATCTAGAAAAAGTAGAAAAACCAAAAAAGGAAAGGCCTGGCACACTCAAAGCAATTAAAAGAAACCTTTATTTGTACTTATATTGTTTATAAGTATGTTAAAACCATTTAAAAACTACAACTGACCATTCCCATTAATCACCTTATATTATAAAGTGCAGTGCTATAATAAATTACAGTGCAAATGGACAAAGCAGGCAGGCATATATATAATGAAGGTCCCAATAGGCATATATATCATGAAGATATAGCTACCGTCTCAGTCACATGAATAGGTACTGGTAGTTCCACTAGCAGGTACCTGAGTCCTGTCTGGTATCAAAAGTTATCAATCTCTCATAGGAGAGTGAGGGGTCCGCTCTAATTGGGCATCCGGGCAGACGTTGGGCTTTATCAAGTGCCCATAAGGTGATAAAAAAAAATCTGTTTCCGTTATTCACAGGGAGGTGAGAATGCTTATTCCCACCTCCCTGTGAATAATAGAACGCCCAGGAACAGTCATACTTACCTTACCGGCGCTCCACTCGCGGCTCCTCCGCGAGTGGAGGAGTCAGGCACGCAGGCCGATCGTGCATCTATCTTTTGTGTTGGCTTGCATGAGCCGCAGATAGGCGGGACAGCGTGCCTGACAACTGACAAAGAGCTGTGAGTGGGGCGCTGGTAAGGTAAGTGTATCTCTGTTCCCAGGCATTGTATTATTCACAGGGAGGTGAAGAATATAAGTGTTGTCACCTCCCTGTGAATAATAGAAACAGATTTCATGTACTTAACAAAGTACATGAAATCTGTTTAGCATCCCTTTCAGCTTGAAGTCTGCTCAATTTGTGTGCTGCAGATGGAATTGTCAGAAATCTTTCCAACTGGTCCGTTGATCTATATGACAGGACGAACTGGTAATCGGGTATACTGGTAGATCATGGGCGAACTTGTGGATCCCGACGGAAATAGCTACTTTTGTCGCAACTGACAGTAATTCGTCCTGACCGCTAGCGGTGAACGGACCGTCAGGACAAAAAATGTGTCCGTGTGTATCAAGCCTTATTTTTTTTTTTTCAACTCAAGTTTATTAAAATAAAACTTTAACAACATGCCTGTGTCAGTGTCTCAATTACATATTAGAAACATAGGGCAGTACATATTTTCCATACAAAAACATAGTTACTCTTTACAGATTGTTTACATTTTAGAAAACGTATTTATTAATATAAAAACATATTATAAGTAACTTGTTCTCTTTTCAGGCCTAAAAGGATTTAATGGAGTGGGAGGGAGGGGGGGAAGGTATGGTTGGGAGTGTGCTCTTAAGCAGCCCGCAGGGGAGTCCCCCGGATGGCACCCAGAGGTGCACAAGTCCAACGTATCAACTCAGATCATTAAATGTGATTCAGTCCAGATGGACCATATTTTGCATAACTTTCTTGGGCATAATCTATGCTTATAAATTATAGGTGAGCATGTTATTGATCAATTCTTTCCAGGTTCTTATATCTGGGGCCATCCACTTTAGAACTATCATCTTCCGGGCCATGAACAAAGTCGAAGGAGTCGAAGTTAACTTGTATATATCGTCCACTTCCAGAGTGTCTATGCCCAGTATACACAGTTTAGGATCCATGGGTACCAGCCATGAAAGTAAAGATGTTAAAAACCTGGTTATTTTTGTCCAGAAGCGATTGATATGTGGACAATCCCAGATAAGGTGACAGAAATCTGCAGGTGTCGTCTGACATTTAGGGCACCTGTTCAGATATGAGGCTGAAATGCGAGATAGGTAGGCTCGATGTACAATATATAGTTGTATTAGTTTATTATTGACGGATGGTGAAGCATTCACATGTGAGGATCCGAGATCTCCCCATTCATCTTCTGAGATATCGGGTATATTTGTGGTCCATTGTTGGATTAATGAGGTGCTTTATACGTCAGTCTGGGAATTGATGAGGTGAGTGTACAAATGTGAAGTCTTCAGTATACCGATTATTGGGTGCTTTGTTAATTGAATTCTGCTTTGAGGTCTTCAAATGTTCGTATACTCTCCCCTGCCAGTTGAGGATAAGATTGGTTGTGCCATAGTACTGTTTCTGGGGGGGTACCTGTATATTTTAATATATTGTTGGTTTCCTTCCATACCTTATGCATCTGGGTATAAATCGCCTGAGCTGTATGTACTTAGCATTTGTTCAACCGGTGATATTATTAGTTCCGAGGTCACATCTGTTGCCATATATCTTAGCTGTCCTGCCAGATAGTACATAACGAAGTTTGGGTATGCAAGTCAAGTTCTTTGGCTGATGTAATTTGTTGAGTTTGAGGCGGGCCCTCTTTTTTGCCCATATATGAGGTCAGTAGTCCGTTCAGGTCTGCAAATAATTTTTTGGTAGGTAAATTGGGGAGTGCTGAACAATTATATAGAATTTTAGGGTTAAGGATTATTTTTATCAAATTGACTCTGCCTGCCAGGTTCAGAGGTAAATCTGACCACGTGTGAATTTTGCTCCGGATTGTGTTTAACAAGGGTTGAATATTTAGCTCCCTAAAGGGTTTAGGGGTTTTGGGAATCCACATACCAAGATATTTGAATTTGTTCACAATTGGTATCTGCCAGGGGAAATCATTGGAAGTTATTCTGTCTGAATCAAGTGGACATAGGGCAGATTTCTGCCAGTTAATATATAGACCTGAAAAGGTACTATATTTACCTATTATCTCTGCTGTACGGGTTAAAGAGGAGTCAGTATCAGATATAGAATCATGTCATCATCATAGAGGCCAAATAAATCTGTATTATTATTGATGCTTAGTCCCTTAATTATTCGGTCGAATTGCCAGGGCTTCTATAACTATGGAAAAAAAGATAGGGAGACGGGACACCCTTGTCTGGTGCCCCTCTGTAGTGGAAACAAGTCTAATTGAGCACT
Organism: Hymenochirus boettgeri; assembly: GCA_019447015.1. Lineage (NCBI taxonomy): Eukaryota > Metazoa > Chordata > Amphibia > Anura > Pipidae > Hymenochirus > Hymenochirus boettgeri. The sequence continues at coordinate 78,641,723 of CM033469.1, read as the reverse complement.
ATTTATACGGACTGTGGCATGTGGTGATTTGTATAACAATTAAATCCAGCGTATATAGTTTGGGCTAAAGCCGAATTTTTTGCATACATTTCCACAGAGTCAAAAGCTCTACAGGCGTCTAATGACATTATTGCTCTGTCTCCCACTCGTCATGTGTTATTTGAGTATGAATTTGGGCTTAAAGCCCGTTTGGTCGGGATGAATGATCGCGGATATAACTTTTTGTAAACGGATGGCCAATATTTTAGCCAGGAGCTTATAGTCACTGTTGAGTAGTGATATTGGCCTATAAGCATTGTGGTCAAGAGGGTTTTTGTCTGATTTCAGGATTTATATTATTATAGCGTCCATCATAGATAAAGGAAGATTGGGGTTTTCAAAGGCTATATTAAATGTAGAGAGGAGTTGATCCACAAGTATTTCTCTGTATGTTTTATAGAATACAGCCGGTAGGCCGTCTGGGCCCGATGCCTTTCCTGGTGCCAGTGCCTCTGAAATTTCTTCCGTAGATATTTCAGCTTCCAACATTTGTTTTTGGGATGTTTGGAGTTGTGGGAATTGAACAGACTGTAAATATTCCATATTAGAATGTACTGTATGATTTGATTGTGAGCTATATTGCAGCTGAAAGTATCTTATGAACGATCTAAGTATATCTTCCGTTGCTGTGAGGTGTCCTTAGGTTGGGTCCTGGATGGCCGGTATAACTTGTTGGGTATTGCTTGTTTTTGTCAGATGAGCTAGGAGACCCAGGGGCATATTTATAAAGGTTCGTCAAACTTTTCACCTTCTTTATCGCAGCGTTTTCGCCTAATTTGGCCTTTCCGTGAAAGGTCATTACTGCTACATTTCACTTTTCGCCATACATCGCTGCGGTAACCACTCAAGCATATTTATAAAATGGTGAAAAGCGTATTTTTGCGTTAAGTTCAGCCATTCCAATTCACCAAGTCTGAGGTGGTGAAAACGCATAAGTGGCCATTTATTTAGCCTGCCAATGGGTCCATGGAGGTGTCAGTACATTGTGGAGTGTCTTTCAATACTAATAAGTATGCAGGGGGAGTTAGACTATTTTCCAGCATTTACTGTAATACGATCTGAGATTTGACTTTAAGATTTTTTTTTTTTTTTTTTAATGTTCCGATTTTCTTTATTTACCAATAAAATCAAGTGGGGGTCAGATGGACATATTTATAAAGAATTATTTATGCTTTTTTTTCCCACCAGCCTTTACCATAATTTTTTAAACCTTTCATCTTTTCCTTTCATCAGTTAAAAAGGCGAATTGTCATCAAAGCGAAAATTATCTAGCAAAAAGTAGCACTAATAATGCTGAAAAAGCTCAGCACATATGATAGTAAATAGGTAATACTCCCTGGTGGTTTTTCAAAGTAGTATTAAATTGGTTAATACTCACTGAACACTTATCTTTGTTATTTAAAATAAAAATTTGGTGTTTTTTTCAGCCAAAGATATAAATAGTATAAAACCCAAAAGGCGAATTTTCTCAATTTTATTAATAGGATGGTAAATAGTATAAAACTCAAAAGGGGAATTTTCTCTATTTTATTAATAGGACGTTTTTTAGCAATGTTTATTTTTAGCAAACTACAGCTAATTACCAAACCAGTTCCATTAATTGGGGACATACCATAGTGCTGTGTAAGAAATAGTCATGTTAATGGAACATTCCAGTAAGTAATGATGTTCGGCCAAAATTCTGGTAAAACTGCAAAAAATGCAACAAAAGGGAGAAAAGGAGCAAAAAGGCGAATCCCCTATTTACAAAGTTACAAAGATCATTCTGAAATTACACTAGAGAGCAATCTCTCTTTTCGCAGTGGTACCACACTTAACGCAATGAATAAGGCAAAAACTATTGCCACACATCGCCTCATCGATACTTATCCGCAAAGGCGAAAGCGAAAATAAGCGGTTTTATAAATAAGGCGAAAATAGCGCTATATGCCTTTTCGATGTCCTGCGATAGCGTAATGGCAAAAATAGCGAACTTTTATAAATATGCTCCCCAGACTTCTTTATGCAGCAGAGAAATACTTCATCGTGTTTTTTCATTACATTGTAAACATAGGAGTTATTGTATTATTTTTATTATAATATTCGCTGACTTAAGGTTCCCAAAATCCACCCTGACTCCACAACCATGCATAAATCTGCATTGATACACTGCCCCATCACAATGCTGACGAGTCTTTTTACTAGTTTTGATAGGAAGCATTCGAGAAAACATTCAAACAGACTGTAGACCATCAAACTATTAAAGAGTATCTCCACGCAAAAATCTATAATTTTCTGGAGTGTAGGGGAACCCTAAAAGCCTGGGTTTTAGGTGTAAAAAGTTCCCAGAAATACTTTACCCACCTTCATTCCCTCTGCCTCTATTACTACCTCGGGGGAAGGAGTAGGAATAGGGGCCAGACTGGCAGCCATGTCTGTAATTGGCTGAGAGTCAGTTGCTGGTTATAAAGAGAGCTAAGGGAAAGAGGCCAGGAAAGTCTATTTCTGGGCACTTTTTAAACTTAAAACCCCAGTGTTTAGGGTTGGTGGGGGGTCCCCTACACTACAGAAAAGTTTTTTTTTTTTAAATGAAATGCAGCGCGGTGAAGAGAGGTCCACAGCACATGCTAAAGTCCTCTAGGAGGACAGGGAGGGGGCAGATACCGGATTACACACAGGACGGCTCCCTCTATTTCCTTTTTTTGGCTTTTCGTTGGCCACTGCAGGACAACCATAAGGAGCAAAGGAGAAAGGTGAGTATTTTTCAACACTATACAGTGGGGCCAATTTTAGTTTGCGGGATGGGCATGCTCTTTGACATTTTCCCTAATACTCCTGTTTTAACACATGGCATATAGAACAAGAAAGGCAACATTCAACAAACTTTTAGACTATTTCTTTGCATCTGTTCCTGGTCTTATGCTTCAGTAGATCAAAAATTGGAAATAAAAGCTATTAGCTGGTGCAGCCACAGTCCAAAAGAATTACACTTAGCATTTCAGAAGGCTCATGTGAAGGCAAAATGGTAGACTCTTGTAACCTGTTCCTTGATGCAGAAAGTGGAATTGGATAGGCTAGGCTGCTATTTTTTAAATGAAATAATGCAGCAACTGTGGTCCAAAAATGATTTTAGGTTAATTTACTTTAGGTTATTTTACATAGTTTTGAAGATAGAGATTTTTACATTTTTGTGTGTGATATGGCAGCAGCATCACCAGGTCCCCTGCACTTCCTGCTTCCTGCTCTGAAACCTGTCAGTCAATCTGCCCTGTGTCTCCTCCCATTTGCAGCCCCCCCTGGTCCCTCCCACTCATGGACCCTATGGTCCCTCCAGTTGCAGGCCCCCCTTGGCCAATTCCCTTACAGCCCAATGTGGCCCCGTCCACTCGCAGGTGGTGTGGCCCTGCCCACTCGCAGGTGCTGTGGCCCCCGCCCACTCACGGGTACCTAAGCCCCGCCCACTCGCTGGTGCCGTGGGCCACTCTGACACACACCCCTACTTTGCCTGAAAAGGCTGTTTTCACATAGTGAGAGAGAAGGGCTGTAGATTCCCTTACCTTCTCTGCAGCTGCAGGTCCATCACACAGCAGAGAGGAGGAGGGACTTCCTGTCTCCCTCACACACTGAGGGAGTCTGAGGCTATGCTCGCCGGCGGCACTGTGCAGGAGAAGCCTTAGGACATGTCAGCCTCCCACCCATTAACTTTCTGGTCAGTCATTTCTTTATATCTTCGGCTGTGGAGCACGTAGAGAGGTGGTTGATGGCTCGTTTTAAAGGTAGGAAACTGGCCTTTCATTTAAACTCAACTTGTTTGGAGACCAAAGTTCCCCTTTAAAGGACTGCTTATTTAAAAGATATCTGAACTATAATGACATCTTACAGCCAGTGGTAAACTTCCATATGCTACCACCCCTTCCAATGGCAACTAACAAGGGTGGTACTACTGTATGTTTTCTTTTGTATGCACTGTGCATAGAGCCATTAGCTGCCAGTATAAGGCTCCTTCCAAACAACCTCAGCTCTGCCATTAGCTACCAGAATAAGGCTCAACCAAAAAACTACGATACCACAGTTCACAGTAGCATAGACAATCCAAATACAAAATTGCATTATATACTGACAGTGTGCTCTAAACTCTTGCAGAGCTTCAGATCTCACTCAAATACCAATAGGATGAAATACAGAACGAAAGTGTTTTATCGAGTCATATGCTAACTTCTAAAGCACTCCCCATCAGCCTTCAGTAATTCTCATAGTGATATTTGGGCACATCAACACCATTAGAATTACATTACTACCAATATGTTTGTATACTGTATGTTCTCCTCCCTAACAATTACTGTACCCCCAACATTTAGTCTTCAATAGAGATTAAAGGACATGTCCACCCCCAAAACTACAATTTAACCGACTACTGGCCTCACTCTGTAGTGTAATAAAATCCTTACCTTACATCCCAGCTCCAAATGGTTCTCCTGCAATGTTCCCCCAAAGCTCAAAAAACTGGCCACCAGGAGTACTGCAGGGAGGGAAATTTTCCGTCTCTGAGGCTTTCTCTTAGAGGTTTTTGGCTTGCTCAGAGCAGCCCCCCCCCCCTCTCATTTTCCTCTCCCTCCCCCTAGTGTAAAATCCACTTGAGGTATTGTAGGGCCCTCCTCCCCCAGCACCAACTGCATTATTCTTATGTCCAGTTTCATGCAAGCAGAGGGCCGGGACAGTACGCCAGAGGAAAGAGGGAAGGTAAGTAATGATCGATGGAGTTTCTCGATATAATAATAATGCGGTTGGGGCTGGGGGTGGAAGCCCTACAATATATAAAAAGTTTAAAAAAGGGGTGGACGTGCCCTTAAAAAAATCAAGTCTTGCAGAAATAATCCAATTATGTGAAGCCAAAAATTGTTTTTGAACTCCATTCTCTTCGGTGGTAGGCAGAAATCCGCAGCACAACACAGTAAAATCTAATATTCTGTCCCCCACGAGCAAACAAATGATAGCCTTTGCAAAATGCAAAGCAGAGATTTACAGCCAAGAATATATACAGTATGAAATGGCAGATGCAGTTCTTGAAGCTAATGTTGTAGCAGTGCCTTAAATGTTTTAATATTGTGTTTTTGCTTCTGCGCGTGACCAGTTACTTTTAATGGGAGAGAAACTCAAATTAAGCCTTATACACACCCACCACAGGCATCATGCGTGTACAGCTCAGATCAACAAACTGCGCCTGTTTAACAGTTACACACGTGATTATCACCAAAACTGTTTGTCACCGTGTGTAAGAGCCCTTAACATTCTGGTGGAATCTAACTATTCAGTCATACACAGTCTGACTTACTTGTCTACACCTGGCTACCTATATATATATATATATATATATAAAAAAAATATAATAATTACACCCATACTGGGTGCATACTTATGATGTAATATTATGGGGACAGTTGTATCCTTCCACCCTGGACCATGTACGCAGGATTGCAGCCTAAGGGTGAGTGGATGAATAGTGCATTATTGGGAGTCACTGTGGGTGAATTAATATAGAAGGTGTGGGGGTAATTTGACATGGGGTGACCAGAGGTATTTAGGTTGTTTGGCACATGGTTCTGGTTGTTCTGATGACAGTCCGTGTGGGGACGAAATGCGTCAACATGGCATAGAGGGAGAGAGAGAGAGATGTTGCAAAGGCACTCTCAGGTCTTGTTAAAAAGTAACTTTTTTCCAATACAGATAAAAACGCTATATCAGTATTTTATCTGTATTGGAATAAATGTTACTTTTACAAGACCTGAGAGTGCTTCGCAACTTCTCTATATTTTCTACTTTGAAGTGCACCCGGGCATATCACTGCTGGAATGGATGCTGATCCAATTGCTACTTATATATATATATATATATATATATATATATATATATATATACACACATATATATATATATTTTTTTTTTAACACCGATTGAATTTACGTTATTTACCTCCGAGTGTGGAGGGCAGAGCTGCCTTTTAGACGTTTTGTTTACCGGTTACAGACTTATGGTTCGTACACACGTGCGATTGCGGGTCCCTACGCATGATGTGTACTAATGTTCGTTTCGGCCGATAAATGGCCGGTCGTTTGGAGATCTGCCCGGTCGATCGGGCAGCGATCCCCGACCGAACGGTCGTTTTGTGGTGATAAAGGGCCCATACACGGGCCGATTATCGCCCGAAACGAACGTAGATACACATCGTGTGTCGCAGTTGAGGACCCGCGATCCTTTAGTAAAGGATCAGGGTGGATGGCACCCAGGTTTGCAAAGGCACTCTCAGGTCTTGTTAAAAGTAACTTTTATTCAATACAGAATAAAACGCTATATCAGATATTTATCTGTATTGAATAAATGTTACTTTTAACAAGACCTGAGAGTGCCTTCGCACATTTCTCTATATTTTCTACTTTGAAGTGCACCCGGGCATATCACTGCTGGAATGGAATGCTGATCCAAATTGCTACTTATATATATTAATATATATATATATATATATATATATATACACACATATATATATATATTTTTTTTTAACCCGATTGGAATTTACGTTATTTACCTCAGTGTGGAGGGCAGAGCTGCCTTTTAGACGTTTTGTTTACCGGTTACAGACTTATGGTTCGTACACACGTGCGATTGCGGGTCCCTACGCATGATGTGTACTAATGTTCGTTTCGGCCGATAAATGGCCGGTCGTTTGGAGATCTGCCCGGTCGATCGGCAGCGATCCCGCTCCCCGACAACGGTCGTTTTGTGGTGATAAAGGGCCCATACACGGCCGATTATCGCCCGAAACGAACGTAGATACACATCGTGTGTCGCATTTGAGAATAGAGAAAAACCTTTATATCGAGATTGTCTAAAGCATGCGTACAATAATCAAAGTGTTCATCTTAGTGCGCGTGAAAGGTAGGACACAAAAAGATTAGTAGGACACAAAAATAATTTACCATGGTAACTAGAAGCAGACAATGCCTTCCAAGAATCGGCCAAATAACCTACAGAATATTTAAATGTACTCTTAGGGAGACACAATATCTCCCATATGTTACTTACTTGCCTGAGATCCCGCAATGCAGTAATCACTGAGAGATTAACTGCATTGCGGGATCACAGTCAGGTAAGGTGCTCTGCCTTATGACTATACAAAGGAACAAGGAAAATGGATTAGATGTATGTGGCTTTGTTCTCCCCATCAAGCCAACTGTTGTATATAACGACTTATGTAAATTTGTATTGCATTCAACCACTTGCACGCTAGATGGCCCCAGGTGTATATACCCCTGGACCTCTTTGTACGTGTGCTTGCGTGTTCTATGCAAGAATATTGGCTGTAAGTAGTATCGGGGGGTATTAACAAACTCACCGCTTCAGATGTGGCCTGGGTGCCACCCACCCTGATCCTTTACTAAAGGATCGCGGGTCCTGAACTGCGACACACGATGTGTATCTACGTTCGTTTCGGGCGATAATCGGCCCGTGTATGGGCCCTTTACACCACAAAACGACCGTTCGGTCGGGATCGCTGCCCGATCGACCGGGCAGATCTCCAAACGACCGGCCATTTATCGCCGAAACGAACATTAGTACACATCATGCGTAGGGACCCGCAATCGCCGTGTGTACGAACCATAATCTGTAACGCGTAAAACAAAACGTCTAAAAGGCAGCTCTGCCCTCCACACTCGAGGTAAATAACGTAAATTCCATCGGGTTAAAAAAAAATATTATATATATATGTGTGTATATATATATATATATATATATATATATATATATATATATATATAAGTACAATTTGGATCAGCATCCCATTCCAGCAGTGATTGCCCGGGTGCACTTCAAAGTAGAAAATATAGAGAAATGTTGCGAAGGCACTCTCAGGTCTTGTTAAAAGTAACATTTATTCCAATACAGATAAATATCTGATATACGTTTTTATCTGTATTGGAATAAAAGTTACTTTTTAACAAGACCTGAGAGTGCCTTTGCAACATCTCTCTCTCTCTCCCTCTATGCCAGTTGACGCATTTCATCCCCACACGGACTGTCATCAACAACCAGAACCATGTGCCAAACAACCTTAAATACCCTCTGGTCACCCCATGTCAAATTACCCCCACACCTTCATAATTATTCACCCACAGTGACTCCCAATAATGCACTATTCATCCACTCCACCTTAGGCTGCAATCCTGCGGTACTATGTCCAGGGTGGAAGGATACAACTGTCCCCTATATTACATCATAAGTATGCACCCAGTATGGGTATAATATATATTAATATATATATATATATATAGGTAGCCAGGTGTAGACAAGTAATCAGACTGTGTATGACTGAATAGTTAGATTCCACCAAATGTTAAGGGCTCTTACAACACGGTGCAAACATTTGGTGATAATCACGTGTGTAACTGTTAAACAGGCGCAGTTTGTTGATCTGAGCTGTACACGCATGATGCCTGTGGTGGGTGTGTATAAGGCTTAATTTGAGTTTCTCTCCCATTAAAAGTAACTGGTCACGCGCAAACAAAAACACAATATTAAAACATTTAAGGCACTGCTACAACATTAGCTTCAAGAACTGCTCTTGCCATTTCATACTGTATATATTCTTGGCGTGTAAATCTCTCTTGCTTCATTTTGCAAAGGCTATCATTTGTTTGCTCGTGGGGGACAGAATATTAGATTTTACTGTGTTGTGCTGCGGATTTCTGCCTACCACCAAGAAGAGAATGGAGTTCAAAACAATTTTTGGCTTCACATATTGGATTATTTCTGCAAGATTGATTTTTTTAGGGCACGTCCACCCCTTTTTTAAACTTTTTATATATTGTAGGGCTTTCCACCCCAGCCCCAACCGCATTTATCTATGCACTTTTTTGTATTAAACTGAAATGTACAAATTCTTTTTTTCTTTTTTGCAAAAAAACCCTACAATTAAAACAACTATTTTAATTAAACATACTGTACCGAAATAATGGATTTCTACTCCCATGTACATCTTTCTGCATCAAATCTGCTATTCGTGTTTGTTGTATAACTTAATTGCTGTATGCAGAGAACAGATGCAATCTGCACATATTTTCATTTCAGAAAACTAATTTATTTTCTGTCATGTCACAAATGTCAAGAGGAGTCAGTAACTTTTGTTTTGCGCCAGCACTTCACTTCCAGATTTCCATTTGCATAACACTGAAAAGGCAGAAAAAACAAGATCCATTGTGCTTTACTGTGTGAAGACTATTAGTTTATTAAAAATTGTTCAGGAAAGACTTGTCTAAACAGCCCAATCTAGTAAAAATACCTTCTTTTTATTCTAAAACCCTCCGTAAAACAGCAAAATGCTAGAAAGGTATAAGTATAAACTTTGAATTTGATTTGAAAGGCCTCATTTTGGACGGCTATGTGTGTATCTGTGCTGCAGGTTTTATGGTAATGAAAGATTAAATGACATTAAATTACATAATCCATTCTGATTAAATAGATTTTTTTATTATTGTGTATATGGCTGATATGGAAATGGAAGGCTGGGTGTTGGGGTGTACTTGGGTCTGTCTTTTTTTATAGTCTGTATGTTTGCCATGGAAATGGAAGGGTAGGTTGGGTTGTGATTTCATAAATTACCAAATCGCTTTTCTACATTAGTTTTAATCTGTGAATAGCTCTTTAGGTTATCCGGGGGATTTATACATGATAACAGTATAACTTTAACCTGACCCGTTTTTTGACTGAGCTGTAAAGCTGACTTGCTCTGATTGAGCGGCAGTGACTATTAAAAATGAAACTTTTAAAGATTAAAAGACATTTGTACTCACCTCCCCCTATGGTAAAGACCTAAACCGCTAGGTCCCCACCCCTGGGTACTTTACTGATCAGCTGGAATACTTACATTTTAGGTTTCAATCACAGACTGGTCCTCTTCTAGCTTGTCTTTGCCATTTGTGATGTAGCCAATGGGAAAATGTTCCCTTAAAAAAGGGGGGGCACGAACCCGAACAGCAAGGGAAACTTTATGTAAGTAATCCAGCTGATTTGTAAAAAAAGATGTGGAAAAGTGAGTACAATTGTCCAGCAATCTAGGATGCTGAATTTTACCTGTTATCTTACAAAAAATAACATTTTAATATGTAAAAATGTATGGCACTTTCCCATCCCTTTACCATGTCTAGGAGGAAAGCATCACAATTAGCAGTAATTGCCACCAAGCTTATTTATAAAGTAACCTTCTACTTCTCAATTTAGGGAGCCCTATTTGAGAACTGGTGAGCTCAAACAGACCTATACTCTCCATCTCCCAGAAATAAACTGAAAATGTACCATAGATAAACCATACAGGGCATGATTTTCAATAACGGGAAATACATTCTATGTTAGTCCATATACAGTGGTTGGCAAAAGTATTCGACCCCCTTCAAGTTTTTCACATTTTGTCACATTACTGCCACAAACATGAATCAATTTCATTGGAATTTCACGTGAAACACCAATACAAAGTGGTGTACACGTGAGAAGTGGAACAAAATTCATACATGATTCCAAACATTTTTAAAGGATAAGTGCACTGTAAAATGAAGTTATGTTCATTTGGAAGCTGCGGCTTTAAAAATACCGTTGCCATATTTTTTTGTTTTACCCATGCCCCCTCCAGAGCCTAGCTTTGTGCCTTGGAAGTTGCTGACATCTTGTTACTGGTTTGCTGAATGTTAAGCTCCGCCCCTTTGAGATTTCCTCTGCTTTCTCCTGCTTGAGCCTCAATCAATAATGCCTGTGAGTTCCGTGCACGTTCGTAACTTCATAACATAACTTCATTTTACAGTGCACTTATCTTTTAACAAATCAATAACTGCAAAGTGGGGTGTGCACCTGTGTGTAATCTAATGTCAGTAAAAATATAGCTGCTCTGTGACGAGAATCTTGGGAGCAACAACACCATGAAGTCCAAAGAACACACCAGACAGGTCAGGGATAAAGTTATTGAGAAATTTAAAGTTTTCCAAAGCCTTGAACATCCCACGGAGCACTTTTCAAGCAATCATTCAGAAATGGAAGGAGTATGGCACAACTGTAAACCCACCAAGACAAGGCTGTCCACCTAAACTCACAGGCCGAACAAGGTAAGCGCTGATCAGAAATGCAGTCAAGAGGCCCATGGTGACTCTGGACGAGCTGCAGAGATCTACAGCTCAGGTGGGGGAATCTGTCCATAGGACAACTATTAGTCGTGCACTGCGCAAAGTTGCACTTTATGGAAGAGTGGCAAGAAGAAAGCCATTGTTAACAGAAATGCATAAGAAGTCCCGTTTGCAGTTTGCCACAAGCCATTGTGGGACACAGCAACATGTGGAAGAAGATGCTCTGGTCAGATGGAAATTTTGGCCAAAATGCAAAACGCTATGTGTGGCGAAAAACTAACACTGCACATCACTCAAAGCACACCATCCCCACTGTCAAATATGGTGGTGGCAGCATCATGCTCTGGGGGTGCTTCTTTTCAGCAGGGACAGGGAAGCTGGTCAGAGTTGATGGGAAGATGGATGGAGCCAAATACAGGGCAATCTTGGAAGAAAACCTCTTGGAGTCAGCAAAAGACTTGAGACTGGGGCGGAGGTTCACCTTCCAGCAGGACAACGACCCTAAACATAAAGCCAGGGCAACAATGGAATGGTTTAAAACAAAACATATCCATGTGTTAGAATGGCCCAGTCAAAGTCCAGATCTAAATCCAATCGAGAATCTGTGGCAAGATCTGAAAACTGCTGTTCACAAACACTGTCCATCTAATCTGACTGAGCTGGAGCTGTTTTGCAAAGAAGAATGGGCAAGGATTTCAGTCTCTAGATGTGCAAAGCTGGTAGAGACATACCCTAAAAGACTGGCAGCTGTAATTGCAGCAAAAGGTGAGTATTGACTCAGGGGACTGAATAATTACGCACACCCCACTTTTCAGTTATTGATTTGTTAAAAATGTTTGGAATCATGTATGATTTTCGTTCCACTTCTCACGTGTACACCACTTTGTATTGGTCTTTCACGTGGAATTCCAATAAAATTGATTCATGTTTATGGCAGTAATGTGACAAAATGTGGAAAACTTCAAAGGGGACGAATACTTTTGCCAACCACTGTAGATCATTTAAAATATCCTAGATGGTGTATATCCTCTTGTGTAAAACCCCCTACTTTTTTCCACTCTGCCTTCCTCTATCACAGATTACCCAACTATACAACACCCAACTCTCTTTATTTCTTCCTTCCCCTATTTTAAATATTGGATACAAATTAGTCAAAACATGTGTAATAAGTGTGAATATTTTTAGTAGATGTTTCAACAATAAAAACATTTTGGAAATAAAAATAACCAACTACTACTTGTTGGGATCCAAGATCAATCTGTTTGTGTCAGTCTAGTAACCGTAGCTATTGTACAGTACTTCCATCATCTCTTTTAACACATGGACATCCTTTTGGGTATGTCCAGCCTAAAATATACTTTTAATATTCTGTTTATTATTTCACAATATTTAGAAATCTCAAACATGCATCTGAAGGAACTTGCCTAACCCGGCCCTCGCCGCCTGGGCAGAGAGCCTCTGCGCTGACAGACGCACTACTTCCTGGTCAGGAAATAGAGAATCTGTTGGCCACAGAGGAGATGTGCAGAGGGACTGGGTCAAGTAAGTCCCTTCAGAGGCATCTTTGAGATTTGTAAATATTGTGAAAATGGAGTTTGGGGGTATCCTCTACCAGAATTAAAAAGTTTATTTTAGACTGGATATGCCCTCTAAGGTTGGAAGAAAAGAAGTTTCATCTTCAGGTTAGGAAAGGTTTCTTTACAGTGAGAATGGTGAAACTGTGGAACTGTCTTCCAGCAGATGTTGTAAAAGAAAGTTCATTGAATAGCTTTAAAAGTGGCCTGGATAAGTTTCTAAAACTAAAAAATATTGAGAATTGCTGGTATTAATACACATAGTTTAGGGATCATTCTTGATGTCATTTAGAGTAGAGAAGTATTTTTTTCCCCCTTTTGAAAGGTTAGACTAGATGGACGTATGTCTTTACTCAGCCACCATTACTAAGTTTCTATGTAACTTTTAGACATACACTGTGGGTTGGGGTATAAAGGTTGTACTAGATGGACGTACATCGCAGGATTACCTGCTATCCTAATGCACAAATAGAGTTTAGAAGTTTTAGATTAGTGGGGGTTTTACGGAGTAGGATAAAAGGACTCAGAAGCAAAGAAAATAGGAAAGTTCTGACAGTTTATTTTTATTATCGGATTATTCTAAACATTTGTTTTGATTTGTTAATGTATAAATGTGTTTAAAGGGCATCTATAGTGAAAAAAACACATTGCCCCTTTGCAAAGTTAAATTCATGTACTCTGTGCTGCCTTAATACTATCTCTGCCAGTGACTCTGTTTAACCATGGTGTCAGATCTCTGTACAGCACTCCCCCCTTCCCCCTCCCCTCTGTTACCTCCTCCATGTCTCAACTCCAGCTAACCGACAAGCTTATCATGTGCAGTAGGAGTTAAAAGTTCAACATCCTAAAAAACACACCCACGCACAGTGGCCAATAGAAAGCAAACTGTCCTATAATATCATAGTGTTATTAGCTATAATATCATAGTGTTATTAGCTTTATTATCAGTATTTTTTAATGAGGGGTTTCGGGGGAAGAACTGTGTAGCTTTAATTGAATGAGATGTAAGTTTAGCTACACAGGGCAGATATTTTGGCCTAACTGAATGGTTGTGGCATTTAAATGGCTGCGTCGGTCACAGCAAATATAGCCACTTTATCTTTAGGCACAACCCATTGTGCAGCCCATAGAGGACTGTTGGAACAGCCTATTTGGCTGGCAAAACAATCGATCGCAATCACTGTACCTGTCACCTCCACAATGAACAAAATCAAGAAATCAATTGTAATTCTGTATGGTATTATGGGATTTTTTCAGAATGAGTGATAATTGGTTTTCTGGAGGAGCAAGGTATTGCAGTCTCAAGATTTAAGCTTTATACAAATGTTTGTTTTGGGGTAAATTTGCACTTGAAGAGGTTTTATGCAGGGTCATTTATATTTTGGATTTACCTGACCCATATTAATTTGGGAATCTATAAAAGTAACATCCATAAAGCACATGCAGTATGGGTGCAAAGTGACAGTCAGCAGTTATGGAACTGTAAGAGATAAGTCACCTAACAGTTGCACATTAATTATATTTAATTCTGTCAGCTGAGGAAGCTGATTAGAAATGACATAAGATAGTATAACTCTACAGCAGGGAACTGCACCATGCAGAGACTGGTGGTGGGTTTTTTATGTGGATTGAGTGTTTCTGATCATGTGATATTGGGATTATATATATATATATATATATATATATATACATGTACCAAGTATTTTTACAGCAAATTGTGTGCATGAAAACATTGAGAGCTTATTCACATTTGACCCGATTCTTTTAGTTTATGGACAGAAACGTGCCTTGCTATAAGTTCTTTTAATGGAATAAATTGATCCAGTCGATTAAAAAAACTCGCTGCTGCACGCATTTCTATCCAAAAACGGACGCATTCTAATTAAAAAGTAAGGGACAATGAACCACTGAAAATGGACCACTGAAAATGATTGGTCTTACCCCTAGTAATAACACTGAAAGCCATACCACAATAATACTGTGTGTGCCCTGTGTGTAAACGTTTAAGTAGCCAAGATTGGGCTGCAATCAGCCTGCAGGCAGCAAGGCAAAGAGTCTTAAACTGGCCATACACCTGTTAGACATTCAAGCCAATCTGTTGTTTGAACTGGTGAAAGTGAAATCAGCTTTAAAGGGTATGCCCACCCCCCAAACTAATTTTTTCTCTGTGCCTGGAAATGGCTATAGACCTCGACCTTGCAAGGTTTAGAGCAGTGACAGGTACCCCCAAATGTACTTACCAGCCTTCTTTCCCCTGACGCCTTCTGCTTGACTTCTGTGCCTTTTTCGTGCACGGAAGTCGAGCAGGAGAGGCTCGACCGGTGTCTGCATTGCGCCTTAGCCAATCACACTTATATTCATCACACATATATATTCATTCATCACACGTATATTTTCAATCATCACGCGTATGTATTCATTCATCACACGTATATTATATATTCATTCATCACACGTATTTATTCATATCTTAAGAAGAGTTAGCATGCTCTACTCAGGGGGTAAGTAAAAATCAGACTTTATTGTATAATATCATATTCAGGACACTTGATACAGACCTATATTCATTCATCACACGTATCTATTCATTCATCACATACAAGGCTACTCTGAGGTGCCAGACATTTTCTACAGCAGAAAACAGTGAATATTAAGTCAAACCCTCTTTTTTCTGAACTAAACTAAGGTTTATACCAGGTCAGTGGAAGAAATATTAACTAGGAACCAGTTGCGTCATCAGTGAATGCAGTGTGGGCAGCGTGGGTCATGCTGTCATTGTCTGCTATTTTAGACTATTCCCCCAGACCTGGGTGCATGTAAAGAAGATCACGTCCCTATAGAACCAATGTAGGAAGACACCAACGCCTGTGACTCGGGCACCTCAAACACGTCACTATGGTAACTAAGCAGAAAAAACACTCGGCTGACAGAATAGCTAAAAATAAGTCTGGCTGGAGAGAGAAAATGCAGGATGTGGAGCTCAGAGATAAAGACCAATGTTACTGCCAGAGATATGCACACACCAGATTTACATATATAGATCAATGCTGGCAGCTTCTGAAACAATCTTGTTGATTGGTTCATTTAGGAGAATTTATAGTATACTCTATATTACAGGTGTGATATGAACAGTGTGTGTGTAAACTTTTTCATGAAGTCAATTTGAAATCTGTTTTTTGCATTCAATGATCCAAAATCAGATTTGATTGGTCAGAAAATTTTCTCCAATCATTTAAGCCACTGGATTCATTTCTGATTAGCATGCAGATACTGTATGTGCAATCCACTAAATAGGTCATTAGAATCGAAGAAACCTTCAAAAACTCATTTAAGGGAGGTACCAATGTCCAACATAACAAACTTATAGCCAGCTACATATAAACCACATTTCTAATACATCTACTTACCAATTAAAAAAACAAATTGGTTTGCATGCTCCACTCTCTAGTACTCTCTCTCTCTAGTACTCTCTCGTTACCATGCATAGTTTGAGTGCTGATGATTTCTGAGCTTCTCTCTTGAGTGACATAGCCATTTTTACATCAGTGTTTCTGTCTCTCGCTCTCCTCTAATAAGCACTGGAATTGTTGCACTCTCCTCACTAATAATGAATTTCAGGGAGTCTGGGATCTGCTATAAGGGAGACCCCCCTTAGCTAAATCTAATAGACATCTGTTTACTTGATGATACTGATCCTTATGAAGAGCAGCAGTCTAAAGTTCAGTACACACCAGAAGATTCTTTGTCCCGACTGACCGTTCGGCACTGGTGAGCAGTTGGCTGGGACAAAGGAAGTGGATTACGAGGGACAGGTAAAAGGATTAGAAATGTAATGAGTGTGTGAACTATGGAGTATTGACAATATTACAATGCGAATGAGAAAGTTATTTATGAATTAAAGTTGGTATTGCTACCATACAGTTACATCTCATGGTATCCCCGGATCTTTCATAACACCAACTCTTTTGACTTTTTCACAGATGGTCATGTACATGGGTCAGGCTTCTAAGGACCTTTTAAAATGGCCACGGCCTTCATCCCCTCCAGTGGTAAAGCTGGAAACTAGAGTAGATGCTGAATACGGAATGCCATCCACACATGCTATTGCTGCTACAGCAATCTCTTTCACATTCCTCTTGGCAACCATGGGGAGATACCAGGTAAGACATTTGTGTCAGTGTAGCATATGATTGTTTTAAATAATGGAGACCCATCTCACATATATTCAATGTTCTTTCACTAGTACCCATTTTGGCTTGGATTTGGAGCTGCGCTTTTCCTGTCAACTCTTGTGTCCCTTAGCCGGCTGTACACAGGAATGCATACAGTGTTGGTAAGTTTATAATTACTTAGAAATGATAACAATTCAGCTCTTCTGGTGTATAATTTACACTCAAATGACCACAAAATGTATCTACACTTGTAATCGCCAGTCTGCTCTGCCCTGCCCCTTGCTTATGTTCAGGGCATGACAAATGGCAAGATGCCCTCTGCAAGAAGTTCTTTGCAATGGCCTAGTCCTGGATTGAGGGAGGGGGTGGAGCTGGATCAGACCAGAGATCACACTTGTATGTAGGTATTAACATATATCAATGGAAAAACCCAGAGGTAAGGACTTAGTGGATTAGGACCTTGCCCTGGGCACTTTAAATATTTAATGGTTAAAAGTTTGTCATTTAAAGATGTACCATGTTTGCCAGTTGAAAAATTACAGGGTAATTCTTTTGAGATGAAGCATAACAGAAGTAGAGGTGGACGAAACGGGTAAGTTTCATTCTGTTTGGATTTACGGATCTCGAGAAAAACCCGAAGATCCAAAAATAGAATGTAATATCGGGACTTCGGAACCACATTTCTGATGATTATCGAATGTACGAGGCTATTTTCGGTAACCCTCGAAAATAACTTTGAACGTTCGATAACCCTCAAAAATATAATCAGTAACTACTTTCGAGTTTCCAATCGTATTTTCGAGGATTTTTGGACAGTCAAGTTAATTATCGAGGATTACCTAAAATAACCTTTTACATTGATAATCATCGAAAAATGCGGTCCAAAGTACCAAAGTCTATATGATCCGCCTGGTTTTGGATGGAACATTTGGATTTCAGAACTGAGGGGTTCCGGATTGGATCCAGGACTGAGTCGGACCTAAATCCCATCACTAAACAGAAGTAAGGTAAAAATTAATGTTTTTGATTAAACTGCCTGCAACAGTACTGGAGGAACCCACCTGTTTATCTTCTTCTAATGAAGATGTTCACTTCATTAGAAGTAAAGAAAAGGTGATACCTCTATTGGTTAATAAAGATGATTACCATATCATCCATTTCCAAGATGGAGTTAAATGGAGACCACCATTATCTTAACTGGTTTCATACAGTGTATTTCACAAAAGTTCTGTTAAAAAACTAACGGGGAGATTCAATAAAAGTTCTTATCGTTTGAAATGGTGCTAATTTTGCCCCAACCAATCAGATCTTATTTAACATTTGAAAGCTAACATCTGATTGGTTGGGGCAAAATTAGCACCATTTTAAACAATAAGAACTTTTATTGAATAACCCTGTAAGACTGCTTTGAAGCTTCTAATCAAATATTGGGTCTGTGTCTATGGAATTTTCCATGTGACAATGCTAAAAAAAATCTCCCCAATCCTTTCTTTGCCGTGACATCTGATGTCACCAAGCTTTGCTAGAAGTCCCGTGCACCCTGCTTGCTGGTTAAGAGGGAGGTGCATGTTCAAGAGCAGTCCTTCTGCCAGTCCAGTGACATGCCTTACCTACAAAATTAATTATTAAATAAAGTATTACCATATATAAATGGAAGGGGTGTTGAGTTGATACCTTATCTGCCCTGTGCTGATTTCATTCAACTTGAAGGATTTTGTAAAATACCTGCCACAATGCTAAATCTACTAGTAATTGTACAGGTTATATAAATCTGTATTATTATAAATGTTATTATTTTAAGTAGACATTATCTTACATCTGTTCTCATATTTTGTTATCAAGTTATTTCATCTTTTATGTTTTCTGTTTTACTATTGGTTGGCTGTTAGTTTTCCTTGCAATCCTCTGCCAATCATATTAAATTATTGGATTGGCAATTGATCATGCATAATATAAATCTACCTGTATGTATCAGTCTTAAAAAGACTTTTCATACATACATGTGATCATGGGGACCTGACCCACAACACACTTTGTGTACAAATGCCCGTTTTGGCCGACTATCAGTAAGTATTTGGGCGCTTGGTTGGGCATCGTTAAAGAACTGATTCCCTGCCGAACGGCTATTTCGGCCAACCGAGCACCCATACACTTACCGATAGTCACCAAAACGGCCATTTGAACACATTGTGCATTGCGGGTTGGGCCCCCGCAACTGCACATGTGTAGGAAGCTTAACAACAACACAACAACATTAGCAAGCCTTGCAATATTACAATCTAGTTGGGTAAGATATAATCTGTAAATAAGATAGAACTTTTATAGTTAAAGTTAATTGGTAAATGCTCTGCATTCCCTTGACATTGATTGGCCCTCCTACCAGTGGAACACTTTATTAGAACACACCAAAAACAGTGAGCGCCTGTGTTCCAATATGGGATAGAAATGCAAAACATTCAGCAGGGCCAGGCAAATTGAAAGTCACTGCCAATCAGATTGCGAAATGTGATCGGAATGGCAGGAGTTGGGTAGAAATGTAGAAAGGTATTTATTTAAAGCTGGGTACACACAGTAACGATAAAGCCCTAATACGGTCGGATCAGACGGTATCGGGGCTTTATCGTTATGTGTGTACCTTCGCTTCCTGAACGAGCGTGCAGCCGCCGAATGATCAGGTCGGCTGAAAGCTTGTTCGGGAAAGACCGAAAATTTCCATTGGCCGTGCTAGACTCCCTATAGAGGAGTCTAGCGTGGCCGATGGAAACGCACAGTCCCGAGCGTTCTCCCTATGATGTTCATAGGGAGAACGCTCGGGACTGTGTATATGCAGATCTTTGAAAGATGGCAGACAGGATCTTGCAGATCTTGCCTGTCATCTTTCAGAAATCTGTACTGTGTGTACCTAGCTTAAGTTTGCTGTTCCTTAAAGTGACGGGGTAGAGAAGTTTAGAACATAGTGGATTTCTGAATGAATATCATTACCCAGTGAGGAACAATAGTATCTATTAGCTCCTTCACAGCAGGAGGAGAGCGAAATACATTGCAGGTCAGTGATTTGCTGCCCCTTCCAGCAGTGAGTGGATTAAAGTTCAGAGGAAAACACGAGAATTAGCATGGTGTGTGTGGCTCCAGAGTACCACATTTTTTTTTTGGGGGGGGGGGGGGAATATTTAAAGCCTTAAAGGTGAGTAAAAGGAATTCTTGTAAAGAAGGAATCCAATTAAAGGTCTGCAGAGATTAATCATTTCTGGAGGGTTTACTAAAATGTGGATGGCAGAGCTCAGCACTCAGAAGGGTGAATCTGTCTTTGAAGAAAAAACAGTATGTGCAGCAATTATCTTTAGATCTAAGCTGCAGCCTTCGAGCTACAACTACCAGTAGATCCCATGGGATGGAATAAGTTATTGTTCAGTGATGTTTAATGGGATGTACAGTAGCCGTCAAATTTCATTATTTTGATGAACTATTCAGTGCAACATACAATTACCCCCTGATAACAACTACTAGCATTGTATCTAAATGCTCCTCACTATAGTGGATAATGCACCCCCAACTGTAAATTATAAGCATATGAGAAGTCAGAGGAGTTCCGTGACCATATAAAAGCACAAGGCCACAGGCACGGAACTCCAAGATGACTTCTAATATCCCTTTAATTTAAAGTTCGGGGAGCATTATTTAAAATATACTACTTCTGAAAGGGAGGCACACTCCAAAAGCGTTTTATAGCATAAATAGTTTATTAAGTGTTGACTTTATGCTATAAATAGCATAGAGGATAACATTAGGGCACTAGTACATTAATTGGAGCAAATATGTAAGAGAGAGAGGGTGCTCCTATCCACCAATAAATCGATATAAGAACACAAAGAAACCAGTGGTGGATATAAAATGGGCACACCGCCAAAATTCCTCATATAAGTAAAAACTCCTTTATTACAAACGATGGGAGCAGAAAGGCATATAAAGAACAAACAATTAAAAACACATCCTGCTTGCAAAGAGCCCTAGTAAAATAGATAAATACCTGTCTAGTAGTTGATATACCGGTATATCATGTTAAGAAAAGTGAAACCAATAAATCACAAAATATAGCACACCAACTATATTGAAATAAGATCACACATAGAAATGTCAGAAAAATGTCTCAGTACACAGTAAATATAATATCTGTGAACAGAAAGATAATCTTGGAGTTCTAGTAAACCCCCTTGAACTAAGTGTTATAGATATGTGGCAGATCTTTCCCCATAGTGAGTAACATGAAGTTATACAATACCAGCATATACAAGTAATGTGGGCATCAATGGAGCAGGAGCGATTAAAACTTTATGCTATAAAGCGCTTTTGAGTGTGCCTCCCTTGCAGAAATAAGTATATACTGTTATTACCGGTTGTGGCACCTCACAACTTACTCCACCCCACAGACTTTGTTCAAGTTGCATTATTCATTATAACCTACCCCTTCGTGGCTTCTGGTTTCCTTCTCCTCCTGGAACAGTAAGATTATAAGGCTATAATCTTACAGTTCTTCCCATAGAAATCCACTACAGGGGTAGCTTATATATACATATATTGAATCTGAAAGAGGAGATGCAATTGTGGGACAAACCGTAAAAATAAACTTTTATTGTACATAGTTAAAACACGGCAGTTATACACATTTCAGCCATATTTTGGCCATCGTCAGGGACAAAGGTCACAGGTAAGATTTATCCAATGTAAAACCAAGGTAAAAACCACACCCCCACCCCTCCCTCTTCCTTTACTCACACTTGTGAACCCAGGACCATGCGTAGCAGAAAACTCCATAACAACCACCTAAATGACTTCAGTTCCTGCTGCCTAAAGCCTCATACACATGCTCAGTTTTCAAGCGAGGCGCGATCCCCGACGGCAGAGCGGTACACCTGATGAATGGCCGTTTTGGATGAGAATCATCCGTGTGTATGCGCTCAGTCGATCAGTTGGATCAACAAACGACGAGCGAGCGCATACACACGGATGATTCTCGCCCCAAACGGACGTTCGTCGGGTGTACCACTCTGCCATCGGGGGTCTTGCCTTGCTTGAAAATCGAGCATGTGTACGAGGCTACAGGGAGACTCTGAACATACATGACAGACATCAGTGAATTCGGTGAATACAATCTTGGGCATCTACTAAAATATTGTGCAGCTTGAACAGAACCCAGACCAAATGAGTCACTTATCAAAACACACGTGATTAACAGATCATTAGATGACCAATGTTAGGGTCGGTCAGCACCAAATATCACCCAGAATTTCCAACACAATATGATATGTTTTCACCAAAACGTGTAAAAAATGGATTGGTCATACGATCCTGCAAATTTTAATAAGGGGGATTGGGCATCAGACAGAAACATAAGCTGTACAGGATAATAGAGAAAGGCATATTCACTTTGCACTATAAGGGGGGGGGGGAATCCTTCCTGGCAATAGGTATAATCCCTGGATCACCCCTGAACTTATATATTGAAGTTGTGCTCCTAGTTCTGGTCTAACTCTCCCTCCTCCTTGTAGAGTGAGTCTTGCAGTTTGTCAGTCCCTGGAAGTCCCCAGGAAGGGCAGAGCCAGACCAGGACCATGAGAGCAACTTCAAGGCAAAACTCAGGGGGGAGGATCAGGTGGTTTAGGTCTCATTTCCTTCCCTCATTCCTAATTTGTTTTCTATTTTACCCTTTTGCTTTTCCTTTCCCTATACTGTTTATATCCTTTCTTACTATTTTCTGCTTTTCCCTATTTACTGTTATATTTTCTGATTTCTTATTGATTTCCATTTTAAAGGGCATTTCCCCTCTAAGTACAATTGATCATTATGTGCAGGACCCTCCCAAGACCAAACTACTTACCTTTTTCCCTAACGCCTCTTTCTCCTTATCTCCACTTGCCCCTGACTAACAAGCTTCTAACAACGAGGCACATAGATGGTGGCATGAGAAGCAGATGTAAGTTATTGGTTATGACATCACCATCATGGCCGTGATGGGCAGCTGCTACCCTATAGGACGAGAAAGAAGTTTGAGAGGAATATCAAGGACCTGGGGGGAAAGGGGGTAACTGTAATAGGTGGGGACATGACCTTTAGCATTCTGTCCAAAATTGGGTGTAATAGTGCTGCTTCGATGGCCCTGTCCCAGTCTCAGCTTGTTATCTCTAATTACTAGACCCTTCTAAAAAACTTCATATACACATTGTATTTTTCTGGCTGAATCGACCAATGAACGTTCAAAGACTGACCGATTCGGTAGACAATCTTTGCATGTAGCGGCTCCCTTTGGCATTGCTTGTGATTTATCCTGGCAAATCAATCAATGGTGCTAATGAAAGCAGTTGCACACATACAATTGTCAACCAAAGTGGTCAGTTGTTCGTCAGTCGCTCCCAGTTGACAAACTGGCCATCCGGTTCTTCAGATCACTCCTCCTTCCCTTCTCCATTTAAATAGAATAGACTGCTTGGCCACTGACAAGCTGTCTGTCTGTACAGAGATTTAAATAACTGTCTTTGGAATGACTGTTCTAAAGACAATTTTTTTGTCTGTTCTGCACTTCGAATAACAAGGGATTTTAGAGACTAACTCTCAAATACAGGATTTTTTGGGGCAGAAATATAAAGAGCACAAAACAATGCAAATGTTAATGTTTGTCAAGAGTGTTAAGCTGGGTACACACCTATCGATTTTTCCTCCTGACCGACCGTTCGATACTTTCGAACGGTCGACCAGGAGGAAGGACTGTCGGTCGCGGCAAAAGCAGCCGCGTCCGATAGTCACCGTGACCGATCGTGCGGTCCATAGAGGACCGCACGATCGGACGATGTTCTCCACCCTGTCCGATCGTCCTTTCGTCCGATTCGGACGAACGGTCGATCGGACATGGGCACTTTCGGATGCGATAATTTCGGTCCGATCGACCGATACACTGAACTATCGGTCGATCGGACCGAAATATCTCATCGTGTGTACCCAGCTTTAAGTGTTAAAACCGATAAAACAGGCACAAGCCAATATTTTTCTTAGGTGTTTGAGCGCCCTCTATTGGTGTTTCTTATAGTATGTTTAGTACATGTTCCATTTAGTGTGTATGGATATATATAACTATCTACATAATAATATATTTATAAGCACACTTTAACTTAGGCCTAAACAATGGGCAAGTGTAGATTTAAAGTCACAGCTTTGATTGTCTGCATGGAGGGAGGGGCTATCTTAAAGTAGAACTAAACCCAATTTTTTATATTCCAGAATCTGAAAACAACCCCCCTAAAAACACCAATAAGCTATAAAATACCACTTCAGTAAATTGTATTAAAATAAATGTAAGCCTGTTAAGTACTGGATGAAGTATCTGTCTGTATGTGCAGTGTCAGACCACACCCCCTGACTTCAGTCACATGCTTCCTTGCTTTATCTGTCCTGTAAAGGGATTGGCTAGAGATTATTAATGGGTGTGACCATTAACAAGTTTCAGCCATAGCTAAGGACTGAGCATGTGCAGAACATAATGGTCGTTGACCCAACTGTGTGATTCTAGAATGCTGAGAAGTAAAGCACAAACCATATATTATTAGGTAAATTTCCCAGCGCCCTTATCAAAATTAGAGTTAAGACACAGATTACTGGTTTTATATCAAGGTGTTCTGCCCTCTGGTTCAGTGTTGTTTGGCGGCTTTAGTTGTCCTTTAAAGACCGAATTGTAAAATAATAATCCTTAAATATCTAGTTAGTAATGCAGGTAATAAAGTGCAAAACATATCAGTTGGGGGCAGGTAACGGACAATTTTGAATGTATAAACATGCCCTTTAAACAATTAAAGTTATTTATTTCAAAGATTCTAAGGGTGAGGCCACACTAGCGTGATTTTCGCTAAAATGGGAATGCGAAAATTCCTGAGATTTCCGATGCGTATGCGATAGCGCTTCCGTTCGCATTTTGGTAACGCATGTGTTCACCATTTTTGGTGCGTTAACGCATGCGTTTCCATAACGCAAAACTGCAAAAACGCACAAGAAGCACACAAAAGCGCTCACGGTTTTGTATGCGATTCCTGTGCGTTGCAGTGTGGCCTCAGCCTAAAAGTGAAGGACAATCTGAATGTAAAAGACAGAACATTGACTCAAACATTGACATAGGTCATTGTAAGAACAAGACCATCCCATTCTTCTTCAATAAGTGACACATGTTTAATCCTCCTGGGACATTAGTAGTAAAGGATGTAGGACACATCATGCAAACTACACAATCTTCAGCTTTTTCTTATATATATTCCTCTCTATGATTGAGGGACCTTCTGCTTTTTCCTTTTTAATGTTTGCTTGTACACAGAATCTGATATCTGGATTTATTTACATGACATCCTAGCATTATATTTCTGTGCCCAAATGTAAGCCATATGCAGGCTGAAAGTTCTGACAGATTCAACCAAACAATAAAAAAAAATTGAGCCTTGTACACCTTCTGTAGTGCAGATTTAGGGAACGGCCACACTGCAACGCAAACGCATGCGATTTCATTTTTTATTTTGTTGCATTTGCGCATGCGTTTTTCCATTAACTATTGAAAAATGCATGCGATTGCGATTTAAAATGCAGAGCGCAAATTGCAATCGCAATGCACCCAAAAATGCGCGTTTTCGGTGCGTTGCTGCATTTTCAATGATCTGAAAAAACGCAAGCGCAAAAAAATCGCAGCAGTGTGGCCGTGCCCTTAATCAATTTATGTTCGATAAGCAGCCTGGTATCTAACAGACCAGGTAACATTATCCGACAATTGCACCTGCAGGTGCATAAATTAAGAAAATTTTAAGATGAAATGTTTGTATTTTTTGTGTGTCTAAATATAACCACAATGTCTGCAGATCGTTAGAAATTCGCTTGGGCAAACCACAGACAGGTTTTACTTCTGCTCTGGCTGTTCCACGGCAACATTTTGGAATCACTTTATTGTTCATGAATATTTATAGTGAAGATTCTTGCACAAACCTTTGAAATAACTGGGGGGGTTTCATGCCACGTAGACATCTCGGCATATAATTTTCCTATAAATGCAGGGTGATGGTTTAGACCAATGGTACATTTTTTGGATGTGCTTGTGAATGTTCTCATTCATCCAGGTCATGGTATATCTGTTGTATTCAATTAGATCAACTGGACTTGAAATGTAGTTCTTGAAGACGTTTCACTAGTCATCCGACTGGCTTTCTCAATTCAGAATGACTTGTACAAGAATCTGTGGCAATTATGTACCCTGGAAAATCCCAATTAGCATATCACAGCCAAGTGTTAAGGACGTGATTGGATAGTGGCTAAGAGGTGTTATAGGAACGCCCAGAGTAAGGTGTTAAAACAGCATTGTACATGGCAGACAGTTGGTGTCGAACCCCCCCACCTCTATTTAGGCTTGGTTTCTTTATTTTCACATAAATGGCCTCCTTAACACCTCTCTTGAACCAGTCACGTTCCTTCGCCAGTATGTTAACATCAAGTCCAGTTGATCTAATTGAATACAACAGATATTTTTTGGATGTGTTTTCAGAAGGGAAATGTAAGGGGCAAAAGATGTAACTACCACAGGAGCAACCCCATGGACCTTCTGACCTTAAAGGACACGTAAACTGGTCATTTTTTTATCTAATCACACAGTAATTAGGATTAATTACCACCAATCTTAAATCTGCTTTTTATTTCCTTCTCTGACTTTCCTATCCCTTGTTTTTAGCTCTGAGAGTTTTATTTTCTAAAGAGGGCGAGGCACAGCTAGTCAGTAAAGAACTGTCAATCACCCAGCCCCTCCCCTTGGCACACTATATGTAGAAACTATCCATTCTATAAAAGTAAAGGTTATTTCTCTATCACTGTATTGAATTGATTCAGCATTAAAGGGCATCTATAGTGAAAAAAACACATTGCCCCTTTGCAAAGTTAAATTCATGTACTCTGTGCTGCCTTAATACTATCTTTGTCAGTGACTTTGTTTAACCATGGTGTCAGATCTGTGTGCAGCACTCCCCCCTTCCCCCTCCCCTCTGTTACCTCCTCCATGTCTCAACACCGGCTAACCGACAAGCTTATCATGTGCAGTAGGTGTTTAAAGTTCAACATCCTGAAAAACACACCCACGCACAGTAGCCAATAGAATGCAAGCTGTCCTGGAGACAGGAAGAAGAAGATCAGTACAGTTTACGATCTCTCACTTTGTGACCCATCATCAATCAGTAAAAGCTATTAAGAAGGGGGGTCAAGTGCAGCCTTATATCTACCATCAAAGCTACCTCTCCCCCTGCTAATGCTCTTATCTCTATGTTTATTACAGAGCAGGGAGGGGGATCACGTCATAGGGATTTGATTGACAGTCCAAGTAGAAGTAGAGGAATGCAATCACGTATTCTTCTAACAGGTGTTAGGACAGAGAGGGAATCTGAAAAAAGTGAAGACACTGGGGGTTGTGGGGAATTATAGAACACATGGAAAGATGCCATTTAAGATCAGGTAAAGGAATAAGCATCATCTGTTTCTCTGTGCTATTTCTGTGCAGATAAACCCAATCCTGCAGTTAGCTGCCTGTCTATGTAAGTCCCAGTGTAGCACTGTGTCTAAAGAAATCAATTACAAAGCCCCACACTACATACACATACCTTCAAACTCAGCACCATAGCAAAGCAGTTTCACTTTCACTATAACACAAATCACTGGGTGATTGCTATTGGCTGTAGGGGGGCCCAGATCATCTCCACCGCACATGCTCCACACTCTAGCTGTGCCTCGGGGTGGATACATAGAGAAGACATGCTTGGGCGTAGCTACCAGGGGTGCAGGGGATGTGACCACATCAGGGCCCTTAGCCAAGAAGGGGGCCCCATTTTGTGCTAAGGTTCCAAAATTAACAGTCTGTGTACCAACTGTTTTACCAGTGGTCTGTGTACATTTTTACCATTGTCTATGTGCCAAGCATTTAACCAGTGTCTGGCTGTGTGCAGTGCCAGTTTCCCAACCAGTTTCAGTGTCTGCCAGCCAAGCATTAAACCAGTCTTTGTGCCAACTATTTTACCAGTGGTTATATACAAAGCATTTTATCACTCTGTGTGCCAAGCATTTTACTAGTGTCAGTTGGTTAGTTATTTTAGAAGGTTTGAGGATATAAGTTTAGAAATACTGTTTGAATCTGATTGAATAGTTTTGCTAGGTATATGGGTAAAGTATGTTTGTCTGTTTTAAAATGAGTGCCTTTAAAAAAAATGTTAATGATGAATTTGGATGGCTTTTATGAAAATGATTAATTAGTTTGAGGTGTCGATCGGTTTGCGTCGGTGTTGGGGGGCCCATGCCCAAATTTTGCATCAGGGCCCATAAGTCTGTAGCTACGCCACTGGAGACATGCACAACTAGGAGTGAGCTGAACAGGACATGAGGAGGTCTAGTGACGGAGCACTGAGCAAAAAGGGATCAAGAGGTACTATGCTGTACCTTCTGCAGACAACAAGATACAAATGAGGAATGTAACAAACATTCAGGGAGATTCAATAAAAGTTCTTATTGTTTAAAATGGTGCTAATTTTGCCCCAACCAATCAGAACTTATTTAACATTTGAAAGCTTATATCTGATTGGTTGTGGCAAAACTAGCACCATTTTAAACATAAACCCTGATTATATACAGACAGGAAACAAGTATCTAGCGCCCTCTAGTGGTAGAGAGCAAGAAACAAAGTATAAGAGTGAACAAAGATACAATATAACAAATCATCTTTTGGTCAAGCAGCAAGTAAATCCAAGATTACAATTTAAGCCCTTGGGTTGAAGGGCTTCTAAGGGGAAGATCCAAGAACTGCAAGTGTGTAGTCACCCGTGTGTCATCTGGGTTGTTTTTAGAGGTAGTTCTCTCCAGGGCCAGCTTAATGTCACTCCTGTGACTGCAATACTCAGTATTTCAGTTAAAATAGCCCTTGATATTAAAGGCTTTGCCTGTGTAAGGGTGGTTAAAGGAAGACCCCACCAGGATGCAGTCATGAAAAATAAATGTTACTTCTTTAGAGACAGGAGAGTGAAATTGGTCACATAGACAGTGGCAGAGGCCTCAGAGTAGCATAAATGGAAACTTATCATCCTTATATCTATTAGTACCAGTATTAGCATAAACAAGGGCAAGGATTTTATATGACATTGTTTTTACTATAATTAGATTAGTACCTGTAAAGGCTCATACACACATGCAATTGTTGGGGCCCACCCACGACACGTGATGTCTACGAGCGCAGATTTCATCTTCCTTGTATGGACACATTGTCGGGTGAAACATTCGGACAGGTCTCGTTTCCCGACCGGCCGGGCAGATTATCACCAACCCCCAACGGAACGGGCGCTCATATACACATCGTGTCACGGGTTGGCCCCCGCGATCGCACATGTTTATGAGCCTTAACAAAGGTTAGAAAAATGTCGAGATTTTGAGATACTAAACTTTTTATTTTTAAGTAAAGGGGAGCATAATTTATGCAGAAAAAGTCTTTACAGGTCCACACGAAGGGACTATTTGTCTCGACCGAGCGCTCGCTACAAGCAAAAGGTGGCAATGGTCCGATCGAGGACAGTCGCCCCACACCAGCAGATACACCAGCAGATATTTTTGGCCGACCAACCGAAAGTGCAGTGGATCGGTCAGTCGGACAAAAATATCTGATGGTGTGTACCCAGCCTAAGGAAACCAACAATTCAAAATATAAATGCATGTAAGATGAACATACATGTTGATTGAAGCAACCCACATACACATGCAGTACACAAGGTTACTATAGGTCAAATGTGTGTTCTACTAAAATGTTTTCAAAACATTCAACTCAAAGCACAGGGAAATGGTGGGCCAGGAATATAAGAGGTATTATTTCCTAGCAATGTGTTATAGGAGTTATAGACGTCTCTTAAGGCTGAGGCCACAGTACAACGCACCAGAAAGGTTGTGCTTGTTCTGCGATTCCCCAGTTTCCGAAAAGCGCATCGCACCTAGTGTGGCTAGGCCAAATGGTCGCAAAACATGATAGTGTGGCCTAGCCAATAACCATGCAAAAATCATTAACATAGCCCTATAACATTTGAATATTGTTTTTTGCAGGATGTTATCTGTGGAGCTGCTGTTGCCCTTTTGTTTCTGGCTGTAACATTCCCAGTATGGGATAAGGCTGATCAGCTGCTTCTAACCCATGGATTCTCTCCAATATTTGCTATCACAGTAGGATTCCTGTTAAGCTACAATTACCCAAAGATGGATCACTATAGCACCACCCGAGCAGACACCACTACCATTCTTGGAGTTGCAGCAGGCACCATTGTGGGGGTCTGGATTACACAATACTTTGGACTGACTCACATGCCGTCAAGGCAATTTCCACTTCCTATCCCCTCAATCACTTTAGCTATGGTGGTTTTGCAAATAGGAAGGTTTCTTCTCGGGGTCATTCTTCTTCTTATCACCAGATTTATTGCAAAAACACTTTCTCTCTGGGCTCTTAGCAAATGGTACAATGTTTGCACTCAGAACTGCATTGTTAGACAATCCCTGGAAATTGAAGTACCCTACAAATTTGTGACTTATACCTCAATAGGTTTTGTTGCTACTGCTGTGGTCCCTTTGCTATGCCAACGGGTAGGAATGTAAGTTTTTCACCTGCAGAAACCAGTAGAGGTTAATATTTCAAAACCAGTTAGTGCATGGTAGCCTTTTTCATATGGAGTGGCTGCTAAAACAACTTATGGACTCTGGTACAAGACATTATTTAGCTACAAGACAATCAATCATGGTGTGGACTATTTTTGAAAATGCGCCTAGTGATTAACCAAATTAGACTTTTACCATTATTGCAATGGACAATTTTGTAAGTATTTGGCAGCCAAGAAAACCTCAAGGCTCCATGTGAAATATTCACAAGCTGGCCTGATTTCATTGAAAGTTATTGGCAAGGCATCATACATTAATAGGCAATGATGTATTTGCCTGCTGATACTAGTTAGTTACAGTACTTTTCTGTGCACTGAATTTACAAATATTTTACAATTTATTTAACAGCTTTTATTTCTCCTATTCCAAATAGAGAAGGCCGAAATGAAGACTCGGGTTGGGTTGCCTGTTTGTATTGAAAAGCACTACTAGCAACCCAGCAGGTCTGAATCGGCTTCCAAAAAATTTCTTCATTACCATAAATATGCTGTGAAGTTACAAATAAGATATGATTGTAACCAAACCGCATCAGAATAACATTATTTCTTTAGACAAAGCACTGTATATTTATTCTGCATGTTACAGGTAATACATGGAGCCTTTTAGGAGAATGACTGGAATGTGTTGTTACTTGTGGGGGTTCATTTACAGGTATTAATTTTTACTTGTACTGTTACAACTGGTGAGTTAAGAACTCAGTGGCCATACACTACCTGGATGTTACACAGATTTAGCATTTAACCCTACAGGAATTAATTGCAACATAGACCAGTGCAGCAGTTTTTTCTGCCGATGCTCCTGACCAGATTATTTTTTTTTCCTGATCAATATTAGGATCATAATATTGATCTCATAATGATTGGCCAGGCAGTTGATGTAGAATGACGCAGGAATGTTGGAACTAAGTTCACCCTACTTTTCCTCTGTCATTGGGGAGGCAGGGCTGGACTGCATTTGTAAGCTTCCTGTTGTCTTGTAACCATAGACATGCAGCCCTTACTATGTGCAATTGTGGAAACTGTATTAAAAATAATCCCCCTATAATTTATTATTATTATTGAATAGGTTTATGTCTAAATGTATTTATCGGTTTTGCATATTGTCTATCTTTATCACTGTAGTGCTAAAGCAAACTGAACCTGACTACTGTACTCGTATAGCTGCATGGTTAATTTACTGTTGCACCAAAGGTTCATCACCACTAAAATGTGTTCATTTAATTTATTTTGAACCTCATGATGTAAAAATACAGACATTTGTGATTTGCTAAGCCAGTTCTACGATTGACTTTTCTAACAAATCTTCAGGGCATAAGGCTAAACATATAAGTTACTCAACATACCCAAAGACTTTCCAACAGACAACTGGCTTTAAAATTTTGTACTCTCTTATACTGATGGCCCTAAAACATGTACCAGGTCTCAATAAATCGCACATTGCTATTGTTCCAGTCCTTATCATTTACTTGCATCATATTTGTGCTTTTGGACATACCAGTAAGCACTGTACACTGGAACCTGCCTTTGCTGCTGTGTCTGGATACTGATTATTGTAAGACGAATAAAAACAAATTATGTTGCAGTATTGGGAGGGGGGGGGGTTATTTGTAAACGGGCAAAACAAAAAAGTTTCTTCTTTCAGATGTTTGTTTCTATAAAACTGAGATCAATAGGATAGATCAAGGGTTCTCTACTCTAAACTTTAAGGACCACCAACAGTGCTTGTTTTAATTTCCCTCAGTTGAGCAGTGCACAGGTGGGTCTGCTATAATTGCCTCTCCTACCGATTAATCCACCTCAGCTTATGTGAGATCTAGAAGGAATAAAGCTGTTAGCCATCGGACTAGACCATTGTTTGCATTTTCCCTCAGGGCAACTAGAGATATGGCTCCTTTAGGGGACCCTTTTTTTTTTTCTTCCTGATCGAATACGGATTTTCTTGTTATGGTAGCATGTTAATAAAATGGTTATTTAAATATCTAATGTAAGCAGGTTCAACTCACTGGCCTGAAACACGGGCTTCATCAGGTCAGCAATGGAACTTGCCTGGACCAGGGCCAACCAGCAAACCTAAGCCAAGGCATCCTCGGTATACTTCATAGCTTATTCAGTGGATGAAGATCCTCCAACTGGAGTCCACAAATAAAGTACGAATTTATACTATTTTTTTTTTTTATATAAGTTTGCATTAAAGGGTTTATCAAGGTATAAGAAACGGGCTGCGTGCTCGAGAGGAGCAGCATTATTCCCTCTCCTTCCTTTTAAAGGTCAAGGCTATAATCTGTCTCAAAACAAAATGGTTTAAAAAATATATGTTAAAAGGGTAAAGGATTAAGCCCAAGTTAGTTTGATGAATTAAAACTGTATATAATTAATAGAACAAGCTGCGGCCTTTCCCTTCAACTCACATGTCTGTAGAAAGTTATTGTGTTTATTATTGACTCGTATTTGCCCCATGGCTTTTAAGGCACAAAACATGTCCAGTTTATCATCACTGGTAGCAAATTGCAGCATTGGAATGTTAACTTACCTGGTATTTGCTGAACTTGATAAAGCAATTTTTTTAACTTTCAGAATTCCCAATGGTACTGTGAACTCACAAAGCTACTTTTACACAAGATGAAAATCGGCAAATAAGATATATATACCCATTGCTCTCCAGATAAGCAACTTAGAATGTCATTGTTTGTTTGTATATTTATTTATTTAATCCGTAAATCTGGGTACACACAGACGCTTCGTCCCAGGCAATGGTGCGGCACTTCCAACCGGCCAGGACAAAGGGCTGTCGTTCAGACAATTCACCGCGATCGGGCGTGATTTTTTTTTTCTCCCAATCAATACACTGGCCTAAAGCTGGGTACACATAGTAACGATAAAGCCCTGATACCGTTGGTATCGGGGCTTTATCGTTACTGTGTGTACCTTCATTTCTCGAACTAGAGCGCGGCCGCCAAACACTCGTTCGGGAAAGACCGAAAATTTCCTCCCTATAGAGGAGTCTAGTGTGGCCGATGGAAACACACAGTCCCGAGAGTTCTCCCTATGAAGTTCATAGGGAGAACGCTCGGGACTGTGTATATGCAGATCTTTGAAAGATGGCAGACAGGATCTTGCCGATCCTGTCTGTCATCTTTCAGAAATCTGTACTGTGTTTACCTAGCTTAAAGCTGGGTACTCACAGAACCAATCTTTCAGAGATGACAGACAGAATATGTAAGCTTCTGTCTGTTATTTTGAAAGACTAAGCTACAGACAGTTACAAGCATTCTTCCTATATAAAGTATAGTCCAATAGTTTGTGACTGTCATATACAAAAACAATTGTGACCATCTCCATTTTCTTAGTAAAGGGGTCTGACTGGGGTCGAGGGAAATTTTTCATTTGTAACAAGCAGAAAGTTTGTTGGAATTTGGGAATACTCATTACAGAAATACACATATTAGCAATAAATGTTCCCTTTATTGCTAATGTGTGTACCCAGCTTAACTAACAGGTTTAAGCTCCTCCCACTCTGTTATAAAGATCAGTTTAAATGGCTGTGGTAGGAGCCATAAAGGAGCACGAGTATAATTATATAAGTTTGGTTAAGGTTCAACCTTAACTGCCCTTTTCTGAATTTGCTGTCCAAGTAGAAGATCGAGTTCATCTGCACATTTGTTTCTTGATCATAGTGGACATGTATACACGTACAATCTTAACCCCGCTGAATGACCCCCCCAAACATGTGCACACACAAGATGAACGGACCTTTCTGCCGTTAATCCCATGTATGTGTTCGGTCAGGCGGGCATTGTGGTTATCAATGGATAACAGGAATTAAGTAATTGACAAGTAACAGACATGAGACAATATATCAGTTCTAATTGCATTCACCTCCCCACACCCAAAAAAATATATTGTATAGAAATTAGGTAGCCCCTGTATTTAAAAACATGTCCAGGTTATAAGTACGTTTGTCCTTTTTGGCTGCAGGCCACTGTTCAGATAGAAGTCGCTTTCCCATTCACAAAAAAGCATGAAGGAAGAAGTGGCACAGTGAACGCATTACAGGAACGGCTCTACATTGATTTCAAGAGCAGAGCAGGGTAGAGTCAGGTCAAATTTGGTGATAACATCAGGGTGCAGAACACCCACCTTCCCTATACTGCATCCCTTCACCATAATCTCAGCGCAGCGGCCAGGAAAGAAAGCTGGATCTGCAAGGAGAACATTAGATTATGATTATATATTCACACAACAGTCCAGTTACTGCAAAACAAAATCACATTTGCTATTCAGTCTAAGTAGGTTCCTTATTTAAAGTGTCTACCAGTGAAAAGGCTAATAGAGTGCAATCTCCCACAGGGAAGTCACACTATGAATGGCAGGGATTATTATATTCCCCTTTGTGATGTTTTAAAAGCAAGTATAGGACTATGGTGTACAAACAGCATTGGGAATTTCACCTGAAGGACAGGTTTTGGTTTCTGCTAAATTAAACAGTGACTGTTACTATTATGTGCACAGTTTATCAGAATTCAGTAATATTCATTATAGCTAGACTGTTAGTAATGTAATATACCCAGCATGGCTCTGGTGGTCCCCTACTAGCAGGGCCGGTTCTGGCCATTTTAGAGTCCTTAACAAGTCTCCCTTTGTGCCCTGTTCCCAACTTAAGGTGACCAATCACAGCCAGTGCAAATCACTGCTAATAATCTTTAGCCAGCCATACACGTTGCTGTTGTTCCACTGATACAGTGTTCGAACATCAAATCTGTGGTAACTTCACACCAGGTACCGCTGACTTTCCTTGTTCCTGGCTAGAGAATTCTGAGACATTCTGAAAAATTGGCTGGCCGATTACTATGTGACCGATGTTACAGGTGTAATATTGGTTGCAAAACATTCTTTGTCTGTGAACGTTGCAAGGTAAGTCAGTGGTACCTGGCCCTACATTATCAATGTTTGACCATCTAAATTACACATCCCAAACACAAAGCCGCAGGACAAATCTGGCCTGTGTGGCTGTTTTTCTTGCCCCCATTGACTACAGTATCCAAGACCTACTACACTGCTATCCCTTTGTTCAGTCCCAAGCAACAATATAACTATAGATCTGCCTACTAGATACATGTGAATCAGCAGGCAGATTTATAGTTACGCCGCTGCTTGTGACTGCCCAAATGTATAGCAGCATAGTAAGGCTTGGATGCAGTATGCGCAGTAACAGCTGATCGCGTATCTAGCCTGGGGGAGGGGTGTGACAAAAAGCCTTCCATTCGTTTAGACATTCTGTTACCGTGCCAGAAGAGTAAGGTGAGCATTCCACATTAGCACATGATCCCGCCATAGGCAAAGGACCCAGTTAAAAACAGTGTGCTTCACACGCTTCTCTGCCGAAACCAAGCACTAGAAACAAGCATGACCGTCCCAATCCTGCACCTGCTAATTATCTCATTGGTGGTATATCGTAGTATATAGCTGTCATTTAGGAATCATTAAAGTTATAGAACTCAACAATAGCACATGCACTTTACTTGTCATATTGTAACAAATATATACAGCTTCCAAAGACTGCAACTGCACTCTAATTTAAGGTTCTTAATAGTGCGTATCTCCAAAGGACTCCTTCCTCCTTCTATTATACAAATTATACTAATGAGCCATAAACAATTAGAATGTATCCAAACAGATATATAGTTTATTACATGCTCACAAAATAGCACATTTTTGTGAGCATATATCTGTATATCTGTTTGGATACATTCCAATTGAGTGCCATACGCACCATTAAGAGCCTTAAACTGTAGTGAGGATTCTAGATGACGGGCTGTAGTCAAAATGTGGATGTGGTGTACTTCACCCAATAAATATCAATTGGATAAATCCTGCTGAGTGCTCTTTGGATTATATCCTATCTATCTATTATTCGGAAGCACCAGGGTCCAAAAACCCCAGCACATTTGGATTTAGAAACAACTTTGAAATGGGCTTAGGATCCTCCATAAGTAAAAGTTTAAGGCTACTACTGATCCCTTACCTTGTCTGTTTAAACTGAAATGCTAATTAATCAGTTTATCTCATTAGGGAGAAACTGACCATAAGCGGCTTAAGTGGGTGAGCTCTGCAGTGTTATATCCACACCTAGTACTTTGTTTTAATAATATAACCAGCAAAATTGTTTTCTGATTGTAGAATTGGTTTGGAGCTACAACACATAGCGTAATATGGACATTAATGAAACACTCCTCCTCAATGACACAGTGAAACTGGTAACATAAAAGTAATGCTCTTTCAAGTTATTCAGACAGTAGAATGTTATGCCATTTTGCAGATATACACCCTCTGGTAAATGATAGGGAATGAAATACTTTTAGGCCAAGGAAAGGTAATTACATTTATAAGAGATATACAAAGAGGAAAAAATCAGATACTCTGTAAAATAATTCACAATGTAAATAATGAATGCATATACAAATATAAATGATTGCTCTAGGACTACTTAGTTAATTTAGAGGCATGGTGCATGACCACAAAGGACTTAATGCAGTCTGCAACATGACTCTACAGTAACTAACTATTGGGCAACAATCTTTCACAAGGCCGATCAGGCCATGTATCCTGGTCCAGTTTTGTTTGATGTAATTACTAAGTTTGTTTTATTTTAGAAAATATGAGCATCAATTATTAATGAAAACTGAAAAATGGATCTAAAATATTAAACACCTTCTGGACCGTCTCTTAAAAATTGTATGGTTTATATTATGATTATTAGTTGCTTTTACAGAGAATCTGCAGTAGCTAATAATAACCCAGTGTATTAATATAAAGCTTTTTACTGCTTTTATGGAGATCAAATTAATTGATTTCTACCTGTAGGTCCAGCCCTCCACATCAATCCCAGGTTTTAAAATGACCCCCAGGAAAAAAATATACTTTTCCACCATTGTTTTTGTAATTGCCCTCTAAAGGATGGTACACAAGGAAATTTTCACAGGCAACCATTGGCAAACGAGCAGCTGGCAAACATCCAGATGATTATTGTACGTGTGTCGCAACTCGTCATGCATCGTTCGTTTATCCACCATGTCAGACCACCAATGACAACGTTTGCTTGTATGTAGTGGCATGAAGAATCGCACCTGTGCTCTTAAGCTTTAGATGTTAAGCATGCCATTCTTAGGGTTGATTTTTAAACCGATTCGTTTGAAAAATAAACGGTCTGTTTAGTGATTTTACATTCAAACCACTTGAATCTATCGAGTGGCCAATAGAAAAAAGGCAATTTCAAGCTGAAATCTACTGAAGAACAAAAGTATGGGATACAAGGGATATTCCCTTCAATATGAGGCAGGCAACCAGGCTTGAGAACAAGGAGTAAAACCATTACTGCTTTATTATATTCACATTAAATTCATTGCACCGCTATAATAGACATACCAACGACCACACACAGTAAGTTCCGCCCCACGCGTTTCGTGGAGTGACTCCACTTCCTCAGCCCCTGAGGAAGTGTAGTCACTCTTCAGTCATTTTAATGTGAATATAATAAAGCGGTATTGGTTTTACTCCTCATTCTCAAGCCTGGTTGCCTGCCTCATATTGAAGGGAATATCCCTTGCATCTCACGTTATTGTGAAGCCGCTGGAGAGACGGAACTTACAGAGAGGCGTGTGGAGCACCGGAGCATTGATGGGGTTGACGCTCTCGGTTTGTGCAGGGGCGTGTTAGAAGTTGAAGAACAAAAGTGCATGATGGTATTTACTGGTTCTTCTGATTATATTGTGAATCAACCTGTATACGGTCTGCTTAACAGTTCTGATACAATAGGTAAAAAAAAAATTAAAATAAAATGTTCCTTAAGTTTTATATATTTGGGCTGACAGTACAGTTCCTGAATCCTACAAGCTACAAACTGCCAGACATTCCTACACATTCAGTTTTCTTAACAGCAACAATGATACTCTGCTCCAAAATGTCATAAATATACCTTTCCCTATTTTACAGATTTACCGGGGTGTAAATAATCATTTAATTACAGATTCCCTAGCCTCTCCCCAGACAACTATAATTGGTGAGACTGTCTCTTTTAACCTTTGTAATGCCAGAGGGATGGCAACATATTGCGAAGCAATACTCTATTCCCACCTCCCTTAGTTGAAATAAGGTTAACATCTGTGGAATTAATTGTTTGGATTGACTAACCTTTATCACATTTTATGGGCAATTAAATATCAAAAAGGAATAACTTTCCTCTGACCCACTTAAGTTTCTTTTTCTTTGAGAATCCACCCTACTGTATTTTAAGGTAACATTATAGGTTTAAACCCTCCATGCCAGCACTATAATTTGATAGGATGTGCGGAAGTAAAAGCTTTACATGCAGCAACCGAGAAGCAGTTTTTAAGGCTGAAATCCTGTCTTCTGATGGCATAAAAGCCCTTTCATCTTTAGCAACATCTAAAAGTGCCATTCTGTGTTTGATCACAAATCACTGTAGGACGCCTGCTAGATATACCAGTAAGCATTACTGTACAGGTCAAATAAGAAAAGGCAAACAGGTGGAACAAAATTTGGAGCTCAGTGCATGGAGTTACAATAAAATGGTACTTGGTAGTTCACTCCCCCTGGAAACACATGATAAACAAAGTAGATAACCAGGGGTATGATAACCCATACACAAAGAAAGCTTCTTATTGGCGACTAATAGTGAGCAATTCCCTTAAAAGAGAACTAAACCCTAGAAACAAAAATAGAAAGACCTCTGGATCCCTCGCCGATTCTTTTGTTTTGTAAGATAGAACACTCAAAAGCGTTATTGTTAGGGAGGAGTCCCTACAATTATAGTTGCACCATTATGGTTAGATTTACCCATCACCTGTCTTTGGCTGGCCACATAAATAGTAGACATTTAATGATGACGATTAATTGTAATTTCTAACAAAATGTCTACAGGCAAAATAAAAAATTCCAATGGTTTATCTTCTGAAGTTCCCACATCCTCGGCCTGGATCATTTATTTTGCAATTGGTCGATAATAAAAAAAAAAAAAAAGAAAACTGGGCCAGGCGGTTATTCTGACACTGAGCAAACAGATTCAATTGTTGTTCAAAGCTTTGTAACCATAATAATTTTATCACTGCACATATAAAGTAAAGACAAATGAACAAGTCAATTGGGGTTGGCACTTAAGGTTAGGTACACACACAGTGTGTGTGTGTATCAGATTTCCCGAACAAGAGCGCGCCGCCAAACGTTCAGGTCGGCCGAGGAGTCATTTGGGAAAGACCGAAAATTTACATTGGCTAAAGAGTCAGCCACGATCGAGGGAAGCGCACAGTCCTGAACATTCTCCCTATGCTGTGTATATGCTGTGCATAGGGAGAACGCTCAGGACTGTGTGTATCCAGATCTTTAAAAAAAAGATCCTGTCTGTCATCTTTGAAAAATCTTTCCTTTACAAGCAGAGAGAATCTGTCCTATTTACACTTGGCCTTAAGCGGGGTACACACAGTACAGACTTATAACAGATGACAGACACATTGGAAGCTACCTACCATTGGTTATAAATAGCTGCCACACACACACAGCCGATAACTGCCGAATTCCACAATACAGTCTCAATACGAGGTACCCAGCTTTTACCCAGATGAGGCATCTACCATCTGGCAAGTGATCGGGCTCTGCACGTATTAATAAAGCCTTTTTAATAAAGCCAAGTATAGTGAAATGTGTATCTGATGGGCTTAACCTGCTGTTAAATGTACGTGGTGATGGTAGACTGGCCTTTAAGGTAAATACACACGTACAACTGTGAAGCCGCTAACAGCCATTGAACGACAGGCTAACAACCCGATTGCCAAACAATCCTTTGTGTGGTCATCATGACTGGCCACACGTGCCATTGACAGACGCACATGGAGACAATAAAAGGTGCAAAAATGTGCAAATAAATAGAACAAGCAATGGTTTATACCTCTTACTGCATTGGCCCCTTATTCTGAAGAGTTGTGGTTACTTTTATTTAAGTTATTGTAAAAACATTTATTCACGTGTATACGTCTATAATAAATAATTTCTTTTTAAAAGATCTCAAAGTTCTTTGCCAGAAGCATTCTGAAAAGAAAATATCACTTACAAAAAATGATCTTATTAGCTAGTAAATGCACTATACTTACAAATAATTATCTAAGGAAATAATGACAGGTGGATTGTCTAGAAGTTTGCAAACAAAGTCACAGCAGGTGAATGGGTGGAGGTTAAATAACACAAAAATGGCTCTTCTGTATGTGGCGGAACAAAGCTCAAGATTACCCAGGATACTTGAGCGGGGTGTTTACAATGGATAATGCAGGTTATGACACCTCATCTTAAATCCTACCAAGAACACTGCTTCATATACTTAGCTCCTACTGTGTCCAACACAAAGAAATATGAATCACCCTTTTAGCTCACAAAGATATTAACTTGTATTTTAATTTGTTTCTTGCTATGTAGGAAGTATTGTACTCAAAAGTTAATTATAATATTACCTCATAACATCTCTCTACCAGCTGGATTACCTTGTCTCTAATTATACTGGAATTCTATTATTAAGCAATACAGATTTTGTCAAGTGCCAGAAGCCCATCCAGCAAGTTCATTTAAATGGGAAATGTCTAAATTCCATCTATATGTATAGATTCTCACTAAGCAGTTATATTAAATGTTTTTATGGAAGATTTAATTAAATACTTAAACAATGTCGGTGATCCAAAATCTTTGTTAGAAAACTCTGTATTCCCAGGCACAGATACATTTAAACTTTTACTAAGAATCTGCAGAAAATTAGGCCGGGTACACACCAGCAGATATTTCCGGCCCTCCGATAGTGACATGTATCGGCCGGTTGGGCGCAAATATCTGATGGGGTGGGGCATCTGGTAGATAGGGACGAACAGGCGATTGGGACTGTCAGTAGATCACAGGCAATCATGCAGTTCCCTATGGGACTGCAAGATAGGTCACGCACACTGTCGGCCATTATTGCCGCGACTAGCAGTCATTTGTCCCAACCGAGCGCTCACAAGTAGCAAACACTCGGTCAGGACAAAAACTCGGCTGGTGTGTACCCAGCCTTAAGCTGGGTACACATAGTGCCAATCTTTATCAGATAAAAACAAACAGGGTTATTCAATAAAAGTTCTTATCGTTTAAAATGCTGCTAATCTTGCCCCAACCAATCAGATTTTAGCTTTCAAATGTTACATAAGATCTGATTGGTTGGGACAAAATTAGCACCATTTTAAACAATAAGAACTTTTTTTAAATCTCCCTGATTATCTGTAAGATTCCATCTGTCAAAGATGTGGGTACTAATAGTCCCGATCGATCTCCCTGTACTGAATTATAGCGAACATCGTTTGGGACTGTACACAACAAAACAACTGCTGGACAACTCCTTATACTACAGTACAGGGAGCCACCTGCAACCAAGGGAAATTTTAGGTATGAATTAACCGTTTCCAAAGCTCTTAGCATCTAGAAATATGTAGACATTATAACAGACAAACTGTAAATGATTTGTGGCAAAAGAGATGATGTTTGGCATATATACCAGCTAAACCATTTTATCCTTTCATCAACTCCATCTTTGCAGAATTTGTGAAAGCCTGGTACACACGCTTCATGTCGTGGTATTGCAGTTTAAACCCTTCTGGTTGTGCTCCCTTGGTTACGGTTATTTAGCTAAACTTGGCCCATCTCGGCTCCTAACAAACAATTTAGACCAGCATGCTTGTTTTGTCTCCTAATGGCTGATAATTTGAGCAATTGTCTAGGTACAATAATTTATCTAGTTGTTTTCCCTTTCATTACTGGGCAGGTCAATTAAATAATTAAACAAGGATAAATCAGTCGCAAAATATTGTCAATTGTGTACCTGCCTTTGTAGAACAGCTTAAACCGGGCTTGGGTTACAATTACCCCTTTGCAAGTTCCAAAAAATCCCAATTTCACTGTGATCATTTTTCACAGCTTCTTCTCCCAGAGGGGATGACTGGTCAGATCACAGGTCAGGTGCATAATCATTAAGGGGTTTTTAGAGACAGAAGGTGCATGAGAAATCACAAATTATCCATATGCTTGCAGACCTACTGTAGTGGACATGTGGTATTGGTTTTCTTAATTAGTGACTTACAAATAGAACAAAACAAGAGCACCCAAAAATAAGAAATGTGCAGTTACTGGTTTTTCCTTATTGAGTTTAATATTATATGCAATAGTGTATTGACAACTAGAGTGAGAAAGCATTACGGTAAACATTTTACGGATATTACACCAATTATGGTTATTTTATTAAAGAGGTTCCTTACAAGAGTTTTAAATAAAATGGACATTAAGGGTAAGGCCCACTATATCACTCAAAAAATCGTGATATGATACACAATTTCTCGCGTTAGCACATGCACTTCCGCCTCACATTTAAATACCGGCAATGCGCACCATAAATGGTAATTTAAAGTGTGTTTCT
The DNA here is from genome assembly GCA_019447015.1 of Hymenochirus boettgeri. Classification (NCBI taxonomy): domain Eukaryota; kingdom Metazoa; phylum Chordata; class Amphibia; order Anura; family Pipidae; genus Hymenochirus; species Hymenochirus boettgeri. Next base: position 78,598,574 of record CM033469.1, on the reverse strand, counting down.
AAACCAGAACTAATAGTGACAGAGATTTGTCACTGATTAAAGGGTATATAGATGGCAACATAATTTGTGACTTTAGTTTAATAATCTACATATCCAACAAAACTGTATGGGGAAATCTGCAAATAATATTGTTATTATCAGCACTTCTACCTTCCTGTGATTTACAGTAGGGTGTATATTATCCTCTATATTATGGTAGATGCTTTCAAATTACCTGTTTTATTGTAGCAGAGGTACTAAGAGCTTGTACCTTCACTTAATACAGATAAAGGTGACCATACATTAGGCCTTTTTATGTACAATCCAACATTTTCCATTGATTGGCCGAAAAATTTTACATTTACCCAATCTTATTATGCAACATTAGATCGTAATATCAATCGTAATTACAATCTGGAAATTCCTTTTTTTAAGTCGATTGGTAAAATGATTTTTTTTTAGTGTTTTCTGAAATTCCGATTAAATGTAAATGTAATGTAACCTCACAATAGACGACATTCCACATTAATCCCCAAATGGATTGCATGTCAAACAATATGTATGGTACATCTACATACAATTAACATTGGACATTATCAAATTATCAGTCGGTTTAAAATCGCAATTAAGATCGTATTAACCTTTTGTAGTGTATGGCCAACTTTACTGTTCCGTTATGCCCAAGACAGGAATCTGAGTGCATTGAACCCAATGCATTCTGAAGATTAAAAACAACCATAACAATTGTGTGATATACCATCGGCCACAAAGACAACATTGTGTCCACTATTTCATGGTACATTGTCTGTGTAACAATCTGAAGTTTTATGGTACATTGTCTGTATTGCAATCTGATATAATGTGTAAAGAGTTTTATGGTACATAGTCTGTATTGTAGTCTGATATACTGTGTAGAATATTTTATAGTACATTCTCTATATTGCAATCTGATAACATACAGAGTAGAAAGTTTTATGGTACATTGTCTGTATTGCAATCTGATATCATACCTTGTAGAATGTTTTATGGTACATTGTCTATATTGCAAACTGATATCATATTGTGTAGAATGTTTATGGTGTATTGTCATCCGACATCATACAGTGTAAAATGTTTTAATGGTTCATTGTATTGCAATCGGATATCATACTGTGTAGAATGTTTTTTAGTAAATTGTCTGTATTGCAATCTGATGTCATATTGTGTTGAAGGTTTATGGTACATAGTCTGTATTGTAGTCTGATATACTGTATAGAATATTTTATAGTAGATTCTCTATTGCAATCTGATATCATACGAAGTAGAAATTTTTATGGCAAATTGTCTGTATTGTAATCTGATATCATACCTTGTAGAATGTTTTATAGTACATTATCCGTTTCACAATCTGATATCATATTGTGTAGAATGTTTTGTAGAACATTGTCTGTATTGCAATCTGATATGATACTGTGTAGAATGTTTTATGGTACATTGTACTGATATATTGTGTTGAATGCTTTATAGTACATGGTCTGTATTGAAATCTGATGTCATATTGTGTAGAAGGTTTATGGTACATTTGTCTGTATTGCAATCTGGTGTCATACAGTGTAAAATGTTTTATGGTACATTGTCTGTATTGCAATCTGATGTCAAACTGTGGAAGGTTTATAACACACTGCCTGTATTGCAATCTGATGTCATACTGTGTAGAATATTTTATAGTACATTGTCTGTACTGCATTCTGATATACTGAATAGTAGAACGTTTTATGTGACATTGTCTGTATTGCAGTCTGATATACTGCAAAGAGAGAGTTAGCAGACAGGTGACTAACCAGGTCAGCATAGAAATGTCTTTCCAGTAATTTGGGAACAAAAGGAAGAAGGGAGACCGGCCGGTAGCTGGAAAGAGGAGACGGGTCAAGGGAGGTTTTTTTTAGGTATAGGGGGATACAACAGAATAGAATTCTTTATGGTACATTGTCTGTATTTTGAGGTCATACTGTGTAGAATGTTTATGGTACGTTGTCTGTATTGCAATCTAATATACTGAGTAGAATGTTTTATGGTACATGTAATGCAGACAATCTGATATACTGTGTAGGATGTTATATGGTACACTGTATTACAATCTGATATACTGTGTAAAATGTTTTATGGTACATTTTCCTTATTGTAATCTGATATTATACTGTGTAGAATGTTCTATGGTACATTGTCTGTAATTCAAACTGATGCTATACTGTGTAGAATATTGTATAGTACATTGTATGTATTGTAATTTGATGTCATACTGTGTAGAATGTTTTATAAAACATTGTCTGTATTGCAATCTAATATACGGTGTAAACAGTTTTATGGTACATTGTCTTTATTGCAGTCTGATATACTGTGTATAATGTTGTTTATGGTACATTGTCTGTATTGTAATCTGATATCATACTATGTAGAATAATTATGGACCATTGTCTGTACTGCTATCTGATATCATACGGTGTAGAATGTTTATGGTACATTATCTGTATTACAATCTGAGGTCATACAAACATATATTGCCATCTGATATACTGTGTATAATGTTTATGGTACATTGTCTGTATTGTAATCGGATATCACACTATGTAGAATGTTTTATGGTACATTGTATGTATTTTAATCTGATATACAGTGTAGAATGTTTTATGGTACATTGTATTACAACCTGATGTCATTTATAAAGCGCCACTTAGTTATACAAGGGGAACAAATACATAGAAGGTTCAGTACATAAATATATATTATATAAGGTTCAGTACATAAATATATATTATATAAATAGAAGTGCTAGAGCTTTGCCACAAGAGGTAAGGAGGTTCCTGCCCTGAAGAGCGGGGCGAGACGAATGCAGTTCAGATAAAACAACAATTTAATATACTGTGCTGGTTACCAGATAGATAGGATGTAAAGGAGGTCCCTGCCCCGTAGAGTTTACAATCTAGTTAGGTGGGTGAAATACAGATACAAAGGAAAGGGTAGAAGCGCAAGTAAGACTTATGCAGTGCAAATAAAACAATCATATACTATGCTGGTTACCAGATAGGTAGGATGTAAAGATAGATTTAAACCTGCTAATTTAGGGTTTCTTAACATATAGAGAGGGGAATAGAAATCCAGAGAATGGGAGCCACAAGAGAAAAAGGTTTAACATAAGGCGAGAGAAAGCACTACGAGTAGGGGGGTCTGTACAGGAGCTGGTTCTGTGATGAAGGGAGGGTATAGGCAGGAACAATATGGGGAGACTAGAGAGGAAATATAAGGAGGAGAAGCAGAGCGAAGAGATATAAATGTTAGGAGAAGTATTTTGTATGAAATGCGCTGTTTAACGGGGAGCCAGGTCGTTGTCTGGTACAGAGGAGATTTGGAATCCATTTTATTAGAGAGCAAAACAATTTGTGTGGCAGAGTTAAGTATAGACTGAAGGGGAGAAGGGTGTGAAGCAGGAAGACTAGAAAGTAGTAGGTTGCAGTAGTCCAGGCGCAAAAGGATGAGAGCATGCATAAGCATAGCGGTGGTCGGGAGAGAAAGAAACCTGCTGATTTTGGCTATATTGTGATGGAAAAAGCGTCAGGTTTTAGCAACATAGTTAATGTGGTTAAAAAAGGAGAGAGAGAAGCCAATAATTATCCCTAGGCAGCGTGCCGATTGGATAGGGAAAATGGGGGTATTGTCAACAGAGACAGAGAAAGATGGGACAGGGCCAGGTTTAGGTGGAAAAATGATAAGTTCATTTTTAAAAAGATTTAATTTAAGGTAGAGTTGAATCATACAGAAGGAGATGGCAAGTTGGAGACACTTGATTGGATGTCAGTTAGCATAGGTGTGGACAAGTAGATTTGTGTATCGTCTGCATATAAACGATACTTGAGGAGCCAGAGAAGAGGTATTGCTAGCATAAGATACAGAGTAAGTTCGGTCAGAGAAATAGGATAGAAACTAGGATGCCACTTCATTCTGAAGTATCTGCATTAGGAGGGAATGATCGACTGTGCCATTGGCCTTTGCAACTTGCAGATCATTCACAACCTTACAAAGTGCCGTCTTGGTGGAATGCGCAGGACGGAATCCAGATTGCAAAGTATCCAACAGGTTATGAGCATGAAGTTAGTTAGCGATATGAGAGAAGACTTACCGTTCTAGCAGTTTAGAGGCTATCAGTAAGAGACAGGGCAGTAGTTGGCTAAGCAAGAGGGAATTAAAAAAGCAAGGGCTTTTTTAGTATGGGCTTAACATGGGCATGCTTAAAGATGGAAGTGAAAATTCAAGATGTAAGGCATTGAATATGTGGGTGAGTATAGGGGTAAGCACATGATTACAGTGCTTCAGTAATACAGAGGGAATGGGATCATTCTACTGTGTAGAATTTTAATGGTACATTGTATGTATTGTAATCTGATATACTGTGTAAAATGTTTTATGGTAAATTACATGTATTGTAATCTGATATACTGTGTAAAATGTTTTATGATACATTGTCTGTATTACAATCTGATATACTGTGTAGAATGTCACATGGTACACTGGTGTAAAAATAAATGCAACTGAAATACTGACTTCCTGTTTGCAGGACCCCTTATAAGAGACGGTTATGGTCTTGCCCTTGACCCAGCACCTGGGTTGATTCAGTTGCTCAGTAGAGATCTGAGCATCTTTGACCCATCCAACAGCCAATCAGTAGAAATTACTGTTAGGAACATTCCAAGGATGTGGTGCATCCTGGGAAGAAGAAGGACCGTTAGAACATGAAATGGCAGCTCACTAATGTCAACAGCAGGGAATAGCAAAGGGTATGAAATCAACTGATTTTTCAAAATGGGAGAGAATATGTAGAATAGCTAGGTATGCATAATGCAAACCAAGAATTTTTAAACTATTGATTTTTCCACTGAACTTTCCCTTTAAGAAAAGAAAGAATTGCTCTATATACTGTTTGACCATTTGTATCACTAAATATGCATTAATTAGCATACGCACTCAACTGATAAGCCTTTCTTCAATATGTTGCTTAATCAGTGTTGACTACTTCTGCCAGCATCAGCAGAACACAAAACACCAGTGACTAATGTAATGTGACACTGTATCCAAGAGACATGCAGTAAATTAAGAATTGTTTTTATTACTGAACTAAAAATTAGCAGTGATAGAATTTTCCAGGACTGTTTTTGCATTGCTTTAATACATTTGATTTCCTTGGAAAATAGATTTAGTGCAATTTGCTAGCAATCTACACTAGCAAAATAATGTACTAAACACGGCACGACTTCATTTCGTGAGACATTAAAAAAAGAAAAACGTTGTTACATTTAACAGACTTGTCTTAGAACAACAAATCACACCGTTATTAAACCGACACATAATTAAATTCATAAAATGAATTTACTAATTTCTTGAAGCATTTTCATGTCCTAACAGCACATCACAAGTGTATTGCTCAGCTGACATAATTGCTTTTGAGACACAGTATATTAAATGGTGCAGTAACAGATTCCTTTGGATGTGCTATTTGGCACAATTGCAGCATTACTTTTCTGTACCGATAATAAGCAGATAATAGTAGCTCATATATAGAACTGGGATTTCTTTCCTCAGTTTACATCTGAATTGTAGCACATTGCTACTGGGTCTGTTGTGATGGATATCACTTTTATGTTGTTTTTATAACGTGAAGTAGATTTTTAAAAAGATAGACTGTTGTTTGTGTGTATATATGGATATACACGATACGGATACTTAAGAATGCACCTGGGAAGATACATATCTGATTTATTGGTAAACCTGAAGAGAAAGCAATTGTCTCTTGATCATAATGTGTTTGGTGACTTCTGCTGTTCTTTGCCCAACCAATTAAGAAGCACTTATCAGTGAAATTCCTCTTGGGATGTGTAATTTTCTGTGTATGGTCAGCTTAACAAACACTACAATAAAATACACCATTTACCTATGACTAAATATAGAGTACACACACAAATCTACGTGATAATAGAGATGCTGTGTGTAGCACAATAAATTTGATTTCGACCAATAAACAGTTGGAGGGAACATTGCATAAAGGTATTTTATTTGGCCAGGAATCAATTTACTATATTATTCAATAGGCAGTATAATTAAAGAGTTTACTTTAATTTTTTGGAGTGTTCTACATTTTTTGGATACTTTAGGTTGATCTAATTTTGCCTAGCTGAGAGACAGGCTTGGGCAAACACACCTCCAGTTGTTCCCACCATAACAACCACTGTATAACCATGATTTGCCACAATTACCCATTTGCAGGACCCTAGAATTTTTTTTCTATGTCTCAAGGAACCTCCATTCCTAAAAATGATTATTTTTTATTATTATTGAGGATTTATATAGTGCCAGCATCTTCCATGGCACATTACAATTACATGTATACATTCACATCAAGGGGGGGGGGGAAGATATTTCCCCTTTAATTTTTGGAATTTTTAATAAGAAAAAAAAGGAAAATTATAATTAGCATTAAATATAACAGCATCAAATTAGCATTAAATGTAACCGTTTTTTTAATGTATGCCCTTTAACTGAATCGAACCCACTTTCCTAAATAAAAGTACTCTCTAACCTGAATTTTCCCATAATGAAAGAGTAAAAACAACATAGTAACATAAATAGTTAATATATTGGAATTCTAATTGTTTGTGCTTTTTATAAAAAGGTGATGGGTGATTGCACCAGTGTAACTATGTCTATGACTAAAGGCTAATGTAGCCTGAAACGCATCAGACAGGTGATTGTTACTATGTATTTTGAAACCTGAAGCCTAATAAAGGAGTTACTTTTTTAGACCAGCATATTTGGAGTGGATGGAGGTTAAAAATCAATAGTGATAGTGAGAAGCTTGATGAACATATGAGTAAGAGCTGGGCCGGAGCCGCCACAAACCTATTTGTACATTCAAATCAGGCTCTGCCCTGAAGAGCTTACAATCTAAGCACATTTATTTGACACATACTACCTATCAGTATGTCTTTATGATTGTAGGGGAAACCGGAGTGCCCGGAGGATACCCACGCCGGCACAGGGAGAACATACAAACTCCTTGCAGATGTGTCCAAGGGTGGAATCAAACTCAGGAATTCAGCGCTGCAAAGCATCAGTGCTAACCATCAAAATATTATATATAGGTTAATTAATATATCTATGATCACTGCATGCACCCAAATTCAACGCATGGGTGGATCTTATCTTGTGTAGTAATAAGATTCAGTATATAAATTCATACATGTGTAGCATAGCTGACTGCTAGACATCAATATCAAGCATGGGTGTTGCTACAAGATATTCACCAGCAGCTGTTCGTATGTAAGTATTTAATGCCATATGATAGCTGTCTTTAAATACTTACATCAGGTGAAATTCACACTGTGGGGGAATTTCCCTAATTATCTCAGTTATTTACTTATTGGGGAAAAGCAACAGTATAGGATTAATGATAACCGTAAATTCTAGTGATGGTGTCACAAATCCTCTGCCAAGTTATTCCACATACTCATTACTAACGTGTGTATACTGGATAAAAGTCTTATAGTGGAATTTAGAAAATAAGTAACCAACTGTTTCAGTTGATCACCACATAAACCCCAGGTGATTCATACAAGCAAATGTGTAACCAGCTAGTTTCACTATAAGGCATATATATCACAAGGTATTAAACACTCACCACAAAACTGCCCCAGATCTCTCACTTAAGCAACCCCACAGTCTGGTATCTAAATCACAAGATAGGCCCTAAGTCAGCTTTAAAAAGATAAAATTTAAAATGCAAGTTCACTCACCAGACAGTTTACAGTAGGTGGTCCAGATGCAGCTACCCCTGACCCGTCGCTAGGTCTCTAAACACAGGAAAATGGATTACAAACAGGTGGCTCTCCCATGAAAACGAGTACAACCAGGTACGTAAGCAAAAAATTCTTTATTAGGAAACTGATCCCATTCTCGCCTTACTCATTTTGTGCTATCCTTAATACCTACTCATAGGCAGCTAATGGAGCAGGCTCGGCCTCCCTGAATACACATCACAGCATACATGATACAGGGAGGTTGTGCAGTGTTATAGTATTATATACAAATCACAGCAGCACATAGCCACACCCCTCAATTAAAAACACAATGAAACATATAACATAAAAATCACAATATTACAGTATCCTAAAATAACTACAGTAACATATAGCTTGCAAATAAAGAAAATAATAACATGTAGCATACTTTCAGAGAATAGTATCCACATATTATAAATACATAGGATAGTAATTAGAAGTGAAATTTAGTTAACATGAATTGTCAATAGTTATTATTATTAAATAATTAGTTAGATGAGTTAATCACCAACATGAACATGTTGTTTTAAAATGGTGCTAATTTTGCCCCAAACCAATCAGATCTTATTTAACATTTGAAAGCTAACACCTAATTGGCTGGGGCAAAATTAGCACCATTTTAAAGATAAGAATGATTACTGAATAACCCTGAAAGTTTTTAAGGGATAAAAGGTTAAAAAGATTAGGATAGATAGGTATTAATAGTATATTACATCCATTAAATATACCATAGCTTTTAATCTGTAAACAGATCTGTAAAACATGCTGCTGATAGTGGGTGGGGGAGGGGGCTGTTGCTGTGTCACACTTCTCCCTTTCTTCTGACAAGCAAGCAGACATGCTGGGGGGGGCTCCTATAAGTGACCTCCAGATAGATAGATAGATAGACACAGACAAATAGATGGATAAGGAGACAGACAGACAGATACAGGTAGACAAACAGATCGATATATAGATTGATATATAATAGAACGATAGATTATATATATATATATATATATATATATATATAATAAGATAGATTGATCTATAATAGACAGGCAGGCAGACAGATAGATAGATAAGACAGATTAGATCGGGAGACCAATATGATTAATCAGCTCATTATATTTAGGTTTGTATTAATAAAAGTTTTGACATGTTTTGGAAGATCCTAGTAAGTACCTGGTTTGAGTGACAGGTCTTTCCCTGTGCATGCTGTTATTTAGAATGAAGATTTCTGAGAATCTACAGCTCTGATTTAAAATCTGCAAAATGTGTTGGAGTAGTGGGCCATTCCACTATCTAACGGTATCATTAGATACCCTTTAATATGTTCTTGAATACGTGCCTTAAGACCCTAGATGTACAGCCAACATATTGAATGCCGCAACTCAGACAGGTTAATAAATGTATCACCCATTTGCAGTTGATATATTCAGATATATCATAAGTTTTGTTAAACACAGACCCATGGTATTGAATTGCCGTTTTAAGGATATTTCATGTCTCACATCTCTGTGCTCCGCATTTAAAACAGAAGAAATACTTATATATAAATAGCCAGGCCAATTTCTTATCTGACAAACAGACTTGTAGAGAGATATTCCTTTCAATAATCCTTACAACATCATAATATTGATCACTAAAAGTAGTTGATAAAATCACTGGTTTATCTTTCCTCTACTGCCTTCCATGAACAATATTAAATTTATCCACAGCTAGAAGTTCCACCCTATTTTTCTTATATGCCCAAAGCCACATTCAATGATAGATCTCTATAGCCCCTCTCACCAAACCTCCTTTTAAGCATTTGGCTTGATCAAGAAAAGATAGATCACTGGAACAATTCCTCCAGACCCTAACGAACTAACCATAGGGTATACTCCTTGATAGATGGCGGAGATGGCATGAGTCGGCCCAGCGCAGCTGGTTGCCAGAACATGGTTTTCTATAGACACATGTAGCCACTCCAGAGCCCTGGAAATCAATTATTAAATCCAAAAAGGTAAGACAACATTAAGGTCAAAATTATCCATAAGTTCTACAAAATTGTAGAATTTCTTTTCAGAGCCCCCCAAACCATCAAATTGTCATCATTATAACATCTAAAGTCCCCTAAAAGGAATGTTTTCACCCACTAGCCAAGGTAGAGGCAGGCATTCATGGGGGCATATTTAGCCCCTTTGCAGTCCCCTTCTTTTGTAGATAGATATACACAATCGAAAGAGAAAGTTATGATGTAAGATCTCTTCATCATAGATACTATCATGTCTAAATGGTATACATGTCTAATGGTTCTTAGATGCTTATCACATGGGATACAAGAATATACTGTAGAGAGACAACATCCACAGCTGTTAAAGAAGGGGTCTCATCCAATGTGTAAAAAATTGTATGATTTTTAGTCTAGTCACCAGAGTTGTAGTAGAGTATCCACCATTAAGTGAATTAATTCCCGCAACAGAGTATGAGAGTGTCTGTTAACATGAGTGTCTCTGTACATGTGAGTATCTGTAAATGTCTCTGTACATGTGAGTATCTGTAAATGTCTCTGTACATGTGAGTATCTGTAAATGTCTCTGTACATGTGAGTATCTGTAAATGTCTCTACATGTGAGTATCTGTAAATGTCTGTATATATGAGTTTCTGTAAATTTCTCTGTATATGTGATTGTCTGTAAATGTGAGTGTCCTATATATGTGAGTATCTGTAAATGTGAGTGTGTATGTGAGCGTTTCTGTAAATGTCTGTATATATGAGTGTCGATATATGTGAGTGTGTAAATGTCTCTGTAAATGTGAGTGTCTATATATGTGAGAGTGTCTGTAAATGTGTTTTAATAATGTACAAAATTATTGGTTTCTTTCTTATTGTTTGCCTGGGTCAGTTAAATGTCAAATTACTGGTGTAGCTGCTGTAGCTAATGATTTGGAATCTCCAGTTTGTGATATAAGCCTATCCTTGTATTTCTGTTGATTCAATTAAATCAACTGACTTGAAATGTAGTTTCTGTACGTTTCGCTAGTCATCCCGACTGGCTTTCTCAATTCAGAATGACTTGTACAAAATCTGTGGCACTTAGTACCCTGAAAATCCCAATTAGCATATCACAGCCAGGTGTTAAGGGTGTGATAGGATAGTGGCTAAGAGGTGTTATAGGAACGCCCAGAGTAAGGTGTTTAAAACAGCTTGTACATGGCAGACAGTTGGTGTCGAACCCCCCCACCTATTTAGGCTTGGTTTCTTTATTTTCACATAAATGGCCTCCTTAACACCTCTCTTGAACCAGTCACGTTCCTTCCGCAGTATGTTAACATTACAATCTTCAAAGGTATGTCCTTTATCCTTAAGATGCAGATACACGGCTGAGTCCTGACCCGAGGAATTGGCTCTTCTGTGCTGGGCCATACGTTGATGCAGTTGCTGTTGGTCTCCCCCACATACAAATCAGAGCATTCTTCACTGCACTGCACTGCATATATGATTTCGCTTTTCTTGTGTTTTGGTATTGGGTCTTTCGGATGTACCAATTGCTGCCTCAGTGTGTTGTTCGGTTTAAAGCAGACAGGGATACGATGTTTTTTGAAAATTCTTCTTAATTTCTCGGAGACCCCTGCTACAATGGATGACCATTTTTCTTTCTCCTGCTGCTTTTTCCCCTTCACTGTTGGTATTCGTGTTCTTTTCTTTCCTTCTACTTCTTTTTGACAAAGGCCCAGTCGGGATATCCACAGTTTTAAGGGCTCCTCTGAGATGTTTCATTTCTTAGCCTTCGCCTCTGTGCTAGTGGGGATGTTCTCGGCTCTGTGTTGCAGGGTTCTGATGACCCCCAGCTTGTGATCTAAAGGGTGGTGGGAGTCAACATCAAATACTGATCTGTGTGTGTTGTTTTCTGTAAACCTCTACTTCCAGTTTACCATTTTCCTGAACTTCTACCAAGCAGTCCAAGAAAGCCAGTTTGTTGTTTTGTACCTCTTCCCTTGTGAATTTAATGTTTTGGTCTCCCGCATTAATGTGTTCTGTGAAAGCTTGTACTTCCTTCTGGTGGATTTTAACCCAGGTGTCATCACATATCTGAACCAGTGGCTGGGTGTTATGCCCTTAAAGGTATTAAGCGCCTGTGTTTCTACCTCCTCCATTAAAGGTTGGCCACAATAGGTGAAACTGGAGATCCCATAGCACATCCATGTTTTTGCTTATAGAACTTATCCCTGTATTTGAAATAGGTGTATTCAGGCACAAGTCCAACAAGGAACACACCTGTTCTGGGTTGAGATCAGTTCTGCTGGTAAAGGTGCTGTCTTGGCCCAGCCGTTTTCTCACCATGTCAACAGCCCTTTGGTGGTATACAAGTGAAGAGAGATGTCACATCATAGACACAATAGTTTCTTCTACACCGAGTACTATATCTTCAATCTTGTTGGGTGAAATCCTGAGAGTTCTGGATGTGATGCTTAGAACTTCCCACCAAAGGTCCTAAGATGTTGCTAGATATTTTGCCACCTTGTATGTTACAAGTTGATGCTGCTGACTATAGGTCTTAGTGGGGCCCCTTCCTTTGTATCTTTGGAGTCCATATATGCATGGATGTGCCTCACCAGGGTAGAGGCGATGATACATTGCTCGGTCAATGCTTTATCCTTTGAAGCTGTTGTAGTAAGTCTATGACTCTTTTCTTGTAACGGCTGGTGGGATCCCTTGTTAGCCTCATATGTGTTTATCGACCAGAGCTGGTCACCTTTTCATGGTAGTCTGAGGTGTTGAGTACCACTGTGCATCTTCCTTTATCTGCCGGTAGAAGTGATACTGGAATCTTTCTTGAGAGATGTTAAGGCTCTTCTTTCCTGTGTAGTCAGGTTAGATGAAGGAGTTTTAGCACTGGCTCAGGCTGCAGAACCTTAAGGCAAAGTTGTTCTGCCTCACTCTGTGATACCTTATTACTGTGGATAAGGCTTCTGTGGCTGCTATAATATCCACCACAGGATGGCTTTAGGGGTGAGGGCAAAATTCAAGCCCTTACCAACTGTCTGCCATGTACAATGCTGTTTTAACACCTTACTCTGGCGTTCCTATAACACCTCTTAGCCACTATCCTATCACACCCTTAACACCTGGCTGTGATATGCTAATTGGGATTTTCCAGGGTACATAAGTGCCACAGATTCTTGTACAAGTCATCTGAATTGGAAAGCCAGTCGATGACTAGCGAAACGTCTTCAAGAACTACATTTCAAGTCCAGTTGATCTAATTGAATACAACAGATATACCACGACCTGGATGAATGAGAACCTTCACAAGCATATCACTTGTATTGATTTCATACTGTATCAATAAACAGTTCAGTGAAGCGCTTCTGGGATTATACATGGTTTTTGTACACTACACCATCATATTGTTGAAAGCTCTATAGTATTAAAGGGTATGTCCACCCTAAAAATAATGTTTTGATATATGAATCCCCCTGGTCTCCCAGCCCCACGGCTATATTTTTATCTTGAAAGCCCCCCAAACTCTACTTACCTCCCCTCTTTCCTCCACCGCGCTCCCGGCCCTCTGCTTGCAGTAAATACAAGCAGAGGGGGGGACGCGGCAGCCGCGTCTGTGATTGGCTGAGCGGCAGCCAATCACGGACGCGGCGGCCGCAGCTCACTTCAGCGGAGGAAAGAGGAGAGGTAAGTAAGTTTGGGGAGCTTTTTAAAGATAAAAATATAGCGGTTGGGGCTGGAGACCATGGGGAATCTTATATATTAAGGCTTATACACTAGGGGAGGGAATGGGAGGGGGGAGAGGGAGGCTGCAGTAGCATGCCAAACTTCTCCCGGAGGCCAGGTAGGAGGCAGAGTCCTATATGGACTCTACTAGCCTCCTGGTGGGCAGTTTGGACTGTTGGGGGGGGACTACAGGAGAACCCTATGGAGCTGGGATGTGAGTTAAGGATTAAACTACACTACATGGTGGGGCCAGTAGTTGGGGGGATTATAGTTTTGGGGGTGGACATGCCCTTTAATGTAATAAAATATTTTTGAACATGCTGTATCTGCAGAACAACGCTATAGGCCTATCAGATTGGGAAAACCATGTTTCGATATTTCCAGCAATCGAACTAAAATTATCCTTATGCACAATACAGCTCACTTTTCCAAGCCAATCTAATTTTGTTCAAGTCCCAGACTTGTTAATTTGTCCCATAGTTTTTAAGCTAGATGCACCAAATTCGGTACAGATGTGTGGGACTCATGGAAGAGGCATTTCCGAGTTATCAGCAAATTTACAGACTTTTTTTTTTACATAGACTTAAATGAACTTGTGTTGCAGGTACAATTGACATTTATCACTTGATTGCATCAGCTGTAAGCAGACCTTATCAGTGCTGATTAGCTGCCTCTTGAGTTGATTCAAATGTGAGCAGAACTAATCAGTGCTGAGTAGCTGCCTCTTTCTTCTGTGAGCAGATCTAATCAGTGCTGAATACCTGTCTTGATTGCCTGTATAATATGCACAGGTTTTAAAAATCACAGTGCATGCAGACACTTAAAGTATTAGAGCTTTGTACAGCTTTTCAAGCCAAATTTATACAACTTTACAAATGTATTCAACTCTCCCTTTCTAGTTATATAGTAAACATTTTCTTTCTGTTATAATGCAGATAATTGAAGGCTGAGATTACGGTAAATATCAGCTTTCAAATGTATTTGAGCTAAGTTATCATTGATGTAGCTACAGATCATTAGTACTTGACTACAGTGAGTGTGTGTAGTTTATTAAGTTGTAGCACATTTGGAATATTGAGGCTATGTAAAGTAATAGGTAATGATGTTTCTAAGAGCAGATGGGTCTTTAACTGGGAGAATAGTTTAAGATTAACTACTCAGAACTGACTCTTGTGGTACATAACAGACAGTTCTAAAGATGTATTATTAAATTTAAAGCCAAATGATCTACTTGAAAACAACTATAAATCTGTTCTGTGGCAAGCCATATTCTGTTCACACCAGCTGAAGACACATCGTTTCTGGCACAATATTTGTTTCTTTGATTGGACAGCTGAATAGGCCCAATCTTTGACCGAAAGCTCGAAAAATAAATATTTTTTATTTCCAGTTAAATTTGCACACCAAAGGGGAAAAACAAAAATGAACACACAAATGTTGTTAAGCTGTATTTGTTGTAAAACGTATTAATTGATATTCAGTTTCTTAGATCTGTCGGCCTCCTGCTGCTCTGCTCCACATGATGCTACACATTTAGCTTGTTAGCCTGTTGCTTTTGCTCTTGTAAACAAACTGAAGTGATTGACTTGAATCTTTTTTTCTAGTGTCTTACATTCTTTGGACTATTAGAGATATTTTGTTTATCTGTTTTTTAAAAAAATAAAAGCCGGAAACAGAAGATATATGGTATTAATCAGAAAAACGTAAAACATTGTAATGGAAAGGTAAACAAATTACAAATGAATGAAACATCAAAGGTTTAAATAAAATGAATATTTTTGTGCATTGAGAGGTAGACTAATTGGACAAAAGGCTGCCCTTTTCATGTCTAGACTTCCAAATTTTACAGGCTTCAAGTTTTGGCCTCCAATGCTGGCAATAATTATTTCCCACCAGTTACAAATACTGTAATGTTGTAATGATGTTTACAACCTAGAAAAATAGAAAGAATGGAAGCCTCAAATATTTGTTTTAAGGTTTGTGGTAGGCTGGGTGCACAAAAACACTGTACACACGTCTTATGATTGTTTTATTAAATAATTGGAATAGAACCTTGTTTGATCAAAACAATATGTGCTTGTTTTATTAAATGGCAGGTCTCCCCACCAAATAATAATAATAATAAATTCCTATATTGCTAAAATTTAAAGAATAAGCTGCTATTGACCACAATGTTCTCCTCCCTGTCCTGGGTCTTTTGGGTATCAGCAGTAGGTCATGGACTGTGACAGATGACATCAGGGCCCAATTACTGACTGCTGTTTGCTGTGACCCTTTTCTGTGTCTATGCAAGTTCATAAATAGGTGATGGCAATTTGTTCTGAATGAAATGAGAGTTGGAGTGGAACTTTGCACTGAATAGCAGCTTATTCCTTCATCTTTTAGCTAGTATTGTGATTTTGGTGTTGGGCGATTTGGTTAAAGGAACAATACACATGTGTATTAACTGAAAGCTCTTCAGCTCTAGCCTTAATTAACCAATCATCACATAAATCTGGGATGAAGGGTGTCAGTGACACTGACAGGGAAAGGAGATGAAGGACAAATAGTTACTGCATATTTACATAGTTACTGAGTATTGTGTCCATTTAAAGGGTATCTCCACTGATAAAAGTCACCTGGGTTGTAAGGATAGATATGTGTAAGGTAGAAATGTACCTGCAGTATCCTGTGTCTTTGTGCAGTAGTTTAGAAGAAATCCAATGAGTTTCACCCTGAACGCTGTGGATGGTGCAGGTCCGTCCACTTTCAGGGACTGCCTGCTTGGTAAATGTCAGACGCGCGTGTTCTTTTTGTGCATGCACAGAACGAGTGAGGATCCGTTGGGACTGCTGTCTGTGTGATCCAACTGGTTGGTCGATTCTACACACACACACACTGATCTGCTAGTGTTTCTCTCCCACCCCCTCCCATACCAGATTGCCTCATATTCCCAGCATCCCCTTTTAAAATTAATCTTAGTTCTCTTTTCCAACCACCCCTCTCAGAGTTAAACACAAAACAATCTTAATTAAAAACAGCACAAGTTCCCCTTGCCTTCGTTACAGTATTGTGGAAAAGGGGTTTTAGCTTTTCCTCCCCTGCCTCTCTCTGCATGATCAGCTGTAAAAATGAACTTAGAGGGTCAGGGAGGAAAGGATTTCTTTACTGCAGCCAAGTGGGTGTGTCTACTAACGTGATAATGCACATTGAGTGACAGCAGTCCCAGCACAGGGGAAGACACACCCCCTGGAATTAGCACAACTTTCCCATGCTGCTGCAAACAAACGAAGGGGAATTCTGAAAAAAAGGTAGGAGGAGGGTTGGGGGATGGTGTACTTTAAAATAAACCAAAAAAAAAAAGCTTTTTCCTCAGTGGAGATACCCTTCAAGCTATACACAAATATTTTATTGGGGGACTGACTTTCCATTTAAGATTAATCAACATGTGCAATATTTTCCTAATTGACAAAAAAACAGTTTGTTATTGATCTGGTGATGATCTGCAGATGCATCAACATTCTGATCTTCTAAAAATTATGAGAGCCCAAAAGAGTCAAATAGCTTGGGAGATAAAAGGGATGTTTTTTTTATGTTTTAATTGCAAGAAAGGGTAGAGTTTCCTTTAAGTAAAAAACAGCTATTGATTTATATAGCGCCAATATATTCCGTGGGGCTTTACAATTACAGAGTTATACATTACATACAGGGTAATACATATTATACAAAATCTTTTATATTACAGACACAGATAATACATAATATAAGCACGCAGTGATGAGTACCTTACATCAATAGCGTGATACAATAGCAAAGAGGACCCTGCCCAAAGAGCTTACAGTCTAGAGGATATGGGTGTGAGGCATAAGGTGCCGGGAATCAGTTGGCTTTAAATAGATTGGCAGTGGAGTGTATATTGGGTAGTAAGAGTCTAGGCCAGGTTATATGCTTGCCTGAAGAGGTGGGTTTTAAGTTTACGTTTTAAGGTATTAAGGGACAGTGAATGATGGATAGACGGAGGAAAGGAGTTCCAGAGCAGAGGGGCAGCACGAGCAAAGTACTGAATGGGCGGAAGAGGTGACGAGGGTGGATGAGAGGAGGATGTCATTTGCGGAGCGGAGATTGCATCTGGGACAGTGTCGGTGGATAAGCTCTGAGATATATGGAGGGGCTGTGTTGGATAGTGCTTTATAGGATAGGTTAGGCAGCTTGAACTGGATCCTTTGCGTAATGGGCAGCCAGTGGAGTGACTGACAGAGAGGAGAGGCAGAAATGAATAAGAGTTGAGGATGGATTGAAGCCAGGCAGTTGTTTGGTAAACCACAAAGGAGTGTGTTGCAGGAGTCTAGCCTGGATATGATTAGGGCGTGGACAAGGATTTTTGTAGCTTCTTTCGAGAGGAAGGGACGAATGCGGGAGATGTTTTTGAGTTGGAGCCAACAGGAGTTGGCAGGCAAATTGACATGGGGTTTGAAGGAAAGATCTGAATCTAGCATTATTCCCAGGCAGCGGACATGTGGAGATGGGGATATAGGTGTGTTGTTAATATTAATTGTAAGACTAGGCAGGGGAATAGATCATGAGGGTGGGAAAAGGACAAGTTGTCTTGTCCATGATTAGTTTTAGGAAGTGGGAGGACATGAATTCAGAGATGGCACTAAGGCAGTCGGGGACCTGGGATGTTAGTGTAGGGAGATCTGGGGCAGAGATGTAAAATTGGGTATCATCCGCATACAGGTGATACTGAAATTCAAATGAATTAAAGGACAACTATACTGTAAAAATGTACTTTTTAAAAATGAAAAGCACCTGGGGCAAGGAGATGGGATTGATTATTTCTACCTCCCAATATTGTTTTGTTGAGGAGCTACAGCACATACAGTTTTCACCTGCCAGGTTATGGCCCTGGGCCATTCTATATTAAAGATAGTGCTGAAGCATTCAGGAAGACTGGCAGAAGCAGTTTTATTCATCCTGCTGCTCCTTATAGAAAGGATATTGGGAGGTACAAAGCACCAATCCTACCTCCCTGCCTCAGGTACTTTTTATTTTAACTGTTCTTGAAAAAAACTTTATACGCAATATAGTTTCCCTTTAATGAGTCCTTTCAAGGCCATAGGTGTAGATGGAGAAAAGAAAACGGCTGAGTACTGAGCCTTGCGGGACTCCCAAAGGGAGGGGGAGCTAATTCCAGAGTGTAGAACACTAAAGGCCCTCTCAGAGAGATCGGAGGATAGCCTATCTCTATAGGCTTTAGTTCTGATATTTGGTTCTTATTGGCAATTATGTATCATTTACTGTCTTGTGTCTTTCAGAATTTTTCTGTTTAAAACCTCTCTAAATATTAAACGTGTAATTCATGACTAAAAGTGGGCATACACATTAGCAGTATTGATTAAATCCCGTCGTGAACCTAATATCGGCAGTGTGTAGGGGCCGAAACTGTAATGCTGACAAATGTGTGGAGTCTGCATTACAGTCGGTCAGGAAAAACAGAAAATTGCCATGTGTCTATCGGCTCCCTTTACTTTAAGTAAAGAGAGACGATACTATTGGCCCATGTATTGACGAGCAATCCCCATACCACACATATGGGTGATCAGTCGGGTCCTTGTGTGCGATTCCCATCGCATTGTGCTTACAGATACCAATGTGATCTGTCGGCACAATGCGATGGAAATTGTATGTGTATGGCTATCTTAAGCCCAGGCACACGGCATGATAGTTTTTAGGGGGAGGGGAAGAAAACGAATCCCCTAGCTTTCATTAAATCTGGAAATCTGTGATAATAAAAATTTTCCCAAGATTAGTAAAATACTTTTTTTCTTTTTTATTTCGTTTGCATTTCAAAACAATGTACGTGAAAATGGACGCACTAGTAAATCTTCTTTTCATAGTAGTTTCATTTCAAAGAACCAAAATCACAGCATTACTCTCAAGAAGAATATGTGAATGGTTCATATGGGGATCCAATTTACGTTGGCATATTATCAATGAATCTCTATTAACTGCTAAATGGACAGTGAGAAGGTCAATATTCATGGAGACTTGAACATTTTTCTTTTGGTTTTGTTTAGTTCAGCTAAGGGTTTTTATTGCCTCTCTGAAGGTCAAGGAGTTTCCTTTTTAATAATGATATATTGTACAAAATTGCAATGGTCATAAAGTTGTAAAATTCTATAATCAGGAATTTCAAGGAAAACTTTTCTGAACACTTCCCCCCACCCCCAAATATATGTTAAGGTAAATATAATATTATTAAATATAAATAATTATATATATATATGATCTACAAAATCTATCTCTGTGTAAATTTTTTATACTCACATATTGATGGTACATGGATTCTAAACAATGAAATAGTTGCAACACTTACTGAGTATTTGGTTTTTAGCGCGTGTTCTGTTTTTCCTTTAGAATCTTTTAAGTGAAAAAGTGGAACAGATGATGGAATGGAGCTCTCGGCGTTCAGTTATCCGTATGAATGGAGACAAATTCAGAAGATTTGTTAAAGCACCACCACGTAATTACTCTGTAATTGTAATGTTCACTGCCCTTCAGCCTCAAAGACAGTGCTCTGTATGCAGGCAAGTATTATTTATTTATTTGGCCAACCTAATCATGATGAACTTAGTACATTCACTAATTTGGTTACTGCTAATCAAGATTCACTACAGTCATAAAAAAGGAAAAACTTTATTTTATATATATATATATATATATATATATATATATATCTATAAAAAAACACATAGAATTTCAAATAAATATTTTGTATTAGTATTTCAAATAAACTATTTTAAATGTACAATTTAAAGGTGTGCACGCAAAAGCGCTGAAAATGTAAATAGAAATACTTGTATATGTACATACAAGTGCACAAGTTACTTGCTACACTATGTTTTTCATCATGTCTTAGCCAATCACTGTTGTGGCTGCCAGTCTGGCCCCTTCTGCTTGGTTCCATGCACAGAAGACAGGCAGAAGGCAGCTGAGGGAACGAGGGCTTGTAAGTATATTTAGACTGTATGTATGTATAATTTTATTTATATAGTCACTTGGTTAGGCAAAAGTGCTAAAGGATGTCACCTGGTGAAGTGAGAGAGGAAGAGAGTCCAAAGGTAGGGAGCAGCAAGAGAGAACAATCACTGACATGAACGAAGGTTAGTAAGTATATTTAGGATCGGATTTTGGCAAGGTGTAGGTTTGGGGGCATTTCAAGCAGGATACTTTTTTAAGGGGGGGGAGGGGTAGACTTTACCTTTAAGTACTTCTAACACCTTGAAAATATACATTTAATTTTTACAGATGATATATTTGTTAGTATTTGGTGTTTTACCTGCTACATAGTTTATATGCATCTACTATGCTAATTTTATTACCTTTCTTATTCCTATTGCTCGGGTAGGAATCTGCTACATCTACATATCATAGCTATACCTAAACTACTGTTGTAGAATGAAAGGAAGCATTGTTATCATGCTGAGATATGTAATTTAGTGCCCTCATTATTAGTTTTTTCTGCTCCCCTTGCTTGTTTAATTGGATACTGTTCAAACCAAGTAATGAAAAGCAACTGCCCTGTGTGCTTATGCATTAAACTTTTTCGTGTTGATTTGTCTATGCATATATTTTTACACCTTACTAATTTTATCTCATTCCAGTTAATTGGCCTCAGTTGTCTTGATGTTTCTGCAGTAAATAGATTTGATGAGTATGGTTAATAATACAGTTTATAAACATATCACATTATGTACACGCAGAGAGAATATCACTATAGATTATTATTTTTTTAGGATTTGATATAAATACAAACTGGGTTTACTAGGGAACTAGTTGTGTCCTAACAATAAAAACCACCACCTTCTTCTCTCTGTATATACATTATCCATAGTGGTTGAATGGTTCACTAACTAAAGGTGCCCATACACTACAATAGGTTATTACAACTGTAATTGCATTTGTAACACTGACCGATACTTTTATAGACAGATGTACAATTGTCATTTTACGTAAATGTACCTTACAAATTGTTCGACATTTAATTTGTTTGGTGCTTAATGTCTATTGTCATCTATTGTGAAGTTACATTACATTTACTCGGAACTTTAACAGAAAACACTACAATCATTTAACCGATCCTTGTACAATCCTTTATCGCATTGTAAGATTGGGAAAATAATACATTTTTGGGGCAATCAATGGAAATGTACTTACATGTCAGATTGATTTATAATATGGGCCCTGTGTATGGGCACCTTTACATCAAGTAACAAGAGGCTGTTCATATTTGCAGAAAGCTGTTATTATGTTTAGAATTATTATAGTTTATTTGAACACATCCTTAGAAATGGTACTAGGTTTGAATTCATACAAAAAGTGCAAAATGGTCATAAGGTTTTTACATAAGCTTTAAAATTCTGGTGAAAATAATAATTACAACAATGACTTTAAAGGATAAGTACACTCAAAAATCAAAAAGTTTAAATAAAAGCTGTATCTTTAACTAACCTCCCCCCCCCCTCCCCTTAAGGAAGACCAAGGATAATCACTTGGCTATCTTGTATGGTTGTTATAACAGGGAATTAATGGTCAACAAGGGCTCAATTAAAAAAATTAAATGTTGTCCTAGCGAGTTTATTTGCTCAGCACAGAAGTGAGCCTTCAAGATCCGAAGGCTACTGATTGTATTATGTTTTTACATTTTATGTTTAAAATATTACTGTCCTGTTTATTAAAGAACCTTTAAAAGACACTTATATTTAATGCTGAACAAATAGTTTCAAAACAGTCCTGCAAATTACAGAAAATGAATTGCTGTATGACCTGTCACCTGGTGGCAAGAAAAAAAATACAAAAATGTTCCTGTGGACAGATTAAGGTGACCTATTATTTGTTTACTGCACTGTTCTTTATCTTGTATAAAAAGAATCTACCCTTGGCACAACAAATACAGACATCTACCTGCATAAAGGGAAATAATTCTGAAGAAAAAGAGTCAGTCTGTTTGTATTGTATTCTTGACTTTCTTAGAAAAATCTCATATATAAAATGAATGTCATAAAAACAAGAGAATCTATTTTTAAACCCCTCCCTAAATGTTGTATAAATGATGATGAATGTACCCCTACAAGTGGTCTAACCTCTCATCTTATTGTTGTATATCATATTAATATGCCCATATAAAATTATGCTCCACCATTCAATACTGTATGAGCCAACCTTATAGGTCAACTTGGGGCTCCAAATACCTGACCTGGGTTGGAAGAATAGCCTTGATATGACTATATTACTTAAGATCCTATATGTATCTTGTGCTGTTCAAAGCCCTATCAAATTAATTTTTTCACTAATACACAGAGCTTGTTTAGTATTTATAGTTGGATTAATTGTTATGGGGAAAAATAAAAATAATACATAGAATCTGGGTAAGTATTACATGATTAATATAAAGTTGCAATCCTGGCTAGTGCGGCATATGTTGCTCCAGTCAATAGGACCAAAAATGTGTTCAAAGTAAATGGGCAATCGTACACTAGACCGTTTTAGTTAAGATTATTTTCTCAGATCCAGCCTTTGAAGCGATGGCATGTCTTATTTAGTGATAGTGTCTTATTTAGCTTATAAAACCAGGGAGGGGGAGAACCTAGCTGTTTAGGTCCTTAGCCTGGTTACTATTGGGGAAGGGAGGGAAATGCGTTTTGACCAAGAAAAAGGAAGAAGGTTTGCAATACATTGGACCACAAAGTCCAGACAAAGCAGCCAACTAGGGAAGTTGTTCAAGACAATAAGAAATACATGTATATACACATTTTTGTTTAATATAAAAGGGATCATAAGGCAGCTACACCACCGAGGAGTTCCAGATAATAAAAAAAAAAAAAAGGTTAAAACCGTTCATTTTGCAGCTTACACTTCAAAAATATATAAGGGACAGAAATAATTAGTATAGGGAAGTGATAGTTTTTTTTGACAGTAAAAGTTTCTGTTTGATGGAAGTAGCAGGCTGTGTATAAAAATCAAGTAAACGCAAAAGGAACAAAGAATGAAACACAGCAAGGGAAATCTGAAGGGGAAACTCAAAATCATTTTAGGTTATGACGGTGGCTCTGAACTGACAGAGGGTGTAGAAATTTGCAGCTGGGAGAGGTTTATAAATGTACTTATAGTTGCAGACAATAAGGGTTTCAGAATCCTTCTAGTTCATGTTGGAAAGCATCCCTGCTGTGATTTTCTTTTTAAAGGATAACAGTGAGTGGCCTGAATTGTTTGCTGTGATCTTTTAACTTGTCAGAAGCTGAGACGTAAGAGCAGGTTTCTGATTCATAGAATGATTGGTACATGATGTGAAGACTGGAACTAAATTCTGTTAATATTTCCAGAATGGTCTATGAAAAGTGGAATGATGTGCCCATTTACTTTTTCCTGGGCTGTTCAATAAAAAATTCCACAATTTCTCCCAACAGCTTATAATGCAGACTTTAAGGTAAATATGGTTGTGCTGTGACAGAGTGAATATGCCCCTTAAATATTGCTGATATATATTATTATAATAATATTGCGAATTTAATTGAAAATTCTCAGAACCAAAATTTCATCAATGAAGTCAATGGGAGGTAGAATTATGTATCTCTGGAATGGATATCCATTCCTTAAGCCAACACCCCTAAAGTACCAGCATGGACAACTAGGAAGGTAGCCCCGGATTGGCAGAGTACCACAAATTGGCAAAAATAAAAAACACGGCTTTCTGACTTTCACGTCTAACTTTTCTTGGGTCTCTCATGCAGCTTTTAAAGGGATTTTCCAAAACGCTTTGGGAAAGAAAAAAAAATGTTCCTCCTAGACGGGGAAACCTTTCCCTGACAAATCACATGGCCCTGAAACCAGTGAGTGATAGGGAATGTGGGGGATTTGTGAATAAATGCTCTTTTGTATACATTGATAAAAGAAAAGTGTAGGGTTGTTTTGGCCCAAAAGAAGTTAGTTCTGTTGGACTCTCTGCAAGCTAATTTCTGACTGACCTTTAGAATAAAGCACACAGGTTATTTTTAACCACATCTTGACAGTACACCTTTAAAGAAATCTTAAATTATATATATTTTTTTACATTCAAATAGCCTATATGGCTGAATTAGAAATAGAATAAGAAAAAAACAGCAGTAGAGTTGTCTCCTTTGTGTGGAAAGTTGTAGGAATCATTGATTAAGGCAGAACCAGCTAAACAAATAATCTGGGTTATTTAGCTAAAACATTGATGCAATTATCAGGGAAAGGAATAAACTATGTAAGAACAGGAAAGCAAACATCTTACACATTTTACATTTAGGATAACTCTCTTATGTCTGAAATACTCTCCTCTGTTTCCCAATGTCACAATATAACCAAACAACCACTTTAGTTATTTGTAAAAACTAGAAAGCAAAATTTTCTTTAAATACTGAAAACCATAGTTTGGTGTGAACAGATGGACCGTTATTTAACATGTGAGCAATGTTAAACCGAATAGGAAGGAGACTCCACACAGTTATTAACTGCAAATATATTTTATTTCAGTGCTTCAATGTAACATGTTTCAGATCGACCAAGATCCTTCCTCAAGCACAAGTGAGCACATATATGCTTCAGAAAGGATTTTGAATGTTGCACTGAAAAAATTAAGGATTTTTGCAGTTAATTACTGTGTTTAGTCTCCTTCCTATTCGGTTTGGTTGCTTAAATTGCTGCTGGGACCGGGGTAGAGGGTTAGAGGCGTAGAGTTGAGACCCAACAAAATGGAGTTACACGTGTGAGATACGCCTAACCTAGTGTCCAGTCATTAAGACTGCCTTTTTTTTAAAAAAAATCAGTTGGTAATGGTAATGGACAATCCTTGTTCCTAAAAACCATAATCCTAACCATTTTCTGATGCAAGACAGCTGGCATCTTACACTGATGCTGACTTTTTCCTAGATTGCAGCATTTTTTTCACTACTATGATGGCAACTTAAAAGCCAGTAACTTAAAGGGCATGTCCTCACATCAAAATTTTACATATAGCTGCAGGACCCCCCCAAACCCAAGTTACGTTTTACCTACATCAAAGATGTAGCTAAAGATACTTACAAGCCTCTGTCCCTCGCTGCATGGGTAACACCCCCTGCTGCTGTTGCAAGCTTGTTTTGAGCAAGAATCGCTACATTGAAGCACTTCCTGGTCATATCTGACAGATATTAGGCATGATGTCATTGTTGCACTTTTGACTGACAGCTGCGACCAGGAAGCAGAGAGGGGATGTGGATAGGCAAACACCACCATAGGCTGCCATTCACCAAACCAAACGGGTCCAACCACCTCCTGCTCCAGGCTTAGTACGCTGAGCAGGGGACTCACATAAAACAGCCTCCTCCGTTAAAAGAACTTTACTCTTTTTTTAACTTTTTTATCTGGGTTTTTTTGCCTTACTCTGGATCAACTGTTAGGTAGGGTTAAAAAAAAAAAAAAGAGGGTGAATAGGTTGGACTTGATGGACGTATGTCTTTATTCAACCTTAATTACTATGTTACTCCAGCGAACTTGGTCTAAAGAACAACTGCAGGTAAGTCTCCCTTACAGGATGCTAAAAGCTGGGAAAGAGATATTGGCTACTTGTTCACTTGTATAACCGACGTACGTTTCGGGGCCATCTTGCCCCTTCTTCCGGGCAAGGTGGCCCTGAAACGTACGTCAAAAGGACCGAAGAATTAAAGTGAAGTTAAGGTAAGTAATGCTGCTTATGTAAGAGGAACCCATGGGTGAGGACCTAGCGTTTAAGTTCTTTACCCTGGTTACTATAAATGTATGGAGCGAAGAGGAGATGAGTATAGTTCTTCTTTAAAGGAGGCACTATGTAAATGCAGTGCATTCCTTGTAATTGCAATCTTCACAGTACCACATGCCATGCACTGACAGTACACATCATTGAATTGCTCTAGAACACAGCTTAATTTGTAATTTTAGACTCTTAGAATTTTTAATTTCTTTCATCCTTGGAAGGTTGTCCCATTATCTTCCCCAATAGGCCCATTTCCACTCTATTTCCATTTCATTGCAAAATTAGTTTTAATAAGAACACTTCATATAGATTTTACTCAAGAGGGCTTAAAGTAACTAAGTGTCTTGTAAACATTCATCAGATTATATTTTCACATTTTTCTGCTTGCACAAACTGTTTTAATTATAACAATTATTTTCTTTTTCAATAAATATAAAAATAAAACCTCTTGTTCAACATCGGAAGAACAGGAAAAATTGAAGCCTTATAGCAGAACCAGCGGCTTTCAATGTAATTGCTGCTTCAGAAGTAAAACAATCATAACACAATTTGCATGGATTTTTATAAAGATGATCGTGTTGTACAGTTGTTTTTTTAACAGTGCAAATAATTAGGCTTGCATATAAATAATAACATTCATTATTGCTGATTCTTCTCCCACAGGTGTTTATATAATCAGATACCGGTAGTTAAATGGGACTTCATAAAGAATTCCTAGGTCAGATACTATACTAATGTTATGCCTGTTCAAAGGGAATGTCCAGACCCCTACATAAAAAAGGTTATGTCCAGCCCCCTACATGAAAAAAGGTTAGTTAGTAGTGAATATCTTCTTTTTGGAGCGGCAGAGAGGTAAGTAACTATTGGGGGGTGATTAAGCTAACTAACCTTGTTTTTGCATACACATGCCCTTTAAATTCATAATATTTTCCAATACAGAATGCCCTCCCCTTTCACTTCTAATTTTAATTCCCGCTACCTTAAGCACAGAGACCTAAAAATAGGGTGATGCGCTATATACAGCATTGCAGCATACAGTATTATTTTATTTACCCAGATTGATGTATACGTTTTTTTTTCTTTTACCGGT
Organism: Hymenochirus boettgeri; assembly: GCA_019447015.1. NCBI lineage: Eukaryota > Metazoa > Chordata > Amphibia > Anura > Pipidae > Hymenochirus > Hymenochirus boettgeri. Next base: position 78,571,176 of record CM033469.1, on the reverse strand, counting down.
CTTCTCAGGCCTGCTGCATTATATGCATCTGCATAAGAGCACAGCTTAAGGGTAACATTGAAATAGGGGCATGGTCTTGCCCAAATCAGTGGAAAACGCATGTAAATGAATTGGGCTGCAAAGAAGGCACACAGGAGTGCACCACACATAATTTCCCATAACGTCCAGAATTAATCCTTTACATTTTTATATTCTTTAAAGCCACAGATAACAAATGCTTCCATAAGAATTATAAATGTGCCAGATAATTTAAACGGTAATGGTTCATATGCACATGCGATCTTTGATGTATGTTTGATGTGTATGAAGTCGGCTGACTATCATGCTTTGTATGAGCGTGCCTCCTGCGAAACAGCCATTCGGTCGGGCCTCGTTGATGATCTACTGATCTACAGCTGATGATGTTCTGTCCAAGCAATGGGCAGGCTTTTTAACTTAAACTTAGATATTTAAGCCTGCATAGACTGCAGCTAGAAGCATTATCCTGGAGTCATTTTATAGGTAGAAGTGTGCACTTTTTAAATAAAGAACACTTGTATAAAAACTTCCCCTTTAAGAACGTAATCTAAATCAATAAATTGCACCCAGCTCATTATTGTACACTGATGAATGTAATTGAGTTTAATGGTGTATTTCTAATAAATGCTTTGTGCTTTAAATTGGCAACCCTGCTGTATGGCTATAAAAAATTATTAATCCTAGGCTGAAAAACCAGTGTTTGGAATTATTGGACTAAAAATGTGAACATTTCTAGTTTCTTGGGGTCATTTACCCAGAGTCCTTATTTCAAAAGTTAAGATTGCCCAGTCAGCTCCCCAGCAGGTTTAAATATTTGGCTCAAAACTGCACAAATTTGATGCAAAACATCTACATTTTTGAAAATGCACCAAATTGTTGCTAATGGGAATGTCACTGCAACTGGTATAAAGCCAATTAAGAGCCTTTTGTGGCAATTTCACAATAAGGACTGTCGGTAAATAACCCCCTCTGTGTCCCATATTTTTTCTTGCATTTTTATCATCTGTATATTCCATGAATAGGCAAGCAAATGAAGAATACCAAGTGCTGGCAAACTCATGGCGTTATTCTTCTGCGTTTTCAAACAAACTTTTCTTTACTATTGTGGATTATGATGAAGGAGCAGATGTTTTTCAGCAGGTATGGAAAATCTTTTTTGCTTCTTCTTTTGAGAACATTCCTTTCTCTAGTGTATAATTAAATGCAAACCTTGATTGTCTATAAATAGTTTCTTATTTACACCAAACCCAGTCAAACTGCGCACAGTTCACACAAGTAAAAAAAGTTATGCAGTGTGCAGAACTGTTGTATTGATTAATCGTCAGTATGCATTCCCTTTTGTTGTAGTGCATGTAGCAGTAGCTTAGTTACTAGGGACAGGGTTTTTTAATTTAATAGTCTATACATTATTTAATTAGAGGAAACCTGCCACTGTAAATAACAAATAAAGCATGCTAGGTTCAATACTGACCTGAACTACTATTTGTTTGTTTTGGTTTATCCTTTGTGTGGTTTTAACTGTTTTAAAGTAGCACTTTAATACTTTTACATATTAATTCAGGTAGTGTTTCCAGTTTGTTTAGTTCTATTCTTTCTGAGAATCTAAGCTTTGTGTATGTCTAGGCATGTTCTGCTGCCTTCCCTGACCTAGTCCTTGTCATTCCTGTCATGTGACTGTTTGCCCTTTTTTCACATCATTTCTGTACATGGCCAGACTAGAGGAACTGTTCTTTTTGCCTTCTCGTCCTACATCAATGCCTGACCACACAAATATTTTTCAGGAAGAATGGTAAAAAATAGTAACCTTTAGAAAACTTTTGCAAAATAGTTGATATTCTTATAGCTGCTAAGTGTTGGCCAACTCCATATAATATTATAGCCCATGGATTAAAGGGTATGTCCACCCCCCCAAAAAAACCCCCAAAACCTTGACCTAGTGAGTTTTGTAACTTTCTAAGATGGTGCTAACAGTACTTACCAGCCTTCATTACCTCTGCGTGCTTCCGTGCCTTTTCGGTTTACAGAAGCAAGGGAAAGGCGCCATCGCATCTCGGCCAATCACAGGAGACACGGCCGGTCTTGCCCCTTTCGTCATCCGATGCAGATGAACGGGCAACCGCCCCCCACCTACACCATACAGTATTTCAACTGTATATTTCCGACATTACCACGGTAATGTCAGTCAGCCAGAAATATTGCATGGTGTGTACCCAACCTAAGACAGATAAAAATTGCATTTTTCAGTAATGAAAAGCTCATATTTGAACTACAGGTCCCATCATCCCTTACCACCTGATAAAAGGGCAAATCATTTGGAATATAAAACCCTTTAAATAGGTACAATATTGAGAAATGCATTGCTGAGAGCGGAGCTAAGATCATGTTCACTTCATTATCCTCCAATAACCTGCAGCTCTACACTATGTTGTTTCTATAAGTGTAACCATTAAAGATAAAATGTTGGAAGGTATGCAAGTTTGAAGTTTTAATTAAATTGAGAGATTGTACATCTGTACATAAATCTAGATATCTTTAAAAGACTAATCATATGTTGAAATAAATAACATTCTACAATATAAAAATTTCCCTTTTGAGTGATAAGTGTTTTTCTAAAAAAAAAAAAAAAAGCTGCAGTTTTTGCATCCCCCTTTCAGGTGTATTTAATTAATAAAGGACTGAAAATGTTTCACGATCCCTAAGAAAATAAGACATGGGAAATTCAAAGGTACCGAGCGTGTATATCGCTGAGAAATGGAGATCCCTAACTGTTTAACTTCAAAAACTTCAGATGTATGTATTGTTACTATAAAACTACAGATGAATCTATAGGAAAGTAAAACATTGTAATGCAATTCTAGACTTCAAGCCTAAAATTGATCCTTCCACTGTAGTTGCCCTTTAAACATTTTTATATTTTAGCTGTCAATCAAGTGTCTTATTTTCATAAGCTCTTCTGCTTTCTGCAGTGTTGCTATAAGTGGAATCGTGACAGTTGGTATGTGTGAATTGCTTGGTGAGAAATTCTCCCCTCCCAGTGCTGCCTTATAGTGATTACTGAGCATTCTTGGCTTCTAAGTCAGATTATTCTGGTTAGACAGTACTGAGCCTGAGCAAGAAATGTACCGGGCTGAATGTATGCAGCCACACAAAACTCTGTTTCCATTTATGTTATGATAGTTTAAGATGAGGCAAATTCCTTTTTTTCAGTTTACATACCAATACCTTAATGGATGAACTATGATTTTCGGCATATATGTGTACATACAAATGTCCAGATCCATTTTGCCCAAGCAGTCCTCTATAAAACTCCTCTACATATAGCTCAATCTTTTTTGTGTGGGCAGTATATGTAACCCAAGCACTTGGTTTGCAGAACTGTGGAAATCTTGGAATATACTGCCACTCGTGATGGCAAAATACTAAAATAAATCAACTTTGGAAGAATACCCTATAAAAGAAAGCGATTTACTTATTATCAATATAATTAAACTAAATATGCATTAAAGGGTATGTCCATCCATTAAATGGTTACTTGGCAGTTATCTGGCTGCTATTTTGCCAGTTTATTTCATGCATTTGTAACCAGATATTTAATGATATTTTGTCTTTAGTTCTGGGAAAGGTATCTGCTGCCTTACTTTTCTCAATGAGCCATTTAATAGCTGTGATGTCAGCAGTTACAGCCTTCATTGACTGCATGGAGGGAGGAGCCATTTTTCCCTGCCAGAACAGAGGCAATAATTATCCTTAAAGGGCATGTCCACCCCCAAAACTATAATCCCCCCCAGTAATGGCCCCCACCATGTAGTGTAGTGTAATCCTTACCTCACATCCCAGCTCCATAGGGTTCTCCTGTAGACCCCCCCTAAAGTCCCAAAAACTGTCCACCAGGAGCTACAGGACTCTGCCTGCTACCTCCTCCGGAGATATTTGCCATGCGTACTGCAGCCTTTCTCCCCCCTCCCTCTCCCTCCCGTTCTACTATCCCTCCCCCTAGCATAAAACACCCTTAATATGATGTTCCCCCATGTCTGGCAGCCCCAACCGCATATTTTTATTTTCCAAAAGCTCCCCAACTCTTACTTACCTCTCCTCTTTCCTCCGCTGCACTGAATGCCGGCAGCCGCGTCCGTGATTGGCTGCTGCTCAGCCAATCACAGACACGACTCGGTCCCGCCCCTCTGCTTGCATTCTCCAAGCAGAGGGCCGGCAGTCGCGGCGAGGAACGAGGGGAGGTAAGTAAGAGTTTGGGGGGCTTTGAAAAATAAATATATGCGGTTTGGGCTGCCAGACATGGGGAACATCATATTAAAACAATTTTTAGGGTGGACATGCCCTTAAAAGCCGAGGAATATCTAAACAAATATAGCTATAATTAATTAAATAGGAGGACTATATCTACCTGTTGACTTTCCTGACCTATCAATCTACATTACTAAAATGTAAATTATGTCTCTTTATAGAAACATGCAAGGTTATTCAATAAAAGTTCTTATCGTTAAAAATGGTGCTAATTTTGGCCCAAACAGATGTTCGCTTTCAAATGTTGAATAAGATCTGATTGGTTAGGGCAAAATTAGCACCATTTTTAACAGTAAAAACTTTTATTGAAACTCCCGGATGGTATATTGGAATGTTTAGAATGGATACAATTACTAATTATATACTAATTATTTCTGAACATTCTAATTATTGTCTACTATGTTACATGTAACTGTTAATTTATTTGTTTTCGAATATTGGCAATAAAAAAAATCTGTTAAAGAAAACTTTGACATTTGAAAATGTTAAAAATTAGTTTAGACCTGTTTTTGTAAAGAAAAATCTAGCAATATTTCTTCATTAATCATTTTAAGCAAATGTATTCTCAATGATGATATTATAATGATATAACATCCATTTTTCATTATAACCTAGCATATCTTGATACTTTTTGAAACATTGTCTTGTATAAATACTTAATTGCAGAGCTACGTGGAATACATTTTCTATGTGTCAACAGATAAAGAATGAAGGAACAGGTGCCTTTTTTTGTTGCTTTAATGCTTTAACAGCATCCACACCTTTCATTATCTACAGACCATCTGGTTTTAAATTGTGTATTTCATTTACAGTCAGTTAATCTTAACTCTCAAAACCAATGGGAGCATTGTAATGCAGTGTCCATTTCTGTATATTAGATTTAAACCCATAACATTTAATACATTCCACAGTCCTTTCTGATTCACACCATTGATACAATGCAGTCTTGTTTTGAGCTTGTCCCCAAGTGTGCCTATTTGTTTATTTTGCTTCAACATTGCACTGATTTTAGCGAATTCCCCTCTCCGTTCCTAAAGAAGCTGTTTCTGAAAGATCAATTTTACCTTATTTGACATATACAGTACACTTCTCTTCCTGTTTTACACCTACCTGACATTTTTTGTGCCTGAAGGTGGCTACTGCAGATTCGTGTAAAGAGAAGTGTTGAATTTGTAAAATTATCCACCGGGGGTGGAGGTTTAATCTGTACACATCTGCCAAGTATAAATGAGCAGGTGTCAAAAAATGCCCCATCTGGAGGTCTAACTGTCAGAGTTAGTTAAGTGTTGTAGCAACTAACATGCATTCATTTTAAAAGGAGATCATGTTGGCTCCTGATAAAGCAGATTTAAAAATCCTTTTATACATTGTGCTGAGAATACATCTTTTTAATATGAAGTAAGTAAAATGAATACATGACCATCACAATTGGCAAATTATGCTAAAAGACTTTTTATACCTTGGGAAATTTGTATCAGTCATGTTATGTTAGTGCTACTAAATGTTTCATGATAGTGTCAGTAATATAACCTCTAAACTGGAACATTTAACAATCATCGTTTTTATGATGTATTATCTCATTTTCCCTTTATTGCATTTCTAAACTGAGTGTTTCCTTTCTTTTATTTGATGCTTTTAACCTATTCAAGTTTTAATTAGACACCAAATGAAGAGTCTTGACCTGACTGCTAAGGGATACAGTTTGTTGAATTAACTAGGTCCATTTTTGGGAATTCTTTGTTAATGACATTACTAATATTCAATGAATATGAACTAATGCAGTGATGTCCAATTTGCATCTATTCAGAAGTTTGCATTCTGTAACTAAGGAATGCTGGGAGTTGCCATTTTTTTAACATCTGAAGGGTTGAATGCAATAAAGGAATGCTGGAAGTTGTGGGTTTTTAAACATGAAAAGGCTATTGTAAGAGCAATTATTTTATGATCATCAGTCTTCATTAAGAAGGGCTCACAAAAACTGTAAATTTCTTTGTTTGCTAAATGTATTAAATTATTCTTGCACTTAAATACAATTGGTCAATATACCCCTCCCTTCTTCCTCTTGATCAACTTTTAGCATGAAATCTTCAACAGGGGGAAAAAAGGAATATAATAGATACGTGTGTTTCTATGGCTTTCACAACTAAGTCACTGTGAGTGGAAGAGCAAACAATCCAGGACAGTCACATCTCATCTCTTTGTAAGGACTCTTGCACACTTTTTGCATCTTTCAGATTTGTCAAGAGGTCACATGATTTTCAAATTATTTACTATACATAGTTATGGATATGATTTTGCAGTGAAACTTTAATTGATTTTTTTATCCTATTCTGTTGGGGTGTTTATTATCTGCTTAGTCAGACTCAATGACATATAATAGAGTTGCACACAGAGTTGTGTGAAAACTAAGAATTACAGATTACGTCAAAGTCTGGTTGTGTGGATGTCTCTTTGAGGCAGTTTGTATGTTGGGTTGAAATATCATCCTTATCCATGAAGGATGCCCGGTACAATATTTGGGTCGATCAGGTCAAAAATGCGCCTGAAATATTGGGCACAATCGTCACTTTTTTGGCCAGATTTTTTGTGAAATAGTAATTTTCAGGCAACTATGTGATTCCATCATAGATGGCTCAGTCTAGCATAACAGGCCTAACATCCCAGTATTTTAGCATTTTATGCCAGTTAATGGGGCCAATGCATATTTTTTTAAAATATCATCTTACTTATATCCCCTTAATAATAATGTAGTAGGTAAGAACTATTTAAAATAATTATTATTCAGTCGGTTTCTTTGCAGTTTCTCATGAAGTTTCTCATTAATCCAAATTGAATGTATAGAAATATTTGTACATTCCTTACAAATACATATAGCCTTAAAACATTTGTACTAAGCATTTGTATGTTTTCTATTTTAGCTTAATATGAACTCGGCTCCAACATTCATGCATTTTCCTGCCAAGGGCAAGCCTAAGAGAGCGGATACATTCGACCTTCAAAGAATTGGTTTTGCAGCAGAACAGCTAGCAAAATGGATTGCTGACAGAACAGATGTCCATGTATGTTATGCGACAGAAAAGGAGATATAACAATTGATATTTTTGTAAAATAATAACTATTTTTCATATTTTAAAAAAATGGCTGTTAGTTTTCTGCAGATTTATCATATATGTACTGTACTGCATCCCAGTACATGCACACATTATCAGTAAGTAATACTGGGTTAGTTTTCTTTGCATAGGCTACCTTAATTATCTATATTGGTATGAATGGATGAAAATTGCCCTAATAATGAAATTGTCTTTAGCTATCACTATAAGGAAATTGTGCTGTCTGGTAGGCAGAACAAAAATTGGATTGTTTACCTGTTTGCATTTTAAACAAACTACTTTTAAGGCCAACTGTGGTCTACAAAAAGTATGGGTTATATACAAGCCCAAAATCTATCCTTTAAATAAGCCCTGGACCACACCTCTGACTGCAGCCTGTGAAAAAATATATTGGTAAATGTTCATACTTACTTCTTCCAGTAGCTTGAGCGACATAACCTAACCCTCTGCTTCTTTCCTGCCCTGGGTGTCTGAGCATGCTCACTATAAACTTTTGTTGGGAAAGATAGGAAGTCCATGCACAGGCATTTGATGAGTGATATCACTAGTGCCCACTCCCAGACTTCTGGATCTTTTTATAGACCGAAAAAAGCCAGTAAAATCTACTTCTGTCAAAAGTTTAAACCGACATAGGAAGGCAAATACACGATTTTCAGACTTGAAAATAGCATTAAAAAAAAGGTTGATAGTTGAAGGGGCATGGCTATCAATACAGACTGGTCACATGGGTACATGTTACTCATTGCAGAAAGTGTTCAGATGTGAGATGTTTAATAAGGCTAATTTTAAATACGGTATACCACTGTTTAATTATACGACTGAAGGCTATACCCTAGCTCACCTTTAAGCATCAAAGAGACATAGGAGTACTAGTTACGTACAAACCATTTAGTTATTTCCAGTGATCCATTAAGCATTTTTATCTTATAGTCACCTGACTACATCAATCCTAAACCTGGAGTCGGTATTTAAGTAACTCAGTGAGTTCATTATCCTGTTGGAAGAATTAGGTATTTAGCTACTTACAGAAGGTAACATTAAATGGTAAAAATGTATAATAATTCAGATGTGAACAAAAAAAAACATTTATTTGAATGTTTTAAATAATGTATAAAAAAAAGTGTTATTTTCTGCTTGTTCAGGTATAGTGGAATATTTAGTATTTTAGCTTGTTATAATAAATATCAAACAGACATTTGTATGAATCGACATTTGTTTTGTATATTAATTAATAATTGTATGTTTATTTTGCAGATTCGTGTATTTAGACCTCCTAACTATTCAGGCACAATTGCACTTGCCTTATTAGTTTCTTTAGTAGGTGGTCTGCTTTATCTTAGACGGAATAATTTGGAATTCATTTACAACAAAACAGGCTGGGCCATGGCAGCTCTGGTATGTATGGTTGTAACACATTTTATCTATATTTTTGCAAATAGTGTAAAAGATTTATATTTGTAACATAGAAAATAGGAAAACAGTTTAATTTCCATGTTTCCAGTTGCTTTTAGACAAGTAATGAGCTGAAAAGTGGGTGTGGTAATGGCAAGTGGTCCAGTGTCTGTTCAGGGTGCCACTATTGAGGTCCTCAGGTGGAGGGTCAGGTGATTGGGCACCCCTGTTTTAGACCTTGGCCCCACTGAGAAACTGAGACATAAAATCATCATGTTTATTCAAAAGCAAATTCTAATTATATAACAACATATGATAATTGAAATATAATGTAAAAAAGAAAGTTAACATTTGCACACTTCTGCATTTCAAATGCAACTCCATATTATTTGGAGCAGAGATGTCAAACTTGAGGCTCTGCATAATGGGAGTTGTAGTTTTCAAACATCTGGAGGGCCCAATTTTTGACATTCCTGATTTAAGGGAATGTCTACCCCCAAAATAAAAATATATCAGCCCTCATTCTCTCTGCACTCTGCTGCTGCTATTCCATGCATGGAAGCAGCAGAAGGGGCTGGACCAGCATCAGCGTCAGTGATTGGCTGTAATTTGCTTAGGTAAGAATTTTCTTTATGCAATTCTTTAGCGATATTGTGTCTATAATCTTTTTTAACACAAATGTATTTTTTTGTAACATTTTTGATTTAAAAGTATACAAAGTGAAATAAAAAATTTACCATAAAACACATTTTACTGCTTAATAGACCAGGAACTCACTTTTCTAATGCTGGACATACATTAGTCAGGCATTATCTAATGTCTTAATGGTGGTCCTGACATTATTATGTTATTACCTTTCGATGTTTCTATGAAATTCCAGTCTGGTGCATTAATTCTGCAATCACAAAAAAGGAACAGGTAAGACAGTTCTTCAGATGTCCCCCAAAAGTCAGAAGAACACCGGAAGGTGAATACATAGTGTATTGGCAACTTTATTAATGTCTAATGAAATTATACAGAAGAGCCGTGAATATTCTGTAAATCCTATCCTTAAAACCAGTGCTTGTTTAATCTTGATTAAGATTGAGGTTTGTGTAGTTGCATGCCTTGACAATTTTTATGTTGTTTTTTTACAGTGTGTTGTGTTTGCAATGACATCTGGACAAATGTGGAATCATATTCGTGGACCTCCATATGCTCATAAAAATCCTCAGAATGGCCAAGTGGTATGCAGTTTTCTTGCTTTATTTCTCTTGACTAATTGGCATTTTTCAGCCTGACACCTGTATCTGTATGTTCGCAATAAAGCAACGAGATTTTAGAGCACATTGCAGAGAGATGTTTCTGCTTCTCTCAGTTTTACAAGACATAAATAGTACTTTTTATGTTTTGTTTTTTTATAACTCTGGATATTCTTGCTTTTTGTTTTCAACTGCTTATATATGGGACAAAGTGGCCACCAATTTATTTTATTTTTTAACAAAATAAATATAACAACCATTGTCCTTGTTTCTGGAGATCTTATCTGTGACGATTATCCAAAAGGCTCTACAGACCCCTGCTTTTTAGCTGAGGATAGTTAGTTTTAGTATAGTATAGTATAGTATAGTATTTGAGGTTGAATAAAGACATACGTCCATCCAGTTCAACCCATCTAGCAATATCCTCATTTCCTGCCTAACTGTTGATCCAGAGGGAGGCAAAAAAAACCCACCAAATTTATGAAGGGGGAAAACATTCCTTCCTGACTCCAAGTGGCAATCGGAAATTTCCCTGGATCAACTCTACTTTATGTATCAATACCAGTAACTTGCAACATCTTTGTTTGCAGAAACTCATCCAGCTTTTTTTTTAAACTGACCAATGAACCTGCCATAACGCGTCCTGGAGACAGTTCCATAGCTTTACCGTTCTCACGTGAAAACCCTTCAGAGCTTGAAGCCTAAACCTTTTTCTTCAAGTCTTAAGGGATGTCCTTGTATCCTTTGACATGTTCTATTGGTGAACAATGCCCCGATAGTTTATTGTATTAATGTATTTATACCACGTAATCATATCCCCACGCAAGCGCCTTTTCTCCAGCGTACATAATGTAACTTTCCAGTCTCTCTTCATATTCAAGCTCCCCCAATCCCCTTATTAATTTAGTGCCCTTCTCTGAACCCTTTCCATTTCAAAGATGTCCTTTTTGTACACAGGATTCCAAATTGCACTGCATATTCCAATGAGGCCTTACCAATGCTTTGTAAAGAGGGAGAATTACATTTTCCTCCCTTGAATCCATACCTCTCTTTATACAGACAATACCATGCTGGCTCTGGCTGTTGCCGCCTGGCACTGCTTGCTACCTTTAAGTTTGTTATCCACCAAAACTCCAAGATCCCTTTCCAACAGGGATTCACTTAACCAGAGCCATTTATAGTATAAGTAGCACAAGGATTTTTAAGTCCAAATGCATCACCTTACATTTATCAACATTGAATTTCATCTGCCACTAGCAGCCCAATGTGACAATCTATCTAGATCCCCTTGCAACGATTGCACATCCTCTGAAGTTTTTAATGTCGACAAAGTTTAGTTGTCGTCAGCAACACAGAAACCTTGCTGACAATACCCACTTCCAAATCATTAATAATAATTAAATAGAAGCGGCCCCAGCACAGAACCCTGTGGGGCACCCCACTTAGCACTTTAGTCCATAATGATGAAGCCCCATTTACAACTACTCTTTGCATCCTATTCATTAACCAATTTTCTATCCATGTACAAATGTGTCTCCTTGGCTTATACATTAGTTGCCTATGGGGGACTGTATCAAAAGCCTTTGCAAAATCCAAGTAAACTACATCTACTGCTATGCCAGAGTCTAAATTTCTACTTACTTCCTCATAAAAGCCAAGCAAGTTAGTTTGACAAGATCTATTCCTCCTAAATCCATGCTGGTTACTACTTATAATGTCAGTCCTTGAAACATACTCTAGAACATGTTCCCTTATTAAACTTTCCAGGATCTTCCCCACCACTGAAGTTAAACTTACAGGCCTGTAATTACCCGGCTGTCAACGACTACCCTTTTTGAATATTGGAATAACATCAGCCTTTTTCCAATCCAGAGGCACACCACCGGACATGAGGGAATCTGCAAAAATAAGAAACAATGGCCTAGATAAAACTGAACTTAGCTCCTTAAGTACTCGAGGATGTATTTTATCCGGTCCAGGAGATTTATTAATTATTAATATATTATATTAATTATTAATATATTATATATATATTAATATTATTATTAACCTTCTTTAGTTCTTTCTGTACCATATCCTCGGTTAACCAAAGTGCACTTGAATCTTTTATACCATTATTGCTACTATACTCTATAATATCTGTACTTGGATCTTCTATAGTGTATATAGAGGGGAAAAAAGTATTCAAGACATTTGCTTTATCGCCATCCTCCGTAACTAACTTATCCCCATTAATTAATGGTGCCACATTCTCAGTCCTCATCTTCTTACTATTAATATACTTAAAAAAAAATTTAGGCTTAGTGATGCTTTGTTCAGCTATCCTAACTTCATTATTAATTTTAGCTAGTTTGATTGCTTTCTTACACTCCTTGTTACAGTTTTTATAATCCCTAAAGGCCCTTTCCGTTCCCTCGGCCTTAAAGGTTTTAAATGCCTTTTTCTTCCTTTCCATTTGCCTCTTTACATCAGAATTCAGCCACATGGGCGCGGATTTATTTTTTTTACATTTATTTCCCAAGGGTGAACTGGCTTAAAATCCCCTTTGAACATAGTCCACTTCTGTTCAGTACATTTACCTGATAATACATTATCCCAGTTGACATTCTGAAGAGCTGCTTTTAACCTGGGAAAATTTGCTTTCCTGAAATTAAATGTCTTTGTTAACCCAGCGCACTTTTCCTTTCGATAACAAAGTCCAAATGCCACTATTTCATGGTCACTATTCCCTAAGCCTCCAGTTACCTTTATATCTATAATGCGCTCCACATTGTTAGATATTACCAGATCCAACAGAGCTCCTTTTCTAGTAGGAACCTCAACCACCTGTTATAGAAAATAATCCTGCAGCAAATTCAGGAACTCATCGCCTTTTTCTGTGATGGCAGTTCCACCACACCAATCAATGTCAGGGTAATTGAAGTCCCCCGTAATGAGCACACTACTCAAACTTGCAGCCCTTGCCAACTGCATATGAAGTTGATTCACCTCCTCTCTGCTAGCATTTGGCGGCTTATAGCAGACACCAACAATGACATTACCTCCTTTCCTGTTGCCTAATTCCACCCATATTGCCTCCACTTTATCATCCATATAACCAGTTATCTCTTCTTTTAAATTTGGCTTCAATTCTTTTTTAACATAAACACATACTCCTCCCCCTTTCCTTTTTTTTCTGTCCTGCCTAAACAAGGCATATCCTTCTATAGTTACAGCCCAGTCGTGAGAACTGTTCAACCACGTTTCTGCCATACCTATTACATCATACTTTTCATTCAATGCCATCATTTCCAATTCACCCATTTTGTCAGCCAGGCTTCTCGCATTTGCAAACATACATTTTAGATTATGATCCTGTAATTTATTCGTACACTTTAATACACATGCCTCCCTATCCCCTATGCTAGCCCCCCCCCCCTTTCTGCCCACCACTGGCCTATCTACACCCTGCTTTTCTCCTAGGCTATCTATCCCAGTGAGACTGCTAATACCCCCCCCCCCAAACCTAGTTTAAAATCTCCTCCAACCCTCTAGCCATCTTCTCCCCTAAAACAGCTGCACCGCCATCAGTGAGGTGCAACCCATCCCTAGTAAAGAGCCTGTAGTCGACAGCAAAGTCTGCCCAGTTCTCCATAAACCCAAACCCTTCTTCCTTACACCACTCTTTTAGCCACGCATTAATGCTCCTAAGCTCACACTGTCTCCCTGGCTTGGCACATGGCTGTGGTAGTATTTCTGAAAACACTACCCTGGAGGTACTTGCTTTTAACTTGGCCCCTAGCTCTCGGAAATCATGTTTAAGGCCCTCCATCCTCCTCTAACTTTGTCATTGGCACCAATGTGAACAAAGACCGCCGGGTCACACCCGGCCCCACCCAATAATCTGTCTACACGATCCACCCCTAGCACCAGGCAGGCAACACACAGTTCGGCATGTAGGGTCTTGCGGCAGATTACCGTATCTACCTTCCTTATAATGGAGTCCCCTACCACTACCACTGCCTTGCATTCCTGACCCTTTGTTCCTCCCCTTGTATCAGAGATGGCAGTCCCCTGGGTGCTAAGGGACTAGCCTCCTCCATACATGCTAATTCGAGGTGTCCTCCTCCACTTCATTACCTAAGGCGGCAAATCTGTTGGGATGGACAATCTGGGAAGAAGCCCCCCTACTCTTCCGTCCTCCACTTCCCCTAGTAACCCTAACAAAACTACCTCCTCCCTCAACCTTTCCTGTCCCTCTTCCACCCACCTCTATACTGGCCCCAGCTAGTGCCTGGTGACCCCCCAGTTCTGCCAATCCCTGCAAGCTGCCCCCTTAGACTCTCCACCTCAGCTTCCAAACGGGCAACCCACTCACACCTGACACAGACATAGGTTCCCCCGGAACGTCTGCTCCAGGTTCCTATACATGTGGCACGATGCACATTGCATGGTACAGACAAAACTGTCCCTTCTAATACACCACAAAAGCACAGTGATGCACAAACCTTGTTTAATTGCCCTTCTTGTTTTGTCTTCAATGTTCTTCTTTTTCTATGTCCTTGAGAGCAAGGTCCTTAAGAGAAAGGGACACTCACTCTAGTTCGTTTCACTCACAGGAAACTTCCTTTTGTTAGGTCCAAACCACAGGCCCAACAACTGTGAATCCTATTTAACTAATAGGCCCCAACCCCCACACCAATTAGTGCAAGAGCCAGAAAGAGAGGGAAAAAACAAAACAAAACACTTATTAACCCTTTCACAGGCTGTTTGTGATTACAACAGGTACAATACTAGAATATAGAAGTCCAGAGCACCCCTTTAACTGAAGAAGAAAAGATTAGTCTGCTTACTGCACACACAGTCCTGCAAACACAGTCTTAACACAGTACACACATCCTTATTTTAAACTTATTTTCAAACTTTCACACACACCAATACAACCATCAAATGATTAAATGTCCTTTTTTTAATGGTATATTGGTTTATATAAAAATCAACCTTGTATGACCCTTACATGCCACTTGCATTAGGAATCAAAGACAGCACATTAAAGATATACATCCTTGATTAAACATTTTAATATTTTGAATACTGTAAAATTATTGTGTTCTCAAAATATTGAGATTATTAAATAATAAAATGTTCAAAGATTAGACATCCTATATAAAACAAATACACCATTAAAATCTACTCTTTCTTATTGCTTGGGTCCCTTGAAGCTTACACAAAACAACAACAAAAGTTATTATTACCGATAAATCTGTTTGCATTTCTGTTCATCACAAAATTTTCTCCTATAATGTGATGTGTGAAATGTGAAAATGGAGACCCATAATACAAGATTCATACCAACCTTTATTTTCCTTTCCAGCTATCTTTTATGGTTGAAACTCTTTTATATTACTACACTTTCACAGAAATGACATTAATTATAATTATATCTCTGCTTTTTTTTTTTTTTATAGACTTGTTATGTGCTGTATGGCAGATTATATAAGACTTGTTATGTGCTGTATGGCAGATTATATACGACTTGTTATGTGCTGTATGGCAGATTATATAAGACTTGTTATGTGCTGTATGGCAGATTATATAAGACTTGTTATGTGCTGTATGCAGATTATATAAGATGTTATGCTGTATGCAGATTATATAAGAATGTTACGTGCTGTATGGCAGATTATATAAGACTTTATGTGCTGTATGCAGATTTATAGACATGTACGTGCTGTATGGCAGTTATATAAGACTTGTTACGTGCTGTATGGCATTATAAAGACTGTTACGTGCTGTATGCGATTATATAGACTGTAGTGCTGTATGGCAGACAATTTTTTTTTTTAAGTTGTTCTCAGGCATTTCACAAAGAAAGAAATACATGTCTCAAGGTTACCTACAAATCATTGAATGCATGTTGAGTTGAAAATATCTGTAGTTCAGTCCTCAATGCACATAAATCATCATTGACTTAAAAGGCAACTCCACCCTTAAAACAAACACTTGCTCCCAATCTAATCAAAATTCAGCACATTATAAGATGTATTACCAATATTTTAAGATAATTATTGCCCCCATTCTGGCAAGGAAGGCTCCTCCCCTCCATGCAGTCAACAAGGCTGTGAATGCTGAAATCAACAATGATTGACTGCATTTGTTTGCTGCTTTCTCTGCTCATGATCTAGTTCTAAAAGAAAAGGGGAAAAAAACACACCCCCTAGAAAAATAATACAAATTAGTGTGGCCATTGTTCAGTTCCTAAAAGCTCTTTAAACCGGGGAGGGGGGTGGGAACCTCTGCAAGAAATGGAGAGAATATGGGCAATACTTATCATTAGAATAGAAAACATTAAGTTGGGGTTAAAGGCAAATAAATTAATAGTGACCTTTTTTTTAAGGGTGGACATGTCTTTTAAGTTCTCCTTTAACCTTTTCTATAGAGGGACAGGGCCAGCCTTGATATGGGCGACCTGTGCGACCGCACAGGTTGCATTACATGGGGGGGCGCCAGCTGAGAGTCTAGTCATGGAGTGTTAGTCAAAATTGTGCATCAGTGCCAAAGCCCCACACTTCCCACACATAAGCTTAGTTAAGTGTCTGTATGCTGTGCTTTTTCGTCTGTGCATTTAGTATGTTACGTGTTATGTAATAATACACGCATCATATATACAAGCACGCACTGAAGTTACTGAAAGACAGTAAGTGCATGTGGGATATTGATTTGAAGCAGGCCAAGGCAAGCAGCATTCAACAGTGTATTGTGTGTAGCAGGGGGGGGTGTTTTGGAGGGGTGGTAGGCGCCAGTAACAAATTTTGCACAGGGTGCTATTTATCCAACTGTAGAGGGAGTGACATTCTATATTTGCAGAATATTTCATTCTTGGTATTATATTGCTTTGGACATGCAACGACTTGTATGTATTCATTTTCAAAAACTTTGGGCCTAAAGCAATAAGAAATGCAAAAGTTTGCCCATGCTATTATTTTGCAGCAACCAATCAGATTTTTTATTTGGTTACTATAGCATCTGATTTGCTGCAGATAAATAGTACCAGCTTTTAGTTCTTAAAGTTTGTACAAATTATCAGAATGCTATTAATCTAAAAGTTTAAAGGGATGTCCACCCTTTTTTTTAAAACTTTTATGGTACAGTAGGTTTCCCTCCCCAGCCCCAACTACCATATATTATGTCCGAAAACTCCCCTGATCGTTACTTCCCCATTCCCCCTTTCCTCCCGGCGTACTGTCTGGCCCTCTGCTTGATGAAACTGCAAGCAGGGGGCCGGACCGGCAGCCGGTCCATGATTGCCTAAGAGGCAGACAATCACGGACGCAGCTGCCAGCAGTTCAGAACGCCGGAGGAGAGAGGCAGGTAAGTAACAATTGGGACATAATTTTCTGGACATAATAATATAGCGGTGGGGCTGGGGGAGGGAGCCCTACTATACCTCAAAGGGGTTTTACACTAGGGGAGGGAGAGGAAAAAGGGAGGGGGGCTGCAGTGGCATGAAATTTTCCCGGGAGGAGAGACAGGAGGACTCTGCCAGGCTCCTGGTGGCCAGTTTTTGGACTTGGGGAGGACAATGCAGGGCAGCCATTTGAAACAAGGATGCAGGTAAGGATTTTATACACTACAACAGTGGGGCCAGTAGTGGGTTAACTACTAGTTTTGGGGGTGGACATGCCTTTAATTAGCCACTGTGATATCTACAGTGTGATATCTATGTCTGTGATATCTACTGGATCAATGGGAAATATCAAGAGGTTGAATTAATCCATCATTTAAGTAATACACTTAACAGTATAACCTGCCCTTATATTTTTCTTTCATGTTTATGGAACCAAAAGAAAATATTAAAAAGAAAGAAAGAGAAAAAGATCTTCTGTTACAATGACCATAATTATAATGATATATATCCGACATTATTCTGTTAGGAACAAGAAAAAAGCTTTTGTATTTGTTGGTGTTACATCAAGGAGCCTCATGATGATAATGTAAAGCTGCATGTGCAGATAGGCAATTAATTATATTTAATCATGTTTCTATCATATATGTTTCTACTGAAACACTTAAAATGTGTTAGGTTATATGTAAAACTGAATTGCCGCTTATATTTAGTAACATATCTTCATCCTTCCGCAGTAAAACAGGTCATGATCTAGTTATAACAGGTCCATCTGCCGTCTGTTTCCTTCTGTGGATCAAACTAAAACAATATGTAAGATTCTCCATTCTTTAAACAATAAGGAATAAGAAAGACTTCTGGGTCATTTTCAGTTTTCATAGCCATACTGAAACAGAAGAGCAGTTCTAATTTTCTGTAAGAGGTGGTTAGAACATGGTGCATTTAAGCCCCCACTAATATTTTTTTTAAATTACTTTTGTTAAAAAAAACCACAAAAAAACATACAGTATATTTTCATTGGCCATTTGGACCATTTTCCAATTTATTAAGATACATTTACATTTTGTAAAAAAACAAAAAAATCACAATAAAATTAAAATATCAATTGTCTCAATGTAACACAAATTATGGAAAAAAATTAAATGTTCTGAAGATTAATTTTCCTGTTAATTCCTTTAGATTAATTTAGGTATCAAAAACTATAAACTATACTT
Organism: Hymenochirus boettgeri; assembly: GCA_019447015.1. Lineage (NCBI taxonomy): Eukaryota > Metazoa > Chordata > Amphibia > Anura > Pipidae > Hymenochirus > Hymenochirus boettgeri. The sequence goes on along the minus strand of CM033469.1, from coordinate 78,552,515 downwards.
GAAAACCTTATGCACTGCACTATAACTGATTATCTGCAAAGGGTTTTCCAATGACATGATAACCTACAGTATGAGGGGTCAGCATAGTCCTGCTAGACTATTAGGCTGAGGCCACACTGCAACGCACAGGAATCTCGCACAAAATCGAGAGCGTATCGCACGCAATTGTGTGCGCTTTTCTTGTGCGTTCGCGTTTCGCCATTTCGTGTGGAAACACTGCGTTAACTCACCAAAAATGGTGAACGCATGTGTTACCAAAACGCGAACGGACACACAATCGCATGCGCATCGGAAATCGCGGGAATTTCGCGTTTCCGCTATTCCGTTTTAGCGAAAAACGCGGGCGCAATCGCAAAACGCATGCGCAAACTCTCGAAAAACTCGATAGTGTGGCTAGCCCTTAATGGACACTTGTCACTGAGAAAATTTGTCGCTAAGCCATGCAATTTAATGGCATGTTTGAAAGATAGGAAATAGATTTCGATCATTTCTGATTCTACAATTGCAACTGCTTCTATCAACAACATCTGCTTTACTTAAGGCTTGTACCAAAGGCGATTTCGCCTTTGATCCCTGATGATAATCCCCTGTGTTTTGTCAGGTGTCGTGTGTTGATCCGACAGGCTGTTCAATGAACGGCACCCAACTGAAAGCATACACAGAGGCCATTATATCCCAAAGTGCCCATTGTTATCATAGATGCAGGTATGCATTGCCCATATGTACAAAACTTTAAATAGTAATCTATAGTATATCAATAAATATAGAGATTGGCAGACAAAAAGAGGAATAGATTATTGATATAGACTGAGAGATAGACAGATATATAGACAGACAAAAATAAATACTTTGGGTAGTAAACTTTTCTTTTTGGAGTGAGCTAAATTTTTTTCCAGTGCCCCTTGAAAGCTGCAAGAAAAATGTTATCCCTTTGTTATAGACTTCTGAGGAGTATATTTTGATTAGCCTTTTTCTGTGCACATAATTTAACTTCTGATTTCCATTTATCGTGTTCTCCAGTTGATAATTAAGTTCTTATTTGACTGAAAATTAGACTAATATTGCAGGATGCCCTTTAGTCATACCCAACCACAAGATCTGAGGTCAATGTTTCACAAGCTCACAATTAACTTATTAACCCTTTCATTCATTTCCACCTCATCGTGTTGTCATTTTAAGTTGGTATTAAGCAGAGGATTTATAAATGTGAATACAATTTTAGAATGGTACATGATGTTTTTTCTCTTTCTTGTACTTAAGCGTGAAGAAAAAATATTTATTTATTTATGCTGTTTTTTGGCTTTCTGATTTGTAGCCCTCCTTCCAGAGTGGGTCATGTGCACTTATACATAGTTGCACATGCCAGTCAGTTCTGTAGCCTCTTCCCCACCTGTCAAACTGTAAGTAAACTAGTGGGGTGAACTGACTGAGCACTATGGAAATCAATTTTACTGCAGAAACCTGCAAAATTTTAGATTAGTTCTCCACAATAATACTGATTTCCAAAGAGAGAATAGCAGCTTGTTAAAAATTACCTTCATTTCTCCTAGAAGAGGGGAAAAGTAAAAAAAAAAAAAAAAAAAAAAGTAACAGCCCTTAAGTGTAAGTGATTAAAAGGTAAAAGTGTAGGTGAATGCGTGAAAGACCAATGGGGATATTTATAGAAGTGACAAGATTAGATAAACTTTAGTCATTTCTGTTGAGATATTGTTTATCTGTTGAACAATAACTGTAGACATTGGACACTATAAAAATTAGAGACTACATAATTTTCTTTAAAGGCATTCTGCCAGAATTTCAGACAGTTAAAATGTACTAACAGCCCCAAATATCTTAAAGGAGAATAAAGAGGTTTTTTAGGGAAAAATTGCCAGCATTCCTGTGCTTACCTCTTTCTTCCAGTCTTATCTAACTGTTTTGCTTAGGTTCCTCTCAACCCTTTAAGCTGTGGTTATTTAGGCCCATGGGGGTGACATTAAAAGGATTTCTGATATTTTCCTGTGACTGGACAAGTATGTGCATGGACATTGTCTAACGATACATACAAGCAATTTTCCTTCCAAGTTGACATAACTGTTGTGTTGACACAGTGCTCTCTCCATTTAATGGATAAAGATTGAACTGTAAAGACCCACATGAATTGTTTTCTACATGACTTTATATTTGTACATTAAAGAATATATCCTTTTATTAATGGATATCACTAGTGTAAATGTGTGTAGTGTAGTATTGCACATTTATACGCCTATGATCATTTTCATTATTAGCGTCAACACTGAAACATGTAGAGAGATCTTTGTTAAAGGGGCATTAATAAAACTTGCAATTTTTTCTTAATTGTACACAGGAAGCGTGTTCTCCGTAGTGTGATGTCAAAAATGGATAGAACTTTTTGTTGTTAACTGTTTTTTTGGGGGTGTTTTTTGTTTTTTTAAACCGAACATATAGAACTGCTGTTGATATGTGGTGGTTTTTATTTAGTTCCATTTGACTTTTATAAATGCAAGGGTTGGAAAGTATTATATGTACAAAGAATTGTAGTCTTTTTTCATGTTATATTCCTACTGTTGAGAATTGTAATGAATTTTCTTTTCCCCATTTAAATCTTTAATTATGATGTTTTTCTTCAATATCAGGTTCCTTTGTTCTATACACTCCTATTTAACTTGTAAAATACAGTAATGTTCAGTTTAGAAGTAAATTTCCATAATTTAAATATTAGGAAGCTGTGCAAGGTATAGAATGGAAGAAAAAACAGCTTTATTGTATGTTATTTTATGAAAACTGGGTATTTTAAATAGCAGAACACTGCAGAGAACTAATTTACACTTAAAATAAATTATTTTCTGCTTGGGGACTAGCAGAGCAATCAGGCGATCGGTACCAGCACACACAAACTATTTAGCAGTTTAAACTGTCTCTAACTGGTACAGAAAGTCAAAATAGAAAACATGGTACTCTAAAACTCTTTCAAAGTAACCGGCCAACATCATACTGTATAAAAAAAAAAAAAGGCAACATAAACTTTTAAAAATGTAGTCATATGTATCGTAGCCAATAAGAAATCTTTTAAAAGCTGCTTTGTTAGCAGGCATTTCAGGTCTGTACGTGGAGCGAGTTCCTTTTTAAAAGGAGAAAACAGTATACAGTATTTAAAGGAAAAAAAAATCCGCTCAACAATGTCTGTAAGCCATGCAGGGTGTTTGAACATATGGGTGAGACTTCTATTGAACACTGAAGAAATTAGCGAGATACACAACAAAACGAAGCTCATTTTAAGTTTCAGTAAATATAAATGTTTATATTGCTGGTTTCTGCAAATAATGTCTTTTAAATGGCAACAAATCCTCTATGAATTGTTGTGCAATATAATGTATATTGACTATTAAGTGTTAGAAGATATACACAGTAGGGGACCCCCAATCCTAAACACTATATTTGAAGTCTTTAAAATCGGCACACAGTTGTACTTATCCAATTGTTCCCAAAGGTGGGTAAGTACATTTCTGCCCGATTTTAAAGATTTCAATATAGCGTTTAGGGTTGGGGGAGGGGGTAGTCCCCTAAAGCGTGTGCATTTGGACTTTTACCTTTATTCTCAAGGGAAATTTAGATTTGAAATAGTTTAAAACCCTTTTAAAAACAGTCTAATTCTGTTCAGTATCTTGACCTGAGAATATACCATCCCAGTTGATATGCTAAATAGCTATATTTATCCAGGGAATATTTGCTTTGCAGAAATAAAAGTCTTTGTTAACCAGTGCACTTTTCATTTTGATACGTTAAATTACAATATTTATTGCAATATTCTCTAAGCTTCCAGTTATTTCATACAACATACAGTAAATTTAATTAGAAATTACAGATCAAACTGAACACCTTTTATAGTAGAAACTTAACCAACTGCGAGAGAAAATGATCATGCAGCAAATTCAGGTACCCACCACCCATTTCTGTGCTGGCAGAGTTCCACTTCTCAACAATGTCAGGGTGATTAAAGTCCCCCATAATCCCAAACTTTCAACCCTTGCCCCTGCATATGAAGCTGACTTACTTCCTCACTGCCAGCATTTGCATTAACTGTTGCCCAATTACACCCATATGCCTCCGCTTTAAAATCCATATCAACAGTTCTCTTATTTTAAATTTGGCTTCAACTCTTGTTTAAAATAAATATATACCCCTCCTTTTTCTTATTTTCTCTTATCATACCAAAGCAATTATCTCTTATTCTCCCAATTTTTCATCTACGCTTCTCACATTTGCAAACAGTACATTTTAGATTATGATTCTGTAATTTATTTATGCACTTTAATAAAACATGCATTCATCTCTATGCTAGCCCCCCCCTTGCTCACTGCCCACTCACGCCGAGTCTTACCCACTCCGCTACAACTCTCCAAGACTTACGACACCCCCCACCACCATGTGTTCATAAAATAAATGCTTTTTTGAGACATAATACAATCTTGGCATGAAAGGGTATGTCAGTAACACTGACACGTTTCCTGCCCAAGGCCAAGCACTTTTTGAAAGGTTAAGCCTTAAACTATAGTTCTTTTTGGTAAGGTTTAAAAATATAGTTATTTTAATAATGCAATTCTGTTGTATTTCTAGAGCTACATTCATGGAAGCAGTCAAGCCCAATTGTTGCAGAATCTCACATCATTCTTTTGCTAAGTATCCTTTTACAGGTGTTATTTGGCTTCAAATAAATCAAATCAAAGGTAGGCATCATTGGTGGGGAATATATACACTACAATTCAAAACATTTGGTCACATTTGTTTTTAAAACAACATCAAAATGAACAGAAAAGACGTTTGCTTAATTTTGTTTTTTTATGAAATGTAAAGTAATGTGTGGGGATACAAAGATTGTTTTAACACTGTTAAATCTCAGCACTGTGTTTTCAACACTATTAAATCTCTGTTCTGTGGCTGAGCATGATCGTGATTTGCTGTAATGTGGTTGTCAGCTTCTAGACTGAAGCTTCCGTGAAGAGAAGAGTAAGCATATACTTAAGGATTATTGAAGCTGACCCCTAGTTCCCACAGGTATTTTTCAAAAGTAACCCAACATCCACAGCTTGAGTAGAGGTAAGACACAGCTTTGTATCTTTGTGAATGTGCTCTGTCTATTGGGACAATGGTGTCTGGAGACGTAGCTAAGTTTTTGCATTATCTACACCTCTTGATAAATAAGGGGGAAATACATACTAGTTTTTTAAACAGGTGTGTGGAGCTATAACAGGTCAATTTTGAGGTGCACTCCCTATTTCCTGCCACGAAACGGTAAGGGTTAATCAAAAAGTATGAAAGGGAGGCACACTCCAAAAGTGCTTTACAGCAAAACTTATGTGTTAAGTGCTGAAACACAGTCCAACTACACACAACGTTTCAGGGGTTTCCCCCCCCCCCCCCTTCCTCAGGAAATACATACTACTACAATACCCCCTTTCCTGTTGCCTAATTCCACCCATATTGCCTCCACTTTATCATCCATATCACCAGTTATCTCTTCTTTTAAATTTGGCTTCAATTCTTTTTTAACATAAACACATACTCCTCCCCCTTTCCTTTTTTTTCTGTCCTGCCTAAACAAGGCATATCCTTCTATATTTACAGCCCAGTCGTGAGAACTGTTCAACCACGTTTCTGCTATACCTATTACATCATACTTTTCATTCAATGCCATCATTTCCAATTCACCCATTTTGTCAGCCAGGCTTCTCGCATTTGCAAACATACATTTTAGATTATGATCCTGTAATTTATTCGTACACTTTGATACACATTCCTCCCTATCCCCTATGCTAGCCGCACCCCCCTTTCCACCCACCACTGGCCTATCTACACCCTGCTTTCCTCCTGGACAATCTATCCCAGTGAGACTGCTAATACCCTCCCCCCCCAAACCTAGTTTAAAATCTCCTCCAACCCTCTAGCCATCTTCTCCCCTAAAACAGCTGCACCACCATCAGTGAGGTGCAACCCATCCCTACTAAAGAGCCTGTAGCCGACAGCAAAGTCTGCCCAGTTCTCAATAAACCCAAACCCTTCTTCCTTACACCACTCTCTTAGCCACGCATTAATGCTCCTAAGCTCCCGCTGTCTCCCTGGCTTAGCACGTGGCTGCGGTAGTATTTCTGAAAACACTACCCTGGAGGTCCTTGCTTTTATCTTGGCCCCTAGTTCTCGGAAATCATGTTTAAGGACCTCACCTCCACCTCTAACTTTGTCATTGGCACCAATGTGAACCAAGACCGCCGGGTCACACCCGGCCCCACCCAATAATCTGTCTACACGATCCACCACATGCCGAACCCTAGCACCAGGCAGGCAACACACAGTTCGGCATGTAGGGTCTTGGCGGCAGATTACCCTATCTACCTTCCTTATAATGGAGTCCCCTACCACTACCACCTGCCTTGCATTCCTGACCCTTCGTTCCTCCTCCCTTGTATCAGAGATGGCAGTCCCCTGGGTGCTCAAGGGACTAGCCCCCTCCATACACGCTAATTCCGAGGTGTCCTCCTCCACTTCATTACCTAAGGCGGCAAATCTGTTGGGATGGACAATCTGGGAAGAAGCCCCCCTACTCTTCCGTCCCCCACTTCCCCTAGTAACCCTAACAAAACTACCTCCTTCCTCATCCTTTCTTGTCCCTCTTCCACCCACCTCTATACTGGCCCCAGCCAGTGCCTGGTGACCCCCCAGTTCTGCCAATCCCCGCAATGCTGCAAGCTGCCCCCTTAGACTCTCCACCTCAGCTTCCAAACGGGCAACCCACTCACACCTGACACAGACATAGGTTCCCCGGAACGTCTGCTCCAGGTTCCTATACATGTGGCACGATGCACACTGCATGGTACTGCCAAAACTGTCCCTTCTAATACACCACACCAACACAGTGACGCACAAACCTTGTTTAATTGTCCTTCTTGTTTCAATGTCCTTCTTTTTATATGTCCTTGAGAGCAAGGTCCTTAAGAGGAAGGGACACTCACAAGTTCGTTACACTCAAAGGAAACTTCCTTTTGTTAGGTCCAAACCACAGGCCCAACAACTGTGACTCCTATTTAACTAATAGGCCCCAACCCCCACACCAATTAGTGCAAGAGCCAGAAAGAGAGGGAAAAAACAAAACAAAACACTTATTAACCCTTTCACAGGCTGTTTGTGATTACAACAGGTACAATACTAGAATATAGAAGTCCAGAGCACCCCTTTAACTGGAAGAAGAAAGATTAGTCTGCTTACTGCACACACAGTCCTGCAAACACAGTCCTTAACACAGTACACACAATCCTTATTTTCAAACTTATTTTCAAACTTTCACACACACCATACAACCATCAAATGATTAAATGTCCTTCTTTTTTAATGGTATTATTGGTTTATAATAAAATACACCTTGTATGACCCTTACATGCCACTTGCATTAGGAATCAAAGACAGCACATTAAAGATATACATCCTTGATTAAACATTTTAATATTTTGAATACTGTAAATTATTGTGTTTCTCAAATATTGGGATTATTAATAATAAATGTCAAGATAGACATCCTATATAAAACAAATACACCATTAAAATCTACACTTTCTTATTGCTTGGGTCCCTTGAAGCTTACACAAAACAACAACAAAGTTTTATTACCGATAAATCTGTTTGCATTTCTGTTCATCACAAAATTTTCTCCTATAATGTGATGTGTGAAAATGGAGACCCATAATACAAGATTCATACCAACCTTTATTTTCCTTTTCCAGCTATCTTTTATGGTTGAAACTCTTTTATATTACTACACTTTCACAGAAATGACATTAATTATAATTATATCCTCTTTTTTTTTTTATAGACTGTTATGTGCTGTTGGCAGATTATATAAGACTTGTTATGTGCTGTATGGCAGATTTATCGACTTGTTATGTGCTGTATGGCAGATTATATAAGACTTGTTATGTGCTGTATGGCAGATTATATAAGACTTGTTATGTGCTGTATGGCAGATTATATAAGACATGTTACGTGCTGTATGGCAGATTATATAAGACTTGTTACGTGCTGTATGGCAGACATAATTTTTTTTTTTTAAGTTGTTCTCAGGCATTTCACAAAGAAAGAAATACATGTCTCAAGGTTACCTACAAATCATTGAATGCATGTTGAGTTGAAAATATCGTAGTTCATGTCCTCAATGCACAATAAATCATACATTGACTTAAAAGGCACCTCCACCCTTAAAACAAACACTTGCTCCCAATTCTAATCAAAATATTCAGCACATTATAAGATGTATTACCAATATTTTAAGATAATTATTGCCCCCATTCTGGCAAAGGAAGCTGGCTCCTCCCTCCATGCAGTCAATCAAGGCTGTGAATGCTGACATCATACCCAATGATTGACTGCATTTGTTTGCTGCTTTCTCTGCTCATGATCTAGTTCCTAAAAGAAAAGAGGAAAAAAAACAACCCCCCTAGAAAAATAATACAAATTAGTGGCTGGCCATTGTTCAGTTCCTAAAAGCTCTTTAAACCGGGGGAGGGGGTGGGAACCTCTGCAAGAAATGGAGAGAATATGGGCAATACTTATCATTAGAATAGAAACATTACAGTTGGGGTTAAAGGCAAATAAATTAATAGTGACCTTTTTTTTTAAGGGTGGACATGTCTTTTAAGTTCTCCTTTAACCTTTTCTATAGAGGGACAGGGCCAGCCTTTGATATGGGCGACCTGTGCGACCGCACAGGTTGCATTACATGGGGGGGCGCCAGCTGAGAGTCTTAGGTCATGGAGCTGTAAGTCAAAATTGTGCATCAGTGCCAAAGCCCCTACACTTCCAACACACATAAGCCTTAGTTAAGATGTCTGTATGCTGTGCTTTTCTGTCTGTGCATTTAGTATGTTACGTGTTATGTAATAATACACGCATCATATATACAAGCACGCACTGAAGTTACTGAAAGACAGTAAGTGCATGTGGGATACTTGATTTGAAGCAGGCCAAGGCAAGCAGCATTCAACAGTGTATTGTGTGTAGCATGGGGGGGGGGGTTTTGGAGGGGGTGGTAGGCGCCAGTAACAAATTTTGCACAGGGTGCTATTTATCCACTGTAGAGGGAGATGACATTCTCATATTTGCAGAATATTTCATTCTTGGTATTATATTGCTTTGGACATGCAACTGACTTGTATGTATTCATTTTCAAAAACTTTGGGCCTAAAGCAATAAGAAATGCAAAAGTTTGCCCATGCTATTATTTTGCAGCAACCAATCAGATTTTTTATTTGGTTACTGTAGCATCTGATTTGCTGCAGATAAATAGTACCAGCCTTTTAGTTCTTAAAGTTTTGTTACAAATTTATCAGAATGCTATTAATCCTCCGCTTAAAGGGCATGTCCACCCTTTTTTTTAAAACTTTTATGGTACAGTAGGTTTCCCTCCCCCAGCCCCAACTACCATATTATTATGTCCAGAAACTCCCCTGATCGTTACTTCCCCATTCCCCCTTTCCTCCGGCGTACTGTCCTGGCCCTCTGCTTGCATGAAACTGCAAGCAGGGGGCCGGACCGGCAGCCGTGTCCATGATTGCCTAAGAGGCAGACAATCACGGACGCAGCTGCCAGCAGTTCAGAACGCCGGAGGAGAGAGGCAAGGTAAGTAACAATTGGGGACATAATTTTCTGGACATAATAATATAGCGGTTGGGGCTGGGGGAGGGAGCCCTACTATACCTCAAAGGGGTTTTACACTAGGGGAGGGAGAGGAAAAAGGGAGGGGGGCTGCAGTAGGCATGTGAAATTTTCCCGGAGGAGAGACAGGAGGACTCTGCCAGGCTCCTGGTGGCCAGTTTTTTGGACTTTGGGGAGGACAATGCAGGGCAGCCATTTGAAACAAGGATGCAAGGTAAGGATTTTATTACACTACACAGTGGGGCCAGTAGTGGGTTAACTACTAGTTTTGGGGGTGGACATGCCCTTTAATTAGCCACTGTGATATCTACAGTGTGATATCTATGTCTGTGATATCTACTGGATCAATGGGAAATATCAAGAGGTTGAATTAAATCCCATCATTTAAGTAATACACTTAACAGTATTAACCTGCCCTTTATATTTTTCTTTCATGTTTTATGGAACCAAAAGAAAATATTAAAAAGAAAGAAAGAGAAAAAGATCTTCTGTTACAATGACCATTAATTATAATGATATATATCCGACATTATTCTGTTATGGAACAAGAAAAAAGCTTTTGTATTTGTTGGTGTTACATCAAGGAGCCTCATGATGATTAATGTAAAGCTGCATGTGCAGATAGGCAATTAATTATATTTAATCATGTTTCTATCATAATATGTTTCTACTGCAAACACTTAAAATGTGTTAGGTTATATGTAAAACTGAATTGCCGCTTATATTTAGTAACATATCTTCATCCTTCAGCAGTAAAACAGGATTCATGATCTAGTTATAACAGGTCATCATTGCCGTCTGTTTCCTTCTGTGGATCAAACTAAAACAATATGTAAGATTCTCCATTCTTTAAACAAATAAGGAATAAGAAAAGACTTCTGGGTCATTTTCATGTTTCCATAGCCATACTGAACACAGAAGAGCAGTTCTAATTTTCTGTAAGAGGTGGTTAGAACATGGTGCATTTAAGCCCCCACTAATATTTTTTTTAAATTACTTTTTGTTAAAAAAAACCACAAAAAAACATACAGTATATTTTCATTGGCCATTTGGACCATTTTCCAATTTATTTAAGATACATTTCACATTTTGTAAAAAAACAAAAAAATCACAATAAAATTAAAATATCAATTGTCTCAATGTAACACAAATTATGGAAAAAAATTAAATGTTCTGAAGATTAATTTTCCTGTTAATTCCTTTAGATTAATTTAGGTATCAAAAAACTATAAACTATACTTGAAAACCTTATGCACTGCACTATAACTGATTATCTGCAAAGGGTTTTCCAATGACATGATAACCTACAGTATGAGGGGTCAGCATAGTCCTGCTATGACTATTAGGCTGAGGCCACACTGCAACGCACAGGAATCTCGCACAAAACCGAGAGCGTTATCGCACGCGATTGTGTGCGCTTTTCTTGTGCGTTCGCGTTTTCGCCATTTCGTGTGGAAACACTGCGTTAACTCACCAAAAATGGTGAACGCATGTGTTACCAAAACGCGAACGGACACACAATCGCATGCGCATCGGAAATCGCGGGAATTTTCGCGTTTCCGCTATTTCCGTTTTAGCGAAAAACGCGGGCGCAATCGCAAAACGCATGCGCAAACTCTCGAAAAACTCGATAGTGTGGCCTAGCCCTTACTGGACACTTGTCACTGAGAAAAATTTGTCGCTAAGCCATGCAATTTAATGGCATGTTTTGAAAGATAGAGAAATAGATTTCGATCATTTCTGATTCTACAATTGCAACTGCTTCTATCAACAACATCTGCTTTACTTAAGGCTTGTAACACAGGCGATTTCGCCTTTGATCCCTGATGATAATCCCCTGTGTTTTTATGTCAGGTGTCGTGTGTTGATCCGACAGGCTGTTCAATGAACGGCACCCAACTGAAAGCATACACAGAGGCCATTATATCCCAAAGTGCCCATTTGTTTATCATAGATTGCAGGTATGCATTGCCCATATGTACAAAACTTTAAATAGTAATCTATAGTATATCAATAAATATAGAGATTGGCAGACAAAAAGAGGAATAGATAAATTGATAGACTGAGAGATAGACAGATATATAGACAGACAAAAATAAATACTTTGGGTAGTAAACTTTTCTTTTTTGGAGTGAGCTAAATTTTTTTCCAGTGCCCTTTTGAAAGCTGCAAGAAAAATGTTTATTCCCTTTTTGTATAGACTTCTGAGGAGTATATTTTTGATTAGCCTTTTTCTGTGCACATAATTTAACTTCTGATTTCCATTTATCGTGTTCTCCAGTTGTATAATTAATGTCTTATTTTGACTGAAAATTAGACTAATATTTGCAGGATGCCCTTTAGTCATACCCAACCACAAGATCTGAGGTCAATTGTTTCACAAGCTCACAATTAACTTATTAACCCTTTCATTCATTTCCACCTCATCGGTTGTCATTTTAAGTTGGTATTAAGCAGAGATTTATAAATGTGAATACAATTTTAGAATGGTACATGATGTTTTTTTTCTCTTTCTTGTACTTAAGCGTGAAGAAATAATTTATTTATTTATGCTGTTTTCTGGCTTTCTGATTTCTGTAGCCCTCCTTCCAGAGTGGGTCATGTGCACTTATACATAGTTGCACATGCTCAGTCAGTTCTGTAGCCTCTTCCCCACCTGTCAGAACTGTAAGTAACTAGTGGGTGAACTGACTGAGCACTATGGAAATCAATTTTACTGCAGAAACCTGCAAAATTTTAGATTAGTTCTCCACAATAATACTGATTTCCAAAGAGAGAATAGCAGCTTGTTAAAATTACCTTCATTTCTCCTAGAAGAGGGGAAAAGTAAAAAAAAAAAAAAAAAAAAAAAGTAACAGCCTTAAGTGTAATGTGATTAAAAGGTAAAAAGTGTAGGTGAATGCGTGAAAGACCAATGGGGATATTTATGAAGTGACAAGATTAGATAAACTTTAGTCATTTCTGTTGAGATATTGTTTATCTGTTGAACAATAACTGTAGACATTGGACACTATAAAAATTAGAGACTACATAATTTTCTTTAAAGGCATTCTGCCAGAATTTCAGACAGTTAAAATGTACTAACAGCCCCAAATATCTTAAAGGAGAACTAAAGAGGTTTTTTAGGGAAAAATTGCCAGCCACTTCCTGTGCTTACCTCTTTCTTCCAGTCTTCATCTAACTGTTTTGCTTAGTGTCCTCTCAACCCTTTAAGCTGTGGTTATTTGGGCCCATGGGGTGACATTAAAAGGATTTCTGATATTTTCCTGTGACTGGACAAGTTATGTGCATGGACATTGTCTAACCGATACATACAAGCAATTTTCCTTCCAAGTTGACATAACTGTTGTGTTGACACAGTGCTCTCTCCATTTAATGGATAAAGATTGAACTGTAAAGACCCACATGAATTGTTTTCTTACATGACTTTATATTTGTACTTAAAGAATATATCCTTTTATTAATGGATATCACTAGTGTAAATTGGTGTAGTATTTGCACATTTATACGCCTATGATCATTTTCATTATTTAGCGTCAACACTGAAACATGTAGAGAGATCTTTGTTAAAGGGGCATTAATAAAACTTGCAATTTTTTCTTAATTGTACACAGGAAGCGTGTTCTCCGTAGTTGTGATGTCAAAAATGGATAGAACTTTTTGTGTTAACTGTTTTTTTGGGGGGTTTTTTGTTTTTTTTAAACCTGAACATAATAGAACTGCTGTTGATATTTGTGGTGGTTTTTATTTAGTTCCATTTGACTTTTATAAATGCAAGGGTTGGAAAGTTTATTATTGTACAAAGAATTTGTAGTCTTTTTTCATGTTACTATCCTACTTGTTGAGAATTGTAATGAATTTTTCTTTTCCCCATTTAAATCTTTAATTATGATGTTTTTTCTTCAATATCAGGTTCCTTTGTTCTATACACTCCTATTTAACTTGTAAAATACAGTAATGTTCAGTTTAGAAGTAAATTCTATCCATAATTTAAATATTTAGGAAGCTGTGCAAGGTATAGAATGGAAGAAAATTACAGCTTTATTGTATGTTATTTTATGAAAACTGGGTATTTTAAATAGCAGAACACTGCAGAGAACTAATTTACACTTAAAATAAATTATTTTCTGCTTGGTGACTAGCAGAGCAATCAGGCGATCGGTACCAGCACACACAAACTTATTTAGCAGTTTAAACTGTCTCTAACTGGTACAGAAAGTCAAAATAGAAAACATGGTACTCTAAAACTCTTTCAAAGTAACCGGCCAACATCATACTGTATAAAAAAAAAAAAGGCAACATAAACTTTTAAAAATGTAGTCATATGTATCGTAGCCAATAAGAAATCTTTTAAAAGCTGCTTTGTTAGCAGGCATTTTCAGGTCTGTCTACGTGGAGCAGTTCCTTTTTAAAAGAGAAAAACAGTATACAGTATTTAAAGGAAAAAAAAACTGCTCAACATGTCTGTAAGCCATGCAGGGTGTTTGAACATATGGGCTGAGACTTCTATTGAACACTGAAGAAATTAGCAGATACACAACAAAACGAAGCTCATTTTAAGTTTCAGTAAATATAAATGTTTATATTGATGGTTTCTGCAAATAATGTCTTTTAAATGGCAACAAATCCTTTATGAATTGTTGTGCAATATAATGTATATTGACTATTAAGTTTAGAAGATATACACAGTAGGGGACCCCCAATCCTAAACACTATATTGAAGTCTTTAAAATCGGCACACAGTTGTACTTATCCAACTTTGTTCCCAAAGGTGGGTAAGTACATTTCTGCCCCGATTTTAAAGATTTCAATATAGCGTTTAGGGTTGGGGGAGGGGGTAGTCCCCTAAAGCGTGTGCATTTGGACTTTTTACCTTTATTTCTCAAGGGAAATTTAGATTTGAAATAGTTTAAAACCCTTTTAAAAACAGTCTAATTCTGTTCAGTATCTTGACCTGAGAATATACCATCCCAGTTGATATGCTAAATAGCTATATTTATCCAGGGAATATTTGCTTTGCAGAAATTAAAAGTCTTTGTTAACCCAGTGCACTTTTCATTTTGATACGTTAAATTACAATATTTTATGGTCAATATTCTCTAAGCTTCCAGTTATTTTCATACATACAATAAAGTAACTTTACAAATTACCAGATCAAACTGAACACCTTTTATAGTAGAAACTTTAACCAACTGCGAGAGAAAATGATCATGCAGCAAATTCAGGTACCCACCACCCATTTCTGTGCTGGCAGTTCCACTTCTCCAATCAATGTCAGGGTGATTAAAGTCCCCCATAATCCAAACTTTCAACCCTTGCCACCTGCATATGAAGCTGACTTACTTCCTCACTGCCAGCATTTGCATTAACTGTTGCCCAATTACACCCATATGCCTCCGCTTTAAAATCCATATCAACAGTTCTCTTATTTTAAATTTGGCTTCAACTCTTGTTTAAAATAAATATATACCCCTCCTTTTTCTTATTTTCTCTTATCATACCAAAGCAATTATCTCTTATTCTCCCAATTTTTCATCTACGCTTCTCACATTTGCAAACGTACATTTTAGATTATGATTCTGTAATTTATTTATGCACTTTAATAAACATGCCATTCATCCTCTATGCTAGCCCCCTCCCCCTTGTCTCCCACCACTGCTCCATCTACAACCTGCTTACCCAGCAAGACTTACCGTACCCCCCCAACCATGTGTTCATAAAATAAATGCTTTTTTGAGACATAATACAATCTTGGCATATGAAAGGGATGCAGTGTGTAACACTGACACGTTTCCTGCCCAAGGCCAAGCACTTTTTGAAAGGTTAAGCTTAACTATAGTTCTTTTATGGTAAGGTTTTAAAAATATAGTTATTTTAATAATGCAATTCTGTTGTATTTTCTAGAGCTACATTCATGGAAGCAGTCAAGCCCAATTTGTTGCAGAATCTCACATCATTCTTTTGCTAAGTATCCTTTTACATGTGTTATTTGGCTTCAAATAAATCAAATCAAAGGTAGGCATCATTGGTGGGATATATATACACTACAATTCAAACATTTGGTCACATTTGTTTTTAAAACAACATCAAACTGAACAGAAGTACGGTTTGCTTAATTTTGTTTTTTTATAGGAAATGTAAAGTAATGTGTGGGGATACAAAGATTGTTTTAACACTGTTAAATCTCAGCACTGTGTTTTCAACACTATTAAATCTCTGTTCTGTGGCTGAGCATGATCTGTGATTTGCTGTAATGTGGTTGTCAGCTTCTAGACTGAAGCTTCCAGTGAAGAGTACAGCATATACTTAAGGATTATTGAAACTGACCCCTAGTTCCCACAGGTATTTTTCAAAAGTAACCCAACATCCACAGCTTGAGTAGAGGTAAGACACAGCTTGTTGTATCTTTGTGAATGTGCTCTGTCTATTGGGACAATGTTGTCTGGAGACGTATGTTCCCTTTAATGTTTTTGCATTATGCTACACCTCTTGATAAATAAGGGGGAAATACATACTAGTTTAAAACAGGTGTGTGGAGCTATAACAGGTCAATTTTGAGGTGCACTCCCCTATCTTCCTGCCACGAAACGGTAAGGGTTAATCAAAAGTATTGAAAGGGAGGCACACTCCAAAAGTGCTTTACAGCAAAACTTATTTGTTAAGTGCTGAAACACAGTCCAACTACACACAACGTTTCAGGGGTCCCCCCCCCCCCTTCCTCAGGAAATACATACTACTACAAACAAATTACACACATCTAAATTTGCATTCAACACAATTTGTTTTCTTTGGGGTTTTTTTGCTGTTTCTTTAAAATATGTTAGTTTATTATTTTCAGAGTGTAAGATTTCTTAACAACAACTGCAGATGCTGCTATTACCATGGGTATGGTACTCTTAAATGAGGCTGCAACATCAAAGGGAGATGTTGGGAAGAGAAGAAGTAAGTGTTCTTACTAGTTTAGTACAAATATGCAGTCCCGTACTCCTATGGAATTTAATAGACATAGAACAAATTAAAGGGCATAGCCCAAAGCCCTGTTTTCTTAAGGTATTACCTTGAATTTTACCATTCCCCTATCACTTTCTGGTGCTAGCTGGCAATCAAAGCTGTGACACTGACATTGTGTACAATGATTTACGATGGCTGCATGAGCTCACCAAACCATAAAAAAGTGGCACAGTATCGTGGGGGACTGTCAGACTTCAAGGGAAATATCTTACTTATGGAGCACCAGGGAGTAAGGTAAGTAATGTGAAGAAAGTTTTTTTGAGGGTACAGATTGTGTGGGTAAGAGATTGGTGAACAAGCCCTTTAACATCTCCCTACACCTTAAAGGAATAGTTCACTTCAAAAGTGAACTATTCCTTTAATGTATTGATTGAAGACCGGGAGGTTAAGGAGCTATGCTTTACCTTCCGTTCTTCAATCAATGTAAGTGGAGCCAGGAACAAAGATAGAAAAAACTTACCTTTCACCCGATCCACCGCAGCAGCACTGACAGGTCCCAACCGCTTTCTGGTTCTGTATAACTATAGCGCACATTAGGTAAGGTAAGCTTCTTCTATATTCGTTCCTGGCTCCACAGGCATTGATTGAAGAATGGAAGGTAAGGCATAGCTCCTTAACCTACTGGGCTTTAATCAATGCATTTAAGGAATAGTTCACTTTTTGCAGTGAACTATTCCTATAACCTTATTTAGTGTACTGGTTTACTATGTTGTGCAAACCTAGCTCTCTGCTGTATTGGTTTTGTTGTTGGTAAGCTGACTTTTTGTCATCATTCAAACCTCACAAAAATCTTATAGTTTATATGTAAAACTATTAGAAGTTGAAGTACAGTATATAAAGGGAAACTGCAATAAATTTCGATACCTCAATTTACCTTCACTCGTTCCTGTGACTTTGCAACTGTTGATACTTAGCAGAAATTCGATTGATAAGTTAAAACTTTTACAGTGCTTTAAAGACACAAACAATGCATAGCATCGGTTGGCAAAAATGGTTCATTGGTTAGCGTGGGCTTTGCGCTTATTTTCCTGTTGTCTTCCCGTTATCGCAGGATATTGCATCTCCCTGATAGTTTGTGTATTTCTTGCATGGTTATTTTAACAATGTCTGTCTACTGGATGTAACACATTAGCTAGGTATATTTTCCTTCCCTTTGACCCACATTTTTAGGAAAGAGCCAATTGCCATAGGCAGCATACAGTACTAGACAGTAACTAAACTTGAACTAAATGAACATGCTGAAACATGGTGCTCAGTGCTAAGAAAAGCACCTTAATGCTTCCCCTTTATAAAGGGAATGTACCAGGATTTCAGCTAGTGGTTTAGAGTCTGAAAATTCACTAGTTGAAACTACTGCCAAAACTTTGCAGAACTACTGAAATGTCAGCCATCGAGATTTCATGGTATTGGTGTGGAATTACGGTTTCATTTGCTAAAATTTCAAAGCAAAACCTGGCGGACCTATGTTTGCAACTTTTGTAACCACCATGAAGAATAGTTTGATCTGCTAGATTAGATAGAAAAGCAGACAGATCATCAGCAATAGATATTGGCAATTCTCTAACCAACTCTCCAAAGATGTTCCAGTATAAACCCCTGGTCCTGAAATCTACATTATAATATAAAACGAGGTGCCATTGCTACTCAAGTAAATATTGCAGAAAAAACCTTTAGCATTTCACAAGTCATAGTTCTTTCTGGTATCTAAAAGGGTCGCTAAACAGAACAGTAACTTTACATTAATGAAAACCATACAGTAACGTAATTTGCCTCAGAACCTCTAAATAGGGCCTGTGCAGGCTGTCGGCTCCTCCACTACAGCACACTCCCAGCAACACACAGCTACAGGCATGCAAGGTTGGTTTAGGAAAGGGGAGGGGGGGAGAAAGAGTGGATCTGGGGGTGACCTCAAGCTGCACCTTGCAGCCTGCACAACCACTGCAGACCAGGATACAGATAGATAAAAACAGGAGATCACAGGAGTGATCATTGCTGCCTGCCATCCCACTCCCCCCCTTTAAGAACAGTGATAAACTATGCATTTCTGTATAAAAGCTTAAAAGCAAGAAAAGAGTTGTTTCATGCAACAGAAGAATAAACTTTATTTAAGAATACTGTATATTTGGCAAAAAGGTTGTCCTCTAAAGATCAAGATGTGTTATATTATAGTGATTTGTATTGATCACCTAAAAAAGTGTCCAGATGTAAATGTGATAAAAAACAAAAGTTGAATTTATTGAATAAACATTTAATATCATTAATATACACTCTTTTCATCTTCTTTTTAGTTATTTGTCTAGTAGGCCTAGGACTTGTCGTGTTCTTTTTCAGTTTTCTCCTCTCAATATTCCGATCCAAATATCATGGATACCCTTACAGGTATGTTTGCAGAGTTTGTTGAAATGATCAAAGCTTTCTATCTATCTGTCTAGCTTTCTCTATTTTTCTTTCTCTCTCTTTCTCTCTTTTTGTAATTCTTTACATAGGGACAGTTTCAAATACAATTTAAAAAAAATGACATAGCCATGTAACTTGTTATAAGTCATAGCCTCCATTATATGATAAATTTACTATATAAATTCATTTATACATTGAATGGATACAAAGGAATAAAGTATACCTTTTTATTACTATGTGCAGCCCAATAATTTATAATGAATACTTAAGGCTGGTACACACCATGCAATATTTCTGTCCGAACGACCGATAGTTCAGTGTATCGGGCCAAAATAATTGTATGAGTTTTCGGACCTGATCGACTGTTTGTTCGTCCGAATCGGTAGAATTTACAATCGGATAGGTCGGAAAACCATGACCGATCATGTGGTCCTCTATGGACTGCACACTCCGTAGCGACCACTATTGTTGCGACCGACAGTCCTTCCTCCTGGCTGAACAGTCGGTCAGGAGAAAAAGTTGCTGGTGTGTACCATTATATAGAATACAATTGCCTAACATTTTGACCCCCAATTAAGCCATTGCTGGGATCAGATTAGAAATTAACTTATTAAAGGGACACTAAACACATTTCATGTACTTAATTAACTAATTAACTACAAGAAATCTGTAGCTATCATTTACAGGGAGGTGAGAACGCTCATTCCCACCTCCCTGTGAAATAATAGAACGCCCGGGTAACAGTGCTACACAACGGCAATCAATTTAATGTACTTAATTAGTCCTGTTTAGTGTCCCTTGTAAAGGGTATGTCCAGCGTTTTTTTTTAACTTTCTTTTATTCAGTTTAACTGTGTTATGTCTTACCTCCCATTCTTCAAAAAACCCGCAGGGCAGAAAAAGAAACTTACTGTGGATCACTCCAGCGCCAGCTTCTCTGACAGTTTCCAACACGTCCACTCTGGAGATGCGCTGGAGAATGCCGGTGGCATCAGAGACCGTCAGCATTGTTGGATCGATCCGCTGTAGGTTTCTTCTTCTCTCCTGCAGATTTTACTGAAGAACGGGAGGTAAGACACAGCTCATTTACTTTCCATTCTTTAGTTCAACTAAATAGAAATTTTATAAAATGCTGGAGATAACCTTTGAGGGTTATGTCCACCGCCCAAACAAAAAATTGTTGTAGGGAATCCCCCAAAACCTCAACCTTACAAGGTTTATACAAGTGAAAGCTGTCCAGCCTTCATTCCATCACTGCCTCCTGCTTGTCTCCATGCAAGGAAGCAAGCAGAAGGGGCCGGACCGGCAGCCACTCCTGTGATTGGTTAAAGTGCATTGTCAATTTTTTTTTGAGGGGGTGGACATGCACTTTAAAGGAAAACTGTATTTTCCAAGCTCGTCCCCACCTCAGTCTTGGATCTATCTTATGGGAATATGTACTTCTTGCAGAGAATGCAAAAAAATTAATGTGATGCCACAGAAGGATGTTGCTCAACTATTTTTCTAACCTTTAAGCTGGGTGCGCACATTGCCGAAAGACCAATCCCATTGGATCAAATTATATTTGCCAAATATCGGGCCCTCACAGAAAAAAAACCTACCAATACCACAGCAGAGGAACTACCACTGTTGGATCTGGAATCGTTTGGATTTGAATGAAACTTTCTATTGACTGCTATTGGCTCCTTATACAGTACTTTGTTATGGAGAGCTGATAGCGCCCACTGCAATGTGTGCAACCAACTTCATATACATGTTTTGTCCTTTGGAAAGATTTTGTACAGAAATATCTAACTACAACTCGTGGTGCTGCACACTTGAAATGCGCAAACCTGTAAAGTGTGTTTTACATGCGTTACTGTGCATTTGCGACGCAATTCCACTAATATTCTGTTATCAGAGCACATGTGATTTTACAAAACATGGTAATTGCATTCACTTTGAAAACAGAATGCAGCGCACACAATGTGGCCCCCCATATTGTGATATCCTAGCAGGCAATTCTTACAGGCTAACGGATTGTAAAATGCTCTACAGATATGACATGGCAATTATAAATGCTTCCAAACAATGAATTCACTACTAGAGATGGCTGAAACTGCTAAAATCCGTTCCGCCTGCGGATATATGGGAAGAACACCATCCCCAGTGCAACAAGTAGAAGATGTAGATAAGATTGGGTGCTAATAAAATAAGCATTACATCTATTCCCCTGCACACTTGGCTATGGATAAGGAAGCAAAATCTCACTGGTTACCAATGTTCAATCACCCATAGTTCACCCTTAGAGTAAAAAATATTTTCCAGAAATATAGACTAGGTGCATTTACACTAATTTAACAGTCACCTGAGGGATTAAATGTGGGAGCAACAATTAAAATGTTTATGAGTAACTTTACTCATGTTTAGTGTTCTCATCATGGTCAATAATTCAAACTTTTAAGGGGAGATGTTGTAATAAGCGATAATGGCCAAGTAAGAGTAAAACCCACACATCCATGACTAAGGGGGTGTTCCCTGAAACGCGTCGGATGACTATTTCGTTATGTGTCTATTGTAATCAAAATTTGCACACAAGGAAATTATTTTTTGATAACTTAATTTGCCATTTGTTTTGTTTTTTTGCTGTTTTATGGCAAAGGCAATTTTGGCAATAAAATGTGCATTAAAGCATGGTGGAAAGTTAAAGGAGAACTAAACCCAATTTTTTACACTTCAAAATCTAAAAATAATAACTGTTAAATCCTACTATAGTAGGATTAAAGTGAATTTAACCCCCTGAACAACTGGATAAAATAACTGTGTACAGTGACTGGCACACCCCTGACCTCAGTCACATGCTCCCTTGCCTAATCTCTCCTGGTTGGCTAGAGACTACTAGTGGGTGTGACCATCTGTAACAAGTTCCAGCAGTATCTTAGGACTGAGCATGTGTAAAAAACACAATGGTCAGTGACCACACTGTGTGATACGGGAACATTGGAAAATAAAACACAATCCACATGTTAGAAAAGTAAATTTCCTAACAACTATATCAAAATTAGAGGTGAGACACATTACTGCTTTTATATTAAGGTGTTCTTCCTTCTGAAAGAGTGTTGTTCTGAGCGTTTAGTTGTCCTTTAATGTCACATATCATACCTTTTAGAAATATGCTCCATAGTCATCTAACAGCATTTAATTTCATCTTTCATTAGTTTTTTGTTGCTTTTTGTAATTTTGTATACTGATATGTATATATTTTTTAATGTATTTATTTAGATTTTGTCCCCCATGTATGGCTTTTTGTATTATAATATTGTACAGCGCTGTGTCCCCAAATGGGATATAAATAAACATATACATATATACATAAACATGGCAGTAAATATTAATGAGGCCAGTAAATGATGTACATTTTTTCTCACCTTCTGAGTGAGTACACAAATATATTATTATTGTTATTATTATTATTCAATTTGGGGATAAAGTGCAGTAAAAACATACTTTTTCAATTACTATGGAATTTCATTTGTAGTTTGGTAATTTCATTTGTAACAAGGTAAATGTTTTAGTTGTAAACTGCAGTAGGCATAATCATCCAATAATGCTGGCCATACATGAAATAAATATTACATCTATTCAATGTTCGATAATCAATCTGATTTTGTATCGCTCAGGGCAGTAATATCACTACCCAATTGTCCTGTTGCATTTTCTGCTCTTGCCCATTTGTTCCGTTTTCGGATTTTCCCGAGATCCGGGAATCTGAAAACGGAACGAAACTGGTGAGTTTCGCCCATCTCTAATATTCATTGTGCTGATATATAGCATCAGTCCACTTGCTAATAAAACAACTTCAGCAGAGGGACACCAACAAATCTCAGTTTGCATTTCAATTTGAATTTATTGCTGCTTTAAAACAACATGTTTCGAGCGTGCAAGCGCTCTTTTTCACGTGCTAATAAAATGCTGTTGTTTTATTTTCCAGTTTCTTAATTAAATAAAACGTGAGGAGGATTCGCAAGATGTGAAATGTGCACTGTGGATAAAGTATTCTATGCGGTTTTGGTAGCTTTTCATTATTCCCATGTGGGTTACTCTTTTATTTATTGCACACAATAGCCTGCTATGTGTCAACTTGTAAGTTGTTTTATGTTTTTACTGTAAAGATTTACTTGATAATGTTCATCAAAGACGTTGTTATTTATACAGTCTGTTATATCAGAAAATAAATAAACCTTTGAATAAATTTGTCATCACAAAACAGTCCATTAATGCCTCTTTAAATTGTTTATTACTATAATGGTCCATAGGTTGAAAGTGCTTACAAATATCTTCACATACTCAACTTGTCTTAAAGGGCATTTCCACCCCCAAAACTAAAATTGAACCCACTACTGGCCCCACTGTGTAGTTTAAAAAAACCCTTTCCTTACATCTCTGCTCCTTCCATTAACACCTCAATAAATGTTCCTGGACAGTTTATTTAACCTTTTGCTAATTCTTTAATTACTTTTTGTCATCATCAGCTGTGTGTGGTTTTAAAAAAAAACTGCTAGAACCAGACGCAAAGCAAAAGAGAACACAAAAAATGACTTTGCCTCATCCTAATTTAACATGTAGTAAGAAAGAGGAAGGGGACGCCAAACAATACTTCAGACTGCAAACTGTGAAGTAGTTTGGTATCCCCTCCCTCTTCTTACTATGTGTTAAGTGTTCATTAACTGCTCCAACCAATCAGATGTTAGCTTTCAAATGTTAAATAAGATTTGACTGGTTGGGGCAAAATTAGCACCATTTTAAACGATAAGAACTTTTATTGAATCTCCCTGCATGTACTTTAACTACTTGAGAAACCAAAAAAAAGGACATGTATTGCAATGATGAAGTTTAAATCACTTGAAAGGAAGGTTTTAAGTACAGTAACTAATATATTTCCCCAGTTCACCATGGCAGCAGCACCAAATGGGTTAATTCCCCTGCAAGGCAACTGGACAGGAAGTTAAAAGAACAAGTATAAAAGTCCCCACCCCTATCACCTTTTTCTTTTTTCTTCCTGTCCATGTGTACTACAGGGAGTTCGTTAAGCTTACCAGTCAATGTGGTTTTTTTACCAGGTAGAGTTCTCTTTCCACTCTCTCTCCTGCCTGATGCTCCTGCTTGTTGCCCAGTTGGCGAGAGGCTGTGGGGAAGGTAAGTCCGTGGGAGCCTGGAGCCATCAGCCGTGTCTATGTGAGCTGTGCTTCTTACAATATGGCAGACGTATTATTGCATTGCGCTGCCATTCCTATTAGCAGAGTTCCGCTGTTTGTGGATTGCCCATCAGATTCCTGTTCCCATTTGGAGGCTAGCAGCAAGGTGGAGGAGCAGCCTTAGGAATGCCACATGTCAGCCTCCCACCCATTAACTTTCTAGTCAGTAATTTCTTTATATCTTGGGCTGTGGAGCATGTAGAGAGGTGGTTGATGGCTTGTTTTAAAGGTAGGAAAATGGCCTTTCATTTGTTTGGAGACCACCGTTCCCCTTTAAGACCACCTCAATGGAGGTCACCTTTAGTTTTGCAGATTTTAATGGAATCTCCTTTTAAGCCTCTAGAAAAGTCTTCTGTTTGGTTCATAACCCTCAAGGTAGTGTTCCTAGTAGCAATTACCTCAGACTGCAGGGTGGGAGAGATAGGGGCTTGGTCAAAAAAGAGTTGGAGAAAAATTGGCACTCCTTAGCCTTAACAATTTACATGAAAAGGCCAAAGAGCTTCAGGAATTCAGAGCATCTCTTCATTGTGCCAGGAAATTACCAGAAAGGGCAAGCTCCAAGCAAAAAAACTATTAGTAGCTGGATTGTGACATGTATCAGAAAAGGTATAGATTGAGAGGCATTGAGGTCCCTTTGGGGTTAAAAGCGCATTCTACCAGCATCAAAAGACTTTCAGGGAGATTCAATAAAAGTTCTTTGTGTTAAAAATGGTGCTAATTTTGCCCCAACCAATCAGATCTTATTTAAGATTTGAATACAGGGTTCTATTATAGTGTGCAATCACTTTAAAATGCTACTGCGACTAAATATGCATCAATCATGCTGTTAACTTCACTGCTGCTATTGCAGTTGGACTATACATACAAATTATTTTAGTTGAATTTAGATATTACTGTTTTTGGCAACACTACTAAATTATACTGTAAAATCCTCCATAAATATTAGATTTGACAAACATTTTAAAGGGCATGTCCACCCCCAACTATAATCCCCCCCACTAATGGCCCCACCATGTAGTGTATAAAATCCTTACCTCACATCCCAGCTCTGTATGATTCTCCTGTAGTCCCCCCCCAAAATCCCAAAAACTGCCCACCAGGAGGATAGCAGAGTCCATATAGGACTCTGCCTCCTGTCTCACCTCCTGGAGAAGTTTGGCATGCGTACTGCAGCCCTTCTCCCCCTCCCTCTCCCTCCCGTTTTGCGATCCATCCCCCTACCATAAAAACCTTTGCCCATATATTAGTATATCTTCCCCCAGCCCCAACTGCTAAAAAATAATTTTAAGAAAGTCCCCAGAACTCTACTTACCTTCCCTCTCTCCTCCGGCATTCTGAGAAGCCGGCAGCTGCGTCCGTGATTGGCTGCCCCTCAGCCAATCACGGACGTGGCTGACGGTCCTGCCCCCTGCTTGCAGTGTCTTGCAAGCAGAAGGCCGGGCCGGGTGTCGGAGGAGAGAGGGAAGGTAAGTAAAGATCTGGGCACTTTCTTAAAACTATTTTATAGCGGTTGGGGCTGGAAGAAGGCATTCTATTATAGGGCAAATTTTTTTTATAAGGGCGGATATGCCCTTTAAATAACCAATATGTTGTTATGAAGCCTTGTGTAATTTTAATACCATTTCAGGAATATTCAGGATTATTTAGATCAATCACGTTATAAAAACCTCCTCTTAACACCAACAGGGAGATGCAATATCCCGCGCTAACAGGAAAATAACCGCTAAATTCACACTAACCTAAGTACTAACGTTTTAGTGTTAGGTTTTGCGCAGCCTGCGCCATGTCTAAAATTTTTTTTACTTTGCGTAGTGCAAGGGATGCAATAAATTTTGCGCCAGTTTATGCGCGAGTTGTTTGCGCAAAAATTAACGTCTTTTCAATTGTCTTTAAAGCCACGCAAAAGGTCGCAACTTACTGCTAGTGTTTTCACAATGTATTAACAGCGGAAATGCGAATGCGAAATTTATTATAATGAGCAGTGGCGAAACTGCTAGAATCTGTTCTGCCTGCGGATTCGCGTATTTTCGAGAAACATTTAAAATCTGCGGAAAAACCCATTAAAGTCACTGGGAGAAAACAATCTGCACATATCCACCTAAATTTAAGGTAAAATAGCAACTTACTGTACATGGCTCTGGGTTCATTCAAACTGTTATAGCTCTGGTTCAAGTTCGGTTCTAGTCCATCTATAGTCATGAAAATACTGTGCTTGTTCAGAAACCCCTCCCCCTCCCCTTAAAAATCCTGCAAAAGCATTTCAATGGGCACCAGGCACGTACAGTGCCAGAGGTTCATTATAATGAGGGGCCACATAACACTGGCTGGCACATCGTTTTGGCATCCAAACCACTGTCTTGATCCTCCAGAATTGGTTAGTTAATTAACAAACATTCAGCGTTAATTTACGGCCGTGTACATTATCGATAACGCACTGTATCGCTACATTGCAGTACTGTGTGTTTTTAAATAGGGCCCCTAGACCTCTAAAAGGCCTAACACTAAATTCGTCCAAAAAACTTATGGGGGGGTTGTCCTTAGAAGGACTTTTGGGTCCCAAATTGTGTGAATACAGGAGTGGTTAACAACAAGTGCTAATGCACCACACTAAAATTCACACACAGAAAGCAGGGGGGAAAAAATGCTCTCCAACTCCTACACTGACAAAGTGGCGCCTGTCTAGTTGCCTTTTATGTCCAGGGGGTTGGCATGGGTAAAATAGCTGCCATTGGTGAATTTGATACATGAAAACCTTCAAAATTTTCAAACGTGGGTTCAGAAAATCTGGAAAGCGGAATTCAGGTAAATCTGCGAGTTCAGTGAAAGATCTGCAAGATCCTGTCTGTCATCTTTCAAAGATCTGCATACACACAGTCCTGAGTGTTCTCCCTTTACATATCATAGGGAGAACACTTAGGACTGTGTGTTTGCCGCGGCAGACTCCTCTATATGGAGTCTAGCGCAGACAATGGAAATTTTCAGTCTTTCCCGAGCGAGCGTTCGGCGGCCGCACGCTCGTTCGTGAAACGAAGGTACACACAGTACCGATGGTATCAGGGCTTTATCGTTACTGTGTGTACCTAGCTTTACAGAAAGAATCTGATTGACTGTTCCCCAAACCATTTCCCAGGTCCCAGGGCCATTTACAGTAAGTTACTGTATAATTTTTGACAAATTCTAAAAAATGTTAGAATTTTTTAACGCAGCGGAATTCTGGAAAATCTTGCAGATCCTGTCTCATCTTTCAAAGATCTGCATACATGCAGTCCAGAGCGTTCTCCCTGTGAACATCAAAGGGAGAACGCTCGGGACTGTGTGTTTCCCTGGGCCGCAGCAGACTCATCTATATGGAGTCTAGCGTGGCCGATGGAAATTTTCATTCTTTCCCGAACGAGCGTTCGGCCGACCCGATCGTTCGGTGGCTGCACGCTCGATCGGGAAACGAAGGTACACACAGTACCGATAAAGCTCCGATATCGATGGTATCGGGGCTTTATCGTTACTGTGTGTACTCCGCTTTACAGAAAGAATCTAATTGACTGTTCCCCAGACTATTTCTAAGGTCCCAGGGCCATTTTCAGTATTTTTGCCAAATTTTCAAAAATGTTAATTTTCGTAATTTTCTAACGCAGCGGAATTCTGGAAAATCAGCGAGATTCGTGATTCGCGGATCTCAGAAATAGGCCGCGGATAACTATTGCACAATAAAGAATTTGCAAATTCTAGAAATTTAAAATTTACAAAATCGGACATGTCTACAAATCTCAAATCTCGTGTGGAATGGCAAAGCAGGAAGCGCATGAATTTTTCGGTACTGGACAGTGTTTTTTTTAAAAAAGATTCTGGGCATTGATCCCCAGACCTTTTCCCAGGTCCATGGGCCATTTACATTTAGCTACCATTGCTATTTACACTTTAATTTTAGGCAGAGATTTCAGATTTTTTAACTTCCATTGACTGTAATGGATCCGCTTGCAGATTTTTGAATTTTCTGATTTTTTTCGAAAATCCACGAATCTGCAAGCAGAACGGATTAGGGCCATCTCAAGTGCCAAGAGGCTCTTAAAACTTAGCATTTGCTTAATTGTGCCTTAAAAGGTGCTTAAGTCAAAACTCCAAAGAAATTCTGGTTATATGTCATTGCACTGCATTCCAAATACACAATGCATTCTGAGTGTAATAAAATACAATAAAGTCATACAAGGGGGATAAATACATAGATAGTTCAGTACATAAATATATCAATTATATAAATAGAAGTGCTAGAGCTTTGCCACAAAAGGAAAGGAGGTCTCTGCCCTGTAGAGCTTAAAATCTAGTTGTATATATGTGTCTGTGTTTTTAAGCACCAGAAGAAAGTCCAAACCTAAGTTCAATCAAAAATAATTCCTTTTGAGAAACTCCAAAATAGGAAATGACCTTGTACATGAAATCAGCCCTGTAATTGGGAAGCTTAACTGCTTTTGCAGCATAATTGCTTTTATGTTAATCCTGATGGTTTAAAATATTGGTTTATTTGAAGGATACTTGCACATGTATTGTAGCTTAAGGCGCTGAAAGTCATCTATATATTTGTAAAAGAGTAAAAACTTCATCCCATTTAGAATGCACAGTTAAAATTCTACTCATTTATTAGAAAATTGACAAACAGTCTGCAGTTTTGCCTAAACATGTTATAATCAGAAAATGAAAAGTTTTTAAAATACAAAGTGGATAGGAATAATTTTGCTAAAGGAAATAAATAATAAAAAGTTTTAAGTTGTTAATATTGTATTTTTTTAACAATCTTTTGTATTCAGTTAGATCAACTGGACTTAAGGTTTAGTTCTTGAAGACGTTTCGTCATCTGACTGGCTTTCTCAATTCAGAATGACTTGTACAAGAATTGGCAATATAAGTACCCATTAAAGTCCCAATTAGCATATGACAGCCAGGTGTTAGGGACCTTCTGAATGCAAGGTATGGATGCATTGAGGCTAAGGGGTGTTATGGAAACTGCCCAGGGTAAGGTTTCAAAACAGCATTGTACATGGTAGACATTTGGTATCGAACCCCCAACCTTCAGGCTTGGTTTCTTTGTTTTCACATAAATGGCCTCCTGGACACCAGGGAGAATGTTAAACTGGTTTACAGAAAACCAACCCAGGAGAATGATAAACTGGTTTACAGAAAACAACCCAGACGAGTATTTGATATTTGACTCCCACCACCTTTTAGATCACAATTTGGGTGTCATCAGAACCCTGCAACACAGAGCAGAGGCGAAGGCAAAAGAATATCTTAGAGGAGCCCTTAAAACTTGCGGATATGGGACTGGGCGTTTGTCAAAGAAGTCGGAGGAAGAAATTAACACGATTATCAACTGTGAAGGGGGAAAGCAAGACAGGAGAAAGAATATCCAATATGTAGCAGGGGTCTCCGAGAAATTAAAAAGGATTTTCAAAATACACCGTATCCCGGTCTTCTTTAAACGAAACAACACGCTGAGGCAGCAATTGGTACATCTGAAAGACCCAGTACTGAAACACAAGAAAAGCAACATCATATACGCAGTGCAGTGAATAATGCTCTGATTTGTATGTGGGGGAGACCAAATAGCAACTGCACCAATGTATGGCCCAGCACAGAGCAATTCCTTGGGTCAGGACTCAGCCGTGTACCTGCATCTTAAGAAAAAATACATACTTTTGAAGATTGGCAAAGGAACATGACTGATTCAAGAGAGGTGTCAAGGAGGCAATTTATGTGAAAATAAATAAACTATGCCTGAATAGAGATGAGGGGGTTCGACACCAACTGTCTGCCATGTTCAATGCTATTTTGACACCTTACCCTGGGCAGTTTTGATAACACCCCTTAGCCTCAATACATACACAACTTGCATTCAGAAGGTCCCTAATACCTGGCTGTCATATGGTAATTGGTACTTTCAAGGGTACTTATAATATTGCCAACAAATTCTTGTACAAGTCATTCTGAATTGAGAAAGCCAGTCAGATGACTAGCGAAACGTCTTCAAGAACTAAACTTTAAGTCCAGTTGATCTGACTGAATACAACAGATATTCCATGACCTGGATGAATGAGAACCTTCACAAGCATACTTTTGTATTAAAACGCAAGTATGAAACTTGAAAACACCTTGAAACTCTTTTGAAAAGTTTTTGGCAACAACACATCCTCACACACACAATTGGTCATCTGTCTTACCTTATTACTGCTGTATAAGTGTTCAACAAATCGATACCTAGACATTCATTGTGTGAAATATGGGAAAATGTTATCTGTAAATCAGATTATAAAGTTTAGGCTGAATTAGCCCAATGAAGCCATGAAAAGTGTTGCTAATGGCTAGGCCACACTGCTGCGATTTTTCTGCGTTTGCACTTGTTTTTTTAAATCATTGGAATCGCGGCAGCGCACCGAAAATGCGCGTTTTTGGGTACAGTGCAATGCGATTGCGATTTAAAATGCGGAAAGCAAATCACAATCGCATGTGTTTTCCAATACTTAATAAAAAACGCATGCGCAATAGCAACAAAATCGTGCGTTTGCGTTGCAGTGTGGCCGTGCCCTAACCCTGAAAACAAATATAAAAAACGGAACAAAAATATCAACACCGCCTGCTCTATAAATGCAGACAACCCACGGATACATACATTCTCATTATTGCTTTTCTGTTAACTATGGGGCATATTTATAAACGAGCGAAAAGCCAACTTAAAGGCGTATCGCAATTTATAAAATAGCGAAAAGTGTTTTAGCGCATTAAATGGAGCCTATTCTTATCGCCAACTTGAAGATGGGGAAAAGTCCTCTTTTTCCAATGTGAGTTTGTACATTGGATTCTTTCATTCATTTTACTGCACAAATAAATGTCAATCAATGCACGAAAAGCACATGACTACAATTTTTACCTTTTTTTAGGACATATTTATGAAGGTTTATAATTGCACATTTGTCAATATTTGAAGATAATTTCCACAAATACCTTATTTCATGTAAACTTTGTTTGACAGGTTTGTTAACCTTTTTAGGTATTACTTTAGGCTGAGGCCACACTGCAATGCGCCAGAAGTGCATTGTTTGTTGTGCTGTTACACAATTGTGCATGCAATTTTTCTTAAAATGTAAATCGTCCTGTACCACTTAAAGAGAGAATGGAAGTGTATCTTAAACAAAAACACTTCCATTCTCTGGAGCATGGTAAACACCAGCAACTTTTCCTCCTGGTGATTTGGCTCTTCCGACTGGTTGGCCAGAGGAAGGACTGTCGGTCACGGCAATAGTGGCCATCGGCCGACAGTTTACCATGACCGAATGTGGGGTCCATAGAGGACCACACAATCGGACGTAGTTTTCCGCTGTGTCCCGTTATCCTTTTGTCCGATTTGGAAGAGTTTGTGAATAATAAAGAGGCAACTTTCCATTTGGCTTTAAATTTATAAATATTAGTGTTTAAAATAATATATATATTTTTTTAATTTAACTTGTGAAGAAATATTAACTTTGTTTTACAAAATAACAGAAAATACATTTTAAAAAATTACTACTTTTTGCGGCAACACAATGCGACACTTCTCTCCAACCTTCTGGCCTAGCCCTTAATGCGCGCTTGCTTTTCAACTTCCTGGTGTGCGTTCCCCTTTCTTTAACGCGTTCGCTTTTGTTATGTACATTCACCTTCCTAATGCGCGGTCGTATTTATAACACCTGGTCGCTTTTAGAATTGATTGAAAGCAAACACTATTTAGGCAGGTTAAGCTAATCATTGTGTGTAGAAAAAATGTCGGAGGAGCAAGTGGTTTGCTGGTGGCATTGACAAAACCTTGCAGCAGCAGCAATGCTTCATGTGTAAAGGCCACATGTCAGAGCATGGAGGACAGGACAGGTCAGTTAGGATCAGACAGCCTCAGTATGGAGCTCGGTCGGTCGTGCGGCCATACGCGGAAACAATCAGCTCCCTTTACTAAAGGGAGCCAATAACGACCGACTGAAATTTTTCCGTCATTCCCGACCAACCGTAGTGGTGACTGCTGTCGTTTGTCGGCACTACGATTGGTCAGGAAAAAATATCGTTCATATATATGGCCACCTTTAGTCTAAAGTGACGCACAACCTCGTCATCAGACAGCTCATCCAGATGACTAAATCTCCTTTGAAGAAAACGAGGCTGTCTGATCCTAACTGACACATATTCCCTGACCTGTCCTCCATGTGGCCTCTCTGAAGTCTCCACATGCAGCACTGCAGCTGCTGCAAGATTTTGAAAGTGCACCCAAAGTAACACCTTCTCCTCAGACATGTTCTACTCACAATGAGAAGCTTGTTTAAATAGTGTTTCTATTCAATTAAACTTAATTGTTGATGCTTTTCAATTATGTAAAATTTGTAGCACAAGAAGTGAAAAAACACACACAATCATTGTTACCGGCTAGTCAGCTGTTCAATGTAATTGTTACTATATTTGGAACATTGGATTGAGAATTGAGAGAAACAAACAATTCTTAATAAAACTCTTTCGCCTAATGAGCTGATGAAAGCGCATTCTTAATATGAAAGCATATTGGAAGGCGAATGTGCATTGAAAAGGCGACCGCGCATTAGGAAGGTGCATTAGAAAGGCGATTGCGCATTAGAAAGGTGACCGCGCACGGAGCCTTATGTGCGTTAGAAAAGCGATCGCGCATTAGAAAGGCGAACACGCACGGAGGTGAATGTGTGTTAGAAAAGCGATCGCGCATTAGAAAGGCGAACACGCACTAGGAAGGTGATTGCATTACAAAAGCGATTGCGCATTAGAAAGGCGACCGCACAGAGGTGAATGTGTGTTAGAAAAGCGAACGCGCATTAGGAAGGAGACCGCGCATTAGGTGAATATGCATTAGAAAAGCAAACGCGCGTTAGGACGGTATGCATTAGAAAGGTGACCGCACATTAGTAAGGTGAATGCATTAAAAAAGTGAACGTGCATTAAAATTGTGTGCGCAAATGCGCTAATCACACACAACTCCAAGCACGAGCACATGCGCAAACGCACATTGAGTTCATGTAAATCCCAGGTTACACAAAAGGTTCCTGTGATTTCCAATGCACTGCATTTGCAATTCCAATTCTATTTTGGAAACACATGCAATCACCATTTTAAGTGGAATCGCATGGGCTTCCATAAGGGAAATTGGTTGCTGCAACACACGCAAATTGCAAGCGCAATTGCGTGTGATTAAGCTTGAGCATCCCTTTGTGGCGCAGTATGGCTGTGCCCTTAACAACAATGTTTTTGTTGTAGAAACATTAGCCTGTAATGCTACAGAGATTCCTATTTTTTGGGACAATAAAAGTCATGGGAAAAATATTGAAATTAAACTAATTTGTAATATGTTGGTTTGTCATTTTGGAATGTGAGAGACATTTCTGTGGTTATTGTGTTATACTGCCATTTCCGCCTTTTCAAATGGTTTTCGCAATGCTCTAATCTTATCTAATCTCTAGTCGCGTTACCTTTTCGCTCTTTATCGAGCCATTTGCCCATCGTTTTCACTTTTTTATAAATACTGCGAAACGTTTAACAAAAATGCGTTCTTTTCGCTGCGATGTGTCATGTTATTAGCTCTGCGGGAATTTCAGACTTTTATAATTATGCCCCTATGTGTTTTAATTAGCCACTTTTTGTTGGACACAGCTAAATAAAGTAAGATTTGTAAAGAGAAAAAAAGTGTTTCATGGAAGTTTATTAGCTAGGGATCAAAGCCACTAGTGTGTCAACGCTACAATGAAATTAGTAAATACTTCTTGATCCAGGAATTCAACTGATTGCGGTTTAAATTGAGAAAAGGCGCTTGTGTGGGGATATGATTACTGTGTATAAATACATTAACAGGCCATACAATAAACTATCTGGGGCATTGTTCACCAATAGAACATGTCAGAGGACACATGGCCATCCCTTAAGACTTGAAGAAAAAAGTTTAGGCTTCAAGTTCGGAAAGGGTTTTTCACTGTGAGAACGGTAAAGCTATGGAACTGTCTTCCAGTGGACATTGTTATGGCAGGTTCTTTGGTCAGTTTAAAAAAAAAAGCTGGACGAGTTTCTACAAACAAGGAATGTTACAAGTTACTGGTATTGATACATAAAGTAGAGTTGATCCAGGGATATTTCCGATGCCACTTGGAGTCAGGAAGGAATTTTTTTTCCCCTTCATAAATTTGGTGGGTTTTTTTTGCCTTCCTCTGGATCAACAGTTAGGCAGGAAATGAGGATATTGCTAGATGGGTTGAACTGGATGGATGTATGTTTTTATTCAACCTCAAATACTGTACTATACTATACTAAATTCCGGAATAGGTTTTTTTCCCATGTAGTGTCTGGAGTAAATTAAAAGTGCCTTAAGGTGTGTTTTTTCTTTCTTTATTCTGGATAAAGAGAAATGTATCCAGACAGATTTAAAGTTCATTGGAATTATTTACCTACAGTATATTACACATACCTACATATTCTACATATTGTCATCAGTAGAGATGGTCGAACTATTGAAAGTTCGGTCCGTTTTCGAACTTTCGAACTATTGAAAAAGTTCGAAAGCTCGAAAGTTCGAAAACGGACCCATTAAAGTCTATGGGAGGCAAATAGTTCGAAAAGTTCGAGTCAAATACAACTAAAATATTAATGGTAACTTAATTTAAATGGCTGTGGGACCTGGGAAATGGTCTGGGGAGCATGTTCCAATATCCAGGACTTTCGTAAAATCGATTTTACTCTCACACGCGCTACTTTCGAGCTTTCGCGTTCGAACTTTCGAGGTAACATGGACATTTTACTCGCAGATTCGATACTCGCGTATAGGCTGTAATGGAGACTTTACTCGCAGATTCGATGTTGGCGCCTAGATACCATGTACATTTTACTCGCGGATTCGAACATTCGATAAATCTTCGAAAGTCCGGGAAATATCGAAAGTCCGCGTCCGAGATAGTTCGAGAGGTCCGGGTCCGTTCGAACTCGAACAGTTCGGCTCGAACTCGAGTTCGAGTTCTATGCCATCCCTAGTCATCAGTTGAAACATTCCATTTGCTAGGCTTTGCTGTGGCCAGTAGAGTTGCCATTTTAGAGTGTCCTCTCAATTGATTTCACTGATTGGAAATATATATATGAGGAAAATAAGGAAATCCCGGCAGACTGATTGGAATAGGGGTTTTTATTGTTTAGAAGAATATACGGGGCTGGATATTTGTATTAGCAGAAATGATTTTTTGGTTGAATTAAATATTCTTAATTCAATTGAATTTAATGAGATGGTTTCCTTCCTATCACTTTTATTATTCATCTAAGAATTACAATAAAAATGGAAACTGGAATAATGGAAATTTGTATCCAGCCCTTTGTTTTGATATCGCTAGTATATATTGCATGAACCTTGATGAACTAACAGTGTAATTTAGCCAGAATAGAAACTTGGAAATCATTTCACTTAGGGCTTGTTTACACTAGGAACGGAAAAAAGCGCAACCTAAAAACGCAGTGCGTTGAGTGACATTTCAATACATTTTTGTATTTGTTGCTGACCATTTGCATGTATGTGTCCATTTCTGTCCATTGCGTTTTAATGCATTTTTGACCACGTCCTTGGGCAGGACCAATGATATCACAGGAACTCCCAGGCATCCTTTTCGATAAATGGACAGAAATGCAAACATTTATACCGCATGCAGAAGACTACAGAAATGTGTGCAGCAGTGCATTTTTAAAACAGATTGGAATGAAATACAATGCAGCTATTGTGAAATCCTATAGGGCTTTACTGCCTGTCCGTTTTTTAAAACACACCTGTGTTTGTAAAATGGATACAAACTGATGTAGTGTGAACGAGCCCTAAAGCATTTTGAAATAATTTTCCTTTTAAGCCTCCTTGAGAGAGTTCCTAATGTTGTCCTAACTAGGTCATATAAATCTGATTCTATATAAATCTCCCTTTTTACCATGACAGGTTTTTATTTTGATTTAATTTCACACCATACAGCATTCTAATATGCCTACAAGATAGCATCAAGAGTCTGTTCATTTCTTCTGTCTACTTCTATAGGAATTTTCCAACCTATGGCTTAGCTAGCAAGCTTGACAGTTGACAGAATTGTTAAGAAAATAAAGATCTTTAGAATACCTGTTTGACTGACATTAAAGGTTATAAATTAAATTTCAATACCAGGGATAAGAACAAGCTATTAAATTGATAACATTTTATATTCAAACGAAATACAGTAAAATAGCATTACCTTAGAAAAGTAGTGCCAGACGGTCATCTAAAAATGAGATTTATATTATAAGAAGAACCATCCTGTATCAGGCAAATTATGAAGCAGTTATTTGATAGCGAAGATGTATTCTTCTGTTGTCATCCATCCAGAATGGAGGTAACTAACCGAGGACAAACTCAATCGTCTTCTTGCAGTGCTTTATTGTGCAACACGCAACATGTTTCAGCCTCACACTTGAGAAAGACCATTTAAGGTTGAAACATGTATTGCACAATAAAGCACTGCAAAAAGATGATTGAGTCTGTCCTCTGTTGGTTACCTCCATCCACTCTTGACTTATTTTCTGTTATAACACTTAAGGGCTACAGTGTTTGAAGGTTCTGTAACCACAGCACTACCCAGGCTAGAAGGATACTCTGTCTGCTTCTGTAATTTGATGGGGGAGAAGAAGATACTGTACACACACTTCTAGAGCATCTGACCTAATTTCTGGTGTATAAAGGTTTTAAGTGTTTTAAAACCACCCTTTAATTATTTTCTTTCTTTTTTTTACAAGACATTACGGTATGTAAATTTATACGTGGTTAGTTTTTTATTAAACCATACAATGAGGTACATTTTTTTTAAAAAATGTAATATTTACCACAGGTGTAAAATACCAATGGTGTGGTGGATAAATAGGAATAAATTGGAATGATCAATACTGCATGAATTAAATCAAGCTGGAAAGACACACTATTTCATCAGGGTGCTGTTAATTGTTTTTATTTATTCATTGTTAATTGGTACTGTAACTGTTATTTACGGATTTACTGGATTATCACCCATTGAAAATTCCATGGTTTAATAAATATGTTTATTGTGTTTTATATATTTATTTGTTTTTTTTAAACCCTTTTCACTTGTCACTTTAAGTATGCATCATAAAACAAACAAGTCGAGTGTGCATCAGTGAACATTTAAACCACATGCCGAGCTAGTGAGTGGGGCATTTGTCTTTGGTAATCAAACTTAAAGGGCATGTCTACCCTTAAAACAAAAAACTGTTCACTTGTCATTTATTTGCCTCCAATGCCAACTGTTATTTTTACTACGCTATAACATGTATTTCTAACCAGATATATAATGATGCATCGCCTCTGTTTTTCTTGCAGAGATTGCAACCTCTTCAATGTGCTTTTAGGAACTTGAGCATGTGTAGAGGAGGCAGCAGGGGAAAGAGCAGTCAATCATTGCCTGTGATGTCAGCAGTCACAGCGATGATTGACTGCATTCAGGGAGGAACCGCCTTTCTCTGCCAGAATAGGGACAGTAAGTATCTTTAAATATCTGGTTAATAATACATCTAATAATGTGCTGAATATTTTGGTTGGAGTTGGGGGCAGCTAACTGACATGTAACCATTTTTTTGAGGTTGACATGCACTTTAACATTGAACCATCAGTCACCCTCTGTTGAGTCTGCTTAAATCAAATACAAATGATAAATACTTACACATATTTAGATTTGTTTTGGGACCCAGCCTGTGTCTTACAAAATCAACACCTTTGTTCTGTTGTCATTTTGGTAATGAGTCTTACTTGTTACTTACTTTGTACATTAATTAATAGAGCTCTTATGTGTCTTATCAGTAAATAGAACCTTGCATCATCCTGTAAGACTTGTTTTTATCTGCATCCAGTGGCTATTAAAACTGACTGATATATGATACTATTAGTAAGTTTAGTCTTAGCTCCCTAGTTCTAGTTGTGCTGAATATATATCACATTAACACTGACAGTTTTTACTTTTAAATGCATTTGTTTGAAAGTGAAAAGTTAGAAAAAAACTTGGTTTCAAGTGATTTCATAAAGTTGATTTCTGTAAAATACAACCAGGGAGATGTACAGAGCTGCTATTACTCTACTGCCCTTGTAATCCCATGCAACAACACTCTAGAGGCCACCGGTAAATGCAATTCTGTCTCAAAGGATAATTGTGTTCCCTCAATCTTTTTTAAAAATTGCTTTAAAAAGAGTAAAGGGATGCTGCCCTCCCCATACCCCCCCCCATTTCTGAGCATGTCTGCCTTCAATTAGCTATGCTGTAAAGGGGGGGGTGTAACAATTCTGTCCGCCTCTAGCTTTTACTCAAAGCTAGCACGTGAGAAACACTCCTCCACCCACCCTGTCAGCATGATTATGTACGCTGTAAGCAATAGGACACTTTTGACTTGTTTGTTTGACTGGAAGAGAAATCATAACAGACATTCCCACCAGTCAATGACTGGTGCTGTGTTCACCTCGGCCCTGGGCCGGCTAGGAGGCGGGCTTTTCGCACTCATCTTTGATGTGTGATATCTAAAGGAGAGCAGCACAATTGTTAATGTGAGTAAGCGATTTCAGCTGCTGGAAGTGTGGACATATAATGGGGATGATGTTATTTTTTTATATAGTTTTACTCTGGAGCAACAATATTAACCCTTACCCAAAAAGATTTATTGGAAAGTCACCAAAGAAATAGATGATCACATTTCATATAAACTTTGGCTTTAGCTTTATAAACAAATACATTTATTTTCTGTAGACCTTACAAAATAATTTTAAAGGACAACAATACCCCAAAAAACATCTTCCCCATTACATGTCCACACTTCCAGCAGCTGAAATCGCTTACTCTCATTTACAAACGTGCTGCCTTCCCTTAGATATCACACAGCAAAGATTAGTGCTAAAAGCCCGCCTCCTAGACAGCCCAGGGCCATGATTAACATATCACTTGCCATTGGCTGGTGGGAATGTCTGTTACAACCTCTCTCCTTCTCCTCTGCCAGTCAAACAAACTTGAACTGTTTGGTTGGTAGGATACAGCCTACATAAGCTACACAAGCTGATCAAGGATGGGTGGAGGAGTGTTTTCTCACTGCTAGTTTTGAATGACAGTTGCAGGCAGACAGAATTGTTACACCCCCTTCACAGTGTGGCTAATTGAAGGCAGAGAGAAGTTCGAAATCAGGAAAAAAACATATAGGGAGGGCTGCATACCTTTACTCTTTTGAAAGCAGTTTTTAAAAAAAAATGCATTGAGGCAATACAGTTATCCTTTAAAAGGAAATGAGCGTATTATAGAACACTATAAAGGAGCACTACTATTCAATGTGGTGAATATTCATCAAACCCCCTTAAGTTGAAATTGGATTCAATGGTACAAAAACATCAGGGGTGCTTTAACTGTGCCTTGCTTTACCCTTCTATTTAGTTGATTGTCATTGTGAAAACCATACAGTGAAGTTTGCAATAACCATTTTTGTGCTTTTTTTTGCTTTTGTTTCACAATGGTTACTTTAGATTTTTGATTTTTAATCTGTGCAATATTTTTCTACATTTTATAAATAATTAAAATCAATTAACTTTCTCAAACCCTGGTCAAACCTTCTAAGGACTTTGGTACCTGCAGTCAAATGCAATTTTTCAGCTATACAATCATTAGCACAAACCATAATAAGTAAAATTAATATTAACAATTTACCCATAATTAATGTAATATAACATCATTGGGAACTAAATATGGAAAAAAGATAAATCATATGAATAAAAACCCTTTGTGTTATCTAGGGATTTTTTTTATGAGAACACTAATTTTATCTCTACTTTTCTACTCTGTGACATTTATATTTTCTGCAGCTCATTATTATTTAAGAAAAATGGCCCTATATATGTGAACTGAGAATTGTGATCTCTGGATAGAAGTCTAATTGCTGTAACATTTACAATGATATCCAGACTGCCTGCTTTAAACATAGCAATTAAATGCAATATTGAAAACCTGTTAAAGAGGTCTGTTAGTTTACATGCTCTTATTTCCTACTGGAGTCAATTATTCTGTGTCACTCACATAATTACATCTCCAACACTTCAAGCATTAATTGTTTGAAGATAATAGCTCAGCGTTGTATGGAGTGAAGTGCAATGCTGGGTTCATAGTATTACAAACCCATTAACATAATTGTAGAAACAAATCAGTTATTTTAAATATATTTATGGTATATATACTTAAGTTTAAAATCTAATACATACAGTTATAAATAAATATATATATATATATAGGTATTCAAGGTGCACTCCAGGGTCTTAGAAAACGTGTACTTTATTCACACATATCACAGCAATGTTTTGGCCATTTGTCTTGGGCCTTTCTCAAGCCAACATCTGATTTTATACACAAGTGCAAATTTATACAATAAGCTCCACCCCTAAACATCTCGCATGTGATCTTGTGAACCAATCCAATGAAAACCTTCCCTTTTAATTTTCTCATCTCCAAAGTGCTACTGTGCTTTAAATATATCACAAACAATCAACAAAAAAAATTGTGTACATATACTTAGAGTGAATACCGTATATAAGCCGACCCAATTATAAGCCAAGGTACCTATTTTTGCCTCCAAAATCAGAAAAACCTGATTGACTTGAGTATAAGCCGACATTATGACCATTACTGCCCTCTGATTCTGTATTGTTTTGAGGCATTAGTTGCCCTTTAAATGGACAGTAGTCTCATACAGTAATAGCCAAATCCAGTATGGCTATTACTGTATAGGGCTACTGTATGGATATTCTGCTGTCCATTTAAAGGGCAACTAAAGCCTCAAAACATTACAGAAACAGAAGGCAATATTTTTAACAATATATACCATCCTCCTGATTCTATATTGTTTTAGTGCATTAGTTGCCCTTTAAATGTACAGTAATCCCATGCAGTAACACCCAATACCTTTCCACTGTAGATGTATGGAAACTACTACTACCAGCATGCTTTAGTTGCTAGGAGTTGTAGTTTCCAAACACCTATAGTAGAAAGGTATTGGGGGTTACTGTATGTCATACTGTCCGTACTTACCGTACCTGGCCAGTCTTCAATCTTCATCTCTCTGCTGGCTGCCGCTCGCTCTGTGCAGAGCCGGCAGTTCCCAGTACTGCTTTGCGGCTGCGTGATGACGTCATCCCGCCAGCGTGCGCAATGACATCATCGTGCACCCATGAAGTACTACTGGGAACTGCCGGCTTTCCTTCCTGACTCGCGGCCGCATCTGGAATTAAGGTAAGTTTGCTCTTGACTCGAGAATATGCCGAGGCAAGGTTTTTAGGTTGATTTTTAAACCTAAAAATGTTGGCTTATACTCGAGTATATACGGTATAAAATTAATTTGTTTACGTGCATCATTAAATACTTATGTTTAAATAAGGTGAATGTAAAATCTGAATCAAAGAATACATATATAACCTGTACACTGTGATAAAATCTTTAAAGTGATATAGTGCCAAGGTAATGTGTCTTGCTTCGCAATTACCAATACATTAAAACTTTATATACTGTAGTCTACACATACTTCAAGTTGGTCTTTCCACATATTTTATACCATGATTGCACTAAAAAAATGTTTACCATAATTGCACGAAATTTTTTTTATTCTAATTGCACTAAAAAAAATGTACATTGCAGGAACACGTCACATTGTAAACCACACGTGTGCAAACTAACGTATGTGGGCAAAACGGATTTGGCCCTTAGGCTGAGAATGGATGGCCATCGATCGGCTATAACTACAGCCTTTTGAGATGGACACAAGACAAAACCGGTAGCTAAACATTTTTTAGAACAGGGCCACAGCCTAAAGGATTTCACATTTATTGGTATAGATCATGTCCCAAAATCCAGTAGGGGGAGCAACAGGTCACAACAGTTATTACAATGTGAGGCATGTTGGATTTGGTACTTAAACACAGTCCAACCTAATGGACTTAATTAGAATATACCATGAAGGTGCTTCCTAAGGGACAGATAAAAACTCTTTAGAGTAAAAAAAAAATTAGTACATTTTTTTTAGTGCAATTAGAATAAACATTTTTTAGTGCAAATTTTTTTTTTAGTGCAATCATGGTATAAAATATGTGGAAAGACCAACTTGAAGTATGTCTAGACTATATAAAGTTTAAATGTATTGGTAACTGCGAAGTCACATTACCTTGGCACTATATCACTTTATAGATTTTATCAAAGTGTGCAGGTTACACTGTATATTTATTCTGATTCAGATTTTACATTCACCTAATTTAAACATAAGTATTTTATGATGCACGTGAAGTAAACTACGTTTATATTCACTCTATTTAAGTATATGTACACATTTTTTCTGATTGTTTGTGATATATTTATAGCACAGTAGCACTTTGAGATGAGAAAATTAAAAGGGAAGGTTTTCCTTGGATTGGCTCACAAGATCACATGCAAGATGTTTAGGGGTGTAGCTTATTGTATACATTTGCACTTGTGTGTACAATCAAATGTTGGCTTGAGAAAGACCCAAGACAAATGGCCAAAACGTTGCTGATATGTATATATATATATATATATATATATATATATATATATATATACTGTAGTACAGGAAACACTCGGCTGGAATTTCTTAAAGAATGTATTTATTGTCTACACTCTGTACATGCTATCAATGCGCTTTGGCCACATTGGTTTTAGGCCGTCATCAGGATGTCCTGATGACGGCGAAACATGTTGATAGTGTGTAAGTAGTGAAGACAATAAATACATTCTTTAGGCAATTCCAGTTGAATGCTTCTTGTACTACAGTATTTTGTTATGGAATTGGAGGGAGCAGTCTGGTCAAATGAGTAAGTGGATGGTGGTGCGAAGGATCCCCTTGATCTCACTCATTCTCTCTCTTTCTCTGTAAATATTTTTTTTTTTGTAAAATGGAATGGTAGCACTCCAACCAATGAGCCTCTAGGGGTGTGTTTATCTCATAGGGATGTAGTAGACCCTAATAGACAAAAAGAAGAGTCGCACTACATATCACTTGCAAAAAGCTTGTATTGTCAAAACATGGCTTCTATAACAGCCATGTTGACTGTTATAGAAGTACATACAATACAAGGATTGTGGAAGCACTCCAATTAGGCTTATTTACAACTACATTCAGCGGAAGTGCTACTGATCTGGTCAAACATTTATACAAACATAGAAAAGATAATCAATGCACATTCCTAGGCCACATACAATATCATATTATCTGCACACTGGCATACAAAGGGGTTTTAGTATACATTACTGTGATCACATGAATGAAAAGCCTTCCAACCACGTCAAGGTAACCCCAGTCTGGAAGGTCCTAACGTCTAACCTTTTTTATTTCAATTACGATTAGCAAACTTGCATTTCTCATACTTGAGAATATAACAGGCTCTCACTTCCCCCCAGCCCTTTGGATTTTTAAAATGAGGGAAGAGGCCATGTTATAAAAGCCATGTTTTGACAATACAAGCTTTTTTATCTAACATTTATATAAATGTTCAGGTAATTTTCTATGTAATGATGATCCATACTGCTATATCTGTAACAAAATAGTTGACTAAAAATGTATATTAATGCTGCTGCTGCTCCCCCTTTTCTTCCCAAGCTCCTCTGGTTATGTAGGTCAGGTGTATGGTCAGCATAAGGAAGTAACCGTGCATACATCCACTATTATGGGAGTGCAGCTTTATTACTTAGTTCTCTGATTACATTACATGGGAGTGAAATGTTAGTACAAGTTTAGGGTTATCCATGTCTACTGGCTAGGAAGATCCATGAAACCCTGCTTCTCTCCAATGCTTCTTTGTAGGGTAACAATCCTGTTTTTGAACAACAAGACATATTTCACAGAGTTAAACCTGTCCTGTTCTGTCAATTTAGAATTTTGCTTCCCTTTGAT
Source organism: Hymenochirus boettgeri (assembly GCA_019447015.1). Lineage (NCBI taxonomy): Eukaryota > Metazoa > Chordata > Amphibia > Anura > Pipidae > Hymenochirus > Hymenochirus boettgeri. The sequence continues at coordinate 78,508,177 of CM033469.1, read as the reverse complement.
TTGTTTTGCTGTGTCCACCAGTGGAGATGATGTGTGACTAACATGCAATAACTCTACAAGAGATTTCACTTTGATTGACACTTCAATTTTTACATTTAGTTCATGATATTGTTTTCCCATAACTACCAAAAGAGCAGGCTAATTTTGAACACAGCAAGTAATAAATAGCAACCATTTTGACATGGGGGGGAAAAAAACATTGTGTCATTTTCATAAAATCCACCTACCTTGGAGTTCACAGGTGTATTTGAGAAGACAGCAGTGTTTGCTTATAAACAAGCAGATTCTTTAAATCTTGGTTTATTTAAGTACTCAGATTCATGTAATATTTCATACAGAACATCTGTAATACTGCTCTTAGGGCCATATTTATCAAGCAGTGCTATTTCAGTTGTGTGAAAATACACCTAAAACAACTCACAATGCATTACAAAGTGCCAGAAACTATTTTGGTACTTTTAAGACCAGCCATTAGCTAGAGTGCCGTTATTGGCATCTAACATCCATTGCGGAGGCTGCGCAGATAACTTCCACGTTAGCCAAGCCAGGCAGCTGCCACAATAAAGGAGTTTAAGTCATGCTAACTTATATAACATCAGTCAGCGTGAGCAGTAGCAGTGCGCCTCTTGGTGCATCACCCTGTTATATTTTCTTTGTTATTTAAAATAGGCTACATTCCCAAGTGTAAAACTCGCTGAGATATTCCATTTTTTTGTTGATAGGAAACTATGCCATGGCTTACCCTCCACATAGGTACATTAATTGGGCAACACACCATGAGATTTTTCAAAACTTGGCAAAGTGTGGTGAAATTAGAACAAAAATACAGGGAGATGTAATTAAATTTCTTATTGTAAAAAATGTGCTAATTTTGCCCCAACCAGTCAGATGTTAGCTTTCAAATATTAAATAACATTATTATTATTATTATGGATTTATATAGCGCCAACAACTTCCGTGGCGCTTTACAATTACATAGTTATACATTACATACATGGTAATACATGTTATACAAAGTCATGCATATTACATACACAGGTAATACAAAATATGAGTAAACAACGTGATGAGTTTCTTACTCATGATAGAATAGGAGAGAGGACCTTGCCCAAAGAGCTTACAGTCTAGAGGATATGGGGTGAGACATAAGGTTGCAGGAGTCGGTAGGCTGTAAATAGATTGGCAGTGGAGTGTGAAAGGCGGGTAGGATCATATTGGGTAGTAAGATGGGTAATGTTTAGGCCAGGTTATATGCTTGCCTGAAGAGGTGTGTTTTAAGCTTATGTTTGAAGGTATTAAGGGGTGGTGAATGACGGACTGATGGAGGAAGGGAGTTCCAGAGCAGAGAGGCAGCACGAGCAAAGCCCTGAATACGGGCATAGGAAGAGGTGACAAGGGTGGATGAGAGGAGGAGATCAATTGCAGAGCGGGATGATATTGGTGGATCAGCTCTGAGATATATGAAGGGGCTATGTTGGATAGTGCTTTATAGGATAGGGTAAGCAGCTTGAACTGGATCCTTTGCGTGACGGGCAGCCAGTGGAGTGACTGACAGAGAGGAGAGGCATTAGAGGAGCGAAAAGACAAATGAATAAGCCGGGCAGCAGAGTTGAGGATGGATTGAAGTGGAGCCAGGCAGTTGTTTGGTAGACCACACAGGAGTGTGTTGCAGTAGTCAAGCCGGTATATGACTAGGGCATGGACTAGGATTTTTGTAGCTTCGTTCGAGAGGAAGGGTCAAATGCGGGAGATGTTTTTGAGTTGGAGTCGGCAGGAGTTGGCAAGTGAATTGACATGGGGTTTAAAAGTAAATCGGAATCTAGCGTTATTCCCAGGCAGCGGACATGATGAGATGGTGATATAGGTGTGTTGTTAATATTAATGGTAGAGAATTGTACCGTGAAAAGTGAAGACATCTTTGATATAAAGTAATACCTTTTATTGGCTAACTAAAATCTATTTAGTTATTATTTGTTAATATTAATAGTAAGACTAGGGAGGGGAACAGATTGTGAGGGTGGGAAGACATAAAGGCAGAGATGGCATTAAGGCATTCGGGGACCTGGGATGTCAGTGTAGGGAGATCAGGGGCAGAGATGTAAATTTGGGTATCATCCACATACAGGTGATACAGGAGTCCAAACGAACTAATGAGTTGCCCAAGGCATAGGTGTAGATGGAGAAAAGAAGAGGACCGAGAACTGAGCCTTATGGGGGTGAGGGGTTGAGTTAATTTCAGAGTGGAAAACACTAAAGGTCCTACCAGAGAGATAGGAGGATAACCAAGAAAGTGCAGTGTTCTGGATACCCAAGGAGGCCAGGATCTGAAGAAGTAGAGGGTGGGTGACAGTATCAAAAGCAGAGGACAGATCAAGAAGAATGAGCAAAGTGTAGTGACCTTTAGATTTAGCACTAAGTAGATCATTGGTCACTTTAGGGAGGGCAGTTTCCGTGGAGTGGTTAGGGTGGAAGCCTGACTGGAGGTGGTCAAAGAGAGAGTTAGCAGACAGTTAGGTGACTGACCAGATCTGCATAGACATGCCTTTCCAGTAGTTTGGAAGCAAATGGGAGAAGGGAGACAGGCCGGTAGCTGGAAAGAGCAGCTGGGTCGAGGGATGGTTTTTTAAGTATAAGGGAGACCACGGCATGTCTAAATGAGGAGGGGAAAATACCAGTGGATAGGGACAAGTTAAAGATCTGATTGGTTGGGGAAAAATTAGCACCATTTTTAATAATAAGAACTTTTATTACATCTCCCTGCCAGACTCCTAATGGGGTGAGGAAGGGTAACGGAAACTCCTATCATACATTTTTCCCCCTGGCATTCCCCTATGCAGTAAAACGGCTTTGATCTTCTAGCACTCTACTTTCAATCTCCAGGCTGCCAGTTTGAGATAGAAGGGGACGAGTGTCTGGAAGACTGATAGGACCCCAATTACGACTTGCATTCTTGAATTTTTTCTCAGAACTATGAATATAAGAGGAATGGATTAAACACATACCTTAAGCCTTCATATTGTTCCAGTCCTGGCTCAAAGCACTTATTGCCAAGGCATTATGATCTTAAATTTTATGGGTCAAAGACAGATGGCTTCACACCCGCGCTTGAGTGCACCCAAAGTTGTGCATTCCCGTTAGTACACGCACACGATCATGAACATGTACCCAGGAAAAAAATAGAAGTGGTTCCCACCTGAGAGGGCCCGCTGTCACCAAGGACCAGACTTCAGCCTGAAAGAGCCGGAACTGATGTTGCTAACTTTCTGCACTGAGAAGGATTTTGTCAGCACCGTAGTACGGTGGCTCAGTGGTAGACACATCTACAAGGAGTTTGTATGTTCTCCCTATACTTGTGTGGCATTCCTCCAGGCACTCTAGTTTCCCCCACAATAATAAAGACATACTGATAGGTTGTATGTGTCAAATAAATGTGCTTAGATTGTAAGCTCTTCGGGCTTACAAATACATGTAATTGTAAACCGCTATGGAAGATGTTGGTGCTATAGAAATCCATAATAATAATAATCTAGCGATTAGAAAAAAATATGTGTTTCCTGTGTGTAGAAATGTTTTTCTAAAAATCATTTGTCAGGCAAGATAGCTTTCTGCTTTGGCCAATTCTACAATGCAGTCCCACTTTTTACCTTTATTTATTATTGCCCAGCATATTAAAAAATATTAGAAGAAAAGCTTTTCCATAGAATTTACAAAGCAGGAAGAGCCACCTGGCTCCAGAGATAATACAGTATGACTATGTGAAAAAGGGAAAGTTCTGAAAGCTTGATCTGTTGTGATAGATATGATCCACATGAGAGTGAAGAATGACTAATGTTGATCTTTAAACAGAACAATCTGATAAAACCAATTCCATTACAGAGAATGTGATGGATAACACAAGAAGACACATTTTTTCCTCGGAGAAATTATAAACAAACATGTGAAGAAGAGATACTTATACCCATTCTTGATAATGATTTGATTGATGGCTTAGCACACAACCATTCCTTTGAGCTGAAGTATCTGCTAAGAAATATAGACTCAACAGTGTTGCTTGAGCGATAGGAAAGCAAACTTAGAACTTTAGGTTTTATACTGTTCTCCTAGGCAGCATTAGTTTATAAAGGGAATTTATAAACCTTTTGGACTATCAACTAGAGAATATAGTCATTCATCACTAAACCCACTGGACAGATTCTAGATCATGTTAAATACTTAAAATAAATACAGACACTGTCCAATTAATGAGTATTGGTATATATAAAGTGTAGACCTTGATTTATGTTGAAATACGTCCAAGAAGACCTACACATCTTTTGGATTCTTGAATTGAGAAGCTTTGAATAAAAATAAAAAAAATCGATAAAATTTTTTTTTGAAAAATTCAGTCACAAAAACTAGTGTACAACTTGCATAAAATCTTATATTACTAGTCGAGTCATAAGCGATAATGTAACCTATATAGTAAATTGTACAGCTATTAGTAAACCAGAGCAGATCTAGGCATAATTTCATAAACTTCTGTCATGGGGATGTTCTAAATTTCTAATTACAGTAAATTTGCAGTTAGGGTAAATTAACCATTGATAAAATAAAAAATAAAATAAAAATATATTTGTTCAAAGAAAGCAATACATGTAATGGTAACTTGGGCCTTTAGTCAAACATACTTATGCAGGTCAAGTTGTTCTAAGATAATATCAGTGATGTTCAGATCCTTATGTTAATAAATATTCATAAGGATCATTAGATAATAGAGAATTTGGGTAATTACTTGTTATTAAACCTAATATTGCATAGAGATGCAATTATACTTATTTTTTTTTAACACACTGTACTGCACTAGCTAATTTCAAAGGCAGAACTGCTTTTGACAACCCATTGCAGGACACTGATTTCTTTTCAGCCTAGGTATAACTTTAGACATCAGTTTAGTTCAGTAATCATTTTAAATAGCTTAATGGTTTCTAAAAGCTATTACCATGGCCGCTGAATAATTGCAAATTACAACATATTGTTGAAGCCTGAATACCCAACATTCTCAAAATGTATTTTGTTAGTCAAGCAAAGGACTTAACAGTAGGAAGCACCTTGTTTTGTCAGGTTGTGTCATGGGTAAATCTGCCCCTAACAGTTGTGTACAAAATGGGAATAAATGAACTTGGGAAACTAAACACTCCCTTTTAATAAAAACTGTGTGTTCTTTCAAAAGTCCAGAAGAGAAATTTATGATCTAGTAATGAAAATCAGCAGTGTGACCAGAAGGCATCAAAGCAGCTTATTTCTCATAATACAAACACAAAGACAAGGAGTCGCCTATTTCGGTTTGTACACTTAATCAAAACAAATATTACTGTATTTTGAGTATTAAAACATTAATTGACGTGCTATATCATTTACGCTTGTAAAACTGTATTGAAACCAAGACAGAGTAAGGAACTGAATCCTAGAAATAGGTAATACCATTCCTTGTTATATTGGGCAATTTTATTGACAGAATAACTGAAACGCTAATCATACTTACCGAGTGTTTTTTTTCATGGCCACCCCCCCCAGGCAGCACTCAATGGGTTAACTTCCCTACCAGCTGGCACAGAATAAAATAGACACTCCCATAACTCATAAATAGTTTCCACCCTCCTACTATGATTAGTCTATTTACAAAGCACAAATGAGGAGAAACTAGGAAGCCTTGGGGTTGTTCCCTGAGGGAATGGCCAGGAAAAAAATCTCTCAGTGAGTATGATAGGAGTTTCAGTTTTTCTGGCCTTCCTCAGGTAGCACTCAATGGGCCATATTTATAAAGCCATAGTATCGGTTTTTAGCGATACCGTGGATTAGTTTCGGTTGTACATTTACGACTGAACATTTGGTAATTACCGAACATTCGGTCGTAGAATACCGTGCAGTAGTAAACTACCACAATGGGGATCGTTAACATACTGTTAACTACTGATCGGTGATTAACGATCAGAAATTAACGATGGTTTAACAATCGTTTTACTGATGGCTAACCGCACGGTATCTCTAAAAAAATGATACAGTGGTTTTATAAATACGGCCCAATGGGTTATAACCATAAATATGCTGCAGAAAGACTATTTAATTCATAGACCTTGCCACAGATTTAATTACTCCTGTGACCTATAAAGGTAGAAGAGGTGGACCAGTTTGCCGCTCTGTGTAATTCCTCTGCAGTCGCCCCTTCTTCTGCTGCCCAAGATGCTTTCCGGAACGCTTTAATTATCCATCTTCTCAAGGCCAGAAAGGAATAACAAATAATCTGTCCACCTGCTGGAAAGGTGGAGGTCTGTTCAATATAAGACATCTTACAGCATCCAGCACAGACATTTGCAGATCTTGTTGTAATTCACAGTCTAGCATCGTAGGTAAAATAATCGGTTGATTAAGATGGTGAGTAAACATAACTTTAGGCAGGAATTCCATGACAAGATATAAGACAGCCCCTCTGGGGTTGAAATTCAAATATGGATCTGAAAATAGATAAAGCTTAAAGTTCTGAGACTCTTCTCTCAGAGGATAGAGCAGTCAGGAGAATGGTTTTAATGGTCACATCCCAAAGTGAGCTGGTCTCTCTGCATAAACTCTAACAATTGTGGGATAGTGAACTAAGTAGGACACACAGTATGTTGTTGTGCCCATTCCACAAATGTATCCCATATTTGGGAATATCTAATGGATGTAGAAGTTTCCTTGCATTCAAAAGTGTGCCAGTTCAAACTGCTCAGATTTGGATGCCGTATCGGTACCTTGGTCAAAATATCATATTTGCGCAATGGAAAGGCTTCCTTATCAATAGGCTCATTAACATTGGGTACCACGGTTTCCTTAACCAGTCTGGGATTATCACTATGGCTTCCATTCAAGACCTAAAGATCTTTCTCAGCACTTTTCTGGAAATGGCGGAAATATATATGCTTACCAATATATATGCTTACCAACCTTACCAATTCTGTTTCAGAGCATCTATTGCTTCTGCTTGGTGATTTTGATACCTGGAAAATAATCTGTACACCTTCCTGTTGGTACTTGTTGCCATCAGATCTATCTCGGGCATCCAAAATGTCTGTACTATGCTTCTGAATACATGCATATTCAGGGTCCATTCCCCACTGTCCAGAGGTGCTCTCGATAGGACATCTGCTTTAAAGTTCTCCCTGCCCGGAACATACAATGCTGTAATTGCTAGTAAGTTGTTCTTGGCAAACTCTTTATTGGTTCCAGTTTTCTCAACATGCCTTGGCTCCTAGTACCCCCTTGTTTTCTTATGTATATGGCGGCTGCCTGGATGTCTGTTCTTATATAGACTGCCATACCTAGGATCTGAGGACGAAAAGCTTGGAGGGCACAACAGACTGCTCTTAGTTCCAGAATTCCAGACAGGAGACTGGATAGATCTTTCTCCCATCTCCCTTGGGCTAAGGAGTTCATGTTAGTCAGTCCCATCCTTGTCCTGATGCATCCATATGGACTTCTAGCTATTCGGTCTCCATTAACGGCATTCCCTTTCTTAGGTTGGGCTGAATTGTCCACCATCTCAAATAGTTCTTGAACTGAGGGTTCAGAAATATATTTATAAATAGGTTCTGGGAGCTGCTGTTCCATCTGGATAACAGGAACCTCTGTGGTCTCATGTTCCAAGCTGCCCATTGAACAAGAGCTATCGCTGCCAAGGTGCTACCCAAGAACCTCATTATTTGTTTGAGGCATATTCCAATAAATAAATTGCATAGACTGGGAAGAGATTTTTTCTATCCTGTCTCTTGGCAAATAAACAAGGTCCAATACTGTATCTATAATTGCACCTAGATACATCAATTTCTGCAAGTGTGTTAAGAGGAACTTCTGGAGGTTTATCATACAACCGAATTCTACCAAGCTCTTCTTAACTGCATCTCATCAAGTTGATGTTTGCTCCTCGATAATGATAAATAATAATGACCCTGACACCTCATCTTGGCTACAAGAGCTATTAGCACCTTTGTAAATGTCCAGGGGGATGAAGAGAGGCCGAACAGTAAGTTGGATTTTTATAAATCGGTTTAGATGTCTGAGATCCAGAATTGGATGATACTCACCCGTTGCTTTCCATTCCAAGAAATGCGTTGAGTGAAATCCTAGACCTTGCTCTACTAATGGGACTGCTATTACTGCTCCCTTGAGTAGAAGCTTTTGAATGTATTGAAAAAGAGCTTGCTTCTTCTTTACCTTGGCTAGGATTGAGGTACTCACAAAATTATGTTTGGTTGGCTATTGGAGAAATTCTAGCTGATAACCTCTTTTTACAATTGAGAGTTTTACCAAGCATCCTTTATATTCTTTGCCCATACCTCCTGAAAATGAAGTGTTGCGCCAGCATGGGAAGTGTGGGTAGGCCTCATCTAATGCTTTGTTTTTAGGCTAGGGGAATCTCTGGTTTCCAACCTTTCCTCCTCGTAAAAGGCTAAACTGGCCTGATCTCCAATTGGTTGTCCTGGTATTTTCTCTTCCTGGTTGGTAGAATTTTGAGCCATCCCTATTTTGCTGAGAATAAGAGTCCTGTTGTCTCTTTGGCGGTTCTCTAAATTTCTTATTAGCCTGAGGTAATTGAGTGTTTTTTCCCCTTGTTGTCTTTAGGATAATATCCTCTAGGGACTGACCAGACAGCCTCTTCCCTTCAAATGGTGCATGACGTAACAATTTTTTAGATGAAGTGTCCATTAACCAGCTTCTTAACCAAGAGCTCTTCTACTCGCTACAGACAGAGCCATCTCTCTGGCCTGAACTGCAGTCTTTAGGTTAAATTCTGAACCTAGCTGGAATTCAGTGAATTACTGCAGGGTGGTTCTTCTATCCACACTGTCTAAAATATCTTCCTAACTTTTCCGAACAGAGGGCTACATGCCTTATTGAAGGATACTAAAGCAACAACTGCCTTACAGCCTGCTCCACCCTGACTCCATCCATTTGATGATCAAGGGCCAAAATATCATCAATGGCTAAGGCCCTACGCTTAGAGATACCTACTGCAGGAGCATCTACTGAAGGAGGCTTCTCCCAATCCCCTGTCTTTTCAAAGGCAAAGGGGTATAGTTTATCAAACTTTCATTCCACCAGAACTCTTCTGTACATCCAAGACTACTCAAGGTTCTCCATATTTTCCACTTCCTTATCAATTGATAAAAATATTTCTCTCCCTTTGGAAAAGTGGAACTGAACCCAATTGTGGTTCCTCTTCAAATACTACAGTCTTTTTAAACATTTTAATTAAAGGCTCCACCTGTCTAATATCAAACTCCTGCTGCTTTTCAGACAGCATGGAATGGACATTTTAATGTGTCTCATCCTCTCACATCCAACAATTTAAAGAGGTAGAAAGTTGCCCCATAAGGGCCGCATCTTTCACCCCCGCGTAACAGCCTGGGTTATCCAACCTACAATGTCGTCGTTTTCCATAGGTTTCGACTTGCATCATCTCTTTTACCATGTCTGCCCTTTTTCCAAATCTCATCAAGCATCTCCCTTCACTTGCAGGGTTACCACAGGCCTTGCATAGGTCACAATGCTTCTCCTTTCTGCTCCTCTTCTTAGAACTTCCCCCAGAATAAGAACTGAAAAAAGATAACAGGAAAAACAACTGTTTAGATATGCAATACCTCTTTAAGAATCCAGGAGCATGAAGAGCATCACTCACCACCTCCCCTCTGAAGTAAACTCCATAAGGCAGCTGGAAACACAGCTAGGGGCAACCTAGTACAGCTCCGCAGAGCAAACACAGCCAAAAACTGCATACACAGGGCAAAAGCTGCTGTTCCTACTCAGCTTTTCAAAATTTCTCAGGCATTCCACGTAGCGCGATGACGTCACGCATATGCAACGTCACGCAAATGCCGGTACTTACGCATTACAGCCGTAAGTTGCACCATAGACTTCTGTGGGAGGAGGGGATCTTGACAGTGGGCTCCCGGCTTGAGAAGGTGCATGACCGTCACAAAAAGCCAGGACATCGACCATAGAGGTAAGAAAGGTCAGGAGCAGCCATCCATAGAATCCCTTTGTTTTTCAAGGGGAACTTGACAGTGACAGTGACAGTGACAGAAAAAAATAGACTAAGGGCTAGGCCACACTTCGGCACTTTTTTTGCGTTTGCGTTTTTTTTCATATCATTGAAAATGCGGCAATGCACCGAAAACGCGTGTTTTCGGGTGCATTGCGATTGCGATTTGCGTTCCGCATTTTAAATCGAAATCGCATGAATTTTTTAATAACGAAATCGCACATGAAATCGCATGCGATTCCGTGTGCAATTACGTTTGCGTTGCAGTGTGGCCGTGCCCTAATGGTAGTAGGGGGTGGAGACTATTTATGATTTTGGGTGTGTGCAATTTTATCCATCACCATGAGGAAAATAATGACCTACTTAACCTTCATTTATTATTTCAATATACAGGGATTTCTTGGCAGCACTATTACTACAGCGCGGTGGGCAAATTTTACTAAGAGGACAAGGGCTGAAATCAGAATTATTATTACTATTATATGCATTTATTTCTACCCAAATCACCAACCAATGCAGATGGGCACCAATTCAAACTATTTTTGGGCCTTATATGTTCTTCCAGTAATTAAACCTTAGTTATATGGGCCTCAATGGGATCCGGTTTATTATTAATATAGGTGCATCAACTTAATATAATTGCCATTATATTTTATAAGGATACTTTCCTAGGCATGAGCCAACACTGTTTCACAAAAAATAATAACCATAAGGCTAGAGGAAACTGTTACCATTATTTACATATAATCTAAGAAGTGGATGAAACTCAAAAATATTATTACAATCAGGGCTAAAGATTATTTTGATTCATCTTTGGAAGTTTGTTGTGTACCTAAAAACAACTTCAAATTAGTTAAATTCTTATATCAGTTTTTAACAGACACCCCATACACCATTCCCTCACTTGTCCTTCCCGCACAACACCACACACTGAAAGAGAAAAGACTAAGTTAAAAATCTAGAATTCAAAATTCTGGTCAGGGCTCCTTGTTGGCTGAGGACGGGGATGGCACACCCAAGTCCTCCACACCAATGCCTGCATTCTTCACCAAATGAGTGTCCCAGCTGCCTAAGGATGTCCAGGAAAGATTAAAGGATAAGTACACTGTAAAAGCAAGTTAAGTTTACTTGGAAGTGCAGCTTTAAAAAATCTGTTGCCTTTTTTTTTCTAGGTCCCTAAAAAAAGCTGCTGCTTCGAATTAAACTTAACTTGATTTTACAGTGTACTTATCCTTTAAATACTGTTATATATATATATATATATATACACCCACATATATAAACAAATTGGGATTGTGTGCACTCAGTTTGCTGACAAAATCCCAACTAATAGATACATTCAGTAAAATATCAGCTCTCCACGGGTCTTCTTAAAGGGCATGTCCAGGGCATGTTCTGTTAGAGCACCCCCCAAACCACATTTATGGATTGTTTAGAATTGCCAAAGATTTCCAAGACACGAGAAGATGTTGGAGATTTGCACAATCTCATGGGGGCGAAGCTAAAAACGCCATTTCAGAGGAGGAGGGAGCCAGCAACATTCAAGGAGTAAAGGTAGGCTAAATTATACACCTTTATATTTAAAGCCACAGCTTTCCAGTAAGCTAAAGTTGTTTTTACAGTGTACATACCCTTTAATGCCCTGGTGCATCCAGTGATGATCGGTATGTAGGAAAGAAGAAGCTGGTGCACTCCTGGGTCTAAACGGCAATGGGTGGCACTCTTTGTGTGTTAGGAAAAACAAAAATAGTAACCTGGGTGCCTCTGTGTAGATATACATTTTATACACAAAGTTCGAAAGCAACGGAACACTCCAAGGATTTTTTTATGGTTTATTATTCACTTCATAAAAATCAACGTTTTAGAGAGCCATAAAGTTTACATTGTGATATTCTTTGCTTTACTGTGGCCCAAGCCACTAATGTTACTGTGGCCCAAGCCACTAAAATGTTTCAGTGCTGATCCAGTCCACACTTTAGATCAATTAATTCTCTGTTGCTGGAGCTCACTAATTAAAAGGGCAGGTGTAGCCTGTTCTGAGGGAGAGTCGGATCAGGCAAGCAGCCAGTAGGTCTGCAAGCAGGCAGACCAGAGCCTCTTAGGGCTAGGCCACACTGCTGCGATTTTTTTTGCGTTTGCGCTTGCGCTTGCGTTTTTAAAAAATCATTGAAAACGCGGCAACGCAAAAAAACACGCGTTTTTCGGTGCGATTGCGTTTTGCGTTCTGCATTTTTAATCGCAATCGCATGCAATTTCCTATACTTATTGAAGAAAGAGCAAGCGCAAATGCAACAAAATCGCACATTAAATCGCATGCGATTGCGATTGCATTTGCGTTTGTGTTTCAGTGTGGCCTAGCCCTTAGTGTCAGAGTTATAAACCCCAGTAGGAGACGGGGTAAAACCAGCTAATTCTCCAGGGAGACACAGAGCTGTGTGAGTACCGGGCTGTGAGTTTTCAAATAGTCAGGGACCTTTATTTTGTATTAGTAGGGCCAGTGTGGCATAGGATTTATTATTTTTGTTGTGTGAGCTAATACCCTGAATAAACCTGACTGAGGACAGTTTGCAAACCAAAGACTCGGTTGCCTGATTCTGTTAAACTGTGCCCAAAGTTGTCTTTCCTGGTAGACAACGGTCCGATCTAACTAAAAAGTTTACGATATATAAAACAATATAATTGTTTTAATCCACTTTGATTTGCTTTGAATTAAACCTTTCAAGCAATGAATTTTAAGTACAGGAGCAATGATTATGAAACTCCAGGAGAACAGATAAACCCAGTAGTCATTTATTTTGTAATGTGTGTAATACATGACCTGATTCTAAAAAATAAACAAGGTACTTGATGCCTTCATCAACTTTTTCTTTAATTATAAATACCAGCTACATGTTTACTGCCCTAAGGTGCCTAATAATATCATATTCCTGGGAGCGAAAGGATTTTCACAGAACTTCTATGCAAAGTAGTTCAATTTTTGTATCCTACTGTGTAACATAAGCCTCAGTGGTTTTAATTCTTTAACATTTTCTTGATTATTAATAGTGGAAATGCATAGATGATAGATGTATGCTCAGAATGACAAGCTCGAAAACTTAGAGTTAGAATTTTCAGGTTTTCTTTATTAATAATTATATTTATATTTAATAATATAATGTATCATGGCTGCTTTGTCAGAATATACTTAGAACACCAGTGTTTGCTTGTATTTCTGTAATTTGAGATCTTGTTCCCCTTTAAGAAATGTAATTCAATGCAGTACGGATTGCTTAATTCCTTTGCAATTCCCATGGGAATAGACATGCAAATAAGTACCAGGAAAATTTAATAGGACACGCTAAACATACTTCAGTATGGAAATCTTGTGATGGTTTAATATACTGTGCAGATGGTAAATCTAAGAAAATACCCTACTTAAAATAAAAAAAACATCATGCAGTGTTGCCTTCCCAAAACTTTTGTTTGTAGTAATAGAGTGAGTATCTTGTTTAGCATTAGCTTAATTTTAGATGTTTCATTTAAAATAATTAAAACTTGTAAAGTAGTAGTCACACCCTGCCTTACTGCTGAACAAGGATTCATCCTTTTCCTTCCATCATTTGAACATAACAGAATTGCAGTCAATAATGTATTTTTTTTTTTTTTAACAGGAGAACCTGTTTATGGATTATTTCAGCATTGGAAACTGCTATTGTCGGCTTTATTTATTTTTGTCTGGATACATCTGCTTTGCATTGTGTTTATTCAAAGATGGATATTCTGCTCCAGCTAAGAACAAATATGGAACGAACATGGGGATTCAATAAAAGTTCTTATCATTAAATTTGGTGCTAATTTTGCCCCAACCAATCAGATGTTAGCTTTCAAATGTTAAATAAGATCTGATTGGTTGGTTCAAAATTAGCACCATTTTTAACTATAAGAACTTTTTTTTGAATCTCTCTAGAAGACTTTTGATACTGTAGTGGAGCTGTACTGCCTTATTCTTTCCCTAATTTATTTAATATATTACTGATGTCCAGAACCCAAATATTGACCACCACAAAAGAAATGTCTAAGTCCAACAAAAAATCATGGATCTATTTGAGATCCATCTTATTAAAATTGGATTTACATATTCTGCTCCAGCTAGTAATCTTTTTCTGGGTTACCTTCCCAGTTTATTTCTGTTGCTGTGTCATGTGGGTATATTCTGGATTGCCTTTCTAGTTTTTTCTGCTGCTATTAATGCCGGGGGTGGATATCATCTAAAATATGAGGTATTTCCACTCCCATTGACTTTAATTTGGACTTCTAAAATTGGCTACAGTTTGAAAAAAAGCTGGTGAAATGAGTTTGTCAATCTCTAATAGCAACAAAGACCAATAATAGTGTCCATTGTGATATAGTCATTATCTTTATGGGTACATTTACATTATCTTTAGGAGTATTTGCAGAATACCTAGATATGTGTAATATAAAGAATTCATTCCTTTTTCCCCATTGAACTTTCACTTTAATGCCCAGGTGTAAGGGAATGTAGCCAGTGCTGCTAGTGCATTTAGGTAAAAAAGGAAAATCCGAAGGCTCTAGCATCCAGTCATTGTGTGGCCTCTTATCATTATGGCAATAGTATCTCTTAACTATCTCTTGTTGCTGGATGCAATATTTATTATTTGTATATCATACATGCAAAAATGTTTAATCATGTTTCTTAGCCAGCTTTAGTATATGTAGTTCAAAAAAAGTTTGGTTTGGTTAAACTATATACAGTACTAGCTATGCTAAAAATCTATCAGACTGAGCTAATTAAACAGATTACATAGTTAATACACTAAAAGTAAAAACTTAAAAAGGGGATATTAATATGAAATATTTTAATCGTAAAAATGTATAAAATATAACGAAGGAATGTGTCAATATCTAAATATACACAATGTGTAAAACATCCAGTGATTAGCCAAAATACATATAAGGGGGTAAAACCACACTTATTACTTTATACACTAATACAATCTTATTACTCTAATACAATTAAAGATATATATACTGTAGCAGAACTATTAATAAAAATCCTTGTGCCAGAATGGAAAATTTCCAGTGTTTTAAAAGACCTGCCCCAACCTCCTACCTCTAAGGAGAAATGAAGAAAGGGACAAACAGAAAGGAGGGTGATGTAGGAAACACAGTCTTGGAGATCACAACAGGTAAAAAAAAGGAGCTTGTATAAAACTAACCCACTTTCACACTAGCCTGCTTTATCCGGCGTTGACCTTGTGCACTTCCTTTCCAATCTTTGGATGTCAAGGGACTTCCAGGGTATATGATTAAGTGCATACATTTTATTATAGGCATTCATCAATACTGAATGAAACAATGTAAATGCAAATGTTCCACTTTACAATGTACTCCGCACTTGTTACTTTAATAGATACATAAACCGATATATATTAGGGACATAAAAAAGGCAACTTAAGGATGTCTAATTATAAATGATTACCCCTTCACCAAATATAATTGTCATATGGGGTAAAGGGACCAATGTCCAGATAGATTTAAAATAGTAAGTAAGAGATCGATATTACTACTAGAATCAAAAAGAAAAGGTTAAATGTTCCCCAAGAAGGGAGCAGAGGATGATGGATATCTTTTCCTGGAAACCAGCCCCAGATACTGTAGATCGATTTACTAGAGGGTGAAAGGAACCCATGGAAAGACATCAAAGGGACAGAGAGGAACCGGAAAGCCAAAGATGGGAGAAAGAAGCAGGATTATTTAGTCAAATGGAGGACTTTCCTCCTTTAGGAGCAAGCATAAGTGGAGAGGAAGAAAGAAGGAATCGACAAGAAAGATATGGACTCAGGAGCTGCAAGAAATATAGCTAATTAACGTAATAAACCTCTTAAGTAAGGGACTGACCAAAGATAAACTATTACTCCTAAACAAAGGTTTATCTTTCTGTCCAGTTAGAGACTTAAATGTATTTAATGTCAATAGGTTTGTGTGTAAACTGGTCCTAAAGAAGTATTTTAAAGAATGTAGTAAAACTAAAGAGGATTTGTGAAGGTATTGGGGCATATTTATAAAGGATTGTCTTTTTCGCCAAATAATTAGCGCAGCACATCGCAGCAAAAATAGCGCCATTTGGGGCTTCGTTTCGCCTTATTTATAAAAAGCGAAAAAAAACACACTTCGCGGCTGAAAAAGGTGAACGGGCGCGATAAAGAGCGAAAAGTATCGCAGCGAAAACTTAACGCATCTTAGAAGACTGCATTGTGAAAACCATTCGAAACCAGAAAAGCCCACTAGAAAATGATGTCAAGTTCAAAATGGCCACCTCACATTTACCAAGAAGTCAGCCATGTCTTATTTAGTCAATCTTCTTAGAATTTCTCAATTGGAATACAATTTTCTTTTGCACTGCACATTCGCCTTTCTAATGCGCGTTCGCTTTTCCAAGGCATATTCCATTATAATGTGCGTTCGCCTTTCTAATGTGCGTTCGCCTTTCTAATGTGCGTTCGCTTTTCCAAGGCATATTCCATTATAATGTGCGTTCGCCTTTCTAATGTGCGTTCGCCTTTCTAATGTGCATTCGCTTTTCCAAGGCATATTCCATTATAATGTGCGTTCGATTACCATTGCGAATTAAGGCGAAAAGGGTTTAGCGATAGCTCGCGGAAACAGTTTCGCCATTCGTTAATGCTACCTTTATAAATAGTGTTAACTGTCTTTTTGGCGAAAAGCGAATGCGAAAACATTTCGCTACTTTTCGCTCTTTTATAAATATGGCCCATTGTAACAGAGTTTGGGATAGAAGATAAAGAAAAGGATCAGAGGACCATACAGGATTTGGTATAACTATTAGTTATGTCAGAAGGGTTGACTGGTCAAGATTATAGGTTTGGCAGGGCCCTTTCTAGCCATTTTAGTGCCCTCCCATCTATGTGTGCCCCCCCTCAAGAAAAAAATGGCCTGTCAAACTACAGCTGGGTTTCTGCCTTCTCACACTGTCCACTGCTACTGCTTTACTAGTTGATAAGAAGCTCACGCTGTACAAGGTGAGGCGGGCGTGTATACATACGTTTGTACAGGATAAGTTTCAGTGGATACGCAGTATGTGGCACCAGTGTTCTTCCCAGAAATTGTTTTCAGCCGGGTAGGGCAGCACAGGGAAATTTGGTGAGATCTGAGATGTTAATCTCTTTCAGTGCCAGCAGACTTCCCCATAGTATTGCCATTAACACCTTCACTGCCAATAGTGTATTACCATTAACCCTTTAATGCCAACAGACTTTCCTATTAATACTTTCAGGGCCAGCACTTTCCCAGAGTATTGCCATTACTACTTTCAGTGCCAGCACAGTATTATCTTTAACTCTTTCAGATGCCAGCATTGACATGGTATACAGTATGTACCTGATATCCATGTCTCCTCCATTGAATTGTTCACTCTTCACCTACTCTGAGTTCTAATTGGAGAGTTAGATGGAAGGAAGAAAGAGGCAGGGATAGGGATCTCATGGCTGCTAGTCACAGGGGCCACTGTTATAAAGTATGCAGCAGATTTTAACTGGCATTTTAGAACTGTTCTCCTCAGTACTATTAGCTGAGCTCATCCTCCCCTTCACCTTCAGTTCATTTGCAACATTGTTCCCAAGTAGAGTGTGTGAAGTTCAGGCTCTGTACTAAATACAATGTTACAAATTACAGTAGAACAAGGAGAGCAGTTCTGAAACTGAAAGTAAAAGCTCACAGGGAGATGCTAGGTAGAAGAATAGGCACCCTGGATCAATATAGGCACCTTAGTTCTTTGCCTAGGTTGCCTATGCCTAAAAACGGCCCTGAGGTTTGGTTTAGGAATACGGGACATATAACGTGGCAGGTCGTCTTTCTATCCAGTCCACTTGAGGTCTCCCCTTATTCATAAATGTGAGAAATAAGTTGAAGATTTGAGTACACTGTATAAAAATTCAAATAGGAAGTATGGGAGAGATAACCTGAATGCCGATGATTATATTAAAAAAAGCCATCAGACAATTATCTGAAGGAGACATGTATAAGAAGCTGAAACAAAACCCTACCGGAAAGTACAAGACTATCCTCAATGACCTACTAAAGGAGGGATTATATACAGGAATTCTAGAACCATCTATTATGGGGTGTTTGCAGCCTTAGAATCTGGAAGTCCCCATTTTCCATCACGTACCTAAAATACATAAAGAAGAAAGACCCCCTAAGGGACACCCCATCAAAGCAGGAATTTATTTTCTTATACTGTAAATTTGTTACTCCAAACCCTGGTCACCAGACTGCCATCATATGTAAAGAGTACAACACGTGTCTTACAGATCTTACAGTATATAGAATGGCAAGATGGAAATAGCCTAGTGACCATAGATGTTTAATTATACTACAGAATACCCCCACTCTTTAGGAATTAAACAGTGGAGGAACTACAGCACTGATCAAGACTTTGACAAAGTTTCAGAGGTTTTAAATAAAAAGTTGGAAGAAAGAGGATATAGATAATCAAATTTATGTTCAAAAAAATAGACCAAAAGCCTTAGATAGGAAAGTAATGTTACAAGAAAAGAGAAAACAAACCAATGTGAAAAATAATGACAGAAGTGGGTGTAAGGTTTTCTTTACTACCCCATGTAGCCCACAATTTCATAAGGTGGATAATATTGTTAAAAAACATTTGAGAGTATTGGAGGGCGATGTAAGTTTGTTCCCAGGAGAGCACAGTCATTCAGATATATCTTATACCCCAGTATGATTAAAAGGAATACTAGTAAAACATTTCAGACCTATAAAGGTACCTTCAACTGTGGAGCTAATAAGTGCCTCACATGCAAATATATAAAGAGTAGTGACGAAATAATAAGTGATGCCACCGGGAAAACTCATAAGATAAAACAGTACTTTACATGTACCCATATATACTCGAATATAAGTCGATCCGAGTATAAGTTGAGGCACCTATTTTTACCCAGAAAATGAGTAAAAACACAATTCACTTGAGTATAAATCGAGGGTATAAATTATGACCACTACTGCCTTCTGATTCCGTATTGTTTTGAAAATGATAATTTAGGGTATAGTAGATGTACCTGCAGAGACAGTGCAGTGGGTGCAACAACTGGTAAAAAGGCCTAACAATAAACCTCATAAAAAGGGGATAGAATAAGATGAAGAGAAGAAAGAAGAAAAAGCTGGACAGATAGCGAGAAATAAGAGGAAATGAAAAGACCAGGTTTAGACTAGGAGCATAAAGCTGCCTAGGCATTCATAACTGCATATTAAGGTACAATAATATAAAGGTCGTGGGATATCAAAGTATCCCTAACTATCTAAGGATAGGATAAAGAACCCAGTGGTGGACACTAGTCAAAGTAGCAAAATACTAAAACATCTTTATTATACTTATAAATCAGCTCTATAAAGCAACTCTAAAAACAATTACACACTATGCAGTGGATCTCCCCGATAAACATAAATAATAGCACTGTATACACAGAACCTTTTGGGAAAGTAGACCCAGAGTTCCAATGGACAGCTTAGATAGCAGTAACACGTACACAGCCAAGCATAAAATGTTAGGAGCCGTTGGGTACAAAGGCACAAAGGCAAAAAGCAGGCAACATCTATGTCACTGGAGATGGAAGCATATTAGGTGCGGGAGGTAAGTATCAAGCAAGCACAATGAGTGATGTAAATCAGTTCGATCTCACCCAGCCATTTGTAATGTCCAAACACAATGTCCATTTCCCAGGAACAGAAAGCTAAGCGGCATCCAAAAGATTAGTGATGTCCACGGAGTCAATCCAACATAGTGGCCAGAACACCGGGAGTCCATGCCACGTCACTACTTGGCGCTACAGGAAAATGAGATCGGCGTCGGGTATTGATGTCACCTGTCAGAACAGTGGAGCGGATCGTACAAATTACTGGATAAGAAGTTAGTGACTCAAGTATAAGTCGAGGCTGGATTTTTAGGCTTTTTTTAAAGCATAAAAACCTCGACTTATACTCGAGTATATACGGTAAGACACCTTATATGGTATATCTTTTGTCATATTACACTTGTGGTATCAAAAATGTGGGGTGCACTACGCAATCCCTCGGGGGGAGGATTAGGGTGCACATTATAGATATCAACAAGACAAGGAAAGAAGCCCAGTGGAGAGATATTTTAGAGACATAATGGAGGAGACACCTCCAAGCTTTTGATACAAGGTATAGAACAAATAAGAAGAGATTCAAGAGGAAGGGATAGAAAGCAGATTTTGTTAAAAGCAGAGGCTAGGATATTGGGAACCAGGGGTCCCAAGAGGTGTGAATGCTATTTGGGATGTTTCATGCCATATATAGAGATCTATTATGCAAGCTGGTGGTGAATTGGTACTTTTAAACCACCTGGAATAAGCTAAGATAACAATATCCTGCCAGTATGTGTTTCAAGTGGATATAGTTTGCTAGAAGACATGTGTATGGTGTGTTGGTTGGGTGTTGGGATTAGGATTCATGAAACTCTACACCCATACTTGCCCATATACACTAACTTATGTATACTTTTATATCCATATACTGTATTTATGCATCTATCTTTCTCAATAAATATACACATATTCGCATATCCAGATACTTCATATTTATATGGATATGCGCATAGCCCCTTAGTGCTAGTACACTATCTTTTCTTTTTGTTTCTATTAGTAATATATATCTCTTACTTCCTATTTTAATTCTGGATTTTTATTCTATCTGGACATTGGTCCCTTTACCCCAAATGACAATTATATCTAGTGAAGAGGTAATCATTTATAATTGGACATCCTTAAGTTGCCTTTTTTATGAGCCTCATATATATTGGTTTATGTATCTATTAAAGTAACAAGTGGATCTTTTGCTTTTACATTGTTTCGGTCAGTATCAGTGAATACCTATAGTAAAATGTATGCAGCAGAGAAGCATGTATCAGTAGTTGAGTGGATTTGTGCATGTGCAAAAGGGACAGCAGGTCATTATAGAACTATGAAACCCTTTGATTTACCGCAGAGGTATAGGGCGGACTATTTAACGTTATAATATAGTGGATACCAATAACTGTTTGATGCAATAAGTTGTTTAGTATGTATACTGCTTTTATTATGTTTTTATTGCAATTTCATTATCCTAAGCTGATGTAGGCCCAGGCACAAACTGCCCATCCTACGAGGTGTGTCTTCGAGTGGAGTGCTATTTCAGCAACGGATAGTACACAGCAATCCAAGCCTATGACTGGGATCCCAATGGCCCAAAACGTGTCAGGTGAGTGATTCACTTTTTACTATGTTATTTCCATAGCAAGAAGTTTTTAATCTATATGTGATCGGAGATCAAATAAACAGGCACATTTTTTGGAGTGTAACCCTCTTTGTTGGATTTGTATAAACACAATTTCCCCCCTTTTCTCCAAAATTATTATCAATGGTGAATGTGTAATGTGAGTGGTTGGAAAAATCCCAACATTAATGTTAAGCATTATTTTTTTTTCTTTGGTTTTTAAAAATGTCATTTATTTTCTCCTTTTCTTCCCATCAATACCAGTACAGGGTGTGAATTTTTTGTTATAATGCTAGATTGTAATCTTTGTATCCCTTTAAGATTGGGTGAAGGCGGTGCTCTTGACCACCTGCGTGTGGATTTAAGGAGTTTCCGCCTCACCCAGGAGTCAGCTTACCTGCCTATAATTAAGTGCTCATGTAGCACGAAACGCGTTAGGCTTCATGACTCGTGGTTTTAGACTTCAATAAAGACGGACTTTTGAATTTTTTACTTGGAGATATCGTGATTTATTGAGCAGCGTGCACGCTCCTTTACTTTGTACTTTACAGGGTGTGAATCACCCCTGTAAACAGTCGTGTTCCCAGCCAGGCTGAATATTTTACAAGCATAAATTAATGATGACGCTGTATCATTTTCTCCTTGTGCTGCACCATTTCTATATGAACATATTCCATTTTATTTATTGTTCTGATTTGTTTGGAGCCAAAACTTCAAAACGGGAATTTTTAATGTGTAATTAAATTAAGGAAATGAACACTATAACTTGTCTATACTATAAGATATGTACATGATATTACCTCTGAAGTAAAACCTTAAAGGACAACTCCACCCTCATAAGAACATCTTTTAGAACGAATGGTCTCTTTAAAATATGTTGATATATCATACTTTGTCCTATGAGTTGATTACTGTATTTCTGCTATGGATGCCTCATGGAAACTGAGCAATTTAGAAACCTGTACTGAGCCTGGGCATGCTCAGTAGAGGCAGACAGGGAATTAACATTCAGGCTGAGGCCACATTACAACGCACAGGAATCGCACACAAAATCGCGAGCGTTATCGCACGCGATTGTGTGCGCTTTTCTTGTGCGTTCGCCTTTGCGTTCGCGTTTTGCGCATGCGTTTTTGCCATTTCGCGTTATGGAAACGCTGCGTTAACGCACCAAAAATGGTGAACGCATGCGTTACCAAAACGCGAACGGACGCGCAATCGCATGTGCATCGGAAATCGCGGGAATTTTTGCGTTCCCACGATTTCCATTTTAGCAAAAATCGCGTGCGCAATCGCGAGCGCGAAACGCGTGCGCAAACGCGCTAGTGTGGCCTAGCCCTCAGTCATTGGCTGTGATGTCAACTGTCAAATCCATAACAGTTGCTAACTGGAAGAACCTGGAAGCAGAAACAGGGAAACAGGACATTGTGCAGGATTTCAGGTTAGACTTACATATTTCAGATTTCAAACTATTACCGTTTAGGGTTTTGGGGGGTGAATTACCTGTATGTTAGTTTTCATTTTGGGGCTGGATTTGCCCTTTAACATTATTATTGTGTTTGGATTTCTTGTAATTTCATTTGTGTTAAGCATTAGTACATTAAGGTGTCATTAATTTGGGATGAGGTGGCAGTATTTAAAAGGATTGTCCGCCTGGGTTGTAAAATATCAATAATTATTGGTAATGTATGGTCACTGTTTATTTAACAACCCTTATCATAAAATAACGACTATAACAGTCAATAACACATGTGAATGAAAAAACATGCGCTATGAATGTTTTACACTACGAATTGTAATTTGAGAAGCAGTATAGGATAATTATAAATGTGTGATATCAGAATCTATGATATCAGATATCAGGAGCTATATCGCTTATTTAGAAATATTATCCTATGTAACAAATGTAGATAACTGTATTTCTCTGGCAATCTCAGCACTGTGCACTGTGAGAGCAGCAAGTGCTCATTAGGGATGGCATAGAACTCGAACTCGGACCCGAGTTCGAGCCGAACTGTTCAAGTTCGAACGGACCCGGCATTGTAAACCGCTATGGAAGATGTTGGTGCTATAGAAATCCATCATAATAATAATCTAGCGATTAGAAAAAAATATGTGTGTCCTGTGTGTAGAAATGTTTTTCTAAAAATCATTTGTAGGCAGAGTAGCTTTCTGCTTGCCATTCTACAATCAGTCCCACTTTTTAACCTTTATTATTATTTGCCCAGCATATTAAAAAATATAGAAGAAAAGCTTTTCCATAGAATTTACAAAGCAGGAAAAGCCACCTGGCTCCAGAGATAATACGTATGACTATGTGAAAAAGGGAAAGTTCTGAAGCTTGATCTGTTGTGATAGATATGATCCACATGAGGTGAAGAATGACTAATGTTGTATTTAAACAGAACATCTGATAAAACAATTCCATTACAGAGAATGTGATGGATAACACAGAAGACACATTTTTTCCTCGGAGAAATTATAAAAAACATGTGAAGAAGAATACTTATACCCATTCTTGATAATGATTTGATTGATGCTTAGCACACAACATTCCTTTGAGCTGAAGTATCTGCTAAGAAATTAGACTCAACAGTGTTGCTTGAGCGATGGAAAGCAAACTTAGAACTTTAGGTTTTATACTGTTCTCCTAGGCAGCATTAGTTTATAAGGGAATTATAATAACCTTTTGGATTATCAACTAGAGAATATAGTCATTCATCACTAACCCTGGACAGATTCTAGATCATGTTAAATACTTAAATAAATACAGACACTGTCCAATTAATGAGTATTGGTATATATAAAGTGTAGACCTTGATTTATGTTGAAATACTCCAGAAGACCTACACATCTTTGGATTTTGAATTGAGAAGCTTTGAATAAAAATAAAAAAAATCGATAAAATTTTTTTTTGAAAAATTCAGTCACAAAAACTAGTGTACACTTGCATAAAATCTTATATTACTAGTCGAGTCATAAGCGATAATGTAACCTATATAGTAAATTGTACAGCTATTAGTAAACCAGAAGATCTAGGCATAATTTCATAAACTCTGTCATGGGGATGTTTCTAAATTTCTAATTACAGTAAATTTTGCAGTTAGGTAATTAACCATTGATAAAATAAAAAATAAAATAAAAATATATTGTTCAAAGAAAGCAATACATGTAATGGTAACTTGGCCTTTGAGTCAAACATACTTATGCAGGTCAAGTTGTTCTAAGATAATATCAGTGATGTTCAGATCCTTATGTTAATAAATATTCATAAGATATCATTAGATAATAGAGAATTTGGGTAATTACTTGTTATAAACCTAATATTGCATAGAGATGCAATTTACTTATTTTTTAACTCACTGTACTGCACTAGCTAATTTCAAAGGAGAACTGCTTTTGACAACCCATTGCAGGACACTGATTTCTTTTTCAGCCTAGGTAAACTTTAGACATCAGGTTTAGTTCAGTAATCATTTTAAATAGCTTAATGGTTTCTAAAGCTATTACCATGGCGCGCTGAATAATTGCAAATTACAACATATTGTTGAAGCCTGAATAACCCAACTTTTCCAAAATGTATTTTGTTAGTCAAGCAACGGGACTTACAGTAGGAAGCACCTTGTTTTGTCAGTTGTTGTCATGGGTAAATCTGTCCCCTAACAGTTTGTGTACACATGGGAATAAATTGAACTTGGGAAACTAAACACTCCCTTTTATAAAAAAATGTGTGTTCTTTCAAAAGTCCAGAAGAGAATTATGATCTAGTAATGAAATAAGCTAGTGTGAACGAAGGCATCAAAGCAGCTTATTTCTGCATAATACAACACACAAAGACAGGAGTCGCCTATTTCGGTTGTACACTTAATCAAAACAAATATTACTGTATTTTGAGTATTAAAAATTAATTGAGTGCTATATCATTTACGCTTGTAAACTGTATTGAAACCAAGAAGAGTAAGGAACTGAATCCTAGAAATAGGTAATACCATTCCTTGTTATATTGGGCAATTTTATGCAGAATAATACTGAAACGCTAATCATACTTACCGAGTGTTTTTTTTCATGGCCACCCCCCCCGGCAGCACTCAATGGGTTAACTTCCCTACCAGCTGGCACAGAATAAAATAGACACTCCCATAACTCATAAATAGTTTCCACCCTCCTACTATGATTAGTCTATTTACAAAGCACAATGAGGAGAACACTAGGAAGCTGGGGTTGTTCCCTGAAGGAATGCCAGGAAAAAAATCTCTCAGTGAGTATATAGGCAGTTTTCATTTTTTTTTCTGGCCTTCCTCAGGTAGCCTCAATGGGCCTATATTATAAGCCATAGTATCGGTTTTTAGGCGATACCGTGGATTAGTTTCGGTTGTACATTTACGACTGAACATTTGGTAATTACCGAACATTCGGTCGTAGAATACCGTGCAGTAGTAAACTACCACAATGGTACCATGGGGATCGTTAACATACTGTTAACTACTGATCGTGATTACGATTCAGAAATTAACGATGTGTTTTAACAATCGTTTTACTGATCGGCTAACCCGCGGGTATCTCTAAAAAATTATACCAGTGGTTTTATAAATACGGCCCAATGGGTTATACACATAATATGCTGCAGAGAAGACTATTTAATTCATAGACCTTGCCACAAGATTTAATTACTCCGTGACCTATAAGGTAGAAGAGGTGGACCAGTTTGCCGCTCTGTGTTAATTCCTCTGCAGTCGCCCCTTTTCTGCTGCAAGATCTTTTCCGGAACGCTTTAATTATCCATCTTCTCAAGGCCAAAAGGAATAACAAATAATCTGTCAACCTGCTGGAAAGGTGGAGGTCTGTTCAATATAAGACATCTTACAGCATCCAGCACAGACTTTGCAGATTTGTTGTAATTCACAGTCTGCATCGTAGTAAAATAATCGGTTGATTAAGATGGTGAGTAAAACATAACTTTAGGCAGGAATTCCATGACAAGTATAAGACAGCCCCTCTGGGGTTGAAATTCCAAATATGGATCTGAAAATAGATAAAGCTTAAGTTCTAGATCCTCTTCTTCTCAGAGGATAGAGCAGTCAGGAGAATGGTTTTAATGGTCACATCCAAAGTGAGCTGGTCCTCTCTGCATAAACTCTAACAGTGGGATAGTGAACTAAGTAGGACACACAGTATGTTGTGTGCCCATTCCACAAATGTATCCCATATTTGGGAATATCTAATGGATGTAGAAGTTTCCTTGCATTCAAAAGTGTGCCAGTCAAACTGGCTCAGATTAGGAGTCCGTATCGGTACCTTGGTCAAATATCTATTTGCGCAATGGAAAGGCTTCTTATCAATAGGCTCATTAACCATTGGTACCCACGGTTTTCCTTAACCCAGTCTGGGATTATCACTATGGCTTCCATTCCGACCTAAAGATCTTTCTCAGCACTTTTCTGGAATGGCGGAAATTTATGCTTACCAATATATATGCTTACCAACCTTACCAATTCTGTTTTCAGAGCATCTATTGCTTCTGCTTGGTGATTTTGATACCTGAAAATAATCTGTACACCTTCCTGTTGGTACTTGTTGCCATCAGATCTATCTCGGGCATCCAAAGTCTGTAACTGCTTCTGAATACATGCATATTCAGGGTCCATTCCCCACTGTCAGAGGTGCTCTCGATAGGACATCTGCTTTAAAGTTCTCCCTGCCCGGAACATACAATGCTGTAATTGCTAGTAAGTTGTTCTTGGCAAACTCTTATGGTTCCATTTTCTCAACATGCCTTGGCTCCTAGTACCCCTTGTTTTCTTATGTATATGGGCGGCTGCCTGGATGTCTGTTCTTATATAGACTGCCATACCTAGGATCTGAGACGAAAAGCTTGGAGGGCACAACAGATGCTCTAGTTCCAGAATTCCAGACAGGAGACTGGATAGTCCTTCTCCCATCTCCCTTGGGCTAAGGAGTTCATGTTAGTCAGTATCCCATCCTGTCCTGATGCATCCTATGGACTTCTAGCTATCGGTCTCCATTAACGGCATTCCCTTTCTTAGGTTGGGCTGAATTGTCCACCATCTCAAATAGTTCTTGAACTGAGGGTTCATCAGAAATATATTATAAATAGTGCTTGGGGCTGCTGTTTCCTCGGATAACAGAACCTCTGTGGTCTATGTTCCAACTGCCATTGAACAAGAGCTATCGCTGCCAAGGTGCTACCCAAGAACTCATTATTTGTTTGAGGCATATTCCATAAATAAATTGCATAGACTGGAAGAGATTTTTTTCTATCCTGTCCTTGGCAAATAAACAAGGTCCAATACCTGTATCTTAAGCACCTAGTACATCATTTCTGCAAGTGTGTAAGAGGAACTTCTGGAGGTTTATCATACAACCGAATTCTACCAAGCTCTTCTTAACTGCATCTCATCAAGTTGATGTTTGCTCCCTCGATAATGTAAATAATAATGACCCTGACACCTCATCTTGGCTACAAGAGCTAGAGCACTTTTGTAAATGTCCAGGGGGATGAAAGAGGCCGAACAGTAAGTTGGATTTTATATAATCGGTTTATTAGATGTCTGAGATCCAGAATTGGATGATACTCACCGTTGCTTTCCATTCCAAGAAAGCGTTGAGTGAAATCCTAGACCTGCTCAACTAATGGACTGCTATTACTGCTCCCTTGAGTAGAAGATTTTTGATGTATTGAAAAAGAGCTTGCTCTTCTTTACCTTGGCTAGGATTGAGGTACTCCAAAATTATGTTTGGTGGCTATTGGAGAAATTCTAGCTGATAACCTCTTTTACAATTGAGAGTTTTACCAAGCATCCTATATTACTTTGCCATACCTCCTGAAATGATAGGGTTGCGCCAGCATGGGAAGTGGGTAGGCCTCATCTAATGCTTTGTTTTTAGGCTAGGGGAATCTCTGGTTTCCAACCTTTCCTCCCTTAAAAGGCTAAACTGGCCTGATCTCCAATTGGTTGTCCGGTATTTCTCTTCCGGTTGTAGAATTTTGAGCTCATCCCCTATTTGCTGAGATAAGAGTCCTGTTTTCTCTTTGGCGGTTCTCTACAATTTCATTAGCCGAGGTAATTGAGTGTTTTTTCCCCTTGTTGTCTTTAGGATAATATCCTCAGGGACTGACCAGAAAGCCTCTTCCCTCCAAATGTGGTGCATGACGTAACAATTTTTTAGATGAAGTGTCCATAACCAGCTTCTTAACCAAGAGCTCTTCTACTCGCTACAGACAGAGCCATCTCTTGGCCTGAACTGCAGTCTTTAGGTTAAATTCTGAACCTAGCTGGAATTCAGCTGAATTACTGCAGGGTGGTTCTTCTATCCACACTGTCTAAAAATCTTCCTAACTTTCCGAACAGAGGGCTACATGCCTTATTGAAGGATACTAAAGCAACAACTGCCTTACCTGCTCCACCCTGACTCCATCCATTTGATGATCAAGGGCCCAAAATAGTCATCAAAGTATCATCAATGGCTAAGTAGGTAGAGATACCTACTGCAGAGCTCTACTGAAGGAGGCTTCTCCCAATCCCTGTCTTTTCAAAGGCAAAGGGGTATAGTTTATCAAACTTTCATTCCACCAGAACTCTTCTGTACATCCAAGACTACTCAAGGTTCTCCATATTTTTCCACTTCCTTATCAATTGATAAAATATTTCTCTCCCTTTGGAAAAAGTGGAACTGAACCCAATTGTTGGTGTCCTCTTCAAATACTACAGTTTTTTAAACATTTTAATTAAAGGCTCCACCTGTCTAATATAAATCAGATCTTCTGCTGCTTTTCCAGACAGCATGGAATGGACATTTTAATGTGTCTCATCCTCTCAATCCCACAATTTAAGAGGTAGAAAGTTGCCCCCATAAGGGCCGCATTCTTTCACCCCGCGTAACAGCCTGGTTATCCAACCCTACAATGTCGTCGTTTTCCTTGTTTCGACTTGCATCAATCTCTTTTACATGTCTGCCCTTTTTCCAAATCTCATCAGCATCTCCCTTCACTTGCGGGTTACCACAGCCTTGCATAGGTCACCAATGCTTCTCCTTTCTGCTCCTCTTCTTAGAATTCCCCCAGAATAAGAACTGAAAAAGATAACAGGAAAAACAACTGTTTGATATGCAATACCTCTTTAAGAACTGAATCCAGGAGCATGAAGAGCATCACTCCCACCTCCCCTCTGAAGTAACTCCATAAGGCAGCTGGAACACAGCTAGGGGAAAACCTAGTACAGCTCCGCAGAGCAACACAGCCAAAAACTGCATACACAGGGCAAAAGCGCTGTCCTTACTCAGCTTTCAAAATTCTCAGGCATTCCACGTGCGATGACGTTACGCATATACAACGTCACGCAAATGCGGTACAGGAAGACAAGCCATCCATAGAATCCCTTTGTTTTTCAAGGGGGAATCAAGACAGCAGTGACAGAAAAAAATAGACTAAGGCTGGCCACACTTCGGCACTTTTTTTGCGTTTGCGTTTTTTTTCATATCATTGAAAATGCGGAAGCACCAAAACGGCGTTTTCGGGTGCATTGCGATTGCGATTTGGTTCCGCATTTTAAATTGAAATGCATGAATTTTTTAATAACGAAATCGCACATGAAATCGCATCGATTCCGTGGTGGCAATTACGTTTGCGTTGCAGTGTGGCCGGGCCCTATGGTAGTAGTGGGTGGAGACTATTATGATTTTGGGTGTGTGCAATTTTATCCATCACCATGAGGAAAATAATGACCTACTTAACCTTCATTTATTATTTCAATATACAGGGATTTCTTGGCAGCACTATTACAAAGCGCGGTGGGCAATTTTACTAAGAGGACAAGGGCTGAATCAGAATGATTATTACTATTATATGCATTATTTCTACCCAAATCACCAACCAATCAGATGGGCACCAATTCAACTATTTTGGGCCTTATATGTTCTTCCAGATATTAAACCTTAGTATATGGGCCTCAATGGGATCCGGTTATTATTAATATAGGTGCATCAACTTACTATAATTGCCATTATATTTTATAAGGATACTTTCCTAGGCATGAGCCAACACTGTTTCACAAAAAATAATAACCATCAAGGCTAGAGGAAACTGTTACCATTATTTACATATAATCTAAGAAGTGGAGAAACTCAAAAATATTATTACAATCAGGCTAAAGATTATTTGATTCATCTTGGAAGTTTGTTGTGTACCTAAAAACAACTTCAATTAGTCAAATTCTTATATCATTTTAACAGACACCCCTACACCATTCTCTCACCTTGTCCTTCCCGGCACAACACCACACCACTGAAAGAAAGGAAAAGAGAAAGGGGCATATTTATAAGGATTGTCTTTTTCGCCAATAATTAGCGCAGACATCGCAGCGAAATAGCACCATTTGGGCTTCTTTCGCCTTATTTATAAAAAACGAAAAAAAACACTTCACGGCTGAAAAAGCGCAGAACGGTGCGCGATTAAAGAGCGAAAAGTATTCGCAAGCGAAAACTTAACGTCATCTAAGAAGACTGCATTGTGAACCACCATTCGAACCAGAAATAGCCCCTAGAAAATGATGTCAAGGTCAAAATGGCCACCTCACATTTACCAGAAGTCAGCCACTTCTTATTTAGTCAAATCTTCTTAGAATTTCGTCAATTGGATACGAATTTTTCTTTTGCACTGCAACATTCGCCTTTTAATGCGCGTCGCTTTTCCAAGGCATTATTCATTATAATGCGCGGTCGCCTTTGCTATGTGCGTTCGCTTTCTAGTGTGCGTTCGCCTTTCGCGTTCGCCTTTCTAATGCGCGTTTCGCTTTTTCTCAAGGCATATTACATTCTAATGCGCGAGTCGGCTTTCTAATGTCCTTTTCCAAGGCCAATCTATTACATCTAATGAGCGTTCGCCTTTCTAATGTCGCTTTCCAAGGCATATTACACTCTAATTGCGCGATCGCCCGCTAATGCCGCGTTCTGCTTTTTCCAGGCATATTACCCATTAAATGCCTCTTTCGCTCAAACAATGACTTTTCAACCCCTCAGGGTCGCGCTAATCTTTCGCTCTTTTAAAAACTGCAAAAACCACCTTTGTCGCTCTTTTATAAATCGCGTTATGGCCTTGTTTGCTCCTTTTTCCGCTACAAATTACCATTGCGAGATTAGGCGAAAAGGTGTAGCGACTAGTCGCGAAACGGTTTTCGGCCATTCGTTAACGCTACCGTTTATAAATACGTTAAACTGTCTTTTTGGCGCGAAAACCCATGCGAAAGGAATGCGAAAACATTCGCTACTTTTCGCTCTGTTTATAATATTGCCCTAAGTTAAAAATCTAGAATTCAAAATTCTGGTCAGGCTCCTTGTTGGCTGAGGACGGGGATGGCACACCCAAGTCCTCCACACCAATGCCTGCATTCTTCACCAAAGAGTGTACCCAGCTGCCTAAGGATGTCAGGAAAGATTAAGGATAAGTACACTGTAAAAAGCAAGGTAAGTGTTACTTGGAAGTGCAGCTTTAAAAAAATCTGTTGCTTTTGTTTTCTAGGTCCCTAAAAAAAAGCTGCTGTTCGAATTAAATAACTTGATTTTACAGTTGTACTTTATCCTTTAAATACGTTTATATATATATATACACCACATATATAAACAAATTGGCGATTGTGTGCACTCAGTTTGCTGACAAAATCCCAACTAATAGATACATTTCAGTAAAATATCAGCTCTCCACAGGTCTTCTTAAAGGGCATGTCCAGGGCATGTTATGTTAGAGCACCCCCACAACCACATTTATGGATTGTTTTAGAATTGCCAAGATTTCCCAGACACGAGAAGATGTTGGAGATTTGCACCAATCTCATGGGGGGCGAAGCTAAAACACGCCATTCAGAGGAGGAGGAGCCAGCAACATCAAGGAGTAAGGTAGGCTAAATATACACCTTTATTTAAGCCACAGCTTTCCAGTAAGCTAAAGTTGTTTTTACAGGTACATACCCTTAAGTGCCCTGGTGCATCCAGTGATGATCGGATGTAGGAAAGAAGAAGCTGGCGCACTCCTGGGTCTAAACGGCAATGGGTGGCACTCTCTTTGGTGTTAGGAAAACAAAAAAGTACCTGGGTGCCTCTGTGTAGATATACATTTTATACACAAAGTTCAGAAAGCAACGGAACACTCCAAGGATTTTTTTTGGTTTATTACCTTCATAAAAAATCAAGTTTTAGAGAGCCCATAAGTTTACAATTGTGATTCTTTGCTTGCTGTGCCCAAGCCACAATGTTACTGTGGCCCAAGCCACAAAATGTTTCAGTGCTGATCCAGTCCACACTTTAGATCAATTAATTCTCTGTGCTGGAGCTCACTAATTAAAAGGGCAGGTGTAGCCTGTCTCGGGGGAGAGTCGGATCAGGCAAGCAGCCAGTAGGTCTGCAATGCAGGCCAGTACCAGAGCCTCTTAGGGCTAGGGCCACACTGCTGCGATTTTTTGCGCCGCTTGCGCTTGCGTTTTTAAAAAATCATTGAAAAAGCGGCAACGCAAAAAAAAACCGCGTTTTTCGGTGCGATTGCGTGTTGCGTTCTGCATTTTTAAAACGCCAACAAAACGCACAACATGAAATCGCTATGCGATTGCGATTGCATTTGCGTTTGCGTTTCAGTGTGGCCTAGCCCTTAGTGTCAGAGTTATAAACCCCAGTAGGAGACGGGGGTAAAACCAGCTAATTCTCCGGAGGACACAGAGCGTGTGAGTACCGGGCTGTGAGTTTTCAAATAGTCAGGGACCTTTATTTGTATTAGTAGGGCCAGTGTGGCCTAGGATTTATATTTTTGGTGTGAGGCTAATACCCTGAATAAACATGACTGAGGACAGTTTGCAAACCAAAGACTCGGTTGCCTATTCTGTTAAACTGTGCCCAAAGTTGTCTTTCTGGTAGACAACGGTCCGATTCAACTAAAGTTACAGATATATAAAACAATATAATTTTTTATCCACTTTGATTTGCTTTGAATTAAACCTTTCAAGCAATGAATTTTAATACAGGAGCAATGATTATGAAAACTCCAGGAGAACAGATAAACCCAGTAGTCATTTATTTGTAATGTGTGTAATACATGACCTGATTCTAAAAAATAAACAAGGTACTGATGCCTTCATCAACTTTGTTTCTTTATATAATACCAGCTACATGTTTACTGCCCTAAGGGCCTAATAATATATATTCTGGGAGCGAAAGGATTTTCACAGACTTCTATCAAAGTAGTGTCAATTTTTGTATCCTACTGTGTAAACATAAGCCTCAGTGGTTTTAATTCTTTAACATTTTCTTGATTATTAATAGTGGAAATGCATAGATGATAGATGTATGCTCAGAAGACAAGGCTCGAAAAAATTAGAGAGGTTAGAATTTTCAGGTTTTCTTATTAAATATATTTATATTTAATAATATTAATGATCATGGCTGCTTTGTCAAATTACTTAGAAACCACCAGTGCTTTTGCTTGTACTTTCTGTTAATTGAGATTTGTTCCCCTTTAAGAAATGTATCAATGCAGTACGGATTGGCTTAATTCCTTTGCAATTCCCTGGGAATAGACATGCAAATAAGTACAGGAAATTAATAGGACACGCTAAAACATACTTCAGTATGGAAATCTTGTGATGGTTTAATATACTGTGCAGATGAGTTAAATCTAAGAAAATACCCTACTTAAATAAAAAAAACATCATGCAGGGTGGGCCTTCCCCAAAACGTTTTGTTTGTAGTAATAGAGTATGGTGAGTATCTTGTTTAGAATTAGATAATTTTAGATGTTCATTTAAAATAATTAAAAACTTGTAAAGTAGTAGTCACACCCTGCCTACATGCTGAACAAGAGTTCATCCTTTTCCTTCATCATTTTGAACATACCGAATTGCAGTCAATAATGTTTTTTTTATAGTTACTTTTTTTTTTTTAAACAGGAGAACCTGTTTATGGATTATTTCAGCATTGGAAACTGCTAGTGTCGGCTTATTTATTTTTGTGCGGCGCGTACATCTGCTTTGCATTGTGTTATGCAAAGATGGATATTCTGCTCAGCTAAGAACAAATATGGAACGAACATGGGGATTCAATAAAGTTCTTATCATTAAATTTGGTGCTGAATTTTTGCCCCACCAATCAGCATGTTAGCTTTCAAATGTTAATAAGATTGATTGGTTGGTTCAAAATTAGCACCATTTTTAACTATAAGAACTTTTTTGGAATCTCTCTAGAAGACTTTTGATACTGTAGTGGAGCTGTACTGCCTTGATTCTTTCCCTAATTTATTTAATATATACTGATGTCCGAAACCAAATATTGACCACCAACAAAAGAAATGTCTAAGTCCAACAAAAAATCATGGATCTATTTGAGAATCCATCTTTATTAAAATTGGATTTTACATATTCTGCTCCAGCCGTAGTAATCTTTTTCTGGGGTTACCTTCCCAGTTTATTTTTGCTGTGTCCTGTGGGTATATTCTGGATTGCCTTTCTAGTTTTTTTCTGCTGCTATTAAGCCGGGGTGGATATCATCTAAAATAGGGGTATTTCCACTCCCAGTGACTTTAATTTGGACTTCTAAAATTGGCTACAGTTGAAAAAGTTTGGAAAAAAACTGGTGAAATGAGTTTGTCAATCTCTAATAGAACAAAACACCAAGAGACCCGAATCAATAGACCATAATAGTGTCCATGTGATATGTCATTATCTTTATGGATTACATTATCTTAGGAGTATTTGCAGAATACCTAGATAGTGTGTAATATAAGAATTCATTCTTTTTTCCCCATTGAACTTTCACTTTAATGCCCAGTGTAAGGGAATGTGCCAGTGTGCTAGTGCATTTAGGTAAAAAAGGAAAATCCGAAGGCTCTAGCATCCAGTCATTGTGTGTGCCTCTTATCATTATGGCAATAGTATCTCTTAACTATCTCTTGTTGCTGGATGCCATATTTATTATTTGTATATCATACATGCAAAAATGTTTATCATGTTTCTAGCCAGCTTTAGTATATGTAGTTCAAAAAAAGTTGGTGGTTTGTTAAACTATTAACGTACTAGCTATGCTAAAAATCTATCAGACTGAGCTAATTAAACAGATTACATAGTTAATACACTAAAAGTAAAACTTAAAAAGGGGAATTAATATGAAATATTTTAATCGTAAAAATGTATAAAATATAACAAGGAATGTGTCAATATCTAAATATACACAATGGGTAAAAAATCCAGTGATTAGAAAAATACATATAAGGGGTAAACCACACTTATACTTTATACATAATACAATCTATTACTCTAATACAATTAAAGATTATATTACTGTAGCAGAACTATTAATAAAATCCTTGTGCCAAATGGAAAATTTCAGGATAATTAGTCCAGAATATTTTAAGTTTTGCTAAAGACCTGCCCCAACCTCCTAACTCTAAGGAGAAATGAAGAAAGGGCAAAACAGAAGGAGGGTGATGTAGGAAAACACGTCTTGGAGACACAACAGGTAAAAAAAAGGAGCTTGTATAAAACTAACCCCTTGCACACTATGCTTTATCCGCGTTGACCTTGTGATTCTCTTTCCAATCTTTGGATGTCAAGGGACCTCCAGGGTATATGATTAAGTGCATACATTTTATATAGGCATTATCAATACTGAATGAAACAATGTAAATGCAAATGTTCCCTTTACAATGTACTCCGCACTTGTTACTTTAATAGATACATAAACCGATTATATATAGGGACATAAAAAAGGCAACTTAAGGATGTCTAATTATAAATGATTACCCCTTCACAATATAAATGTCATAGGGGTAAAGGGACCAATGTCCAGATAGATTTAAAATAGTAAGTAAGAGATCGATATTACACTAGAATCAAAAAGAAAAGGTTTAAATGTTCCCCAGAGGAGCAGAGGATGATGGATATCTTTTCCTGGAAACCAGCCCCAGATTACTGTAGATCGATTTACTAGAGGGTGAAAGGAACCCAGGAAAGACATCAAAGGGACAGAGAGGAACCGGAAAGCCAAAGATGGGAGAAAGAAGCAGGTTATTTAGGAGTCAAATGGAGGACTTTCCTCCTTTAGGAGCAAGCATAAGTGGAGAGGAAGAAAGAAGGAATCGACAAGAAAGATATGGACTCAGGAGCTGCAAGAAAAAATAGTAATTAACAGTAATAAACTCTTAAGTAAGGGAACTGACCAAAGATAAACTATTACTCCTAAAAAAGGTTTATCTTTCTGTCCAGTTAGAGACTTAAATGTATTTAATGTCAATAGGTTTGTGTGTAAACTGGTCCTAAAGAAGTATTTTAAAGAATGTAGTTAAAACTAAAGAGGATTTGTGAAGGTATTGGGGCATATTTATAAAGGATTGTCTTTTTCGCCAAATAATTAGCGCAGCACATCGCAGCGAAAATAGCGCCATTTGGGGCTTGGTTTCGCCTTATTATAAAAAAGTGAAAAAAACACACTTCGCGGCTGAAAAAGGCGAACGGGCGCGATAAAGAGTGAAAAGTATCGCAGCGAAAACTTAACGCATCTTAGAAGAATGCATGCGAAAACATTCGAAACCAGAAAAGCCCACTAGAAAATGATGTCAAGTTCAAAATGGCCACCTCACATTTACCAAGAAGTCAGCCATGTCTTTATTTAGTCAATCTTCTTAGAATTTCTCAATTGGAATACAATTTTCTTTGCACTGCACATTCGCCTTTCTAATGCGCGTTGCTTTTAAGGCATATTCCATATAATGTTGTTCGCCTTTCTAATGTGCGTTCGCCTTTCTAATGTGCGTTCGCTTTTCAAGGCATATTCCATTATAATGTGCGTTCGCCTTTCTAATGTGCGTTCGCCTTTCTAATGTGCATTCGCTTTTCCAAGGCATATTCCATTATAATGTGCGTTCGCCTTTCTAATGTGCGTCGCCTTTCTAATGGCATTCGCTTTTTCCAAGGCATATTCCATTATAATGTGCGTTCGATTAACATTCGAATTAAGGCGAAAAGGGTTAGCGATAGCTCGCGGAAACAGTTTCGCCATGCTTAATGCTACCTTTATAAATAGTGTTAAACTGTCTTTTTGGCGAAAAGCGAAATGCGAAAACATTTCGCTACTTTTCGCTCTTTTATAAATATGGCCCATTGTAACAGAGTTTGGGATAGAAGATAAAGAAAAGGATCAGAGGACCATACAGGATTTGGTAAACTATTAGTTATGTCAGAAGGGTTGACGGTCAAGATTATAGGTTTGGCAGGGCCTTTCTAGCCATTTTAGTGCCCTCCCATCTATGGGTGCCCCCCCCTCAAGAAAAAAAATGGGCTGTCAAACTACAGCTGGGTTTTGCCTTCTCACACTGTCCACTGCTCTGCTTTACTAGTTGATAAGAAGCTCACGCTGTACAAGGTGAGGCGGCGTCGTGTATAATACGTGGTATGCACGACACTGCACCATGATTGTAAACAGGATAAGTTTCAGTGGATACGCAGTATGTGGCACAGTGTTCTTCCAGAAATGTTTTCAGCCGGGTAGGGCAGCACAGGGAAATTGGTGAGATCTGAGATGTTAATCTCTTTCAGTGCCAGCAGACTTCCCCATAGTATTGCCATTAACACCTCATGCCAATAGTGTATTACCATTAACCCTTTAATGCCAACAGACTTTCAATTAATACTTTCAGGGCCAGCACTTTCCCAGAGTATGCCATTACTACTTTCAGTGCCAGCACAGTATTATCTTTAACTCTTTCAGATGCCAGCATTGACAATGGTATACAGTGTTACCTGTTATCCATGTTCCTCCATTGAATGTTCACTCTTACCTACCTAAGTTCTAATTGGAGAGTTAGATGGAAGAAGAAAGAGGCAGGGATAGGGATCTCATGGCTGCAGTCACAGGGGCCACGTTATAAAGTATGCAGCAGAATTTTAACTGGCATTTAGAACTGTTCTCTCAGTACTATATATGAGTCATCCTCCTCACCTTCAGTTCATTTGCAACATTGTTCCCAAGTAGAGTGTGTGAAGTTCAGGCTCTGTACTAAATACAATGTACAAATTACAGTAGAACAAGGAGAGCAGTTCTGAAACTGAAAGCAAAGTTACAGGGAGATGCTGGTAGAAGAATAGGCACCCTGGATCAATATAGGCACCGTTCTTTGCCTAGGTTGCCTATGCCTAAAAACGGCCCTGAGGTTTGGTTTAGGAATACGGGACATATAACGTGGCAGGTCGTCTTTCTATCCAGTCCATGAGGTCTCCCCTTATTCATAAATGTGAGAAATAAGTTGAAGATTTGAGTACACGTATAAAAATTCAAATAGGAAGTATGGGAGAGATAACCTGAATGCCGATGATTTTTAAAAAAAGTCATCAGACAATTGTCTGAAGGAGACATGTATAAGAAGCTGAAACAAACCCTACCAAAGTACAAGACTATCCTCAATGACCTAATAAGGAGGGATTATATACAGGAATTCTAGAACCCTCTATATGGGGTGTGCAGCCTTAGAATCTGGAAGTCCCCATTTTCCATCACGTACCTAAAATACATAAAGAAGAAAGCCCCTCAAAAGCAGGAATTGATTCCTTATACTGTAAATTTGTTACTCCAAACCCTGGTCACCAGACTACCATCATATGTAAAGATGGGTCTAAGATCTTACAGTATATAGAATGGCAAGATGGAAATAGCCTAGTGACCATAGATGTTTAATTATACTACAGAATACTCCCACTCTTTAGGAATTAAACAGTGGAGGAACTACAGCACTGAAAAGACTTGACAAAGTTTTCAGAGGTTTTAAATAAAAAGTTGGAAGAAAGAGGATATAGATAATCAAATTTATGTAAAAAAAATAAGAACAAAGGCCTTAGATAGGAAAGTAATGTTACAAGAAAAGAGAAAAAAAACCAATGTGAAAAAAAGACAGAAGTGGGGGTAAGTTTTTCTTTACTACCCATGTAGCACAAATTTCATAAGGGGATAATGTTAAAAAAACATTTGAGAGTATTGGAGGGCGATGTAAGTTTTTCCCAGAGAGCACAGTCATTCAGATATATCTTATACCCCAGTATGATTAAAAGGAATACTAGTAAAACATTTCAGACCTAAAAGGTACCTTCAACTGTGGAGCTAATAAAGTGCCTCACATGCAAATAATAAAGAGTAGTGACGAAATAATAAGTGATGCCACCGGGAAACTCATAAGATAAAACAGTACTTTACATGTACCATATATACTCGAATATAAGTCGATCCGAGTATAAGTTAGGACCTATTTTACCCAGAAAATGAGTAAAAACACAATTCACTTGAGTATAAATCGAGGGTATAAATTATGACCACTATGCCTTCTGATTCCGTATGTTTTGAAAATGATAATTTAGGGTATAGTAGCTGTACCTGCAGAGACAGTGCAGTGGGTGCAACAACTGGTAAAAAAGCCTAACAATAAACCTCATAAAAAGGGGATAGAATAAGATGAAGAGAAGAAAGAAGAAAAAGCTGGAAGATAGCGAGAAATAAGAGGAAATGAAAGACCAGGTTTGACTAGGAGCATAAAGCTGCCTAGGCTATAACTGCATACTAAGGTACAATAAATAAAGGTCGTGGGATATCAAAGTATCCCTAACTATCTAAGGATAGGATAAAGAACCCAGTGGTGGACACTAGTCAAAGTAGCAAAATACTAAAACATCTTATTATTACTTATAAATCCGCTCTATTAAAGCAACTCTAAAAACAATTACACACTATGCAGTGGATCTCCCCGATAACTAAAAACATACATAATAGCATGTATACACAGAACCTTTGGGGAAGTAGAACCAGAGTTCCAATGGACAGCTTAGATAGCAGTAACACGTACACAGCCAAGCATAAAATGTTAGGAGCCGTGGGTACAAAGGCACAAAGGCAAAAAGCAGGCAATCATTATGTCACCGGAGATGGAAGCATATTAGGTGCGGGAGGTAAGTATCAAGCAAGCACAATGAGTGATGTAAATCAGTTCGATCTCACCCAGCCATTTGTAATGTCCAAACACAATGTCCATTCCCAGGAACAGAAAGCTAAGCGGCATCCAAAAGATTAGTGATGTCCACGGAGTCAATCCAACATAGTGGCGACAGAACACCGGGAGTCCATGCCACGTCACTACTCGGCGCCAGGAAATGAGATCGTGTCGGTATTGAGTCACCTGTCAGAACAGTGAGCGGATCGTACAAATTACTGGATAAGAAGTTAGTGACTCGAGTATAAGTCGAGGGGATTTTAGGCTTTTTATAAAGCATAAAAACCTCAACTATACTCGAGTATATACGGTAAGACACTTATATGGTATATCTTTTGTCATATTACATTGTGGTATCAAAAATGTGGGGTGCACTACGCAATCCCTCGGGGGGAGGATTAGGGTGCACATTATAGATATCAAACAGACAAGGAAAGAAGCCCAGTGGAGAGATATTTTAGAGACATAATGGAGGAGACACCTCCAAGCTTTTGATACAAGGTATAGAACAAATAAGAAGAGATTCAAGAGGAAGGATAGAAAGCAGATTTTGTTAAAAGCAGAGGCTAGGATATTGGGAACCAGGGGTCCCAAGAGGTGTGAATGCTATTTGGGAGTTTCATCCATATATAGAGATCTATTATGCAAGCCTGGTGGTGAATGGTGACTTTAAACCACCTGGAATAAGCTAAGATAACAATATCCTGCCAGTATGTGTTTCAAGTGGATATAGTTTGCTAGAAGACATGTGTATGGTGTGTTGGTTGGGTGTTGGGATTAGGATTCATGAAACTCTACACCCATACTTGCCCATATACACTAACTTATGTATACTTTTATCTCATATACTGTATTATGCATCTATCTTTCTCATAAATATACACATATTCGCATATCCAGATACTTCATATTTATATGGATATGCG
Source organism: Hymenochirus boettgeri (assembly GCA_019447015.1). NCBI lineage: Eukaryota > Metazoa > Chordata > Amphibia > Anura > Pipidae > Hymenochirus > Hymenochirus boettgeri. The sequence continues at coordinate 78,466,872 of CM033469.1, read as the reverse complement.
CATAGCCCCTTAGTGCTAGTACATTAACCTATCTTTTCTTTTTGTTTCTATTGTAATATATGATCTCTTACTTCCTATTTTAATTCTGGATTTTTATTCTATCTGGAATTGGTCCCTTTACCCCAAATGACAATTATATCTAGTGAAGAGGTAATCATTTATAATTGGACATCCTTAAGTTGCCTTTTTATGAGCCTCCTATATATGGTTTATGTATCTATAAAGTAACAAGTGGATCTTTTGCTTTTACATGTTTCGGTCAGTATCAGTGAATACCTATAGTAAAATGTTTGCAGCAGAGAAGCATGTATCAGTAGTTGAGTGGATTGTGCATGTGCAAAAGGGACAGCGGGTCATTATAGACATATGAAACCCTTGATTACCGCAGAGGTAGGGGGACTATTTAACGTTATAATATAGTGGATACCAATAACTGTTTGATGCAATAAGTTGTTTAGTATGTATACTGCTTTTATTAGTTTTTATTGCAATTTCATTATCCTAAGCTGATGTAGGCCCAGGCACAAACTGCCCATCCTACGAGGTGTGTCTTCGAGTGGAGTGCTATTCAGCAACGGGTAGTACACAGCAATCCAAGCCTATGATGGGATCCCAATGGCCCAAAAACATGTCAGGTGAGTGATTCACTTTTTACTATGTTATTTCCATAGCAAGAAGTTTTTAATCTATATGTGATCGGAGATCAAATAAACAGGCACATTTTTTGGAGTGTAACCCTTATGTTGGTTTGTATAAACACAATTTCCCCCCTTTCTCCAAAATTATTATGAATGGTGAGATGTGTAATGTGAGTGGTTGGAAAAATCCCAACATTAATGTTAAGCATTATTTTTTTTTCTTGGTTTTTAAAAATGTCATTTATTTTCTCCTTTTCTTCCCATCAATACCAGTACAGGGTGTGAATTTTTGTTATAATGTAGATTGTAATCTTGTTCCCTTTAAGATTGGGGTGAAGGCGGTGCTCTTGACCACTGCGTGTGGATTTAAGGAGTTTCCGTCACCCAGGAGTCAGCTTACCTGCCTATAATTAAGTGCTCATGTAGCACGAAACGCGTTAGGCTTCATGACTCGTGGTTTTAGACTTCAATAAAGACGGACTTTTGAATTTTTTACTTGGAGATACGTGATTTATTGAGCAGCGTGCACGCTCCTTTACTTTTTATTACAGGGTGTGAATCACCCCTGTAAACAGTCGTGTTCCAGCCAGGCTGAAATTTTACAAGCATAAATTAATGATGACGCTGTATCACTTTTCTCCTTGTGCTGCACCATTTCTCTATGAACATATTCCATTTTATTTATTGTTCTGATTTGTTTGGAGCCAAAACTTCAAACGGGAATTTTTAATGTGTAATTAAATTAAGGAAATGAACACTATAACTTGTCTATACTATAAGATATGTACATGATATTACCTCGAAGTAAAACCTTAAAGGACAACTCCACCTCCTAAGAACATCTTTTAGAACGAATGGTCTCTTTAAAATATGTTGATATTATCATACTTTGTCCTATGAGTTGATTACTGTATTTCTGCTATGGATGCCTCATGGAAACTGAGCAATTTAGAAACCTGTACTGAGCTGGGCATGCTCAGTAGAGGCAGACAGGGAATTAACATTCAGGCTGAGGCCACATTACAACGCACAGGAATCGCACACAAAATCGCGAGCGTTATCGCACGCGATTGTGTGCGCTTTTCTTGTGCGTTCGCCTTTGCGTTCGCGTTTTGCGCATGCGTTTTTGCCATTTCGCGTTAGGAAACGCTGGTTAAGCCACCAAAAATGGTGAACGCATGCGTTACCAAAACGCGAACGGAAGGCAATCGCATGTGGCATCGGAAATCGCGGGAATTTTGCGGTTCCCCCGATTTCCATTTTAGCAAAAATCGCGTGCGCAATCGCGAGCGCGAAACGCGTGCGAAACGCGCTAGTGTGGCCTAGCCCTCAGTCATGGTGTGATGTCACTGTCAAATCCATAACAGTTGCTAACGGAAGAACCTGGAAGCAGAAACAGGGAAACAGGACATTGTGCGGATTTCAGGTTAGACTTACATATTTCAGATTTCAAACTATTACCGTTTAGGGTTTTGGGGGGTGAATTACCTGTTGTTAGTTTTCATTTGGGGCTGGATTTGCCCTTAACATTATTATTGTGTTTGGATTTCTTGTATTTCATTTGTGTTAAGCATTAGTACATTAAGGTGTCATTATTTGGGATGAGGTGGCAGTATTTTAAAAGGATTGTCGCCTGGGTTGTAAAATATCAATAATTATTGGTAATGTATGGTCACTGTTTATTTAACAACCCTTATCATAAAATAACGACTAAACAGTCAATAACACATGTGATGAAAAAAACATGCGCTATGAATGTTTTACACTACGAATTGTAATTTGAGAAGCAGTGATAGGATAATTATAAATGTGTGATATCAGAATCTATGAATCAGATATCAGGAGCTATATCGCTTATTTAGAAATATATCCTATGTAACAAATGTAGATAACTGTATTCTCTGGCAATCTCAGCACTGTGCACTGTGAGAGCAGCAAGTGCTCATAGGGATGGCATAGAACTCGAACTCGGACCCGGTTCGAGCCGAACTGTCCAGTTCGAACGGACCCGGACTTCTCGAACTATCTCGACGCGGACTTTCGATATTTCCCGGACTTTGATGATTTATCGAATGTTCGAACGTTCGAGTATCGAATCCGCGAGTAAAATGTTCATGGTATCTAGGAGCGAACATCGAATCTGCGAGTAAAGTCTCCATTACAGCCTATACGCGAGCACGAATCTGCGAGTAAAATGTCCATTGTACCTCGAACGTCGAACGCGAAAGCTCGAAAGTAGCGCGTGTGAGAGTAAAATCGATTTTCGAAAGTCCTGGATATTGGAACATGCTCCCCAGACCATTTCCCGGGTCCCACAGCCATTTACATTAAGTTACCATAAATATTTTAGTTGTATTTGACTCGAACTTTTCGAACTATTTGCCTCGCATAGACTTTAATGGGTCGTTTTCGAACTTTCGAACTTTTACAATAGTTCGAAAGTTCGAAAACGGACCGGACTTTGAATAGTTTGACCATCTCTAGTGCTCACATAATAGAATAAATACAGTGAGTAATAATTGTTTTCAGGTAGAACAGTTAGTAATATCTCAGCACTATACACTGTGAGAAACAACCATATGAAAGAACAAAAGCACCTCCACGCTGTGAAGGACCAGTATACTGGGTTGGTTATGGCCAATATGTACAACATATAGTCAAGCCCCAGAAAACACCTGATAAAAAATACATGCACAAAAATGTCCCCAATAATTAGCCCAATGTAGTTATACGGTAAGTCAGGTTGGCCCAACGTTGATGAATTCAGGGGTTAATAAACTCCAGGACTTATTAGCAGGATAAAGTGCATATGTGTATTGATAGCTTACTCTAAGTCCAGATTGCCATTGCCAAACATCTAGGGAGCTACCAAACCCATTCTTCACCTGGCATCCCCATCTCTGGTTTATGAACACCGTAACCTCCTTTACCTCTTGACCTGGGACTCACTGTCATACTGCACACCGCAATGTCCTCCAATGGTAATTCCACCGCTGTAAAGCTCACACTGAATACAGGAGTAATAATTGTTACAGTAGAACAGTTAGTAATATCTCAGAACTATACAATGGTAGCAGCAAGTACTACACAATAATGAATATAGTGAGTATATTGTTTACAGTAGAACAGTTAGTATATCTCAGCATAATACTGGAGCAGCAAGTACTCACACAATAGAAGAATACAGTGAGTAATAATTGTTTACATTTAGAACATTTAGTAATATCTTAGCAATATACACTGGCAGCAGCAAGTAATCTCACAATATAATGAATACAGTGAGTAATAATTGTTTACAGGTAGAACAGTAGTAATATTCAGCACTATACACTGGTAGCAGTGAGTAATAACTCTTTACAAGTAGACCGGAACAGAACAAGATAGTAACACAGTGTACAGGAACAATACTGCGTTATACTGTACTGTTTTAGGTACTTACTGTCAATGCTTATGCAGTTGTGGCTATTGACATTTCTGCATTGAGCGTATTATGATCTGTGACGCTATTGATCATCATTTTCCATCTTGGAGACTAGGGTTTTGTTTGTTCTTTACCTCAAGGCTGGAATTAGCCATATGTCGAGGTAACACATAATTGGCAATGCAATGATTTTATTTTATTGTGTTTTAACTAGTGAGGGATGCTGGAGTCCAACAAAGTGTTTTATTGTCAGAGTGTGTTTTATTCCTGATACAAATCTTAGGATTGAAGTCCCTAAGTCACTGACATGGTGACAATAAAATATAGGTGTTTATGTCCTAGAGTCATTGCATTTTTGTACAATTTAGTTGGTTTGGAAAGTCAGCCATCTATAGCATCTGCAGGTTTAGATAAGGAGGAATGCAGGTCTTTTGTTGTTCCTTGAAATTGCCGTAAGTTGCTATGTCTTTCAGCAATGTAGCAATCAGTAAAACTTTTTTTTACTGATTGTGTTTTACTTTTGGGTTATTGAACAAGTGTACAATTGCAGGCTCACAGGGTTATTTTCCATTCATAATTTTACTAAATAAAGAGAACAACAAACATATACAGGCTATGTAATAAAAGTTCTTATTGTTAAAATGGTGCTAATTTGATCAGATGTTAGCTTTCAAATAGAAATAACTAAATAAGAACTTTTATTACATAGGCCTGTACAATTTTATTAGATTCAAACTAGTGGGTGGTACCTTTTGTAAAATTGCTCTGCCTTAGTTTCAGCAGGCAAATTTCCAAACTGAATTTACACCACAATCCAGATCTGCAGGTGAAATGAACCATTGGGTTGGTTCATCTGCTCTACACATAACTGTATTAAATAAAGCAGATCCTGTGCGTGTTTCCATTCCTCTATTTCCTCTTCTCTCTCAGATGGCTTGTAGGTTTCCCTGGAGTTTTAGGCAGCTTGCTGGAGTTTATTTTAGCTGCATTAATAGAAAAATGCCTACGCAGCCACCATATAGTGTTCTCCCATATCATGATGTGAGTTGGTTACCATGTGCTAATATCTAATCTACAGCATTGGAACATGGTGTGGCATGTTTTAGTTTTCTATATCAATAGGTGTGAAATTAAGTAGATTGATGAATAAAAGGTTTTTTTTGTGAATATCTCCATGCCAGGCTGTCAAAGCTTCCTCATTAGTCGGGCTAATGTGTATGTACTTATGTTAACTTACAAAACTGTTTAATATATGTTCCGTCTAGGTAAAATATATAATATTACATCATGAAGGATGTAAAACCTGCTAAATGTTAGTCTCTTTATAAACTGAGCAGATGATATGGTTTACAATTATTATATTGTGAGTTTATATAGCACAAATATCTTCCATAGCACTTTACAATTACATGTCTACATGCTGGAGGAAACCCACACAAGCACGGGGAGAACATACAAACTCCTTGGAGATGTGTCCAGGGTGGATTCGAACAGGACGCAAGGCATCAGTTCTAACCACTGAGCCACCGAGTGCCCAAAAATGATAAATGCACGTGAATTGCCCCATAATAAATAGATGAGGAACAACTGAAGGGAAATCCAATGAAGGGTTTACATTAACTTTACGTTATGGACTAATAATGTGAGATTGCTCATGACAGAGGAAAATTTATTGATTGTCCAAACCATTAAAGGGGAAATAACTCACCAACACACCACGTCCCCTTAAATGTGAACTCTAACAGCTGGTAATACCTTTGCCTCGCTGGTCTGGTATAGCTCCTACTCTCTGACTGTCCCATTACCAATGGGAAGACACACTCTGCAGAGAGCTTCTTACCTTTGGTCAAATGGTGTGACTGACTGAGGCAGAACTGGACTGGACCAGCAAGAAAAAGTTATGGAAAGTGTAACAGCAGTTAGAGATTGTACACAGGGGTGAGGAGCTAGCAGCTAGCAGTTCAGAAGAGATAGGGAGAAGGGAACTAAAGCTTGGAGCCAACACTAAATCGGATTTGTACTCAATGATGATGGTGCAGTGTTTTTGGGGGAGAAGATGGCTAGGGGGTTGGAGGAGATTTTAACTAGGTATGGGGGGTACGTTGAACTACACAGGGGTAGATAGAGTAGGGATCAGGGGGCTAATAACACAATGGAGGGAGGAGAAGGGGGAGGGGGGAGCATAGAGGATAAGGAGGCATGTACGACCAAGTATGGAAGTAAATCAATTGATAATCTAAAATGTATGTTTACAAATACAAGATGCTGGCTGGAAAAACCGGGGAACGTAACTAATAGGAAAGGTAAGATTGTAGCAGAAACATAGCTAAATGATTCACACGACTGGACAGTAAATATAAAGGATACTCCTTATTTAGACATGACAGAGTTAATAAGAAAGGAAAGGTATAGGAAAGGAAAGTTAGAGCTGTGTACAGGAAGCAAGAAGGTGGGTAAATTAATTGTTGGGGTATGTTATAACCCACCAAATGCCAGGAAGGAGGTGGAAATGAATTTCCATATGCAGTTGGTGAGGGCTACTGGTATGGGGCATGTTTTGGTTATGGGAGATTTTAACTACCCTGACATAGATTGGAGTAGGGGAGAGCATTTTCTTTCACAGATGGTAGAAGTTCCTACTAGACAGAATGTGTTGTTGGATCTTGTGATATCTAATAACACTGAGCTCATTTTGGAGATGAAGGTAATGGGAAGCTTAGGAAACAGGGACCATGATATAGTGCCATTTAATAGGTTGCAAAAAACTAAGGTGCACTGGGTTAACAAAAACTTTAACTAGGAAAGCTATTTTGTGTGTTAAAGAATCACTCCTGCTTATAGAAGGGGGAAGTGTTTCTAGGTAAGATACTGAGCAGATGTGGCCACTTTAAAAGGGGTATTAAACTATTACATTTCTAAATTTGTACCTTTAGGGAACAAGTGTAAAAAAATTGGTCCACTCCTGCATGGTTAATGCTCAGGTAAAAGGGAAATGGAAAAAAAGAAAAAGGCTTTTAAAATTTTGAAATTAGAGGGAACAGATCAGGCTTACAGGGAGTATAAAAGCTGTAATAAAGAGTGCAAGAAAGCAATTAAACTAGCTAAAATAGAAAATGAAATGGATTGGAAAAGCAAGTCCAACCCTAAAATGATTGTTAAGTATATAAATGATAAAAGATGAGGACTGTGAATGTGGGACCATTAAATAATGGGGCTGAGGTGGTTGTATGAGGATGCCGAAAAGGCTAAATGCTCAACTGTTTTTTTACATTGGTTTTACTGTTGAGAATCCTGCCTTACAGCAGGGATTGAATAATATGCAGGGGGAGAATGAAGAGTTTCACATTGGTGAAGGGGATGTACGGAAACAATTAGACAAAGTTAATATCAATAAAGCCCAGGTCCCGATGGAATACACCCTCGAATTTTAAAAGAGCTTAGTTCAGTTTTATCTAAACCACTATTTCTTTCTTTTCTGATTCACTTTGGTCTGGGGTGTGCCACTGGATTGGAAAATTGCAATGTAATACCAATATTTAAAGGGTATGTCCAGTATTGTTCAATTACATGCACTAACCTTTTCCGCCGCAATGGTTTTTTTAAAAACTAAATAGTTCTCCAGATATAGCCCGCGATAGGTAGCAGGCCGCACAAAGCCTGCATTTCCGTTTTAACTGCACCGGAAAGTTACGTACAACTTGACCTTGCTATGTCTATTTAAATTAATGCCTCTGCATGCTCTCGCTGTCCAATCCAATGCTGTTACTCGCCGTCCAATCATATGCAGTTACGCACCATCCAATCAAAAGCGGCTAATCCCGGACTAGACTAGGGAGCTGAACGGTGCAGACACCAAGTGTTTGTAAGCTACACTCTGCAGTTTTAAATATATATTTCTCAAATAAACTCTTAAACTTAATATTTTTTGTTCAATATTGCCAATGATGTACGGTATATTAGTCTTATATAATTCGGTCTATGTCTCAGTATTCCTTTTATGTCTTTTTTGATTGTGTTGTATGTTATATATATATATATGTGTGTGTTTATATGGTGTGTGTGTATAGTGTGTACATGTGTGTAATATGTTAGTGTATATGTATGTATGTGTAGTTTGTGTGGTGTGTGGAATATATGTTTGTGTATGTAGGTGTGGTATGTTTGTGTATATGTATGTTGTCTGTATGTATGTATGTGGTATTAATGTATGTGTGTTTATAGTGGTGTATGTTGTGTTATATGTTTGTGGTGTATATTTGTGTGTGTTGGTGTGTGTGTATGTTTGTACATGGTGTAAATATGTTAGTGTATATGTATGTTTGTGTGAATATATGTTTGTGAGTGTATGTTTGTGTATATGTATGTATGTCTGTATGTATGTGTGTATATATGTATGTGTGTGTTATATGTGTGTATGTTTGTGTATATATGTTGGTGTGTGGTATATATGTTGTGTATATGTATGTGGTGTATGTATATGGTGTGTATGTGTGTGTAATGTGTGTACATGTGTGTAAATTGTTAGGTATATGTATGTGTATGTTTGTGTGAGTATGTGTGAATGTGGTGTGTTTGTGTATATGTATGTATGTGTGCATGTTTGTGTATAGTATGTATTGTCTTGTATGTAGTGTGTGTTATATGTATGTATGTTTGTGTATATATGTTTGTGTGTATATATGTTTGTGTATATATGTATCTTTGTGTGTGATATGTGTGTAAATATGTTAGTGCTATATGTATGTGTGTGTATGTTTGTGAGTATGTGTTAATATATGTTTGTGTGTGTATGTTTGTGTATGTTGTGTTCTGTATGTATGTGTGTGCATGTTTGTTTATATGTATGTATGTATGTATGTTGTGTGTATGGTGTATAATATGTATGTATGTAGTTTGTGTATATATGTTTGTGTATATGTATGTGTGTATGTATATTTGTGTGTGTATATGTGTGTACATGTGTGTAATATGTTAGTGTATGTATGGTAGTTTGGTGAGTATGTGAGAATATATGTTTGTGTGTGTATGTTGGTGTATATGTTGTATGTGTGTGTATGTTTGTGTATATGTATGTATGTGTGTGCATGTTTGTGTATATCTATGTATGTCTGTGTTTGTATGTGTGTATATATGTATGTGTGTGTTTATATGTGTGTATGTTTGTGTATATCTATGTGTGTATGTATATTTGTGTGTGTATTTAGTGTGGGTTCTATTGTTTGTGTTTTGTTTTGACACGCCTCGTAACTAAGACCTGTAAGCCTAACATCAGTGGTAGGGAAGGTGATGGAAACTTGTTACAAATACATAACCTTGACTTTGTCTCCAGAGCTCATCTTATTAGTAGAAGTCAGCATGGATTATGAGAAATAGATCATGCCAGAAAATGTAATTGGTTTTTATGAAGAAGTGAGTAAGAATTTGGATTCAGGACAGCAAGTGGATGTGGTATAGTGGATTTTGCAAAAGTTTGATACTGTGCCACATAGGCGACTAATGTATAAACTGAGGACTGTTGGCATTGAAGAAAACATTTGTGCATGGATAGAGAATTGGTTATTGGAGTCGCAATCAGAAAGTGGTGGTAAATGGAGCTACATCTAGTGGGCTAAGTTATAAGGTAGTGCCGGTTCTGTACTGGGCCGCTTCGTTTACTCTGTTTATAAATGACTTAGAAGGGGGCGTTGAGAGCAAGGTATCTGTGTTTGCTGATGACAGTTAACTATGCAGAACTTTGGAAATTCAAATGATGTGCAAGTGTGCAAGTTGCAGCAGACTAGATAGATTATCAAAATGAGCAGCAGAATGGAAGATGAGATTTAATGTTGATAAATGTAAGGTAATGCATTTGGGATTTAATAATCCCTGTGCCACCTACACCATAAATAACTCTGTGTTAAGTGCACTCTGTAATGGAAAAAGATTTGGGGGTTCTGATAGATAACAGACTTAGCTGTAGCAAACAATGCCAGGTAGCAATGGCTAGAGCTAGCAGAATATTGACTGTATAAAGAGGGGAATGGATTCAAGAGAGAAAGATATTTTCTCCCTCTTACAAGGCACTGGTAAGGCCTCTTGGAATATGCAGTGCAGTTTTGGAATCCCATATACAAAGGGACATCTTGGAAATGGAAGCAGTTCAGAGAAGGCAACTAAATAATAAGGGGAATGGAGGGGCTTGAATATTCAGGCGATTAGACAAGTTAGGGCTGTTTACATTGGAGAAGTGACGTTGCTGGTGGGGACATGATAACCTTATACAAATATATTAATGGGCCATACAATAAACTCTTTGGTGCTTGTTCACTAATAGGTCATATAGAGGACTTGTGGACATCCTTTAAGATTGGAAGAAAAGAAGTTTCATCTTCAGGTAGGAAGGTTTCTTACAGTGGAACGTGGATGTGTGAAACTGTGGTACTGTCTTCAGCAGATGTGGCAATGGCAAGTTCATTAAATAGCTTTATAAAGGCCTGGATAAGTTCCTAAAACTGAAAAATATTGAGAATTACTGGTATTAATACATATAGATTGGTTGATCCAGGATACTTTCCAATTGCCGTTTGGAGTCAGGAGAGAATTTCCCCCCCTTTTTTGCTGAGGGTTTTTGCCTTCCTCTGGATCACTGTTAGGTAGGGCTAAAAAAAAAAAAATAATAATAATAATAAAAAAAAAAAAGAGGTGTGAATAGGTTGGACTTGATGTCTTATTCAACTTAATTACTATGTAACTAGTAACCTTGACTGAAACCAGTTCTTTCTCTTACCTAGAGTTTTGATTGTGAGTAATGGGAAAAACATGGTGTTTGTGCTTTATCTTCATATTCTAGTATCATACAGTTTTGTCACTGGTTGATTGTTCTTTGCACATCAAAGTTTATTGGGGATGAACCAACAAACATGTTTTGGACTTACTGGTCTTTCATCAGAAGAAAATTACAGAGACTTGCACCTGATGAAAGGCCAGTACAGTAGGTCTAGAAATGTGGGCTTCATCCACAATAAAAAGATATAAGCATTGAATTCTACTGGGATCTTGTGTGACTAATTATTTGTGCTTTATAAAATACTGAGGATTTGGTAGACACTTGCTCACCTCTTATGGTTGGACTGAATACCTGCTGCCTTAAGTTCAGTTTGTTGTGTGTTCTTTGAACATGCTCATTTCTAATGGTTCTATAGACACTACCATTACGATCATGGCCATGTATGGACGATTAGCCAATATTATTATTGTCAGGCAATATGGATCATACAACCCCAAGCCATAGTAGTTTTTAGACAATCCTGTTACATTCCAGATTAGGCAAGAAAGCATGGACTGAGGCCAGGAGTGTGGACAGTCAGTGCAAATGCACATAGTTATCTTTGTTTCCCCAGGGGGTTACATATACTTTACTGCCGTGTACTGAATTGGTATTTTGCTGTTTATTTTTTAAGTGTTCTGTTTAGATATGTTTTAAGAAATTGTGGACCTCATGCACACCATTCATTTTTAATCTGCAAAATGAGAATCTGTGCCCTGGGATCATTCCTTGCACATTATGTATCAACAAAACTAATTAATTATTTTAAATTGGGCAAATTTACATTAAAAACAGCATCATCCTATAGGTGTTATATAATATTTTAATGATTTAAAAATGTAAGCAAAAGAACCATTTTAAGCATCAGTGTAGCTTCTATCCAGTGTTAGTCCATGAATCATGAACCCAGCTGGTTTGTTACATAATACAGTATAGTCATGTTCATTTACTAATCTGTTGCCAGTTTCCTCACTTGTCAACACCCCACTGGTTCCCTGACATTTTCTGCCCCAACAGCTTTGGAAGATATAAAAACACAGAAAAAAGACATTCATGATAAAATAAGTGCAGATTTGTCCAAAAACAATGAGATTCTCACAGGGTGGTGAATCTGCCCTTTTATAGATTTTATACAATTACAGGGTTTAGGGGATAGAGTATATTTTACAATATTTTTTATGATTTGAAGAATACAGCTGAAATATTTTGAATTTTCCATAAGCAGCTATTTTAAAACACCTATAACCTTTTCCTTTGCTTTAGCATGTCTTCTGCAATTCATTCACGTTTTTCTTGATTTAACGTTTGGCAACTTGTGATCCAGTTTTTGATCTATGCTGCACGAGCGTTTAAATAATTTTTAAGACTGGTTTTGCATCAAAGGGTATCTCCACTCATACTGTTGTATTCAATTAGATCAACTGGACTTGAAATGTAGTTCTTGAAGACGTTTCGCTAGTCATCCGATGGCTTTCTCAATTCAGAATGACTTGTACAAGAATCTGTGGCAATTAGTACCCTGGAAAATCCCAATTAGAATATCACAGCGCCAGGTGTTAAGGTGTGATTAGATATGGCTAAGAGGTGTTATAGAACGCCCAGAGTAAGGTGTAAAACAGGAACGCCCAGAGTAAGGTGTTATAACACCTCTTAGCCAACTATCTAATCACACCCTTAACACCTGGCTGTGATATGCTAATTGGGATTTTCCAGGGTACATAATTGCCACAGATCTGTACAAGTCATTCTGAATTGAGAAAGCCAGTCGGATGACTAGCGAAACGTCTTCAAGAACTACATTTAACGTCCAGTTGATCTAATTGAATACAACAGATTATACCATGACCTGGATGACTGAGAACCTTCACAAGCCGGTATCTCCACTCGTTTTTATAAGTTTTGGGAACCAGTTCTATTGAAGAACGGGAGGTAAAGAGAGTGGCTTGCTTACCTTCCGTTCTTCAATAGAAACACGGGAGCAGGAGAGAAGTTAAGAAACTTACTCGCTCGCATCGCTCCCCCCCGCGCGTAGTTGACAGGTCCCGACGGACCTTGTCTTCTATGCCATGCGCGATCTCATGCGCATAGACGACAAGGTCGTCAGGACGTCAGACCAAGCGCCAGGGGAGCGAGCGGAGGGTAAGTTTCTTCCTTCTCTCCTGGCTCCTGTGTGTTCTATGTGAGAACGGAAGGTAAGGCACAGCTCCTTTTCCTCCCGTTTTCCAATAGAAACTGGATTCCCAAAACTTATAAAAACGAGTGGAGATACCTTTAATTTAGCATTACACATTTTACATCAGCAAGATCTCAGATCTAATTCATGCAAATCCACTCTAGTTTATACAATGTAGGTGCAAATGTCTTCTTGTGCTATTAATCATCAAACAATCTACTGCATTAACCTATTAATTGCTCTATGAAGAGGGAAGTGCAGTCAATCTGCTAATTGGGGTAATTACACAGGCACAAATTATATATTAATTTGTGTGTAGGGACAGTGTGGCTAGTAGTGGTTAACTACCGTGCTGTGGGACAAAAACTTGACTTGAACAATCAATCGGTAATTTGCCATCCCCACCCAACGTTTAAGGCCTTGTGACACCACACAATCACTTTGACTCTCTCTGGCTATGCCCCCCCCTTGTCGGGCAGCTAAATGTTAACACTACACTACTCACCATGCAACCAAAGGGTTAATCAACTTCACAAATGCACATTTACCTGCCAGCAGTAAGAGGTAATTAGCATTTATACAAGCAAAGTATTCAATTGACCATCAAAACACACGTAACTTTATCAGAGGCTACTGAGTACCTTAAAACTTAAATAAAATTTTAGATTTAATATTCCAAAGGTGGACAGTGCATATATACAAAAATAACAGAAAACTATTTTTACAGTCAAGGCGAATCAATAAAGGTACAAAACAGTTATATAAAACAAAAAGGGAAAACACCAGAGCTTAAGAACTCGTGGGTTCCAGAAGCAGGAAGAAATAATGGACACACCCCAACCAGTTGGACCTCCAAAAGTTACCCCAGACCTTTCCCATTTTTAAAGGTCTCCAAGAGAATTTCCCCCTTCATCTGATGAGGGTGGGATTACACTTTACAACATGTCCCAATCTTTCTTTTAATTTCACAATTTACACATACCTTATAACTTCAATCTAAACATTGTAATAGTACCTATATGTGGAACTCTGTCTTCTTCCTGAGTCCAACCATCCTCCTGATGTTAGCAGGCCCACGAGTCTTATTTTGTGGAGGTTATTAGTTTGGTGCTAAGGTTCTGCAATGTGGAATGTGGCTATAAAGTCCCTAACTATTTATGACCATACAAGTCCCCACTGTTAAAGGGCATCTATAGTGAAAAACACAATTGCCCATTGCAAATTTAATTCATGTACTCTGCCTTTCTCCTACTTCTGTCAGTGACTCTGTTTTTCCATGGGTCAGATCTCTGGCAGCCTCCCCCACCTTCCCCCTCCTCTGTTACTTCCTCAGTGTCTCACTCCGGCTAACCGACAAGCTTATCATGTGCAGTAGGAGTTAAAAGTTTAACATCCTTTAAAACACACCCACACACAGTGGCCAATAGAAAGCAAGTGTCCTTGCTGTTACTGCTGCAATATGATCTCTCTCTTTGTGACCCATCATCAATCATGAGAGCTATGAAGAAGGGGGGTCAAGTGGCAACCTTATCTCTGTTGTCAAGCTACATTCTCCCCCTACTAATGTGTTATCTCTAGTTTGGTGCAAACAGAGCAGGGAGGAAGGAGAGACTTGAGCAGGGAAGAGGATCACTTCACAAATTTGATTGACAGTACAAGTGAGAGTACAGGAATGCAATCACGTATTTTTCTAACTTGTGATCTCAGGCAGAGAGGGAATCTGAAAAAAGTGAAGACACTCTGGAGGTTGGAGAGAATTATAGAACACATGGAAGGAAAGAAAAAAAAGAAAAGTTATTTTCTTACTATAGATGCCCTTTACACCTTCCCTGCCAGTACATGTTACTAGTCATGACATACCCAAGTGTTGTGTTGTACAGTTATTTCATGAAACCCACTTAAAGCAGTTAAGCACAAAACATGTTGTGATTAGTATATTCAAGCATCTTTTGTTGCCCCTTTTAATTGGAATTCCCTTTAAATCCTAGACGATGCATTACATGCTGTAACAATTGTAAACCATGTTGTTTGATAAAAGAATTTTGAACAAGGATCCTGTTTGTATGACAATGTCTGCCCACAATTGTCTACCTATTAACCCTTTCACTGCCAGGAGTTTTCATTTTTTTTTGCGTTAACTGCCAGAAGAATTTTCAGGATTTGCCCTACATCGCTTAGACTAATTTTACAGTAGGAAACTTGCAGTAAATCAGGAATATTATACATGTTTTTTTTTCAGCAACAAGTCTACTTTAAACATGGTAACAGAATTTGTTAACTTTCTGGAAATTTTACTGGAATTATGGGTAAAAATGTGAAAAAAATTCATGGATTTTCCCATTTTTACTTTAGTTTATCTTAAGGTTACGCACAAAAATCTCACTGTTTCTAAAAGCTCAGATACTCCCCGAGTACAAACGATACCAGATATATTGTAGGTACCCGACTTTTCCTGTACAGGAGACCCCCCCTAACTAAAACTGCACCTTCAAGAATATTACACCCAAATTAAAATGTATAACCACTACTGACAGTTAACAAGAATACTACCAAATTAACTAAAATATCCCACAAGTGAGATATTTTTTAGAAACTACACACCCGCAGGATTTATGAGTGAGGTTAGTTTCGATCAAAATGCAGATACCCGGACGCAGCTTCTTCGTCCAAATTGCAAGTATTTTTCTCACATTTTCCTTTTTTTTCCTCAACTGTAAAATCAGAGAAAAAATCAATAGTGAATTTCAGCTAAAAACTGTGGAGGAAAGTTCAAACGATCTCAAATATGAAAGCCGTAACCCTCCCAATAAAACGGTATGCCGCATTCATGGTGTACCCAGAGACATGGCTACCAACTAACACAGAGCGTCGTGACCAGTGCCAAATGTCAGTAGCAGCAAAAAAAAAAAATTATCCAGTTTGTATTGAACATCTGATTTGAACAGTGCCAGTTTTCCACAAACACCCCCCCCCCAACTCAAAATACCCCCACACAAACTATATATATTCAAAATCGCACACATTCAGCTATGTAACGCTGTAGTTCGTTCATTCAACCATCATGGTGTGGGCGCAGTTCTTCGTAGAAGTTTGCACTTTTACCAGATTTCAAAAAAATGACATCTACAAACATTCAAAAAAGTAGAATCATCAAAACCCTATGGAATGTAAAAAAAAGTACCCAAAATATCAAGTCACAAATGTCCTAATTCAAACGGTATGCCCATATTGTGGTTAGGTTACACAGAGCGAGTGGTCATCGAAAAGCCCACAAAGTGAGACAATCAACGATGTCTCAATAACGAACAAAAATAGTAGCCAACTCCGAATTGGACGTCTTGTCAGTTTTTTCACACAAAACACACCCTAAACTTTAGAAATACAACCCCACAAACTCTATATTCCTGAAAATCTTACACACTTCAGCTATGTAACACTGTTAGTTGTTGTTTTCATACATCAATGGGTGGGCGCAATTCTTTCGTAGAAGTTCGATTTGTCTGAAAAATGAATCAAAAAAACTTCAAAGATGTAGAAATCATGCACAAACCACATGGAATCTAAAAAAATTACTAAATATCAATCTCCCAATGTCCTGAAATCAAACGGTATGCCATATGTGTGGTTACACACGCGGACGTGGAAGCGAAAGCCACAGAAGTGAGACAATGCACGATGGCTTCAGATCAACAGCGAAAAATATTTAGTCTCATGTCCCTGAAATTTGAAGCTCTGCAAGTTTTTTCCACAAAACACCCCTTAACTTAGAAATAACCCCACCAAACTATATATTCCTGAAATCTACCACCTTCCAGCTATGGAACACTGTAGTTTGTTTTATTGCATCCATCATGAGTGGGCGCAATTCTTACGTAAGTTCGCATTGTTTCTGAAAAATGAACAAAAAACTTCAAAAGGTAGAAATCAGCCAACAACCTCATAAAGAATGTAAAAAAATGGTACTAATATCAATCTCCCAATGTCACGATCAACGGGTATATGCCATATGTGTGGTTACACACGGCCGGGAGGGAAGCCAAAAGCCATAAATAAAAACAATGACACAAGACAATGGCTCAGACAACAGCAAAAATATTCAGACACAATCTGAATTTGAACAGTCTGCAATTTTTTCCCCACACAAACAACCCCCAACAACCATATATTTCTCGAATCCCCACACTTTATCATATGAATAATCTGTAGTTTGTTCATTCGTACCATCAATGGTGTGGGGCAGTTACTTCGTAGAAGTTCACAGTTTAGGCAGATGTATCTAAAAAATTAAAAAAAACAAAACACTTCAAGGTGAATAGAAATATGCAAAAATCCAAGTAATTGTAAAAAAAGTTACCCAAATACAATCTCCAAATGTCCTGAATCAACACGGTATTGCCCTATGATGGTTAACACGCAAACGTGGAATCAATGCCACCAAAGGAGCCAATGGACACAAGGCCACATTACAGCCACTTTCTTCAGATTGTAAGACTAAACACCCCTTCTAATATTAGACAATACCACCCCCCAAAAACTATATTCTGGTATTACACACCTTCAGCTACCAATGGCTGATTCACTTTATGCAATGCACCTAATGGTATGTGGGCAATGTCTTTTAAAATTTGCTTTTTAACCAGATTTCAGGTAAAATTATAAAAAACAATTCAAGTTAAAATCATGGCAATTTCCATGTTCATGTAAAAAAACTTTGTCAAGTTATCCAACTCTTCAAATGGCCCTGATCAACGGGAATGCCATATGGGGAGTACACAGGACATTGCCACCAACTAGCTCAAATGGACACATGCCAAAAGTGTAATTACAAGAAAAAGAATAAGTGCTATGTAATTTCAAACAGCCCCAACACAGGGAAATGCCCCCCACAAATAAAACCCCCAACAAAATTCAATCTCCCACAGTTCTGAATCAAACGGTACTGCACCTATGTGTTGGAGTCCACAGAGACGTTGGCCAACCAACTAGCTAAATGAGGACTGCATGCACAAGGCAATATAAGAAAAAATCAAAGTGCTCTGTAAAATTTGAACGCCTACACTTTTCTAAGGAAAGTCCAGAAACATGGGAAAATTCCCCACACACAACTATATATTTGGAATCTACACACCTTCAGCACGTTACGATGCCATGCTTGAATACATCCATTAAGATTCCAGACCCAGTTGCTCCAAAGACCTCGTGTTTGTAGGAGGTTTTCGTGAAAAAATAAATAAGTGATTCAAGGATTGAAACCACCTTACACCAACTTGACAAGCAAAAACACCCACTAAATGTCAATCTCCACATATCCGCCATCCAACGGTTGCAATATGTGTGGGGCACACAGAACGTGGCCATGTAAAATATCAATAATTATTGGTAATGTATGGTCACTGTTTATTTAACAACCCTTATCATAAAATAACGACTAGAACAGTCAATAACACATGGTAATGAAAAAACATGCGCTATGAATGTTTTACACTACGAATTGTAATTTGAGAAGCAGTATAGGATAATTATAAATGTGTGATATCAGAATCTATGATATCAGATATCAGGAGCTATATCGCTTACTTAGAAATATTATCCTATGTAACAAATGTAGATAACTGTATTTCTCTGGCAATCTCAGCACTGCGCACTGTGAGAGCAGCAAGTGCTCACATAATAGAATAAATACAGTGAGTAATAATTGTTTTCAGGTAGAACAGTTAGTAATATCTCAGCACTATACACTGTGAGAAACAACCATATGAAAGAACAAAAGCACCTCCCACGCTTGTGAAGGACCAGTATACCTGGGTTGGTTATGGCCAATATGTACAACATATAGTCAAGCCCCAGAAAACACCTGATAAAAAAATACATGCACAAAAATGTCCCCAATAATTAGCCCAATGTAGTTATACGGTAAGTCAGTTTGGCCCAACGTTGATGAATATCAGGGGTTAATAAACTCCAGGACTTATTAGCCAGGATAAAGTGCATATGTGTATTGATAGCTTACTCTAAGTCCAGATTGCCATTGCCAAACATCTAGGGAGCTACCAAATTCCACCGCTGCTACAGCTCACACCTGAATACAGCGAGTAATAATTGTTTACAGGTAGAACAGTTAGTAATATCTCAGAACTATACACTGGTAGCAGCAAGTACTCACACAATAGAATGAATATAGTGAGTAATAATTGTTTACAGGTAGAACAGTTAGTAATATCTCAGCACTATACACTGGCAGCAGCAAGTACTCACACAATAGAATGAATACAGTGAGTAATAATTGTTTACAGGTAGAACAGTTAGTAATATCTCAGCACTATACACTGGCAGCAGCAAGTAATCTCACAATATAATGAATACAGTGAGTAATAATTGTTTACAGGTAGAACAGTTAGTAATATCTCAGCACTATACACTGGTAGCAGTGAGTAATAACTCTTTACAAGTAGACCGGAACAGAACAAGATAGTAAACACAGTGTACAGGAACAATATATACTGCGTTATACCTGTACTGTTATAGGTACTTACTGTCAATGCTTATGCAGTTGTGGCTATTGACATTTCTGCATTGAGCTGTATATTGACTCTGTGACGCTATTGATCATCATTTTTCCATCTTTGGAGACTAGGGTTTTGTCTTGTTCTTTACCTCAAGGCTGGCAATTAGCCATATGTCTGAGGTAACACATAATTGGCAATGCAATGATTTATTTTTATTGTGTTTTAACTAGTGTAGGGCATGCTGGAGTCCAACAATAAGCTGTTTTATTGTCAGTGTGTTTTTATTCCTGATACAAATCTTAGGATTGAAGTCCCTAATGTCACTGACATGGTGACAATAACATATAGGTGTGTTTATGTCCTAGAGTCATTGCATTTTTGTACAATTTAGTTGGTTTGGAAAGTCAGCCATCTATATAGCATCTGCCAGGTTAAGATAAGGAGGAATGCAGGTCTTTTGTCTGTTCCTTTGAAATTGCTTGTAAGTTGCTATGTCTTTCAGCAATGTAGCAATCAGTAAAAACTTTTTTTTTTACTGATTGTGTTTTACAATTTTGGGTTATTGAACAAGTGTACAATGTAGGCTCACAGGGTTATTTTCCATTCTTAATTTTACTAAATAAAGAGAAAACAAAAACACATACAGGCCTATGTAATAAAAGTTCTTATTGTTAAAAATGGTGCTTATTTTGATCAGATGTTAGCTTTCAAATAGTAAATAACTAAATAAGAACTTTTATTACATAGGCCTGTAAAATTTTTATTAGATTCAAACTAGTGGGTGTTACCCTTTTGTAAAATTGCTCTGGCCTTAGTTTCAGCAGGCAAATTTCCAAACTGAATTTACACCACAATCCACAGATCTGCAGGTGAAATGAACCCCATTGGGTTGGTTCATCTCTGCTCTACACACATAACTGTATTAAATAAAGCAGATCCTGTGCGTGTTTCCATTCCTCTATTTCCTCTTCTCTCTCAGATGGCTTGTAGGAGTTTCCCTGGAGTTTCAGGCAGCTTGCTGGAGTTTATTTTAGCTTGCATTAATAGAAAAATGCCTACGCAGCCACCATATAGTGTTCTCCCATATCATGATGTGAGTTGGTTACCATGTGCTAATATCTTAATCTACAGCATTGGAACATGGTGGTCATTGTTTTAGTTTTCTATATTCAATAGGAATGTGAAATTAAGTAGAATATTGATGATATAAAAGGGTTTTTTTGTGAATATCTCCATGCCAGGCTGTCAAATGCTTCCTCATTAGTCGGGGCTAATGTGTATGTACTCTATGTTAACTTACAAACATGTTTAATATATGTTCCGTCTAGGTAAAATATATAATATTACATCATGAAGGATGTAAAACATGCTAAATGATTAGTCTCTTTTATAACTGAGCAGATGATATATGGTTTACAATTATTATTATTGTTGAGTTTATATAGCACAAATATCTTCCATAGCACTTTACAATTACATGTCTACATGCCTGGAGGAAACCCACACAAGCACGGGGAGAACATACAAACTCCTTGGAGATGTGTCCAAGGGTGGATTCGAACCAGGACTGCAAGGCATCAGTTCTAACCACTGAGCCACCGAGCTGCCCAAAAATGATAAATGCACGTGAATTGCCCCATAATAAAATAGATGAGGAACAACTGAAAGGGAAATCCAATGAAGGGTTTACATTAACTTTACGTTATGGACTAATAATGTGAGATTGCTCATGACAGAGGAAAATTTATTGATTGTCCAAACCATTAAAGGGGAAATAAACTCACCCACACCACCCCGTCCCCTTAAATGTGAACTCTAACAGCTGTAATACCTTTGCCTCGCTGGTCTGGTATAGCTCCACCTCTCTGACTGTCCCATTACCAATGGGAAGACACACTCTGCAAAAGAGCTTCTTACCTTTGGTCAAATGGTGTACTGACTGAGGCAGAACTGGACTGGACCAGCAAGAAAAAGTTATGGGAACTATAAGTTTGTAGTAACAGCAGTTAGAGATGTAGATTGTACACAGGGGTGAGGAGCTAGCAGCTAGCAGTTCAGAAGGATAGGGAGAAGGGAACTAAAGCTTCGGAGCAAACACTAATCGGATGTACCTCAATGATGATGGTGCAGCTGTTTTGGGGGAGAAGATGGCTAGGGGGTTGGAGGAGATTTAACAGGTATGGGGGGGTACGTTGAACTACACAGGGGTAGATAGAGTAGAGTAGGGATAGGGGGCTAATAACACAATGGAGGGAGGAGAAGGGGAGGGGGGAGCATAGAGGATAAGGAGGCATGTACGACCAAGTATGGAAGTAAATCAATTGATAATCTAAAATGTATGTTTACAAATACAAGAAGTCTGGCTGGAAAAAACGGGGAACTAGAACTAATAGGAAAGGTAATGATGTAATAGCAGAAACGTAGCTAAATGATTCACACGACTGGACAGTAAATATTAAAGGATACTCCTTATTTAGACATGACAGAGTTAATAAGAAAGGAAAGGTATAGGAAAGGAAAGGTAGAGCTGTGTACAGGAAGCAAGAAGGTGGGTAAATGTAATTTGTTGGGGTATGTTATAACCACCAATGCAGAGGAGGGGTGGAAATGAATTTCCATATGCAGTTGGCGAGGGCTTATGGGTATGGGGCATGTTTTGGTTATGGGAGATTTTAACTACCCTGACATAGATTGGAGTAGGGGAGAGCATTTTCTTTCACCGATGGTAGTAGAAGTTCTACTAGACAGAATGTGTTGTTGGATCTTGTGATATTCTAATAACACTGAGCTCATTTTGGAGATGAAGGTAATGGGAAGCTTAGGAAACAGGGACCATGATATAGTGCCATTTATATAGGTTGCAAAAAACTAAGGTGCACTGGTAACAAAAACTTTAACTTTAGGAAAGCAATTTGTGCTGTTAAAGGAACACTCCTGCTTATAGACTGGGGGGAAGTGTTTCTAGGTAAAGATACTGAGCGATGTGGACCACTTTAAAAGGGATATTAAACTATTACATTTCTAAATTTGTACCTTTAGGGAACAAGTGTAAAAAAATTAGGTCCACCTCCGCATGGCTTAATGCTCAGGGAAAAAGGGAAATGGAAAAAAAGAAAAAGGCTTTTAAAATTTTGAAATTAGAGGGAACAGATCAGGCTTACAGGGAGTATAAAAGCTGTAATAAAGAGTGCAAGAAAGCAATTAAACTAGCTAAAATAGAAAATGAAATACGGATTGCCGAACAAAGCAAGTCCAACCCTAAAATGATTGTTAAGTATATAAATGATAAAAAGATGAGGACTGTGAATGTGGGACCATTAAAATATGGGGCTGAGGGTGGTTGGAGAGGATGCCGAAAAGGCTAATCTGCTAAACTGTTTTTTTACATTGGTTTTACTGTTGAGAAATCCTTGTCCTTACAGCAGGGATTGTTAATATGCAGGGGAGAAATGAAGAGTATTCACATTGGCTGAAGGAGGATATGATACGGAAACAATTAGACAAAGTTAATATCAATAAAGCCCCAGGTCCCGATGGAATACACCCTCGAATTTTAAAAGAGTTTAGTTCAGTTTATCTAAACCACTATTTCTTATCTTTTCTGATTCACTTTGTGTCTGGGGGGTGCCACTGGATTGGAAAATAGCCAATGTAACCAATATTTAAAGGGTTAGTCCAGTATTGTTCAATTACATGCACTAACCTTTTCCGCCGCAATGGTTTTTTTAAAAACAAATAGTTCTCCAGATATAGCCCGCGATAGAGCAGCCGCACACCGTCCTGATTTCATTGAGCTGAAATTACGTACTGACACTGCTATGTCATTTAAATTAATGATCTACCTCGCATGCTCTCGCTGTCCAATCCAATGCTGTTACTCGCCGTCCAATCATATGCAGTTACGCACCGTCCAATCAAAAGCAGCTAATCCCGGACTGACTAGGGAGGCTGAACGGTGCAGCACCAAGTGTTTGTAAGCTACACTCTGCAGTTTTAAATATATATTTCTCAAATAAACTCTTAAACTTAATATTTTTTTGTTCAATATTGCCAAATGATGAATATTAGTCTTATATCAATTCTGGTCTATGTCTCAGTAATTCCTTTTATGTCTTTTTTGATTGTGTTTGTATGTGTATATATATATATATGTGTGTGTGTGTTTATATGTGTGTGTGTGTATATGTGTGTACATGTGTGTAAATATGTTAGTGTATATGTATGTATGTGTATGTTTGTGTGAGTGTGTGAATATATGTTTGTGTATGTATGTGTGTGTATGTTTGTGTATATGTATGTATGTCTGTATGTATGTATGTGTGTATATATGTATGTGTGTTTATATGTGTGTATGTTTGTGTATATATGTTTGTGTGTATATTTGTGTGTGTGTGTATGTGTGTGTATATGTTTGTACATGTGTGTAAATATGTTAGTGTATATGTATGTTTGTGTGAATATATGTTTGTGAGTGTATGTTTGTGTATATGTATGTATGTCTGTATGTATGTGTGTATATATGTATGTGTGTGTTTATATGTGTGTATGTTTGTGTATATATGTTTGTGTGTGTATATATGTTTGTGTATATGTATGTGTGTATGTATATCTGTGTGTGTATGTGTGTGTATATGTGTGTACATGTGTGTAAATATGTTAGTGTATATGTATGTGTATGTTTGTGTGAGTATGTGTGAATGTTTGTGTGTGTTTGTGTATATGTATGTATGTGTGTGCATGTTTGTGTATATGTATGTATGTCTTTGTATGTATGTGTGTGTATATATGTATGTATGTTTGTGTATATATGTTTGTGTGTATATATGTTTGTGTATATATGTATATTTGTGTGTGTATATGTGTGTAAATATGTTAGTGTATATGTATGTATGTGTATGTTTGTGAGTATGTGTAAATATATGTTTGTGTGTGTATGTTTGTGTATGTTTGTGTATATGTATGTATGTGTGTGCATGTTTGTTTATATGTATGTATGTATGTATGTATGTGTATGTATGTGTGTATATATGTATGTATGTATGTTTGTGTATATATGTTTGTGTATATGTATGTGTGTATGTATATTTGTGTGTGTATATGTGTGTACATGTGTGTAAATATGTTAGTGTATGTATGTGTATGTTTGTGTGAGTATGTGAGAATATATGTTTGTGTGTGTATGTTGGTGTATATGTATGTATGTGTGTGTATGTTTGTGTATATGTATGTATGTGTGTGCATGTTTGTGTATATCTATGTATGTCTGTGTTTGTATGTGTGTATATATGTATGTGTGTGTTTATATGTGTGTATGTTTGTGTATATCTATGTGTGTATGTATATTTGTGTGTGTATTTATGTGTGGGTTTCTTTATTGTTGTGTTTTGTTTTGGCACAGCCTCGTAACTATAGACCTGTAAGCCTAACATCAGTGGTAGGGAAGGTGATGGAAACTTTGTTACAAGATCATAACCTTGACTTTGTCTCCAGAGCTCATCTTATTAGTAGAAGTCAGCATGGATTTATGAGAAATAGATCATGCCAGAAAAATGTAATTGGTTTTTATGAAGAAGTGAGTAAGAATTTGGATTCAGGCACAGCAGTGGATGTGGTATAGTTGGATTTTGCAAAAGCTTTTGATACTGTGCCACATAGGCGACTAATGTATAAACTGAGGACTGTTGGCATTGAAGAAAACATTTGTGCATGGATAGAGAATTGGTTATTGGATCGCAATCAGAAAGTGGTGGTAAATGGAGCTACATCTATGTGGGCTAAAGTTATAAGCGTAGTGCCTCAGGGTTCTGTACTGGGGCCGCTTCTGTTTAATCTGTTTATAAATGACTTAGAAGGGGGCGTTGAGAGCAAGGTATCTGTGTTTGCTGATGACAGTTAACTATGCAGAACTTTGGAAACTTCAAATGATGTGCAAGTGTTGCAAGCAGACCTAGATAGATTATCAAAATGAGCAGCAGAATGGAAGATGAGATTTAATGTTGATAAATGTAAGGTAATGCATTTGGGATTTAATAATCCCTGTGCCACCTACACCATAAATAACTCTGTGTTAAGTGCATCTGTAATGGAAAAAGATTTGGGGGTTCTGATAGATAACAGACTTAGCTGTAGCAAACAATGCCAGGTAGCAATGGCTAGAGCTAGCAGAATATTGACTTGTATAAAGAGGGGAATGGATTCAAGAGAGAAAGATATTATTCTCCCTCTTTACAAGGCACTGGTAAGGCCTCATTTGGAATATGCAGTGCAGTTTTGGAATCCCATATACAAAAGGGACATCTTGGAAATGGAAGCAGTTCAGAGAAGGCAACTAAATAATAAGGGGAATGGAGGGGCTTGAATATTCAGGCAGATTAGACAAGTTAGGGCTGTTTACATTGGAGAAGTGACGTTTGCGTGGGGACATGATAACCTTATACAAATATATTAATGGGCCATACAATAAACTCTTTGGTGCATTGTTCACTAATAGGTCATATCAGAGGACTTGTGGACATCCTTTAAGATTGGAAGAAAAGAAGTTTCATCTTCAGGTTAGGAAAGGTTTCTTTACAGTGAGAACGGTGAAACTGTGGTACTGTCTTCCAGCAGATGTGGCAATGGCAAGTTCATTAAATAGCTTTATAAAGGCCTGGATAAGTTTCCTAAAACTGAAAAATATTGAGAATTACTGGTATTAATACATATAGATCTGGTTGATCCAGGGATACTTTCCAATTGCCGTTTGGAGTCAGGAAGGAATTTCCCCCCCTTTTTTTTGCTGAGGGTTTTTGCCTTCCTCTGGATCAACTGTTAGGTAGGGCTAAAAAAAAAAATAATAATAATAATAAAAAAAAAAAAGAGGGTGAATAGGTTGGACTTGATGTCTTTATTCAACCTTAATTACTATGTAACTATGTAACCTTGACATGAAACCAGTCTCTTTCTCTTACCTAGAGTTTTGATGTGAGTAATGGGAAATAACATGGTGTTTGTGCTTTATCTTCCAGTATTCTAGTATCATACAGTTTTGTCACTGGTTGATGTGTTCTTTGCACATCAAAGTTTATTGGGGATGAACCAACACAACATGTTTTGGACTTACTGGTCTTTCATCAGAAGAAATTACAGAGACTTGCACCTGATGAAAGGCCAGTACAGTAGGTCTAGAAATGTGGTGCTTCATCCACAATAAAAAGATATAAGCATTGAATTCTACTGGGATCTTGTGTGACTAATTATTTGTGCTTTATAAAATACTGAGGATTTGGTAGACACTTGCTCACCCTCTTATGGTTGGACTGAATACCTGCTGCCTTAAGTTCCAGTTTGTTGTGTGTTCTTTGAACATGCTCAGTTCTAATGGTTCTATAGACACTACCATTACGATCATGCGGCCATGTATGGACGATTAGCCAATATTATTATCTGTCAGGCAATATGGATCATACAACCCCAAGCCACTAGTAGTTTTTAGACAATCCTGTTACATTCCAGATTAGGCAAGAAAGCATGTGACTGAGGCCAGGAGGTGTGGACAGTCAGTGCAAATGCACATAGTTATCTTGTGTTCCCCAGGGGGTTACATATACTTTACTGCCGTGTACTGAATTGGTATTTTGCTGTTTATTTTTAAGTGTTCTGTTTAGATATGTTTTAAGAAATTGTGGACCTCATATGCACAATCATTTTTTTAAATCTGCAAAATGAGAATCTGTGCCCTGGGATCATTCCTGTGCACATTATGTATCAACAAAACTAATTAATTATTTTAAATTGGGCAAATTTACATTAAAAACAGCATCATCCTTATAGGTGTTATATTAATATTTTAATGAATTTAAAAATGTAAGCAAAGAAACCCATTTTAAGCAATCAGTGTAGCTTCTATCCAGTTTGTAGTCCTATGAATCATGAACCCAGCTGGTTTGTTACATAATACAGTATAGTCATTGTTCATTTACTAATCTGTTGCCAGTTTCCTCACTTGTCAACACCCCACTGGTTCCCTGACATTTCTGCCCCCCAACAGCTTTGGAAGATTATAAAAACACAGAAAAAAAGACATTCATGATAAAATAAGTGCAGATTTGTCCAAAACACAATGAGATTCTCACAGGGTGGTGGAATCTGCCCTTTTATAGATTTTATACAATTACAGGGTTTAGGGGATAGAGTATATTTTACAATATTTTTTATGATTTGAAGAATACAGCTGAAATATTTTGAATTTTCAAAAGCAGTATTTTAAAACACCTATAAACCTTTTCCTTTGCTTTAGCATGTTCTGCATTCATTCACGTTTTTCTTGTATTTAACGTTTTGCGGAACTTGTGATCCAGTTTTTTGATCTATGCTGCACGAGCGTTTAAATAATTTTTAAGACTGGTTTGCATCAAAGGGTATCTCCACTCATATCTGTTGTATTCAATTAGATCAACTGGACTTGAAATGTAGTTCTTGAAGACGTTTCGCTAGTCATCCGACTGGCTTTCTCAATTCAGAATGACTTGTACAAGAATCTGTGCAATTATGTACCCTGGAAAATCCCAATTAGCATATCACAGCCAGGTGTTAAGGGTGTGATTAGATAGTGGCTAAGAGGTGTTATAGGAACGCCCAGAGTAAGGTGTTATAACACCTCTTAGCCACTATCTAATCACACCCTTAACACCTGGCTGTGATATGCTAATTGGGATTTTCCAGGGTACATAATTGCCACAGATTCTTGTACAAGTCATTCTGAATTGAGAAAGCCAGTCGGATGACTAGCGAAACGTCTTCAAGAACTACATTTCAAGTCCAGTTGATCTAATTGAATACAACAGATATACCATGACCTGGATGAATGAGAAACCTTCACAAGCACGGTATCTCCACTCGTTTTATAAGTTTTGGGAATCCAGTTCTATTGAAGAACGGGAGGTAAAGGAGCTGTGCCTTACCTTCCGTTCTTCAATAGAACACACTGGAGCCAGGAGAGAAGTTAAGAAACTTACTCGCTCGCTCGCTCCCCCCCGCGCGTAGTCTGACAGGTCCCGACGGACCTTGTCTTCTATGCGCATGCGCGATCTATGCGCATAGACGACAAGGTCCGTCAGGACCTGTCAGACCAAGCGCCAGGGGAGCGAGCGAGAGGGTAAGTTTCTTACCTTCTCTCCTGGCTCCTGTGTGTTCTATTGAAGAACGGAAGGTAAGGCACAGCTCCTTTTCCTCCCGTTCTTCAATAGAACTGGATTCCCAAAACTTATAAAAACGAGTGCAGTTACCCTTTAATTTAGCATTACACATTTTACATCAGCAAGATCTCAGATCTTAAATTCATGCAAATCCCACTCTAGTTATACAATAGTAGGTGCAAATGTCTTCTTGTGCTATTAATCATCAAACAATCTACTGCATTAACCTATTAATTGCTCTATGAAGAGGGAAGTGCAGTCAATCTGCTAATTAGGGGTAAATTACACAGGCACAAATTATATATTAAATTTGTGTAGGGACAGTGTGGCTAGTAGTGGTTAACTACCGTGCTGTGGGACAAAAACTTGATCTGAACAATCAATCGGTAATTTGCCATCACCACCCAACGTTTAAGGCCTTGTTGACACCACACAATCACTTTTTGACTCTCTCTGGCTATGCCCCCCCTTGTCCTGGCAGCTAAATGTTAACACTACACTACTCACCATAGCAACCAAAGGGTTAATCAACTTCACAAATGCACATTTACCTGCCAGCAGTCACAGAGGTAATTAGCATTTATACAAGCAAAGTATTCAATGGACCATCAAAACACACGTAACTTTATCAGAGGCTACTTGAGTAGCCTTAAAACTTAAATAAAATTTTAGATTTAATATTCCAAAAGGTGGACAGTGCATATAATACAAAAATAACAGAAAACTATTTTTACAAGTAAAGGCATACAATAAAGGTACAAAACAGTTATATAAAACAAAAAGGAGAAAACACCAGAGCTTACAGAACTCTGGGTTCCAGAAGCAGGAAGAAATAATGGACACACCCCAACCAGGTTGGACCTCAAAAGTTACCCCAGACCTTTCCCATTTTTAAAGGTCTCCAGAGAGAATTTCCCCCTTCCCATCTGATGAGGGTGGGATTACACTTTACAACATGTCCCAATCTTTCTTTTAATTCACAATTTACACATACCCTTATAACTTCAAATCTAAACATTGTAATATGACCTATATGTGAACTCTGTCTTCCTTCCTGAGTCCAGACCATCCTCACTGATGTTTAGCAGGCCCAGAGTCTTATTTTGTGGGAGGTTATTAGTTTGGCTGCTAAGGTTCTGCAATGTGGAATGTGGCTATAAAGTCCCTAACTATTTATGACCATACAAGTCCCCAACTGTTAAAGGGCATCTATAGTGAAAAACACAAATTGCCCCATTGCAAATTTAAATTCATGTACTCTGCCTTTCTCCTACTTCTGTCAGTGACTCTGTTTTTCCATGGTGTCAGATCTCTGTGCAGCACTCCCCACTTCCCCCTCTCCTCTGTTACTTCCTCAGTGTCTCAACTCCGGCTAACCGACAAGCTTATCATGTGCAGTAGGAGTTAAAAGTTTAACATCCTTTAAAACACACCCACACACAGTGGCCAATAGAAAGCAAGCTGTCCTGGCTGTTACTGCTGCAATATGATCTCTCTCTTTGTGACCCATCATCAATCAGTGAGAGCTATGAAGAAGGGGGGTCAAGTGCAACCTTATCTCTGTTGTCAAAGCTACATTTCTCCCCCTACTAATGTTTATCTCTATGTTTGTGCAAACAGAGCAGGGAGGAAGGAGAGACTTGAGCAGGGAAGAGGATCACGTCACAAATTTGATTGACAGTACAAGTAGGAGTACAGGAATGCAATCACGTATTTTTCTAACTTGTGTATCTCAGGACAGAGAGGGAATCTGAAAAAAGTGAAGACACTCTGGAGGTTGGAGAGAATTATAGAACACATGGAAGGAAAGAAAAAAAAGAAAAGTTTATTTTCTTACTATAGATGCCCTTTAACCCTTCCCTGCCATACATGTTACTATGTCATGACATACCCCAAAGTGTGTGTTGTACAGTTATTTCATGTATAACCCACTTAAAGAGCAGTTAAGCACAAAACATGTTTTGTGATTAGTATATTCAAAGCATCTTTTGTTGCCCCTTTTATTGGAATTCCTCTTTAAATTCCTAGACGATGCATTACATGCATGTAACAATTGTAAACCATGTGTTGATAATAAGAATTTGACAAGGATCCTGTTTGTATGACAATGTCTGTCCACAATTGTCTACCTATTAACCCTTTCACTGCCAGGAGATTTTCATTTTTTTTGCGTTAACTGCCAGAAGAATTTTCAGGATTTTGCCCTCAATCGCTTAGACTAATTTTACAGTAGGAACCTTGCAGTAAATCAGGAATATTATACATTGTTTTTTTCAGCACAAAGTCACTTTTAACATGGTAACAGAATTTTGTAACTTTTCTGGAATTTTACTGGAATTATGGGTAAAATATGTGAAAAAAATCATGTTTTTCCCATTTTTACTTATAGTTATCTAAGGTTACGCACAAAATCTCACTGTTTCTAAAAGCTCAGATACTCCCGAGTACAACGATACCAGATATTGTAGGTACCGACTTTTCCTGTACAGGAGACCCCCCCTAACTAAAACTGCACCTTCAAGAATATTACACCAAATTAAATGTATAACCACTACTGACAGTTAACATAGAATATCTACCAATTAACTAAAATCCCCACAAGTGAGATATTTTTAGAAACTACACCCCGCAGGATTTTATGAGTGAGGTTAGTTTCGATCAAAATGCAGATACCCGACGCAGCTCTTCGTCCAATTGCAAGTTATTTTCTCACATTTTCCTTTTTTTCTCCACTGTAAAATCAGAGAAAAAATCAAATGCGAATTTCAGCTAAAACTGTGGAGGAAAGTTCAAACGCATCTCAAATATGAAAGCCAACCCTCCCGAATAAACGGTATGCCGCATTCATGGGTGTACCCAGAGCCATGGCTACCACTAACCCAGACGTGACCAGTGCCAAATGTCAGTAGCAGCAAAAAAAAATTATCCATTTTTGTATTTGAACAGTCTGCAGTTTTTCCACAAACACCCCCCCCCCAACTCATAATACCCCCACAAACTATATATATTCCTAAAATCTCACACATTCAGCTATGTAACGCTGTGTTCGTTCATTCATACCATCAATGGTGTGGGCGCAGTTCTTGTAGAAGTTTGCACTTTTTACCAGATTTTCAAAAAAATGAACATCATACAACATTCAAAAAGGTAGAAATCATGCCAAAACCCTATGGAATGTAAAAAAAAGTTACCAAAATTCAATCTCCCAAATGTCCTGAATCAAACGGTATGCCATATGTGGTGGTTACACAAGCGGACGTGGAAGCGAAAGCCACAAAGTGAGACAATGCACGATGGCTCAGAAACGGCAAAAATATTAGCCAACTCCGAATTTGGACAGTCTGCAGTTTTTTCAACAAAACACCCCCGTAACGAGAATAACCCCACAAACTATATATTCCTGAAATCTACACACCTTCAGCTATGTAACACTGTAGTTTGTTTATTCATACCATCATGGCGTGGGCGCATCTTCGTAGAAGTTCGCATTTGTCTGAAAAAATAACAAAAACTTCAAAAGGTAGAAATCATGCCAAAACCACATGGAATCTAAAAAAAAGTTACTAAATATCAATCTCCAATGTCTAATCAACGTAATGCCAATACAATGTGTGGTTACACACGCGGACGTGGAAGCGAAAAGCCACAAAGTGAGACAATGCACGATGGCTCAGAAACAGCGAAAATATTTAGCCAATTCCGAATTTGGACAGTCTGCAGTTTTTTCCACAAAACACCCCTTAACTTAGAAATAACCCCCACAACTATATATTCCTGAAATCTACACACCTTCAGCTATGTAACACTGAGTTTGTTTATTCATACCATCAATGGCGTGGGCGCAATTCTTCGTAGTTCGCATTTGTCTGAAAATGAACAAAAACTCAAAAGGTAGAAATCATGCCAAAACCTCATGGAATGTAAAAAAGTTACTAAATATCAATCTCCCATGTCCTGAATCAAAGGGTATTGCCATATGTGTGGTCACACGCGGACGTGGAAGCCAAAAGCCACAAAGTGAAACAATGCACAATGGCTCAAACAGCAAAATATTCAGCCAATCTGAATTTGAACAGTCTGCAATTTTTCCCACAAAAACAACCCCCACAACCATATATTTCTCGAATCCACACCTTTATCTATAAAATTCTGTAGTTGTTTCATTCGTACCATCAATGGTGTGGGCGCAGTTTTCGTAGAAGTTCACAGTTTAGCAGATTATCTAAAAAATTAAAAAAAAAAAACACTCTCAAAGGTAGAAATCATGCCAAAATCCAAGTAATGTAAAAAAAGTTACCAAATCTCAATCTCCCAAATGTCCTGAATCAACGGTATGCCCTATGTATGGTTACACACGCAAACGTGGAATCAACTAGCCACAATTTGAGCCAATGAACAATGGCCCATTAACAGCAACTTTTCAGATTTGTCAGACTAAACACCCCTCTATATTAGAAATACCCCCCCAAACTATATATTCTTGAATCTACACACCTTCAGCTACACAATGGTGTGATTCCTTTATGCATTCACCAATGTGTGGGCACAGTTTCATTTAAATCTCTTTTTTACCAGATTTTCAGTAAAATTATAAAAATAACAATTCAAAGTTAAAAATCATGGCAAATTTCCATGTCATGGAAAAAAAACTTGTCAATTATCAATCTTCCAAATGCCCTGAATCAAACGGTATGCCATATGCGTGGATGTACACAGGGACATGGCCACCAACTAGCTCAAATGGGACACATGCACAAGTGTAATTACAAGAAAAAATCAAAGTGCTCTGTAATTCAAACAGCCCCAAAACATGGAAATGCCCCCCCACAAATAAAACCCCCAACTAAATATCAATCTCCCACATGTTCTGAATCAAACGGTATGCCCTATGTGTGGATGCACACAGAGACGTGGCCACCAACTAGCTCAAATGGGACGCATGCACAAATGCAATTATAAAAAGAATCAAAGTGCTCTGTAAATTTGAACAGCCTACACTTTTTCTAAGGAAACAGTCCAGAAACATGGAAATTCCCCACACAAACTATATATTTTTGGAATCTACACACTTCAGCTACGTTACGATGCCATGCTTCATACATACATGAAGAATTCCAGACCCAGTGATCCAAAGAACTCTGTGTTTTTAGGAGGTTTTGTGAAAAATAAAATAAGTGATTCAAGGATTGAATCCTACCTAACCCCTTGACAAGCAAAAACACCCACAAATGTCAAATCTCCCACATATCCTCATCAAACGGTATGCCATATGTGTGTGGTTGCACACAGAGACGTGGCCACCAACTAGCTCAAATGGACACATGCACAAGTGTATTACAAAAAGAATCAAATTGCTCTGTAATTTGACAGCCTACACTTTTTCTAAGGAAACAGTCTCGACATGGAAATTCCCCCCACAAACTATATATTTTTTGGAATCTACACACCTTCAGCTACGTTACGATGCCAGCTTTCATACATACATGTAATTCTAGACCTACTGATCCAAAGAAGTCCGGTTTTTAGGAGGTTTTGTGAAAAATAAAATAAGATTATTCAAGGATTAAATCCTACCTAAACCAACTTGGCAACCAAAAACACCCACTAAATGTCAATCTCCCATATATCCTGCATCAAACGGTATGCCATATGTGTGGGTGCCCCAGAGACTTGGCCACCAACTAGCTCAATGGACACATGCACAAGTGTAATTACAAGAAAAAATCAAAGTTGTCTGTAATTTCAACATCGCCCCAAACTTGGAAATGCCCCCCCCACAAATAAACCAACCCCCCACTAAATATCACTCTCCCCACATGTTCTGAATCAAACAGTATTGCCATATCGCTGGATGTTCACAGAGACTGGCCACCACCTAGCCTCAAATCGGACGCAGTGCACAAGTTGTAATTACAAGAAAAAATCAAAGTGCTCTGTAATTCAAACAAGCCCCAAACTTGGAAATGCCCCCCACAAATAAACCCCCCACAAATATCAATCTCCCACATTTTCTGAATCAAACTTTATGCCATATGCGTGGGATGCAACAGAGACGTGGCCACCAACTAGCTCAAAATGGGACGCATGCACAAATGCAATTACAAGAAAGAATCAAAGTGCTCTGTATTTGAACAGCCTACACTTTTTCTAAGGAAACCGTCTCGAAACATGGAACATTCCCCCCCACACTATATATTTTGGAATCTACACACCTTCACTACGTTACGATGCCATGCTTTCATCCTACATGAGAATTTCTAGACCCACTGATCCAAAGAAGTCCGTTTTTTAGGAGTGTTTGTGGAAAAAGTAAAATAAGTATGATTCAAGGTTGAAATCCTACCTAAACCCTTTTGAAACAGCAAAAACCCCCTAAATGTCAATCTCCCACTATCCTGCATCAACGTAAATCAAAAGTAATGCCATATGTGTGGGTGCACACCGAGAACGTGGCTACCATAGCTCAATGGACGGGCATGCACAGTCCAATACAAGAAAAAAATCAAAGTGTTTGTAATTTTGAACGCCTAATCAACTTGGAAATACCCTCCACAAACTATATATTTTTGGAAGCTACACACCTCAGCTACGTGATGGATCATGCTTTCGTATATACATGAAGAATTCCAACGCTGTTATCATAGAACTACGTGCTTTTAGGAGATTTTGTGAAAAAATAAAATAAGAGACTCAGTGGTTGAAAGCCTACCTAAACCCACTTCTGGCAAGTAAAAAACCCACTAAACGGCAATTTCCCACATGTCCTGAACAAACGGTATGCCATAAGGGTGGGTGCAAACAGAGACAGGGCGGCACCAACTAGCTCAAATAGGATCCATGCGCAATTGCAATTACAAGAAAAATAAAAAAATGCCACACCCACCCCCCACCCTATCCCCACTCCCCTTTTAGTTGTTTTAGTGAAAAGCAAGTTAGTACGGAGATTCCCACAAGTTTTTGCACACTTTTACTGATCCTAAAAATTAAATCAGGGAATTTTGCAGAGGGTACCAAAAAAGACCGACTAAAATAGGCTTAGTTTCCCTTGAAATCGAACAAATAATGATCCGCGTTTACTTTAGCGATATCACCGGGACATTGGGAAGTGGGAGAAGACAATTTTTTTTGCTAATTTATAGTTTTAGGTTAAAAAAAAAAGGTGTGTGTATCACTTTAGATTTTTTTGTGTGCTTTCCCCGTTTTTGGGGGATCATTCCCAAATGATGAGCATCAAAATCACTTAGGGAATGATACCGAACTTGGAATACGGGCTAAATGCCCGTTTCCAATTCGAAATCCGATCGGAAAAATCACTTCCCGGAAATCATTTTCCAGGAATGATTTTCATTCATTTGGCAAAGATCATAATTTGGTGATCAGAAGTGATCACCAAATTTGATCTCTGTCCCCAGACGTAGACTGTCCCCAGTAGCAAAGACTTAGAAAAAATCCTATTTGTGAATGGACTTTGAGTTCCATTCACAAAATGTATAGTAACAGCTGTCAGCATGACAGCTTGTACTATACTAGGTAACTGCAGCAGATCAAATTGGATCAGACTGCAGTACCTCAATTTAACCACCAGGGGCAGCATCTTAGACATTTCAAGGGAAGACCCCGATGAAGGAGGAAGCTCCGTGACATCACCGGGGTCTCCTTCCGCTTCCTGCACAGACTCCACGGGCCCGGCTGCACATCGCGGGACCCGGCTAAAGGTAGAGCTATCTTCCGATCCCCCCTCGGATTTGGATCAAACCGAGGGGGATCGAGGGGGCTAGAGGGGCAGTTTGAAAGCTGCCCCCGATCGCCCCTAGCGGGGCCATTTTTTTTTAGGTGCAGGAAGCCACAGATCGATATTCACATCTTGGCAGTTTGTCATTCACTGCACAGATCGTATCGATCTGTGGCAGGGAAAGGGTTAATGTGCAAATAAATGTATGTTGTGAAACCACCCAACCCATAAACTGTATTTACAATCTCCATTTTTAGGGATCTGTGTAAAAAATCCCTAAAAAAGTCTTTATTTGTCTTTATAATAAATGTAAAAATTTTGTTTTGTGATGTTTTGAACCATGTTATGTATGGGCCAGACTGGGCTTAACTAATTGTTAATCTTTAAACATCACGTGATATCATTATTTCTGTTTGTGATGGCCATTATAAACTGCAGTATAGCAGCTGTCCCTAAAACATAGATATACAGCATATGTAGTTAGCTACTGAATAAATATCACTTGAATCTACTTGGAGTGTGGTGTGCTTATATTATTGCTATATTTTGGCATATCCACCTGTTATCTGCATTAGGAAGAGAATTGCAGATTTTATTTGTATGTATTTTATTTCTTATATAGCGCTACATATTCCGCAGCGCTTTATAATTATTTACTCAATTCACATCAGGCCCTGCCCCGAAGAGATTATAATCTAATCACTTTATGTACACATACAATTATCAGTATGTCTTTATGATTGTGGGGGAAACCGGAGTGCCCAGAGGAAACCCACGCAAGCACGGGGAGAACATACAAACTCTGTGCAGATGTGTCCAAGGGTGGAATCGAACTCAGGACTTCAGCGCTGCAAGGCATCAGTGCTAACCCCTGAGCCACTGTGCTGTGTGTATATCCTTCCTATAGTATAAAACTATTTACAAGCTCATAGGAGATTGCATTACATTTTTAGGAGCTACTGTACCAATTAGTTGGGGGTATATAGGAAAGGTGCTTATGTATGTGTGTAATATCTCACTGTAACCATCTAAATGACAATAAGTAAATGTTATATTACTAAGTAGAAGACAACATATAAAGTTACTAAAGTAATTACAGAGCTGGTACCCCTATTTTAAATGGAATAGTCAAAATAGAAGGTTGCCCCGCCTGCTACTGCTAAAACCTCTGCATGTGTTTACAGTAGGCAAATTAAAATCTAAAGAAACTTTAATGTCTGTTAAGTTTCAGTGTTACATCCAATGAGCAAGTGACTATTCAAAAATTTAAAAAAAACAAAAAACTAATGTAATGGCAAACAATGCTGTTTTGACTACACCTTACTCTGGGCTTCCTATAACCCTCTTAGCCACTATGCAATCACGCCCTTAACACTTGGCTGTGATATGCTAATTGGATTTTTCAGGGTACATAATTGCCACAGATTCTTGTACAAGTCATTCTATTGAGAAAGCCAGTCGGATGACTAGCGAAACGTCTTCAAGAACTAAACTTCAAGTCCAGTTGTCAGGATCTTACCTTTTTCCGAGCCCAGGGTCCTTCACCGCACGTCTTCAATGACGCGAGGACGTGGGAGGCACGACCTTCGACCCTGCCAGCGGCCATCTTCTTCCGGCGTGCACGCAGGCCGACGGACACGCGCGGGGTCATGCGTCCAGCATTGATGAGGTCACTGGGGCCTATTTAGGCCCTCCTGGCAGCTTGCCTCTTGCAGCCACTTCAGATTTTGTTTTGCTCTGAACCTAGCTCTTCTGTTATACCCTCTAGTTCTTTTGAATATCTACCACAACTCCTACCTCCAGTTACCTCTGGTCTGTATATCTTCCACAGCTCCTACCACCGGTCCGAATATCTACCACAGCTCCTACCTCCAGTTACCTCCGGTCTGCATATTTTTCACAGCTCCTACCACCGGTCCGAATATCTACCACAGCTCCTACCTCCAGTTACCTCCGGTCTGCATATCTTCCACAGCTCTACCACCGGTCCGAATATCTACCACAGCTCCTACCTCCAGTTACCTCCAGTCTGTATATCTTCCACAGCTCCTACCACCGGTCCGAATATCTACCACAGCTCCTACCTCCATTTACCTCTGGTCTGCATATCTTCCACAGCTCCTACCACCGGTCTGAATATCTACCACAGCTCTACCTCCATTTTACCTCCGGTCTGCATATTTACCACAGCTCCTATCTCTGGTCTGCATATCTACCACAGCACTTATCTCTTAGTCTTCATACCTTCTACAGTTCCTACCTCCTAGTTTCCTCCGATCTCCAATTCTGTTGCCTCTCCACATGTGGGATTGGTCTTTGTGGTTCTCTCCTCTGGAGCCGCGACCTGGTATCTTTTCGCCACA
Source organism: Hymenochirus boettgeri (assembly GCA_019447015.1). NCBI lineage: Eukaryota > Metazoa > Chordata > Amphibia > Anura > Pipidae > Hymenochirus > Hymenochirus boettgeri. The sequence goes on along the minus strand of CM033469.1, from coordinate 78,428,058 downwards.
AAACATCCTCACCATTAGAGGCTCTGGTGAAGACCGGCAGGTACTTAGACTCCGCATCCAGAGGGGGTCTCATAGAGGTCTTATCCTGAAGATTCCTCAACAGTGACTGGCAGCCAGATGAATCCCACTGGAGACGTCAGCCACGGAGGACCTATATCGACAAGTCGCTGAACTTCGTGGAGCCTTGCAAAGCCAGACAGGTACTGTCAATTGGACGCTAGGTTGAACGCCATGTCCCCTGGAACGCCTCATAACCCATCCTTTGCTGAGCCTAAGATCCCGCTTCCTAACCGGTTTTCCAAATTTGGTCAGTTTAAAAGCTCCTGTAATTTGGGTAAAAGTAGGTTTCATTATTTCATTGCTTCAGGATGAGCCCCAAGCTTGGGCCCTTCGTTGTTGGATCAAAACAGTCCTACAGTAGCCTCTGTAGGTACTTTTTTTTCTGCACTAGAGAAATTTACGATGACCCACGTAGAGCTGTCTCAGCTGAGGCGGCACTTCGTAACCTGTCCCAGGGGAGAAGATAGGTGAAGACTATGTGGCCGATTTCCGCGGATCAGTGTTGAGACTCAATGGCATGAAGAGGCTCTTATACATCAGTTCCGAATCGAACTGTCGGAAACCCTTAAAGATGGGTTAGCACGCACTGGAGTCCCAGAGAAGCTGAAAGATCTTACTGATCTAGCGGTCCAAATTGATCGCCGACTAAGAGAAAGGAGATTAGAAAGAATGGGCGCTTCTCGTCCTTCCTGTGATGCATTTACTACTTCCTCCTCTTCAGGCTTTTTGGATTCTGGTCCGTCTTATCTGGCTTCAGCACCTTACCTACCTGACTCCGGGGCCTGTAGCTGCTTTATTTTGGAATCCCTTACCAAGGATGGAAGCCTACTCGTCCCAAATCTTCTCCTCTCTTATTCATCTGGCAGATGGGTCTAAAATTTGTCTGGTCCTGTACTACAGAGACTGTCCCAGTATTAATCAAAATTAATCATCATTCAGAATTTATATGTTTTGATGTACTGCCTTTTTCTCTTTTCCCCTTATTTTAGGCATGCCATGGTTGAAGACACACAATCCTTCAATAAATTGGATCTCTGGAGAGATCTCGTTTCTCTCATCACATTGTCGCTGTCATGTTTTTCCTCTTCACTGTTGAGCATTAATCAGTCCTTCTGAAACTCTTTTACCCTATCAGACCTTTGCAAATGTGTTTGATAAAAAGCTGCTAACAGTCTACCACCACACCGCATTTATGATTGTCCAAGTTGAACTATTACCTGGTGCGGAAATTCCTTTTGGCCGTGTCTATCCTTTGTCAGAACCTGAACAAAGGTTCTTAAGGAATATATAGAGGAGAATCTACAGAAGTGCTTCATTTGCCATCCACATCTCCAGCAGGGTGGTATATTTTTCGTTGAGAAAAGACGGCTCTCTTAAGCCTTGTATTGATTACCGACTCTCAATAATGCACGGTTAAGAATAGATATCCTCTTCCATTATTCCCTGAATTATTTCAACGGTTGAGAACGGCTAAGGTTGGATCTTCGAGGAGCCTATAACTTGATCAGAATAAAGGAAGGGGATGAATGGAAACGGCATTCCGCTCCAGATACGGTCATTTTGAATTTTAGTCTATTGCCTCTCGGTCTCTGCAACGCATCTGCCACATTCCAACATTTTGTCAATGACATTTTCCGTGACTTTGTAGATGACTTTTTGGCCGTTTATCTGGATGATATACTACATCTTTCTTCTAACCTAGAGAACTCGTACCCAGGTTAAGAAAGTTCTTTCTCGTCTTAGAATTCATGGCTATACGCCAAATTGGAAAAATGTGAGTTCAAAAAGCCTTCAATACCATTCTGGGGTTCATCATCTCATCACAAGGGCTAATTATGGATCCTCAAAAGGTTTCCGCTTTCAGGATTGGCCTACTCCAACTACCCAGAAAAAGTTCAAAATTCATTGGATTTGCTAACTTCTACCGTAGATCATTAGAATTTTTCTACTATCATTCTGCCTTTGACCCTCTGACCAGAACTCGTGTCCCATTCTGTTGGATGAATTCCACTCAAACAGCTTTTGAGCGTCTGAAATCTTTTTACATCAGCCCCCGTTCTATTCATCCAGATCCAACTGTTCCTTTTACATTAAAAGGTTGATGCATCTGAAGTTGCTCGAGCTATACTCTCACAACGTAACGGACCCAAGGCTTTACTACATCCGTTGCTTTTTTCAAGAAAACTTTCTGATTCTGAGAAGAATTATGTTGTAGGAGACCGTGAATTATGGCCATAAATTTGGCCCTTGAAGAGTGCGGTATTTACTCGAGGGTGCCTATCATCCTATTACCCTCGCGGATCATAAGAACCTGGAATACTTACAGACTGCTAAAAGATTAAAACCCTGTCAAGCTAGATGGCTCTTTTTTTGATTTAACTTTCATATAACTTTTCGCCCAGGTTCAAAGAATGGCAAGGACGCCCTTCTAGACATTTTCTGAAATCAATAAGTCGGACAAACCTAATATGGTTTTTCCAAATGAAAATTTTTTGCTGTTGCATACTAATATAGTTAAAACCATCAAATAAGCATCTCCAGTCTTCCTCTTTTTCCAAGATGGATTTATATACCAAAATAACAAAATATTTGTTCCAGACCCGGCCAATATTGCCATTCTCATGCATTGGCCGGTCATTTCGGTGTTCACAAGACGTTGGATTTGGTTAACAGAAATTTTTTTGGGCCAAATATGTCTAAAGATTGTAAACAGTTTGTGGCTTTCTTGTGTTACTTGTGCTAGATTCAAAACTCCTAGACAAGACCATATGGTTTGCTGTCTCCCCTGCCTTGCCCTGACCGCCCTTCGGGCATGATTACTATGGACTTCATTGTTGAGTTACCTCGTTCCAAGGGCTTCAATACAATCTTTGTGGTCGTTGATCGGTAACTAAGATGGCTCACTTTATCCGTTAAAAGGATTCCCTCGCCTCCATTACTGCAATGTGTTCATTAGGGAGATTGTTCGTCTTCATGGGCTTCCTGATGATAGTGTATCAGATAGAGGGGTACAATTCACTTCAAAATTTTGAAGGTGGTGCAAGTGTTTGCATATCCACAATTCTTTTCCTCTGGATACCATCCACAATCTAATGGACAAACAGAAAGAACAAACCAAACACTGGAACAGTATCTCCGTTGTTACTCCTCCGCATCACAGGAAGATTGGTCTTCTCTGTTACACTTGCGGAGTTCGCATACAACAACGCTGTTCATTCCTCCATCAAGTGTTCCCCTTTTTATGCAATTTAGGGATTTAATCCAACTTTCCTTACCGGTATTCCTTCCAAGATCACTATTCCTGATCTTTTAACCAGAATACATCTCATGAAGGAGAAGCTTATTAAGAAAGATTCTTCGATATTTACGTTGGAGATTTGTTCTGGTTGTCGACTCGTATTTGAAGCTGAAGTTCCCTCTGCAAAGTTGGGTCCCCGGTTCATCGGACCATTTCATATTAGGAAAGCAATCAATACAGTCGGGGGGGGGCGGCAATGTCAGGTACTTACCCTTTCCTGAGCCCAGGGTCCTTCACCGGTGGTCGCGCGCAGGGGCAAGCCTCTGACACGGACCACTTGCTCGCACGCGCGTCTTCAGTGACGCGAGGACGTGGGCGGCGCGACCTTTAACCCTGCCAGCGGCCATCTTCTTCCAGCGCGCACGCAGGCTGGCAGACGCGCAAGGGTTCGCACATCCAGCAGTGATGAGGTCACTGGGGCCTATTTAGGCTCCTCCTGGCAGCTTGCCTCTTGCTGCAGTTCAGAGTTTGTTTTGCTCTGAACCCTAGCTTCTTCTGTTATAGCCTGTCTAGTTCTTTTGAATATCTACCACAGCTCCTACCTCCAGTTACCTCCGGTCTGTATATCTTCCACAGCTCCTACCACCGGTCCAAATATCTACCACAGCTCCTACCTCCAGTCTGCATATTTCACAGCTCCTACCACCAGTCTGAATATCTACCACAGCTCCTACCTCCAGTTACCTTCGTCTGCATATCTTCCACAGCTCCTACCACCGGTCCGAATATCTACACAGCTCCTACCTCCAGTTACCTCCGGTCTGTATATCTTCCACAGCTTTTCAGGACCCGCGATCCTTTAGTAAAGGATCAGGGTGGATGGCACCCAGGCCACACATCTGAAGCGGTGAGTTTGTTAATACCCCCCGATACTACTTACAGCCAATATTCTTGCATAGAACACGCAAGCACACTGTACAAAGAGGTCCAGGGGTATATACACCTGGGCCCATCTAGCGTGCAAGTGAGTTGAATGCACATACAAATTTACATATAAGTCGTATATATACAACAGTTGGCTTGATGGGGGAGAACAAAGCCACATACATCTAATCCATTTATCCTTGTTCCTTTGTATAGTCATAAGGCAGAGCACCTTACCTGACTGTGATCCCGCAATGCAGTTAATCTCTCAGTGATTACTGCATTGCGGGATCTCAGGCAAGTAAGTAACATATGGGAGATATTGTGTCTCCCTAAGAGTACATTTAAATATTCTGTAGGTTATTTGGCCGATTCTTGGAAGGCATTGTCTGCTTCTAGTATGACTAGCGAAACGTCTTCAAGAACTAAACTTCAAGTCCAGTTGTCAGGATCTTACCTTTTTCCGAGCCCAGGGTCCTTCACCGCACGTCTTCAATGATGCGAGGACGTGGGAGGCACGACCTTCGACCCTGCCAGCGGCCATCTTCTTCCGGCGTGCACGCAAGCCGACGGACACGCGCGGGGTCGCGCGTCCAGCATTGATGAGGTCACTGGGGCCTATTTAGGCTCCTCCTGGCAGCTTGCCTCTTGCAGCCACTTCAGAGTTTGTTTTGCTCTGAACCCTAGCTCTTCTGTTATACCCTGTCTAGTTCTTTTGAATATCTACCACAACTCCTACCTCCAGTTACCTCTGGTCTGTATATCTTCCACAGCTCCTACCACCGGTCCGAATATCTACCGGGTCTAAAATTTCGTCTGGTCCTGTACTACGAGAGACTGTCCCAGTATTAATCAAAATTAATCATCATTCAGAATTTATATGTTTTGATGTACTGCCTTTTTCTCTTTTCCCCCTTATTTTAGGCATGCCATGGTTGAAGACACACAATCCTTCAATAAATTGGATCTCTGGAGAGATCTCGTTTCTCTCATCACATTGTCGGCTGTCATGTTTTTCCTCTTCACTGTTGAGCATTAATCAGGTTCATTCTGAAACTCTTTTACCCAATGTCTATCAGACCTTTGCAAATGTGTTTGATAAAAAAGCTGCTAACAGACTACCACCACACCGCATTTATGATTGTCCAGTTGAACTATTACCTGGTGCGAAAATTCCTTTTGGCCGTGTCTATCCTTTGTCAGAACCTGAACAAAGGGTTCTTAAGGAATATATAGAGGAGAATCTACAGAAGTGCTTCATTTGCCATTCCACATCTCCAGCAGGGGCTGGTATATTTTTCGTTGAGAAAAAAGACGGCTCTCTTAAGCCTTGTATTGATTACCAAGCTCTCAATAATGACACGGTTAAGAATAGATATCCTCTTCCATTATTCCCTGAATTATTTCAACGGTTGAGAACGGCTAAGGTTGGATCTTCGAGGAGCCTATAACTTGATCAGAATAAAGGAAGGGGATGAATGGAAAACGGCATTCCGCTCCAGATACGGTCATTTTGAATATTTAGTCATGCCTCTCGGTCTCTGCAACGCATCTGCCACATTCCAACATTTTGTCAATGACATTTTCCGTGACTTTGTAGATGACTTTTTGGCCGTTTATCTGAAGAAAAGATAGTATATCATCCAGATAAACGGCCAAAAAGTTCACTACAAAGTCACGGAAAATGTCATTGACAAAATGTTGGAATGTGGCAGTATGCGTTGCAGAGACCGAGATGGCATGACTAAATATTCAAAATGACCGTATCTGGAGCGGAATGCCGTTGTCCATTCATCCCTTCCTTTATTTGATCAAGTTATGGCTCCCTCGAGATCCAACCTTAGCCGTTCCAACCGTTGAAATAATTCAGGGAATAATGGAAGAGGATATCTATTCTTAACCGTGTCATTATTGAGAGTCGGTAATCAAACACAGGCTTAAGAAGCCGTCTTTTTCTCAACAAAAATATACCAGCCCCTGCTGGAGATGTGGAATGGCAATGAAGCACTTCTTGTAGATTCTCCTCTAATATTCCTTAAGAACCCTTGTTCAGGTTCTGACAAAGGATAGACACCGGCCCAAAAGGAATTTCCGCACCAGGTAATAGTTCAACTGGACAATCATAATGCGGTGTGGTGGTAGACTGTTAGCAGCTTTTTTATCAAACACATTTGCAAAGGTCTGATAGGGTAAAAGATTTCAGAGACCTGATTAATGCTCAACAGTGAAGAGGAAAAACATGACAGCCGACAATGTGATGAGAGAACCGAGATCTCTCCAGAGATCCAATTTATTGAGGATTGTGTGTCTCAACCATGGCATGCCTAAATAAGGGGAAAAGAGAAAAAGGCAGTACATCAAAACATATAAATTCTGAATGATGATAATTTTGATTAATACTGGGAACCGTCTCTCGTAGTTACAGGACCAGACGAAAATTTTAGACCCATCGTGCCAGATGATAAGAGAGGAGAAGATTTGGGACGAGTAGGATCTTCCATTCCTTGGTAAGGGATCCAAAATAAAGCAGGCTACAGGCCCCGGAGTTCAGGTAGGTAAGGTGCTTGAAGCCAGATAAGACGGACCAGAATCAAAAGCCTGAAGAGTGAGGAAAGTAGTAAATGCATCACAGAAGGACGAGAAGCGCCCATTCTTTCTAATCTCCTTTCCTTAGTCGGCGATCAATTTGGACCGCTAATCAGTAAGTCTTTCAGCTTCTCTGGGACCTCAGTTGCGTGCTAACCCATCTTTAAGGGTTTCCGACAGTCCGATTCGGAAAACTGATGTATAAGACCTCTTCATGCATTGAGTTCTCAACACTGATCCGCGGAAATCGCCACATAGTTTCACCTATCTTCTCCCCTGGGACAGGTTACGAAGTGCCGCCTCACTGAACAGCTCTACGTGGGTCATCGTAAATTTCTCTAGTGCAGAAAAAAAAAGTACCTACAGAGGCTACTGTAGGATGTTTTGATCCAACAACGAAGCCCAAGCTTGGGGCTCATCTGAAGCAATGAATATGAAACCTACTTTTCACCCAAATTACAGGAGCTTTTAAACTGACCAAATTTGGGAAAACCGGTTAGGAAGCGGATCTTAGGCTCAGCAAAGGATGGGTTTATGAGGCGTTCCAGGGGACATGGCGTTCAACCTAGCGTCCATTGACGTATCCAGTCGGCTTCTTGCAAGGCTCCACGAAGTTCAGCGACTTGTCGATATAGGTCCTCCGCTGGCTGCGTCTCCAGTGGGATTCATCTGGTGCTGCCAGTCACGTTGAGGAATCTTCAGGATAAGACCTCTATGAGACCCCTCTGGATGCGGATTCTAAGTACCTCCGGTCTTCACCAGAGCCTCTAATGGTGAGGATGTTTTGTTGGCGAAAGATACCAGGTCGCGGCTCCAGAGAGAAACCACAAAGACCAATCCCACATGTGGAGAGGCAACGAATTGGAGATCGGAGGGAACTAGGAGGTAGAACTGTAGAGGTATGAAGACTAAGAGATAAGTGCTGTGGTAGATAATCAGACCAGATAGGAGCTGTGGTAAATATGCAGCCCGGAGGTAAACTGAGGTAGGAAGCTGTGGTAGATATTCAGACCGGTGGTAGAAGCTGTGGAAGATATGCAGACCAGAGGTAACTGGAGAGGAGCTGTGGTAGATATTCGGACCGGTGGTAGGAGCTGTGGAAGATATACAGACTGGAGGTAACTGGAGGTAGGAGCTGTGGTAGAATTCGGACCGGTGGTAGGACTGTGGAAGATATGCAGACCGAGGTAACTGGAGGTAGGAGCTGTGTAGAATTCGGTACCGGTGGTAGGAGCTGTGAGAAAATATGCAGACCGGAGGTAACTGGAGGTAGGAGCTGTGGTAGATATTCGGACCGGTGGTAGGAGCTGTGGAAGTATACAGACCAGAGGTAACTGGAGGTGGAGGTTGTGGTAGATATTCAAAAGAACTAGACAGGGTTATAACAGAAGAGCTAGGGTTTCAGAGCAAAAAAACTCTGAAGTGGCTGCAAGAGGCAAGCTGCAGGAGGAGCCTAAATAGGCCCCAGTGACCTCATCAATGCTGGACGCATGACCCCCAGCGGTGTCCGTCGGCCTGCGTGCAAGCCGGAAGAGAATGGCCGCTGGCAGGGTCGAAGTCGGCCTCCCCACGGCCTCGCGTCATTGAAGACGTCGGTGAAGGACCCTGGGCTCGGAAAAAGTTAAGATCCTGACAACTGGACTTGAAGTTTAGTTCTGAAGACGTTTCGCTAGTCATCCGACTGGCTTTCTCAATTCAGAATGACTTGTACAAGAATCTGTGGCAATTATTGTACCCTGGAAAAATCCACAATTAGCATATCACAGCCAGTGTTAAGGGCGTGATTGCATAGTGGCTAAAGTGTTATAGGAACGCCCAGAGTAAGGTGTCAAAACAGCATTGTTTGCCATTACATTAGTTTTTTGTTTTTTTTTAATTTTTGAATAGTCACTTGCTCATTGGATGTAACACTGAAACTTAACAGACATTAAAGTTTTCTTTAGATTTTAAATTTGCCTACTGAAACCATGCAAGTTTTAGCAGTAGCAGGCGGGCACCTTCTATTTTGACTATTCCATTTAAAATAGGGGTACCAGCTCTGTAATTACGTTTAGTAACTTTTATGTTGTCTTCTACTTGAATATAAACATTACTTATTGTCATTTAGATGGTTACATGTGAGATATACACACATACATAAGCACCTATCTATATACCCCCAACTAATTGGTACGTAGCTCCTAAAATGTAACTGCAATCTCCTTGTAAAGCTTGTAAATAATTTTATACTATAGGAAGGATATACACACAGCACGTGGCTCAGGGGTTAGCCCTGCGCTTGGTCAGCGCTGAAGTCCTGAGTTCGATTCCACCCTTGGACCACACTGCTGCACAGAGTTTGTATATTCTCCCCGTGCTTGCGTGGGTTTCCTCTGGGCACTCCGGTTTCCCCCACAATCATAAAAGCCATACTGATAATTGTATGTGTACAAAGTGATTAGATTATAATCTCTTCGGGGCAGGGCCTGATGTGAATGAGTAAATAATTATAAAGCGCTGTCGGAATATGTAGCGCTATATAAGAAATAAAATACATACAAATAAAATCTGCAATTCTTTCCCTAATGCAATAACAGGTGGATATGCCAAATATAGCAATATATAAGCACCCCACTCCAAGTAGATTCAAGTGATATTTATCAGTAGCTAACTACAAATGCTGTATATCTATGTTTTAGGGACAGTGCTGCTATACTGCAGTTTATAATGGCCATCACAAACAGAAATAATGATATCACGTGATGTTTAAAGATTACAATTAGTTAAGCCCAGTCTGGCCATACAAACATGGTTCAAACTCACAAAACAAAATTTTTACATTTATTATAAAGACAAATAAAGACTTTTTTAGGGATTTTTTACAAGATCCCTAAAAATGGAGATTGTAAATACAGTTTAGGGTTGGTGGTTCCCAACATCCATTTATTTGCACATTAACCCTTTCCCTGCCACAGATCGATATTCCGATCTGTGCAGTGAATGACAAACTGCACAGATCGTGAATATACGATCTGTGGCTTCCCTGCACCTAAAAAAAAAATGGCCCCGCTAGGGGCGATCGGGGGGCAGCTTCAACTGCCCCTCTAGCCCCCTCGATCCCCCTCGGTTTGATCCAAATCCGGGGGGGATCGAGATACGCCTACCTTTAGCCGGGTCCCGCGATGTGCAGCCGGTCACGTGGAGTCTGTGCAGGAAGCGGAAAGGGACCCCGGTGATGTCACGGAGCTTCCTCCTTCATCGGGTCTTCCCTTGAATGTCTAAGATGCTGCCCTGGTGGTTAAATTGGAGTACTGCAGTCGATCTCAATTTGATCATGCTGCAGTACCTAGTATAGATAAAGCTGTCATGCTGACAGCTGTACTATACATTTGTGAATGGAACTCAAAGTCCATTCACAATAGGATTTTTTCTAAGTCTTTGCTACTGGGGGACGTCTACGTCTGGGGACAGAGATCAAATTGGTGATCACTTCTGATCACCAATTATTGATCTTTGCCAATGAATGAAAAATCCTTCCTGGAAAATGATTCCGGAAGTGATTTTTCCGATCGGATTCGAATTGGAAAAGGCATTTGCCCGTATTCCAAGTTCGGTATCATTCCCTAAATTATTTGCTGCATCTTTGGGAATGATCCCCCAAAAAGGGGAAAGCACACAAAATAAATCTTAAAGTGATACACACACCTTTTTTTTTAACCTAAAACTATAATTAGCAAAAAAAATTGTCTTCCTCCCAGCTTCCCAATGTCCCGGTGATATCGCTAAAGAAACCGGATCATTATTTGTTCCGATTTCAAGGGAAACTAAGCCTATTTTAGTCGGTCTTTTTTTGGTACCTCTGCAAAATTCCCTGATTTAATTTTTAGGATCAGTAAAGTGTGAAAAACTTTGGGATCTCCGTACTACTGCTTTTCACTAAAACAACTAAAGGGGAGTGGGGATAGGTGTGGGGTGGGTTGGGCATTTTTTTATTTTTCTTGTATTCAATTGCGCATGGATCCTATTTGAGCTAGTTGGTGGCCCTGTCTCTGTTTGCCCCACCCTTATGGCATACCGTTTGATTCAGGACATGTGGGAAATTGCCGTTTAGGTGGGTTTTTTTTACTTGCCAAGTGGGTTTAGGTAGAGTTCAAACCACTGAGTCCTCTATTTTATTTTTTCACAAAATCTCCTAAAAGCACGGAGTTCTATGAAACAGCGTCTGGAATTCTTCATGTATATACGAAAGCATGATCCATCAGTAGCTGAAGGTGTGTAGCTTCCAAAAATATATAGTTGTGGAGGGATTTCCAAGTTGATTGGCTGTTCAAATTACAAACACTTTGATTTTTTTCTTGTACTTGACTTGTGCAGCGTCCCATTTGAGCTAGTTGGTAGCCACGTCTCGTGTGCACCCACACATATGGCATTTCTTTACCTGTTTTGTGATGCGGATATGTGGAGATTGACATTTAGGGGGTTTTTTTGCTTGTCAAAAGGGTTTAGGTAGGATTTCAACCCTGAATCATCTTATTTTATTTTTCACAAAACCTCCTAAAACAACGGACTTCTTTGGATCATGGGTCGAGAATTCGTCATGTATGATGAAGCATGGCATCGTAACGTAGCTGAAGGTGTGTATATTCCAAAAATATATAGTTTGTGGGGGAATTTCCATGTTTCGAGACGTTTTCCTTAGAAAAAGTGTAGGCTGTTCAATTAAAGCACTTTGATTCTTTCTGTAATTGCATTTGTGCATGCGTCCCATTTGAGCTAGTTGGTGGCCACGTCTCTGTATGCATCCCCGCATATGGCATAACGTTTGATTAGAACATGTGGGAGATTGAATTTAGTGGGGGGTTTTTATTTGTGGGGGGCATTTCCAAGTTTTGGGCTTGTTTTTTGAAATTACAGAGCACTTGATTTTTTTTCTTGTAATTACACTTGTGCTGCGTCCGATTTGAGCTAGTTGGGTGGCCACGTCTCTGTGAACATCCACGCATATGGCATACTGTTTGATTCAGAACATGTGGGAGAGTGATATTTAGTGGGGGGGTTTATTTGTGGGGGGGGGCATTTCCAGTTTTGGGGCGGTTTGAAATTACAGACAACTTTGAGTTTTTTGCTTGTAATTACACTTGTGCATGTGTCCATTGAGCTAGTTGGTGGCCACGTCTCTGGTGCACCCACACATTGCATACCGTTTGATGCAGGATATATGGGAGATGACATTTAGTGGGTGTTTTTGGTTGTCAAGTTTGGTTTAGGTAGGATTTCAATCCTTGAATAATCTTATTTTATTTTCACAAAACCTCCTAAAAACACGACTTCTTTGGATCAGTAGGTCTAGAATTCTACATGTATGTATGAAAGCATGGCATCGTACGTAGCTAAGGTGTGTAGATTCCAAAATATATAGTTTGTGGGGGAATTTCCATGTTTTCGACTGTTTCCTTAGAAAAAAGTGTAGGCTGTTCAAATTACAGAGCACTTGATTCTTTCTTGTAATACAACTTGTGCATTGTCCATTTGAGCTAGTTGGTGGCCACGTCTCTTGTGCACCACACATATGGCATACCGTTTGATGCGGATAATGTGGGAGATTGACATTTAGGTGTTTTTGCTTGTCAAGTTGGTTAGGTAGATATTCAATCCTTGAATCACTTATTTATTTTTTCACAAAACCCCTAAAAACACAGAGTTCTTTGGATCACTGGGTCTGGAATTCTTCATGTATGTTATGAAAGCATGGCATCGTACGTAGCTGAAGGTGTAGATTCCAAAATATATAGTTTGTGGGGGAATTTCCATGTTTCTGGACTGTTTCCTTAGAAAAAGTGTAGGCTGTGTCAAATTTACAGAGCACTTTGATTTTTCTTATAATTGCTTTGTGCATGCGTGTCCCATTTGAGCTAGTTGGTGGCCACGTCTCTGTGTGCATCCACACATAGGGCATACCGTTTGATTCAGAACATGTGGGAGATTGATATTTAGTTGGGGGTTTTTTTGTGGGGGTGGGCATTTCCATGTTTTGGGGCTGTTTGAAATTACAGAGCACTTTGATTTTTTCTTGTAATTACACTTGTGCATGTGTCCCATTGAGCTAGTTGGTGCCTGTCCCTGTGTACATCCACGCATATGCATACCGTTTGATTCAGGGCATTTGGAAGATTTGATAATTGACAAGTTTTTTTTTTACATGACATGGAATTTGCCATGATTTTTTACTTTGAATTGTTTTTTTATAAATTTTACTGAAAATCTGGTAAAAAAGCGAATTTTAAATGAAACTGTGCCCACACCATTGGTGATATTCAAAGATCACACATTGTGTACTGAAGGTGTGTAGATTCCAAGAATATTAGTTTTGGGGGGTTTTCTAATATAGAGGGGTGTTTAGTCTGACAAATCTGAAAATTCTGTAATGGGCCATGTTCTGATTGGCTCACTTGTGGCTAGTTGATTCCACGTTTGCGTGGTACCATACATGGGCATACCGTTTGATTCAGGACATTTGGGAGATTGATATTTGTACTTTTTTTACATTACTTTTTGGGATTTTGGCATGATTTCTACCTTTGAGAGTGTTTTTTTTTTTTTTAAATTTTTAGATAATCTGCTAAAACTGTGAACTCTACGAAGAACTGCGCCCACACCATTGATGGTACGAATGAACAAACTACAAGAATTTCATAGATAAAAGGTGTGTGGATTCGAGAGAATATATGGTTTGTGGGGGTTGTTTTTGTGGGGAAAAATTGCAGACTGTTCAAATCAGATTTGGCTGAATATTTTTGCTGTTTCTGAGCCATGTGCATTTTTCACTTTGTGGCTTTGGCTTCCACCGTCCGCGTGTGCTAACCACACATATGCATACCCTTTGATTCAGAAATTTGGGAGATTGTATTTAGTAACTTTTTTACATTCCATGAGGTTTTGGCATGATTTCTACCCTTTGAAGTTTTTTGTTCATTTTTCAGACAAATGCGAACTTCTACAAAGAATTGCGCCCACGCCATTGATGGTATGAAGAAACAAACTACGTGTTACATAGCTGAAGGTGTGTAGATTTCAGGAATATATAGTTTTGTGGGGGTTATTCTAAGTTAAGGGGTGTTTTGTGGAAAAAACTGCAGACTGTCCAAATTCGGAATTGGCTAAAATTTTCGCTGTTTTGAGCCATCGTGCATTGCTCACTTTGTGGCTTTTCGCTTCCACGTCCGCGTGTGTAACCAACACTATGGCATTACCGTTGATTCAGGACATTTGGGAGATTGATATTTAGTAACTTTTTTTTAGATTCCATGTGGTTTTGGCATGATTTCTACCTTTGAAGTTTTTTTGTCATTTTTTCAGACAAATGCGAAACTTCTACGAAAATGCGCCCACGCCATGATGGTATGAAAAACAAACTACAGTGTTACATAGCTGAAGGTGTGTAGATTCAGGAATATATATTGGGTGGGGTATTTCTAAGTTACGGGGGTGTTTTGTTGAAAAAACTGCAGACTGTCCAATTCGGAGTTGGCTAATATTTTTGCCGTTTCTGACCATCGTGCATTGTCTCACTTTGTGGCTTTCGCTTCCACGTCCGCTTGTGTAACCACACATATGGCATATCGTTTGATTCAGGACATTTGGGAGATTGATATTTGGTAACTTTTTTTTATACATTCCATAGGTGGTGTTGGCACTGATTTCTACCTTTTTTGAATGTTTGTATGATGTCATTTTTTTTGAAAATCTGGTAAAAGTGCAAACTTCTACAAGAACTGCGCCCACACCATTGATGGTATGAATGAACGAACACAGCGTACATAGCTGAATGTGTGCAGATTTTAGGAATATATATAGTTTGTGGGGGTATTTCTTGAGTTGGGGGGGGGGTGTTTGTTGGAAAAACTGCAGACTGTTCAAATACAAAATGGATAATTTTTTTTTGCTGCTACTGACATTTGGCACTGGTCACGTCCTGGGTTGTGTGTGAGCCATGTCTCTGCTGGGTACACCCATGAATGCGGCATACCGTTTATATCGGGAGTGGGTTAGGCTTTCATATTTGAGATGCGTTTTGAAACTTTCCTCCACAGTTTTAGCTGAAAATTCGCATTTGATTTTTTCTCTGATTTTAACAGTTGAGAAAAAAAGGAAAATGTGAGAAAATAAACTTGCAATTGGACGAAGAGCTGCGTCGGGTATCTGCATTTTGATCGAACTACACCTCACTCATAAAATCCTGCGGGTGGTGTAGTTTCTAAAAATCTCACTTGTGGGGATATTTTAGTTAATTGGAGATATTCTATGTTAACTTGTCAGTAGTGTTATACATTTTAATTTGGTGTAATCTTCTGAATGTGCAGTTTTAGTTAGGGGGGGTCTCTCGTACAGGAAAAGTCCGGTACCTACATATATCTGGTATCGTTGTAACTCGGGAGTATCTGAGCTTTTTAGAAACAGTGAGATTTTTGCGTAACCTTAGATAACTATAAGTAAAAATGGGAAAAATCCATGATTTTTTTTCACATATTTTACCCATATTCCAGTAAATTCCAGAAAGTTACAAAATTCTGTTACCATATGTTAAAGTAGATTTGTGCTGAAAAAAACAATTATAATATTCCTGATTTACTGCAAGGTTTCCTTACTGTAAAATTAGTCTAAAGCGATTGAGGGGCAAATCCTTAAAATTCTTCTGGCAGTTAACGCAAAAAAAAAATAACATCTCCTGCAGTGAAAGGGTTAATAGGTAGACAATTGTGGGACAGACATTGTCATACAACAGATCTTGTCAAATTCTTATTATCAACACATGGTTTACAATTGTTACAATGCATGTAATCATCGTCTAGGCAATTTAAAAGAGGAATTCCAATAAAGGGGCAACAAAAGATGCTTTGAATATACTAATCACAAAAATGTTTGTTTTGTAATGTGCTCTGCTCTTAAGTGGGTTATACATGAATAACTGTAACAACACACACTTTGGGGTATGTCATGACATAGTAACATGTATGGCAGGAAGGGTTAAGGGCATCTATAGTAAGAAAATAAACTTTCTTTTTTTTCTTTCCTTCCATGTGTTCTATAATTTCTCTCAACCTCCGAGTGTCTTCACTTTTTTCAGATTCCTCTCTGTCCGATATCACAAGTTAGAAAATACGTTTGCATTCCTGACTCCTACTTGTTACTGTCAATCAAATTTGTGACGTGATCCTCTTCCCTGACAGTCTCTCCTTCCTCCTCTGCTCGTTTGCACAAACATAGAGATAAACATAGTAGGGGGAGAAATGTAGCTTTGACAACAGAGATAAGGTTGCACTTGACCCCCTTCTTCATAGCTCTCACTGATTGATGATGGGTCCAAAGAGAGAGATCATATTGCAGCATTAACAGCCAGGACAGCTTGCTTTCTATTGGCACTGTGTGTGGGTGTGTTTTAAAGGATGTTTAACTTTTAACTCCTACTGCACATGATAAGCTTGTCGGTTAGCCGGAGTTGAGACACTGAGGAAGTTAACAGAGGAGAGGGGGAAGTGGGGAGTGCTGCCAGAGACTGACACCATGGAAAACAGAGTCACTGACAGAAGTAGGAGAAAGGCAGAGTACATGAATTTAAATTTGCAATGGGGCAATTTTGTGTTTTTCACTGATAGATGCCCTTTAACAGTTGGGGACTTTATGGTCATAAATAGTTAGGGACTTTATAGCCAATTCCACATTGCAGAACCTTAGCAGCCAAACTAATAACCTCCCACAAAATAAGACTCTGGGCCTGCTAAACTCAGTGAGGATGGTCTGGACTCAGGAAGGAAGAGACAGAGTTCACATATAGGTCATATTACAATGTTTAGATTTGAAGTTATAAGGGTATGTGTAAATTGTGAATTAAAAGAAAGATTGGGGACATGTTGTAGTGTAATCCCACCCTCATCAGATTGGAAGGGGGAAATTCTCTCTGGAGACCTTTAAAAATGGGAAAGGTCTGGGGTAACTTTTGAGGTCCAACCTGGTTGGGGTGTGGTCCCATTATTTCTTCCTGCTTCTGGAACCCAGAGTTCTTTAGCTCTGGGTTTGTTTTCTCCTTTTTGTTTTATATAACTGTTTTGTACCTTTATTGTATGCCTTTACTTGTAAAAATAGTTTTCGTTATTTTTGTATTATATGCACTTCCACCTTTTGGAATATTAAATCTAAAATTTTATTTAAGTTTTAAGGCACTCAAGTAGCCTCTGATAAAGTTACTGTGTTTTGATGGTCCATTGAATACTTTGGCTTGTATAATGCTAATTACCTCTGTGACTGCTGGCAGGTAAATGTGCATTTGTGAAGTTGATTAACCTTTGGTTGCTATGGTGAGTAGTTAGTGTTAACATTTAGCTGCCAGGACAAGGGGGGGCATAGCCAGAGAGAGTCAAAAAGTGATTTGTGTGTGTCAACAAGGCCTTAAACGTTGGGTGGTGATGGCAAATTACAGATTGATGTTCAGATCAAGTTTTTGTCCCACAGCACGGTAGTTAACACTACTAGCCACCACTGTCCCTACACAAATTTAATATATAATTTGTGCCTGTTTAATTTACCCCTAATTAGCAGATGACTGCACTCCTTCCCTTTCATAGAGCAATTAATAGGTTATGCCAGTAGATTGTTTGATGATTAATAGCACAAGAAGACATTTGCCACCTACTATTGTATAACTAGAGTGGGATTTGCATGAATTTAGATCTGAGATCTTGCTGATGTAAAAATGTGTAATGCTAAATTAAGGGTATCTCCACTCGTTTTATAAGTTTTGGAATCCAGTTCTATTGAAGAACGGGAGGAAAAGGAGCTGTGCCTGTACCTTCCGTTCTTCAATAGAACACACAGGAGCCAGAGAGAAGGTAAGAAACTTACCACCCTCTCGCTCGGCTCCCCTGGCGCTTGGTCTGACAGTCCTGACGGACCTTGTCGTCTATGCGCATAGATCGCGCATGCGCATAGAAACAAGGTCCGTCGGGACCGTCAGGACTACGCGGGGGGGAGCGAGCGAGCGAGAGTTTTTTAACTTCTCTCCTGGCTCCAGTGTGTTCTATTGAGAACGGAAGGTAAGCACAGCTCCTTACCTCCCGTTCTTCAATAGAACTGGATTCCCAAACTTATAAAACGAGTGGAGATTACCGGTGCTTTGTGTAAGGTTTCTCATTCATCCAGGTCATGGTATATCTGTTGTATTCAATTAGACAACTGGACTTGAAATGTAGTTTCTGAAGACGTTTCGCTAGTCATCCGACTGGCTTTCTCAATTCGAATGACTTGTACAAGAATCTGTGGCAATTATGTACCCTGGAAAATCCAATTAGCATATCACAGCCAGGTGTTAGGGTGTGATTAGATAGTGGGCTAAGATGTGTTAACACCTTACTTGGGCGTTCCTGTTTTACACCTTACGCGGGGCGTTCCTATAACACTCTTAGCCCCTATCTAATCACACCCTTAACACCTGGCTGTGATATGCTAATTGGGATTTTCCAGGGTACATAATTGCCACAGATTCTTGTACAAGTCATTCTGAATTGAGAAAGCCAGTCGGATGACTAGCGAAACGTCTTCAAGAACTACATTTCAAGTCCAGTTGATCTAATGTGAATACAACAGTATGAGTGGAGATACCCTTTGATGCAAAACCAGTCTTAAAATTATTTAAACGCTCGTGCAGCATAGATCAAAAAACTGGATCACAGTTCCGCAAAAACGTTAAATACAAGAAAAACGTGAATGAAGTTGCAGAACTGCTAAAGCAAAGGAAAAGGTTTATAGGTGTTTTAAAATAGCTGCTTTGGAAAATTCAAAATATTCAGCTGTATTCTTCAAATCATAAAAATATTGTAAAATATACTCTATCCCCTAAACCCTGTAATTGTATAAATCTATAAAAGGGCAGATTCCACCACCCTTGAGAATCTCTTGTGTTTGGGACAAATCTGCACTTATTTATCATGAATGTCTTTTTTTCTGTGTTTTTTAATAATCTTCCAAAGCTGTTGGGGGCAGAAATGTCAGGGAACCAGTGGGGTGGTTGACAAGTGAGGAAACTGGCAACAGATTAGTAATGAACAGACTATACGTGTTTATGTAACAAACCAGCTGGGTTCATGATTCATAGGACTACAAACTGGGATAGAATCTACACCTGATTGCTTAAAATGGGTTTCTTTGCTTACATTTTTTAAATTCATTAAAATATATATCATATAACACCTATAGGATGGCTGTTTTTATGTAAATTTGCCATTTACAAATAATTAATTAGTTTGTTGATACATAATGTGCACAAGGAATGATCCCAGGCACAGATTCTCATTTTGGCAGATTTAAAAAAATGATTGTGCATATGAGGTCCACAATTTCTTAAACATATCTAAACGAAACACTTAAAATAAACAGCAAATACCAATTCAGTACACGGCAGTTAAGTATATGTAACCCCCTGGGGAACACAAGATACATGTGCATGCACTGACTGTCCACACCTCCTGGCCTCAGTCACCTGCTTTCTTGCCTAATCTGGAATGTAACAGGATGGTCTACAAACTACTAGTGGCTTGGGGTTGTATGATCCTATTGCCTGACAGATAATAATATGGGCTAATCGTCATACATGGCCGCATGAGTCGTAATGGTAGTGTCTATAGAACCATTAGAACTGAGCATGTTTCAAAGAACACACCAACAAACTGGAACTTAAGCAGCAGGTATTCAGTCCAACCATGAAGAGGGTGAGCAAGTGTCTACCAAATCCTCAGTATTTTAAAAGCACAAATAATTAGTCACACACAAGATTCCAGTAGAATTCAATGCTTATATCTTTTTATTGTGGATGAAGCACCACATTTCTAGCACCTACTGTACTGGCCTTTCCATCAGGTGCAAGTCTCTGTAATTTCTTCTGATGAAGACCAGTAAGTCCAAACATGTTGTGTTGGTTCATCCCCCAATAAACTTTGAGTGCAAAG
Organism: Hymenochirus boettgeri; assembly: GCA_019447015.1. Classification (NCBI taxonomy): domain Eukaryota; kingdom Metazoa; phylum Chordata; class Amphibia; order Anura; family Pipidae; genus Hymenochirus; species Hymenochirus boettgeri. Next base: position 78,408,276 of record CM033469.1, on the reverse strand, counting down.
AACACATCAACAGTGACAAAACTGTATGATACTAGAATACGGAGATAAAGCACAACACCATGTTATTTCCCATTACTCACATCAAAACTCTAGTAAGAAAGAGACTGGTTTCATGTCAAGGTACATAGTTACATAGTAATAAGGTTGATAAAGACAATCAAGTCCAACCTATTCACCCTCTTTTTTTTTTTTATTATTATTATTATTTTTTTTTTAGCCCTACCTAACGTTGATCCAGAGGAAGGCAAAACCCTCAGCAAAAAAAAGGGGGGGAAATTCCTTCCTGACTCCAAACGGCAATTGGAAAGTTATCCCTGGATCAACCATATCTATATGTATTAATACCAGTATTCTCATATTTTCAGTTTTAGGAAACTTACCAGGCCTTTTATAAAGCTATTTAATGAATTGCCATTGCCACATCTGTGGAAGACAGTACCTCCACAGTTTCAATTCACGCGTTCTCACTGTAAAGAAACCTTCCTAACCTGAAGATGAAAATTCTTTTCTTCCAATCTAAAGGAGTCCACAAGTCCTCTGATATGACCTATTAGTGAACAATGCACCAAAGAGTTTATTGTTGGCCCTTAATATATTGTATAAGGTTATCATGTCCCCACGCAAACGTCACTCTCCAATGTAACAGCCTAACTTGTCTAATCTGTCTGAATATTCAAGCCCCTCCATTCCCCTTATTATTAGTTGCCTTCTCTGAAACTGCTTCCATTTCCAAGAGTCCCTTTTGTATATGGGATCCAACTGCACTGCATATTCAAATGAGGCCTTACCAGTGCCTTGTAAAGAGGGAGAATAATATCTTTCTCTCTGAATCCATTCCCCTCTTTATACAAGTCAATATTCTGCTAGCTTAGCCATTGTACCTGGCATTGTTTGCTACAGCTAAGTCTTTATCTATCAGAACCCCCAATCTTTTTCCATTACAGATGCACTTAACACAGAGTTATTATGGTGTAGGTGGCACAGGATTATTAATCCCAAATGCATTACCTTACATTTATCAACATTAATCTCATCTTCCATTCTGCTGCTCATTTTGATAATCTATCTAGGTCTGCTTGCAACACTTGACATCATTTGAAGTTCCAAAGTTCTGCATAGTTAACTGTCATCAGCAAACACAGATACCTTGCTCTCAACGCCCCCTTCTAAGTCATTTATAACAGATTAAACAGAAGCGGCCCCAGTACAGAACCCTGAGCACTACGCTTAAACTTTAGCCCACATAGATGTAGCTCCATTTACCACCACTTTCTGATTGCGATCCAAAACCAATCTCTATCCATGCCACAAATGTTTTCTTCAATGCCAACAGTCCTCCTTTTTATACATTAGTCGCTATTGGCCACAGTATCAAAGCTTTTGCAAAATCCAACTATACACATCCACTGCTGTGCCTGAATCCAAATTCTTACTCACTTTCATAAAAACCAATTACATTTTTCTGGCATGATCTATTTCTCATAAATCCATGCTGACTTCTACTAATAAGATGAGCCTGGAGACAAAGTCAAGGTTATGATCTTTGTAACAAAGTTTCCATCACCTTCCCTACCACTGATGTTAGGCTTACAGGTCTATAGTTAACGAGCTGTGCCAAACAAAACACAACAATAAAGAAACCCACACATAAATACACACACAAATATACATACACCACTGATATACAAAACAACACAATAAACAAACACCATAAACATACAATATATACACACATACAAACACAGACAACTAGATATAACCAAACAGCACACACAACATAATATACACAAACATACACACACATCATACATTACACCAACATACACACACAAACATATATTCTCACATACTCACCACAAACATACACATACATACACTAACAATTTACACACATGTACACACATATACACACACAAAATATACATACACACATACATATCACACACATATATACACACACATACATACATACATATACACACATACATACACATACATACATACATACATACATATAAACACATACACACACATGCATACATATACACAAACATACACATACATACACACACATACATATCTACAACAATACCACAATACACTACATAATATACACTAACATATTACACACATATACCACACAATATACATATATACACAAAAACATATATACACACAACATATATACCAAACATCATACATATTACACACACATACATACAAAGACATACATACATATACACAACATGCACACACATACATACAATACACAAACACACACAAACATTCACACATACTCACACAAACATCCATATCATAACACTAACAGATTTAAACACACATGTACACACATATACACACACATACACACACAGATATCATACACACATACATACACACAAACTATATACACACACAAACATATACACAACATACACCACATAAACACACCATACTAATACACACATACATACACGACTACATACATATACAACAAACATACACTCACAAACTATATTCAACAAACATACTAATAACCTAACATATTACACACCACACCATATACACACACATACACACCACACAAATATACACACAACATATATACAACAAACATACACACATATAAACACACATACATATATACACAATACATACATACAGACATACATACATATACACAAACATACACACAGCTACATACACAACAGTATTCACACACTCCACACAAACATACACAACATCATATACACTAACATATTACACCACATGTACACACATATACACCACACACATATAAACACACACACACACATATATATATCTAACATACAAACACAATCAAAAAAGACATAAAGGAATTACTGAGACATAGACCAGAATGATATAAGACTAATATACCGTCACATCATTTGGCAATATTGAACAAAAAATATTAAGTTTAAGAGTTTATTTGAGAAATCTATTTAAACTGCAGAGTGTAGCTTACAACACTTGGTGTCTGCCCGTTCAGCTCCCTAGTCTAGTCCGGGATTAGCTGCTTTTGATTGGACGGTGCGTAACTGCATATGATTGGACGGCGAGTAACAGGATGGATGGACAGCGAGAGCATGCGGAGCATTAATTAAATAGACATAACGCCGTCAAGTTTACGTAAACTTTCCAGTGCAGTTAAAACGGAAATGCAGGCTTGTGCGGCCTGCTACCATATCGGCGGGCTATATCTGGAGAACTATTTAGTTTTTCAAAAAACCATTGCGGCGGAAAAGGTTTAGTGCATGGTAATGACAATACTGGACATAACCCTTGAAATTGGTTATTACATTGGCTATTTTCCAATCCGTGCACACCCCCAGACAAAGTGAATCAGAAAAGATAAGAATAGTGGTTTAGATAAACTGAACTAAGCTCTTTAAATTCGAGGGTGTATTCCGCGGGACCTGGGGCTTATTGATATTAACTTTGTCTAAATTGTTTCCGTATCATATCCTCCTTCAGCCAATGTGAATCTCTTCATTTCTCCCCTGCATATTATTACATCCCTGCTGTAAGGACAAGGATTCTCACAGTAAAACCAATGTAAAAAACAGTTTAGCAGATTAGCCTTTTCGGCATCCTCTACAAACCACCTCAGCCCCATTATTTAATGGTCCCACATTCACAGTCCTCATCTTTTATCATTTATATCTTAACAATCTTTTTTAGGGTTGGACTTGCTTTGTTCGGCAATCCGTATTTCATTTTCTATTTAGCTAGTTATTGCTTTCTTGCACTCTTTATACCGCTTTTATACTCCTGTAAGCCTGATCTGTTCCCTCTAATTTCAAAATTTTAAAGCCTTTTTCTTTTTTTCCATTCCCTTTTTACTGAGCATTAAGCCATGCAGGAGTGGACCTAATTTTTTTAACACTTGTTCCCTAAAGGTACAAATTTAGAATTAATAGTTTATATCCCTTTTAAAGTGGTCCCATCTGCTCAGTATCTTTACTAGAACACTTCCCCCCAGTTCTATAAGCGGAGTGATTCCTTTAACAGCACAAAATTAGCTTTCCTCCAAGTTTTAAAAGTTTTTGTTAAACCCAGTGCACCTTAGTTTTTTGGCACCTCTATATAATAAATGAATGGACTATAGGTCAATGGGTCCCTGTTTCCAACGCTTCCCATACCTCATCTCCAAAATGAGCTCAGTGTTATTAGATATCACAAGAATCCACAACAATTCTGTCTAGTAGGAACTTCTACCATCTGTGAAAGAAAGAAAGCTCCCCTACCAATTTCCCTATGTCAGGGTGTTTAAAATTCCCATAACCCATTCTAACCTAGAGGAACATCGTACCCAGGTTAAGAAAGTTCTTTCTCGTCTTAGAATTCATGGGCTATACGCCAAATTGGAAAAATGTGAGTTCAAAAAGCCTTCAATACCATTCTTGGGGTTCATCATCTCATCACAAGGGCTAATTATGGATCCTCAAAAGGTTTCCGCTATTCAGGATTGGCCTACTCCAACTACCCAGAAAAAAGTTCAAAAATTCATTGGATTTGCTAACTTCTACCGTAGATTCATTAAGAATTTTTCTACTATCATTCTGCCGTTGACCCTTCTGACCAGAACTCGTGTCCCATTCTGTTGGATGAATTCCACTCAAACAGCTTTTGAGCGTCTGAAAGCTGCTTTTACATCAGCCCCCGTTCTTATTCATCCAGATCCAACTGTTCCTTTTACATTAAAAGGTTGATGCATCTGAAGTTGCTTTAGGAGCTATACTCTCACAACGTAAAGGACCCAAGGCTTTACTACATCCAGTTGCTTTTTTTCAAGAAAACTTTCTGATTCTGAGAGGAATTATGATGTAGGAGACCGTGAATTATTGGCCATAAATTTGGCCCTTGAAGAGTGGCGGTATTTACTCGAGGGTGCCTATCATCCTATTACCATCTTCGCGGATCATAAGAACCTGGAATACTTACAGACTGCTAAAAGATTAAAACCCTGTCAAGCTAGATGGGCTCTTTTTTTTACATGATTTAACTTTCATATAACTTTTCGCCCAGGTTCAAAGAATGGCAAGGCCGACGCCCTTTCTAGACATTTTCTGAAATCAATAAGTCGGACAAACCTAATATGGTTCTTTCCAGAATATCTACCACAGCTCCTACCTCCAGTTACCTCCGGTCTGTATATCTTCCACAGCTCCTACCACCGGTCTGAATATCTACCACAGCTCCTACCTCCAGTTACCTCCGGTCTGCATATCTTCCACAGCTCCTACCACCGGTCTGAATATCTACCACAGCTCCTACCTCCAGTTACCTCCAGTCTGCATATTTACCACAGCTCCTATCTCTAGTCTGCATATCTACCACAGCACTTATCTCTTAGTCTTCATACCTTCTACAGTTCCTACCTCCTAGTTACTCCGATCTCCAATTCTGTTGCCTCTCCACATTGTGGGATTGGCCTTTGTGGTTCTCTCCTCTGGAGCTGCGACCTGGTATCTGTTCGCCGCAAAACATCCTCACCATTAGAGGCTCTGGTGAAACCAGCAAGTACTTAGACTCCGCGTCCAGTGGGGGTCTCATAGAGGTCTTATCCTGAAGATTCCTTAACACCAGTTGATCTAATTGAATACATCAGATATACCATGACCTGGATAAGTGACAGCCTTCACAAGCTTACTGTATGTCTGTGCTTAGGGAGAATTTTCAGTTGCTTTCAACTGGAGCTGCAGCCACACTTCATCATATTCTACTGAAGGGGGAGCTCTCTTTGTGTCTGCAATATTATCTAGTGAAAGTTCAAGGTCATTAGTGAGCTGTTCATCCCATCTGTGCACAAAATAGTATTTGAGGTTGAATAAAGACATACGTCCATCCAGTCCAACCCATCTAGCAATACCCTCATTACCTGTTTAAACTTTTGATCCAGGAGAAGGCAAAAAAAACCCAACCCACAAATTTATGAACTCATCCAACTTTTTTTTTTTAACTGTGTCCAAGAACCTGCCATCATAGATTTACACGTTTCACAGTGAAAAGTCTTAAGGGATATTAGTGAACAATGCCCAGTTTACGTCAATGTATTATACACAGTAATCATATCCCCACAACAAGTGCCTTTTCTCTAGCGTACATAGTTGTAACTTATCCAATCTCTCTTCAACATTCAAGCTCTCCCAATCCCCTTATTAATTTAGTTGCCCTTCTCTGAACCCTTTCATTTAAAAGATATCCTTTTTGTACACAGGACTCCAAATTGTACTGCATATCTCAAATGAGGCCTTTCAAATGCTTTGTAAAGAGGAGACAACATTTTTCCCCTTGAATCCATACATCTATTTATACAAGACATACAATGCTGGTCTAGCTGGTGCAGTTTGCACTGCTTGCTACCTTTAAGTTGTTTATCCACCAAAACTCCTTTTTCCAACAGGGAGTTCAACAGGGATTTACTAACACAGACCATTTATAGTATATGATTTTTAAGTTGAAATGCATTACTTACATTTCTCAACATTGAATCTGCCACTTAGCAGGCCCAATGTGACAATCTATCTAGATCTCCTGCAACGATTGCACATCCTCTGAAGCTTTTAATGGTCGACAAAGTCTTGTGTCATAGCAAACACAGAAACTTGTCCATGTTTTTCAACACAGATTACAGATCTCTGCAGTGCAAATCCCAGACAAAGTGTTAGTTTGGGACACTTGAAACAACGTATAGCACTCAATTGCCACATGCAACAAACAATTTTATTAGGAAGGTACACTTTTCATTGATTGTCGGAGTTCGACCTTTGCCTTGATGCAAACCTGTCAAATTTCAACTCATCTCTGTCTTTTTATAGGACTTCACATCCTTGTAGTGTCTTGCAACTAGAAATGAACAACATTTAGTGGAACTTCAGTCCAGCATACATTGCTGTCCTAGACACATCTATTTTCTATAGTTGTGGCCACTTTGCATTTTGTATGACTTAAAAGCATTTTAGTAATTAGAGTTTTAGAATAGACAAAATGTACTTGTAGAGTACTATTGTGGATTGTTAAATAGAGTAAATGAAGCAAAAATATTAACTAGTGAAGCAGCTTTATGAAATTTGCTACGGACATCTTTCTGTTTGAAATTATTTATCCTAAACTGCATTACTGTAAGGGGGCCATATAAGGCATAGGTCCCTGAAATCACTTGTTTACCCCCCTTAGTTTGCAGGCAGGATACAGTGTACAGTGAAAGTTTTCCTAGGGGATAATACTAATTTCCCTGAATTGTGCCGTACCAAAGTTTCACAAAAAGATTCACCCCCAGTTTCTATAAACTAACCACACAAACTACAGAGGAATTAGGGGCTATTTTAAGTTTAACTTCCAAACAGCCTTCATCATCAAAGTTCACTCCCACAACTTCATCATAGAATATCCTAGATCCACTGCAGTCTCCTTCAATCCAGGCACTCACCATTTGATACCAAAATAGTGACCTTCCTGGGTTCTGGATAACCCTGAAATAGGGTTAGGGAGAAGGTTTGTTTTAGGGGTAGATTAGTTTAGGGGTAGATTATGGGCTAGGGTTAGGGTTATAGTTAGAGGTTAGGGGTAGGTTAGTTAATAGAATTGTAGGGTTAAATATTCCTAATGAGGAAAGGTTTAGGGTAGAGGTTAGGAGTAAGGCTATTGATATGAGTTAGGTAATCTTATATAATTTAAAGGTAAAGATTTGGTTACAGGTTAGTGTTAGGGTAGGGTTAGGTTGTTTGTGTTGTGTTGAGAGAGTAATGTAAGGCTTAGGGTTGCAGTTCAGGTTAATTAACAGGTTAAGATTAGGGGTTAGGTTAAGAGTTAGGTGCTAGGTTTAGTATGGGTTACAGGGTTACGACTTAGTGATAATATTATGGGTAACAGTTATAGTTAGATTTGGGTTAAGATTTATCCATTTAACAACTTGTTTTAATTCAGTATCTAAAACATTTTCTGTAAACTTCCTTGTTACTCCAATAGATTTACAATCTAATTTCTCTATTACACTTATGACGCTATCAGCATGATTTTAGGTTTGTATGAGGAATCCCGAGAATACTGAAGAAAATTTACAGAAGCACATAAAAGAAACTGAGAGTAATTTAAATACAACTGCCAATAAACAGATCAATATTAATGTATTTTATCATTAAATTGTGATCTATAATTCTAATCAGAAAAATGTATATTAATTCCTGTAATTGGGAGAGTAAGACCAACAATGTAAACAAATCAATACATACAAACTAAAGAAATGATGTGTTTTATCTTCTAGAGGATTGAAGTCAATGGGAGGCATCGTAGTAATTTTCACGTAGGGCATTAGGTTTTAAAATCTTTTTTAAAAAAAGATTTGCATATTTTTCAACAAACCTGAAGGAAAATTCAAAAGCATCTCAAATAGAAAGCCAGCCTCTACTAAATAAAATGGTATGCCACATCATGTGTACTCAGAGACATGGCTAACAACTAACCCAGAGGGGGTCAATGCCAAATGGCAATAACAGCAATCAAAATTATCCATATAATTATTTTTTTCTAAAACTTTGCCCAGAATCCCACCCTTCTGCTATGTGTCCTGATTTCAGCACCTGCTCTTAACCTTTAAACTGCCACAGAACACAACTTTTCTGCGTGACTGTACAGAGCAGCGGGTCCACCAAGGAAGTTCGGTCCGGGAGACACCGGTGACATCTCAGGATTTCCTGCTTCACTGGGGTCTTAAACTTAGGCTTCCCCTGTAGCCCCTGGTGGTCGAGGAGGGTACTGCACTGCGATCTCTATTCAGATCGCTGTGCCTACAAGTTATGTAAGCTGTCAGTGATGACACCTTACTAAAGTATTGTGAATGGAACTCAGAGTAACATTTTTTTAAGTTGTTGCTATTACCAAAGACTTAGAAAAAAATGGGGCAGAGATCAATATGGGTGATCAGTTCTGATTTAATGAAAAAAATTTGGGAAAGTGAATTTTCTGATTTGATTTCGACTTGGAAGATGGAACCTTTTTTTTTTTTTTTCAATAATCTATAATTAGCAAAAAATTAATCTTCTCCAAACTGCCCAATGTCCCCGTGTCTGGTATACCGACGCGATCTGATTTTTATTCCTCCGATTTCAAGGGAAACTAAGCCTTTTTAGGAAACTTTTGCAGAGGGTCTCCGCGACCAAATTGAACTTTTTAGGATCGATGTGTGCAAAAACTTGTGTTCTCTCTCCCGTTCACTAAAATATCACTAAAGGGGGGGGGTGTGGGATGGGTGTGGCATTTTTTGTTTTTTCTTGTAATTGCACTTGTATATGCCTCCCATTTGAGCTAGATGGTAGCAAAGTCTTTGTGTACACCCATGCATATGGCATTACCGTTTGATCAGAATGTGTGGGGAAATTGCTTTTATGGGGGGGTTTTTACTTGTCAAGTGGGTTTAGGTAGCATTTCAACCTTTGAATCATCTTATTTTATATGAAATCTTCTAAAAGCACAGAGTTTATGGATGACGGTATCTGGAATTCTTAGTGTATTTATGAAAGCATGGGCCTTTATGTAGTCATGGTGTGTAGATTCCAAAACTATATAGTTTGTGTGGTGTTTGTTTACGTGTTCGTGTTCCTTTGAAAAGGGGGTTAGGTTTTTCAAATTACAGAGCACTTTGATTTATTGTTTACTTCCTTTGATTATTGTTATTTATAAGGATTATAAGAAGCAGCCTCGAGGTCCGTTTCTTCTATAAAAGTCCTTTTATATGGTCATGGAACCTTTGGTGTCTTCTATATCCTATAATGAACAGTAGGGATACATATCCCTTATATAACCCACACCTTCCATTAAAGGGCATGTCCAACCTCCCAAAAACAAAAATGTAACTTTTTTTCTTACTAACCAAAAACTGTTTTATTTTTTACTACTTTGTTCAAAAGATGCTCCCATGCTGAGATATTGAACTTACAACAACCCTGTGATTCCTTGCTGCTGGCGAGCTGGATATGAGTGCACACAGCAGCAGTAGAGGCTCGTTCAGTAAAAAATATAGTAATAAAAATTACTAATATTTTTTAAATTAATTTTAGTTTTCGTTCAATGATTAAAAATTATAATTGTGTTAAAAGCTACATTTTAAAATGTAAATCCATGTGCTAAGGTTTTAACAGATGTGAATGACAATATTGCACTTTGTCTAAGGTGAACTCAAGAAGGAATCATCCCCTTGAAAATCCTGCGATTGCCCCTGTTGTGAATGGAACACTGAGATCCATTTAACAAAAATATAGTATTGTCACACAGTGACTATTCTGATCTTAGTGCAGTACCACAACTAGACCACCAGCGGCATACAGGGGGAAGATTAAGGGAAGAGTCCTGTGACAGCACCGGGATCTCCCTTGCCACGATTCACACTACTACCTCTTCGTGGAACCGGCTGCTCCTGTACGGTCACGTATATTACATTCGTGGCAATTTGAGCCGTTCATCATGCACAGAAATATATTTTAGCTTTCTTGGATCTGACAGTGTTAAGGGTTTCACTGGAGTTTCAGGCAGCTTGCTGGAGTTTATTTTAGCTTTGCATTAATAGAAAAATGCCCTACGCACCCAGCACCCATATAGGGTTCTCCATATCATGATGTAAGTTGGTTACCATGTGCTTAATATCTTAATCTACAGCATTGGAACATGGTGTCATTGTTTTAGTTTTCTATATTCAATAGGAATGTGAAATAAGTAGAAATATTGATGATATATAAAGGGTTTTTTTTTGTGATATTTCCATGCCAGGCTGTGCAAATGCTTCCTCATTAGTCGGGGTATGTGTATGTACTCTATGTTAACTACAAACATGTTTAATATATGTTCAGTCTAGCTAAAATATATAATTATTACATCAGAAGGCTGTAAAAATGCTAATGATTAGTCTCTTTATAATGAGCGATGATATATGGTTTTACAATTATTATTATTGTATTGAGTTTATATAGCACAATATCTTCCATAGCACTTTACAATACATGTTAAAATGTGGAGGAACCCCACACAAGGCACGGGGGAATGAGAAAAGAGAGAACATACAAACTCCTTGCAGATGTGTCCAAGGGTGGATTCGAACCAGGGACTGAAGGCATCAGTTCTAACCCTGAGCCCCCGAAGCTGCCCAAAAAGATAAATGCACGTGAATGCCCATAATAAAATAGATGAGGAACAAATGAAAGGGAAAATCCAATGAAAGGGTTTTACATTAACTTTAGTTATGGACTAATAATGTAGATTGTCATGACAGAGGAAAATTTATTGATTGTCCAAACCAGTAAAGGGGGAAATAAAACTCACCCACACACCCCGTCCCCTTAAATGTGGAACTCTAAACAGCTTGTAATACCTGTGCCTAGCTGGTCTGGTAAAGCTCCACCTCTCGGACTGTCCCATACCATGGGAAGACCACACTCTGCAAAAGAGGTCTTTACCTTTGGTCAAATGGTGTATGACCTGAGGCAAAAAATGGACTGGACCAGCAAGGAAAAAGGTATGGAAAGTGTAAACAGAAGTTAGAGATTGTACACAGGGGTTGAAGGAGCTAGCAGCTAGCAGTTCAGAAGAGATAGGGAGCAGGGAACTAAAGCTTTGGAGCAACACTAAATCAGGCAGAGCACCTTCTGTTGGCTACATGCTCTTTAGTAGAGACGGATTGCACCTCAATGATGATGGTGCTTGCCAGCTGTTTTGGGGGAGAAGATGTAGGGGTGAGGAGATTTTAACTAGGTAGGGGGGGGTAAGTTGAAACTACACAGGGTGGTATAGATAGAGTAGGGATCAGGGGCTAATAAGAACAAGGGAGGAGGAGAGGGGGGAGGGGGGAGCATTAGAGGCATAAGGAGGCATGTACGACAAGTATGGAAGTAAATCAATTGATAATCTAAAATGTATGTTTACAAATACAAGAAGTATGGCTGGAAAAAACGGGGGGGGAGGGGGGAACTAGAACTATAGGAAGGTATGATGTTACATAGCAGAAACGTAGCTAAATGATACACGCACGGACAGTAAATAGTAAGGGGATAATCATTATTTAGACATGACAGAGTTAATAAGAAAGGAAGGTATGGAAGGAAATTAGAGCTGTGTACAGGAAGCAAGAAGGTGGTAAAATTAATGTTTGGGGTATGTTTATAACCCACCAAATGCGGGAGGAGGGGAAATGATTTCCAAGCAGTTGGCGAGGGCTGCTGGTATGGGGCATGTTTGGTTATTATGGGGGGATTTTAAACTACCATGAATAGATTGTAATAGGGGAGAGCATTTTCTTTCACAGATGGTAGAAGTTCCTACTAGACAAGAATGTGTTGTTGGATCTTGTGATATTATAACCCTGAGCCATTGGGAGATGAAGGAAGGGAAGCTTAGGAAATAGGGGACCATGATATAGTGCATTATTTAATATAAGTTGCAAAAACTAAGGGCCAATGGTTAACAAAAACTTTTAACTTTAGGAAGCTTAATTATGCGTTAAAGGAATCACTCCTGCTTTAGACTGGGGGAAGTGTTTCTAGGTAAAGAGACTAAGCAGATGTGGACCACTTTAAAAGGGATATTAAAACTATTACATTTTAATCTGTACCTTTAGGGAAAAAGTGTAAAAAAATGAGGTCCCACTCCGCATGGTGAATGCTCAGGTAAAAAGGGAAATGGACAAAAAAGAAAAAGGTTTTAAAAAATTTATGAAATTAGAGGGAAAGATCAGGCTTACGGGAGTATAAAAGCTGTATAAAGGTGCAAGGAAAGCCAATTAAACTAGCTAAATAGAAAATGAATGAATAGGATGCCCGAACAAAGCAAGTCCCAACCTAAAATGTTAAGTATATAAATGATACAAAAGATGAGGACTGTGAATGTGGGGGACCATTAATACTGGGGCTGAGGTGGTTGTAGAGGATGCCGAAAGGCTAATATGCTAAACTGTTTTTACATTGGTTTTTACTGTTGAGGGCATCCTTGTCCGTACAGCAGGGATGGTAATAATATTGCAGGGAGAAGAAGATATTCACATTGGCTGCAAGGAGGATATGGTACGGAAGGAAAACATTAGACAAAGTGAATTTATCAATAAAGCCCAGGTCCCTCTGCGGAATACCCCCACCCTCGAATTTTAAAAGAGGTGTTCCGTTTTAATTCTAACCACTATTTCTTATCTTTTCTGATTCACTTTGGGGTTGTGACCACTGGATTGGAAAATAGCCAATGTAATACCATTATTTAAAGGTATGCCAGCCCCAAAATAAACTTTTGATATGGTTCAATTACATGCACTAACCTTTTCCGCCGCAATGTTTTTTTTAAAAAGGAAATAGTTCTCCAGATATAGCCCGCGATAGGTAGCAGGCCGCACAAAGACGGCATTTCCGTTTTAACTGCACCGGAAAGTTACGTACAAACTTGACCTCGCATGTCTATTTTAAATTAATGCCTCGGCATGCTCTCGCTGTCCAATCCAATTGCTGTTACTCGCCGTCCAATCATAGCGTTACGCACCATCATCAAAAGCGGCTAATCCCGGACTAGACTAGGGAGCTGAACGGGCAGACGCCCAAGTGTTGTAAGTACAATCTGAGTTTTCTAAATATATTATTTCTCAAATACACTCTGTAAACTTAATATTTTTTGTTCAATATTGCAAATGATGAATATAGTCTTATACAATTCTGGTCTATGTCTCAGTAATTCCTTATGTACTTTTTGAATTGTTGTTTGTATATGTATGTATAAATATATATATATATATTATATAATATATATATAGGTGTGTGTGTGGGTGTATATGTGTGTACATGTGTTTAAATATGTAGTGTATATGTATGTATGTGTTGTGTGTGTGAGTATGTGTGAATTCTGGGTTGTGTGTGTATGGTTGGTGTATGTATGTTTGTGTATATGTATGTATGTCTGTAGTAGGCTGTTGTATATATGTATGTGTGTGTTATATGTTGTATGTTTGTGTATATATGTTGTGTGTATATATGTTTGTGTATATGTCTGGGGTCTGTATATGTGTGTGTGTATGTGTGTGTAATGTTTGTTCATGTGTGTAAATGTTAGTTGTATATGTATGTATGTGTAAATGATGTTGGTGTGTGTATGTTGTGTATAGGTAGGTATGTATGTCTGTATGTATGTAGGTGGTGTATAATGTATGTGACTTGTGTGTTTATATGGTTTGTATGTTTGTGTATATATGTTTGGGTGTGTATATATGTTTGTGTATATGTATGTGTGTATGGTATTTGTGTAGCAGGTGTGGGTGTATATGTGGTACATGGTGTAAATATTTAGGTATATGTAGAGGGTAGTTTGTGGAGTATGTGGAATATATTTGTGTGTTTGTTGTATATGATGTAGTGTGTGGCATGTTTGTGTATATGTGGATGCTTGTCTGTCTTTGTATGTATGGGTTTGGTGTATATATGTTAGATATGTTTGTGTGTATATTTTGTGTATATGTATATTGGTGGGTGTAATGGTGTGAAATATGTTAGTGTATATGTATGTATGTGTGTGAGTAGGTGTAAATATAGTTTGTGTGTGTATGTTTGGTGTATATGATGTATGTGTGTGTATGTTGTGTCTATGTATGTGTGTGCAGTTTGTGTATAGTATGTATGTAGGTGTATGTATTGTGTGTATATATATGTAGTATGTTTGTGTATATATGTTTGTGTGTATATATGTTGTGTAATGTTGTGTGTATGTATATTTGTGTGTGTATATGTGTGTACATGGTGTTGGAAATATGTTAGTGTATATGTATGTTTGTGTGAGGATGTGAGAATATATGTGTGTGTGTATGTGGTTGGATATGTATCTATTGTGTGTATGGTTTGTGTATAGGTATGTATGTGTGTGCATGTTGGTGTATATGTATGTATGTCTTGTATGTATTGTGGTATATATTGTATGTGTGTGTTATATGTGTGTTATGTTGTGTTATGTAGTGTGTATGTATATGTGTGTGTTATGTATGTGTGGGTCTTATTGTTGTGTTTTGTTTTGGCACAGCCTCATACTATAGCCTGGAAGCCTAACATCAGTGGAGGGAAGGTGATGGGAAAACTTTGTTACGAGGGATCATAACCTTGACTTTTATGTCTCCAGAGCTCATCGATTAGTAGAAGTCGCATGGATTATGAGAAAATCGATCATGCCAGACAAATGTAATTGGTTTTTATGAAGAAGTGGTAAGAATGTGGGATTCAGGCACAGCAGTGGATGTCGGTATAGTTGGATTTGCAAACCTTGATACTGTGCCACATAGGCCGACTAAGGTATAACTGAGGACTGTTGAGCCTGAAGAAAACATTTGTGCATGGATAGAGAATTGGTTATGGATCGCAATCAGAAATGGTGTAACAATGGAGCTACATCTATGTGGGCCTAAAGTTATAAGCGTAGTGCCTCAGGGTTTGTTACTGGGGCCGCTTCTGTTTAACTGTTTATAAATTGAATTAGGAAGGGGAGTGAGAGCAAGGTATCGGTGTTGCTGATGACACTAAACTATGCAGAACTTTTGGAAACTTCAAATGATGTGCAAGGTGTTGCAAGCGACCCTAGATAGATATCAAAATGGGCAGCAGACATGGCCAGATGAGATTTAATGTTGATAAATGTAAAGTAAATGCATGTGGATTTAATAATCCGGGGCCACCTACACAATAAAATAACTCTGTGTTCAGTGACATCTGACGGAAAAGATGTGGGTGGTTCTGGAGATAACAGACTTAGCTGTAGCAAACAATGCCAGGTAGCAATGGCTAGAGCTAGCAGAATATTGACTGTATAAAGAGGGGAAAGGATTCAAGAGAGAAAGCTATTATCTCCAAATTTACAAGGGCACTGGTAAGGCCTCAGTGGAATATGCAGTGCCGTGTGGAATCCATATACAAAAATGGACATCTGGAAATGGGAAGCAGTCAGAGAGGTAACTAAAAATAAGGGAATGGAGGGCTTGAATATTAGGCAGATAGGACAAGTTAGGATGTTTACATGAGAAGCGACGTTTGCGTGGGGACATGATTAACCTTATACAAATATATTAATGGCCATACATAAACTCTCTGAGTGCATGTTCACTAATAGGTCATATCAGAGGACACGTGGACATCTTAAGAATTGGAAGAAAAGAAAGAAGTTCATCTCAGGTAGGAAAGGTTTCTTACAGTGTGAGAAACGGTGATGAAATGTGGAAACTGTCTTCAGGCAGATGTGGCAATGGCAAGGTCATTAAATAGTTTATAAAGGCATCCTGGGGTACGTTTCAAAACTGGAAAAAGATTGAGAATACTGGTATAATACATATAGATTGTTGATCAGGGATACTTTCAATTGCCGTGTGGAGTCAGGAAGGAAGTTCCCCCCCCCCCTTTTTTTGCTTGAGGGTTTTTGGCCTTCTCTGGATCAAACTGTGAGGTAGGGCTAAAAAAATAATAAAATAATAAATTAAAAAAAAAGAGGTGAATAGGTTGGACTTGATGTCTTTATTCAACCTTATTCATATGTAACTAGTAAACTTGACATGAAACCGGTCTCTTTCTCTTACCTAGAGTTTGCTGGGATATGGGAAAATAACCTGGTGTTGGGGCTTTATCTTCCAGTATTCTAGTATCATACAGTTTTGTCACTGGTTGATGTGTATTCTTTGCACATCAAAAGTTATTGGGGATGAACCCCAACACAAATGTTTGGACTCTTATGGTCTTTCATCAAGAAGAAGAAATTACAGCGACATGCACCTGATGAAAGGCCCAGTACAGTGAGGTCAGAAAAGGTGGTGCTTATCCCCCAGAAAAAAGAATAAGCATTGAATTCTACTGGGATCTTGTGTGACTAATATTGTGCTTTATAAATATGAGGATTGGTAGAATTGCCACCCTCTTATGGTTGGACTGAATACCTGCTGCCTAAGTTCCAGTTTGTTGTGTGTTCTTGAAAATGCTCAGTTCTAAAGGTTCTATAGACACTACCATTTACGATTCATGCGGCCAGTATGGACGATTAGCCAATATTATTATCTGTCAGGCAATATGGATCATTTACAAACCCCAAGCCACACTAGTAGTTTTAGACAATCCTGTACATTCCCAGATAGGCAAGAAAGCACGTGACTGAGGGCCAGTAGGTGTGGACAGTCAGTGCAAATGCACTATTATCTTGGGTTCCCCAGGGGGTTACATATCCTACATGCGTGTTACTGAATTGGTATTTTGCTGTTTATTTTTAAGTGTTCTGTTTAGATATGTTTAAGAAATTGTGGACCTCAGATGCACAATATTTTTTAAATCTGCAAAATGAGAATCTGTGCCCTGTGATCATTCCTGTGCACATTATGTATCAAACCAAAACTAATTAATTATTTTAAATGGTGCAAATTTACATTAAAAACAGCATCATCCTTATAGGTGTTATATTAATATTTTATGAATTAAAAATGTAAGCAAAGGGAGAAACCAATTTAAGACCAATCAGTGTAGCTTATATCCGTTGTAGTCCTGATGAATCATGAACCCAGCTGGTTTGTTACATAATACAGTAAGTCATTGTTCTTTTCTAACTGTTGCCAGGTTTCTCATTGTCAAACCCCACGGTCCCTGACATTTTGCCCCCCAAAAAGCTTTGTAAGCTTATAAAAACACAGAAAAAAGACATTCATGATAAATAAGTGCAGATTGTCCCAAAACACACAATGAGATTCTCACAGGGAGGGAATCTGCCCTTTTATGATTTTTATACAATTACAGGGTGTTTAGGAGATAGAGTATATTTTACAAGATTTTTATGTTTGAAGAATACAGATGAAATATTTTGAACCTTTTCCAAAGCAGCGATTTTTAAAACACCTTTGAACCTTTTTCCTTTGGCTTGAGCATGTCTGCTGCAATTCTCACTTTTTTTTTCTTGTGGTATTTAAAGTTTGTGAGCAACTTGTGATCCAGTTTTTTGATCTATGATGCACGAGCGTCTAAATAATTTAAGAATGGTTTTGGCATCAAAGGGTATCTCCACTTCGTTTTTATCAGTTTTGGGAAATCCAGTTCTATTTCAAGAACGGGAGGTAAGGGAGCTGTCGCATTACCTTCGTTCTCTTCAAATTGAACACCACAAGGAGCCATGGAGAGAAGTAAGAAACGTAATCAACTCGCTAGCCTCCCCACCGCGCGTAGTCTGACAGGTCCGACGGACCTTGTCTTCTATGCCTTTACTGTAAAAAAATTTTACAAGTAAAGGCATACAATAAAGGACAACAACAGTATATAAAACAAAAGGAGAAAAAACAGAGTCTTACAGAACTCTGGGTTCCAGAAGCAGAAGAAAAAATGATGACACACCCCAACAGGTTGGAACCTCAAAAGTTACCCCAGACCTTTCCCATTTTTTTAAGGTCTCAAGAGAGAATTTCCCCCTTCCCATCTGATGGGGTGGGATTAAACTTACAACCTGACCCAATCTTTCTTTAATTCACAATTTACACAATACCCCTATTTAACTTCAAATCTAAACATTGTAATATGACCTATAGTTGAACTCTGTCTTCGTCGAGTCCAGACCATCCTCACGGATGTTTAGGAAGGCCCACGAGTGATTGTGGGAGGTATAGTTGGATGCTAAGGTTCTGCAATGTGGAATGTGGCTATAAAGTCTCTAACTATTTATGACCATTAACAAGTCCCCAAATGTTAAAGGGCATCTAATAACACAACATATATAAACACAAATGCCCCATTGCAAATTTAAATTCATGTACGCTTGCCTTTCTCCTACTTCTGTCAGTGACTCTGGTTTTCCATGGTGTAAGATCTCTGTGCAGCACTCCCACTTCCCCCCTCCCCTCTGTTATTCCTCAGTGTCTCACACTCCGGCTAAACCGACAAGCTTATCATGGCAGTAGAGTTAAAGTTCAACTCTTTTAAAACCAACCCACACACAGTGACCAATAGCAAGCAAGCTTTCCCTGCTGTTCACTGCTGCCCAATATGATTCTCTCTCTTTGGGACCCATCATCAATAAGTGAGAGCTATGAAGAAGGGGGATCAAGTGCAGCCTTCTTATCTCTGTGTCAAAGCTACATTTCTCCCCCTACTAATGTTTATCTCTATTGTTGTGCAAACAGGAGCAGGGAGGAAGGGAAGACTGACAGGAAGAGGATCACGTTACAGATTTGATTGACAGTACAAGTGGAGTACCAGGAATGCAATCACGTATTCTTCTAACTGTGTATCTCAGTTACAGAGAGGAATTGAAGAAGACACTCTGGAGGTTGGAAATGAGAATTATAGAACACATGGAAGTAAGAAAAAAAAGAAGAAAAGTTTATTTTCTTACTATAGATGCCCTTTACACTTCCCTGCCATACAGGTTACTATGTCATGACCTACCCCAAAGTGTGGTTGTACAGTATTTATGGATAACCCCACTTAAAGAGCAGTTGAGCACAAGACATGTTTTGTGATTAGATATTTCTTCAAAGCATCTTTTGTTGCCCCTTTTATTGGAATTCCTCTTTAAAATTCCAGACGATGCATTACATGCATGTAACCAACTGTAAACAGGTTGATAATAAGAATTTGACAAGGATCCTGTTTGTATGACAAGTCGGCACCAATTGTCTACCTATTAATTGCAAATAAATGTATGTTGTGGGAACCACCCAACCCATAAACTGTATTTACAATCTCCATTTAGGGATCTGTGTAAAAATCCCTTAAAAAAGTTTTTATTGTCTTTATAATAATGTAAAAATTTTGTTTTGTGATGTTTGAACCATGTTATGTATGGGCAGACTGGGTCTTTAACTCAATTGTTAATCTTTAAACATCACGTGATATCATTATTTTTTGTGATGGCCATTATAAACGCAGTATAGCAGCTGTCCCTAAAACATAGATATACAGCATATGTAGTTAGGTACTGAATAAATATCACTTGAATCTACTTGGAGTGTGGTGGTGCTATATTATGCTATATTTGGGATAACACCTGTATATCTGCATTAGTGGAGAGAATTGCAGATTTTATTTGTAGGATTTTATTTCTTATATAGCGCTACATATTCCGCAGCGCTTTATAATTATTTACTCAATTCACATCAGGCACTGCCCCGAAGAGATTAGCAATCTAATCACTTTAGTACAAATACAATATCAGTATGTCTTTATGATTGTGGGGGAAACCGAGTGCCCAGAGGAAACCCACGCAAGCACGGGGAGAAATACAAACTCTGTGCAGATGTGTCAAGGGTGGAATCGAACTCAGGACTTCAGCGCTGCAAGGCTCAGTGTAACCCCTGAGCACATGTGCTGGTGTATATCCTTCCTATAGTATAAAATATTACAAGCTTTACAAGGAGATTGCATTACATTTTTAGGAGCTACTGTACAATTAGTTGGGGGTATATGAGAAGGTGCTTATGTATGTGTGTAATTTCTCATGTAACCATCTAAATGACATAAGTAAATGTTATATTACTAAGTAGAAGACAACATATAAAGTTACTAAAGTATTACAGAGCTGGTACCCCTATTTAAAAGGAATAGTCAAAATAGAAGGTTGCCCGCCTGCTACAGCTAAAACTCTGCATGTGTTTACAGTAGGCAAAATTAAAATCTAAAGAAACTTTAATGTCTGTTAAGTTTCAGTGTTACATCCAATGAGCAAGTGACTATTCAAAAATTAAAAAAACAAAAAACTAATGTAATGGCAAACAATGCTGTTTTGACACCTTACTCTGGGCTTCCTATAACACCTCTTAGCACTATGCAATCACGCCCTTAACACTTGGCTGTGATATGCTAATTGGGATTTTCCAGGTGACATAATTGCCACACAGAATCTTGACAAGTCATTCTGAATTGAGAAAGCCAGTCGGATGAATAGCGAAACGTCTTCAAGAACTAAACTTCAAGTCAAGAGTGTCAGGAACTTACCTGTTCCGAGCCCAGGGTCCTTACCGCAACTCTTCAATGAGCGAGGACGTGGAGCACGACCTCGGACCTGCCAGCGGCCATCTTCTTCAGGCGTGCACGCAAGCCGACGGACACGCGGCGGGTCGCGCGTCCAGCCATGATGAGGTCACTGGGGCCTATTTAGGCTCCTCCTGGCAGCTTGCCTCTTGCAGCCACTTCAGAGTTTGTTTGCTCTGAACCCTAGCTCTTCTGTTATAACCCTGTCTGTTCTTTGAATATCTACCACAACCTCCTACTCCTTCAGTTACCTCTGGTCTGTAACTCTTCCACAGCTCTACCACCGGTCCCGAACCCACAGCTCATTTACCTCCAGTTACCTACCTGGTCTGCATATTTTTCCACAGCTCCTACCACCGGTCGGTCGAAATTCTACCACAGCTCCTAGCTCCAGTTACCTCCGGTCTCATATCTTCCACAGCTCCTAACACCGGTCCGAATACTACCACAGCTCACTCCAGTCTGTATATATTCCACAGCTTACTACCACCGGTCCGATATCTACTCCACGGCTCTACACATCCAGTTACCTCCGGTCTGCATATTTACCACAGCTCCTATCTCTGTCTGCATATCTACCACAGCACGTATCTTTAGTCTTCATACCTTCTACAGTTCCTACTCCTAGTTCCTCCGATCTCCAATTCTGTTGCATCTCCACATTGTGGGATTGGTCTTTGTGGTTCTCTCCTCTGGAGCCGCGACCTGTATCTTTGCCAACAAACATCCTCACCATAGAGGCTTGGTTAAGACCGGAAGGTACTTAGATCCGATCCAGAGGGGCTTCATGAGAGTCTTATCCTGAAGATTCCTCAAAAGTGACTGGCAGCCAGATGAATCCACTGGAGACGTCAGCCCCGCGGAGGACCTCATATCGACAAGTCGCTGAACTTCGTGGAGCCCTTGCAAGAAGCCAGACAGGATACTGTCAATTGGACGCTAGGTTGAACGCCATTGTCCCCTGGAACGCCTCATAACCATCCTTTGCTGAGCTAAGATCCGCTTCCTAACCGGTTTTCCAAATTTGGTCAGTTTAAAAGCTCCTGTAATTGGGGTAAAAGTAGGTTTTCATTATTTCATGCTTCAGGATGAGCCCAAGCTTGGGCCCTTCGTTTGTGGATCAAAACAGTCCTACAGTAGCTGTAGGTACTTTTTTTTCTGCCCTAGAGAAATTTACGATTGACCCACGTAGAGCTGTCTCAGCTGAGGCGGACATTGTAACCTGTCCCAGGGGAGAAGAATGAGGTGTGAAGACTATGTGGCCGATTTCCGCAGGATCAGTGTTGAGATATCAATGGCATGAAGGCTCTTATACATCAGTTCGAATCGGACTGTCGGAAACCCTTAAAGATGGGTTAGACGCACTGGAGTCCCAGAGAAGCTGAAAAGACTTACTGATTACTAGCGGTCCAATTGATCGCCGACTAAGAGAAAGGAGATTAGAAAGAATGGGCGCTTCTCGTCCTTCTGTGATGCATTTAACTACTTCCTCCTCTCAGGCTTTGATTCTGGTCCGTTATTATCGTTTCAGCACCTTACCTACCTGACTCGGGGCCTGTAGCTGCTTTATTGGAATCCCTTACCAAGGAATGGAAGATTCCTACTCGTCCCAAATCTTCTCCTTCTTATTCATACTGGCAGATGGGTCTAAAATTTGTCTGGTCCTGTACTACGAGAGACGTGTCCAGTATTAATCAAAAATAATCATCATTCAGATTTATATGTTTTGATGTACTGCCTTTTTTCTTTTCCCCTTCCCCCTTTTAGGCATGCCATGGTGTTGAAGACACACAATCCTTCAATAAATTGGATCTTGGAGAGATCTCGTTCTCTCTCACATTGTCGGCTGTCCTGTTTTTCCTCTCACTGTTGAGCTTAATCAGGTCATTCTGAAACTCTTTTACCCTATCAGACCTTTGCAAATGGTTTGATAAAAAGTGCTACATACTACCACCCACCGCATTTATGATTGTCCAGTTGAACTATACCTGGTGCGAAATTCTTTTGGCCGGTCTATACCTTTGTCGAAACCTGAACAAAGGTTTAAGGAATATAGAGGAGAATCTACAGAAGTGCCATTTGCCATTCCACATCTCCAGCAGGGGCTGGTATATTTTTCGTTGAGAAAAAAGACGGCTCTCTTAAGCCTTGTATGATTACCCAGCTCTCAATAATGACACGGTTAGATAGATATCCTTTCCATTATTTCCTGAATTATTTCACGGTTGAGAACGCTAAGGTGGATCTTCGAGGGCCTATAACTTGATCAGAATAAAGGAAGGGGATGATGGAAAACGGCATTCCGCTTCAGATACGGTCATTTGAATATTTAGTCATGCCTCTCGGTCTCTGCAACGCATCTGCCACATTCCAACATTTTGCAATGACATTTTTCCGTGACTTTTGTAGAGACTTTTTGGCCGTTTATCTGGATGATATACTAATCTTTCTTCTAACCTAGAGGAATCATGTACCCAGGTTAAGAAAGTTCTTTCTCGTCTTAGAATCATGGGCTATACGCCAAATTGGAAAATAGTGAGTTCAAAAAGCCTCAATACCATTCGTGGGTTTCCATCAATCATTCACAAGGGTAATTATGGATCCTCAAGGTTTCCGCTATTCAGGATTGGCCTACTCCAACTACCCAGAAAAAGTTCAAAAATTCATTGGATTTGCTAACTTCTACCGTGATTCATTAGAATTTTTCTACACATTCTGCGTTGACCCTTGACCAGAACTCGTGTCCCATTCTGTTGGATGAATTCCCCAAACAGCTTTTGAGCGTCTGAAACTTGCTTTTACATCAGCCCCTTTCTTATTCATCAGATCCAACTGTTCCTTTTACATTAAAAAGTGATGCATCTGAAGTTGCTTAGGAGCTATACTCTCCACAACGTTAAGCGACCCAAGGCTTTACTACATCCAGTTGCTTTTTTTTAAGAAAAACTTTTGATTCTGAGAGAATATATGTAGGAGACCGTGAATTATTGGCCATAAATTGGCCCTTGAAGAGTGGCGGTAGGTATTTACTCGAGGGTGCCTATCATACTATTACCATCGTGCGGATCATAAGAACTGGAATACTTACAGACTGCTAAAGATTTAAAACCTCGTCAAGCTAGATGGGCTCTTTTTTTACATTGATTTAACTTTCATATAACTTTCGCCCAGGTTCAAAGAATGGCAAGGGCCGACGCCCTGTCTAGACATTTTCTGAAATCAATAAGTCGGTCAAACCTAATATGGTTCTTTCCAAATGAAAAATTTTTGCTGTTGCATACAATATAGTTTTAAAACCATCAAATAAGCATCTCTCCAGTCTCCTCTTTTCCAAGATGGATTTATATACCAAAATAACAAATATTTGTTCCAGACCGGCCAATATTGCCATTCTCATGCATTGGCCGGTTCATTTCGGTGTTCACAAGACGTTTGGATTTGGTTAACAGAAATTTTTTGGGCCAAAAAACATGTCTAAGATTGTAAACAGTTGTGGCTTCTTTGTGTACTTGGCTAGATTCAAAACTCCTAGACAGAGAACATATGGTTTGCTGTCTCCCTGCCTGTCCCTGACCGCCCTTCAGGATGATTACTATGGACTTCATTGTGAGTTACTCGTTCCAAGGGCTTCAATACAATCTTTGTGGTCGTTGATCGGTATTAACTAAGTGGCTCACTTTATTCCGTTAAAAGGAATCCCCCAGCCTCCATTACTGCAGATGTGTTCATTAGGAGATTGTTCGTCTTATGGGTTCCTGATGATAGTGTATCAGATAGAGGGGTACAATTCACTTCAAAATTTGGAAGGAGTTGTGCAAGTGTTTGCATATCCACAATTCTTTTTCCTTGGATACCATCCCAATCTAATGGACAAACAGAAAAAAACAAACCAAACACGGAAACGTATCTCCGTTGTTACTCCTCCGCTCACAGTAAGATTGGTCTTTCTCGTTACCATTGCGGAGTTCGCATACAACAACGCTGTTCATTCCTCCATCAAGTGTTCCCTTTTTATGCAAATTATGGATTTAATCCAACTTTCCTTACCGTATTCCTTCCAAGATCACTATCCTGATCTTTAACCAGATACATATCTCATGAAGGAGAAGACTCTATTAAGAAAGATTCTTCGATATTTACGGTTGGAGATTTGGTTCTGGTTGTGACTCGTAATTTGAAGACTGAGAGTTCCCTCTGCAAGTTGGGTCCCCGGTTCACGGACCATTTTATTAGGAAAGCAATCAATACAGTCGGGGGGGGGGGCTGGAATGTCAGGTACTACCTTTCCTGAGCCCAGGGTCTCACGGTGGTTGCGCCAGGGGGCAAGCCTCCTGACACGGACCACTTGCTCGCACGCGCGTCTTCAGTGACGCGGAGGACTGGGCGGCGGACCTTAACCGCAGCCGGCCATCTTTTCCAGCGCGCACGCAGGCTGGCAGACGCGCAAGGGTTCGCACATCCAGAGTGATGAGGTCACTGGGGCCTATTTAGGGCTCCTCCTGGCAGCTTGCCTCTTGCTGCAGTTCAGAGTTTGTTTTGCTCTGAACCCTAGCTCTTCTGTTATAGCCTGTCTAGTTCTTTGAATATTACCACAGCTCCTACTCCAGTTTACCTCCGCTGTATATCTTCCACAGCTCCTACCACCGGTCCGAATATCTTACCACAGCTCCTACCTCCAGTCTGCATATTTTTACAGCTCCTACCACCAGTCTGAATATCTACCACAGCTACTACTCCAGTACCTCGAGTTCTGGTCTGCATATCTTCCACAGCTCTACCACGGTCCGAATATCTACCCAGCTCCTACCCAGTTCTCAGGTCTGTATATCTTCCACAGCTCTACCACGCTGATATCTACCAAGTCCTCTCAGTTACGCGGTCTGCATACTTCTTCCACAGCTCCTAACAACGGTCTGAATATTCTACCACAGTCCTACCTCCAGTTACTCCAGTCTGCATATTTACCACAGCTCCATCTCTAGTCTGCATATCAACCACAGCACTTATCTCTTAGTCTTATAACTTTACAGTTCTACCTCCTAGTTACTCGATCTCCATTCTGTTGCCTATCTCCAATTGTGGGAATTGGCCTTTGTGGTTCTCTCCTCTGGAGCTGCGACTGGTATTGTTCGCCCAAAACATCCTCCCATTAGAGGCTCGGTGGAAACCAGCACGTACTTGAATCCGTCCAGTGGGGTCTCATAGAGGTCTATCCTGAAGATCCTTACACCAGTTGATCTAATTGAATACATCAGATATACATGACCTGGATAGTGAAGCCTCACAAGCTTACTGTAGTCTGTGCTTAGGGAAGGGAGAATTTTCAGTTGCTTTCAACTGGAGCTGCAGCCACACTCACTCATATTCTAATGAAGGGGGAGCTCTCTTTGTGTCTGCAATATTATCTAGTGAAAGTTCAAGGTCATTAGTGAGCTGTTCATCCCAATGTGCACAAAATGTATTTGAGGTTGAATAAAGACATAGTTCCATCCAGTCCAACCCATATAGCATACCCTCATTACCTGTTAACTTTTGATCCAAGAGAAGGCAAAAAAAACCCACAAATTTATGAACTCATATCCAACTTTTTTTTTTTAAACTGTCCAATGAACCTGCCATCATAGATTTACCGTTTTCACAGTGAAAAGTCTTAAGGGATATTAGTGAACAATGCCCAGTTTACGTCAATGTATTATACACAGTCTATATCCCCACACAAGTGCCTTTTCTCTAGCGGTACATAGTTGTAACTTATCCAATCTCTCTTCACATTCAAGCTCTCCCAATCCCCTTATTAATTTAGTTGCCCTTCTCTGAACCCCTTCCATTTTAAAGATATCCTTTTTGTACACCGGACTCAAAATTGTACTGCATATCTCAAATGAGGCCTTTCCAAATGCTTTGTAAAGAGGGGAGAAACATTTTTCTCCCTTGAACCATAATCATTTATACCAGGACAATACATGCTGGCTCTAGCGTTGCAGTTTGGCACTGTTGCTACCTTTAAGTTTGTTATCCACCAAAACTCCTTTTCCAAAGGGATTCCAACAGGGATTTACTAACACAGACCATTTATAGTATAATGATTTTTAAGTTGAAATGCATACCTTTACATTTCTCAACATTGAATCTGCCACTTAGCAGCCCAATGTGACAATCTATCTAGATCCCTGGCAACGATTGCACATCCTTGAAGCTTTTAATGGTCGACAAAAGTCTTGTGTCATCAGCAAAACACAGAAACCTGTGTCCATGTTTTCAACACAGATTACAGATCTTGCAGTGCAAATCCAGACAAGTGTTAGTTTGGAACTTTGAAACAACGTATAGCACTCAATTGCAACAGCAACAACAATTTTATTAGGAAGTACATTTTCATTTGATTGTCGGAGTTCGACCTTTGCCTTGAATGCACCTGTCCAAATTTCAAACTCATCTCTGTCTTATTTAAGGACTTCACATCCTTGTAGTGTCTTTGCAACTAGAAATGAACAACATTTAGTGGAACTTCAGTCAAGCATACATTGCTGTCCATAGACACATCTATTTTCTATAGTTGTGGCCATCTTGCATTTTGTAATGAAGTTAAAAGCAATTTTAGGTACGTTAGAGGTTTTAGAATTAGACAAAATGTACTTGGTAGAGTACTATTAGTGGATTGTTAATAGAGTAAATAGAAGCAAAAATATTAACTAGTGAAGCAGCTTTATGGAAATTTGCTACGGACATCTTCTGTTTGAAATTATTTATCCTAAACTTGCATTACTGTAAGGGGGCCATATAAGGCATAGGGTCCCTGAAATCACTTGTTTACCCCTTAGTTTGGCAGCAGGATACAGTGGTACAGTGAAAGTGTTCCTAGGGGATAATACTAATTTCCCTGAATTTTGCAGTACCAAAGTTTCACAAACAGATTCACCCAGTTTCTATAACTACCACACAAACTACAGAGGAATTAGGGGCTATTTTAAGTTTAACTTCCAAACAGCCTTCATCATCAAAGTTCACTCCCACAACTTTCAGTATAAATATCCTAGGATCCACTGCAGTCTCCTTTCAATCCAGGCACATCACCATTTGATACCAAAAATAGTGACCTTCCTGGGTCTGGATAACCCTGAAATAGGGTTAGGGAGAAGGTTTGTTTTAGGGGTAGATTAGGGTTTAGGGGTAGATTATGGGCTAGGGTTAGGGTTATAGTTAGAGGTTAGGGGTAGGGTTAAGTTAATAGATTTATGGGTTAAATTATTCCATATGAGGAAAGGTTTAGGGTTAGAGGTTAGGAGTAAGGCATATGATTGAAGTTTAGGTAATCTTATTAATTTTAAAGGTAAAGATTTGGTTACAGGTTAGTGTTAGGGGTAAGGGTTAGGTTGTTTGTGTTGTGTTGAGAGAGTAATGTAAGGCTTAGGGTTGCAGTTAAGGTTAAATTACAGGTTAAGATTAGGGGTTAGGTTAGAGTTAGGGCTAGGTTATTAGTAGTAGGGTTACCGTGTTTAATCCGGGTTATAGAACATTCTAGTGAATAGATATCGTAGGGTAAACTAGTATATCGTTAGATGTTGGGTTAGTATTTACCATTTAACAACATTGTTTTACATTCATATGCTAAAACAGATATTCTGATAACATTACCTTTACCAATAGATATATTGACAATCTAAATGTCTTTCCTCTATTACACTTATGACGCTATCAGCATGATTTTAGGTTTGTAGTGAGAGAATCCCGAATGAATATGAGAAAATTACAGAACACATAAGAACTGAGAGGTAATTTAAATACAATGCCAATAAACAGTCAATATTAATGTATTTTATCATTAAATTGTGACTATATTCTAATCAGAAAAAGTATTTAATTCCTGTAATTGGAGAGAAGACCAACAATGTAAACAAATACTTACATACAAACTAAAGAAATGATTGTTTAAATTCCTAGAGGATTGAAGTCACATGGGAGGCACAGTAGTTATTTTCACGTAGGGCATTATAGGTTTTAAAATCTTTTTTAAAAAAAGATTTGCATTTTTCAACAAACCTGAAGGAAAATTTCAAAGCATCTCACAATAGAAAGTCCAGCCTCTACTAAATAAAATGGTATGCCACATATCATGTGTACTCCGGAGACATGGCTAACAACTAACCGCAGAGGGGGTCAATGCCAAATGGCAATAACAGCAATCAAAATTTCCATATAATTATTTTTTTGCTAAAACTTTGCCCAGAATCCCTACCCCCTTTGCTATGTGTCCTGATTTCAGCACCTGCCCTCTTAACCCTTTAACTGCCACAGAACACACACTTTTCTGCGTGACTGTATCGTGAAGTCAGCGGGTGCCCAGCAAGGAAGTTCGCGCCGCGGGAGACCACCGTGACATCTAGATTCCTGCTTCACTGGGGTCTTAATCTAGGGCTTCCCCTGTAATGCCCCTGGTGGTCGAAGTGATTGGGTACTGACACGCGATCTTATTCAGATCGCTGTGCCTGGGCAAACAAGTTTTATGTAAGGCTGTCAGTGTATGACACCTTACTAAACGTATTGTGAATGGAATCAGAGTAACATTTTTTTAAGTGTTGCTATTACCAAAGACTTAGAAAAAAATGGGGCAAGATCAATATTGGGTGATCAGTTCTGATTGTTAATGGAAAAAAATTGGGAAATTGATTTTCCTGATTGAATTCGACTCTGGACGATGGAACCTTTGTTTTTTTTTTTTTAAAGAATAATCTATACATTAAGCAAAAATAATACTTCTCCAACAACTTGCCCAATGTCCCCTTTGGGGGTGTTTTTTTGTTTTTTTGTCTTGGGGGGGGTTTGTTATTTTGTTATCCGCTCTAAGTCGCCGTCCCTCACGATTCTTGCTTCCTCCCGATTTCAAGGGAACCTCCGCCTCTTCATCCGGATTTTGCGCCGGTCTCCCAAGCCACACTTGAACTTTTTAGGCTCGATGTGTGCAAAACCTTGGTGTTCTCAGTCCACAGTTCCCCCGTTCCTACCCTATCACTACGGGGGGGGTATGGGGATTGGGTGTGGCTTTTTGTTGTTCTGTAATTGCACTTGTAATGCCTCCCCATTTGAGCTAGATGGTAACAATGTCTTTGTGTACACCCATGCAATATGGTTCTACCGTTTGATCAGATGTGTGGGGAGAATTGACTTTTTATGGGGGGTGGTTTTTAACTTGTCAAGTGGGTTAGGGAACATTTCACCCTTTGAATCAATCTTAGTTTATGATAGAAATCTTCTAAAAAGCCAGAGTGTTATGGATGACGGTAATCTGGAATTCTTAGTGTAATTTCATGAATAGGCAGGTGCCTTAGTAGTCATGGTGTGTAGATTCCAAAACTATATAGTTTGTGGGGGATGTTTCAAGTTTAACGATGTTCGGTGTTCCTTTGAAAGGGGGTAGGTTTTTTCAAATTACAGAGCACTTGATTTATTGTTTTACTTCCTTTGATTATTGTTATTTATAGGATGTATAAGAAGCAGCCTCGGACGTCCTTTCTTCTATAAAAGTCCTTTTATATGGTCATGGAACTCTTTGGTGTCTTCTAATATCCTTATAATGACACAGTAGGGGATACATTATCCACTTATATAACCCACACCTTTCCATTAAAGGGCAAGTCCACACCTCCCAAAAACAAAAATTGTAACTTTTTTTTTCAGCTAACCAAAAACCGTTTTATTTATACTACTTGTTCAAAGATGCTCCCATGCTGAGATATTAAACTTACAAATACAACCCTGTGAATCCTTGCTGCTGTGGCGAGCTGGATATGAGTGCACAGCACAGCAGTATAGGCGCGTTCAGTAAAAAATATAGTAATAAAAATTACTAATATTTTTTAAATTAATTTTAAGTTTTCGTTCAATGATTAAAATTATAATGTGTGTCTAAAGCTACATTTTAAATGTAAATCCATTGCTAAGTTTGTAGACAGATTGTGAATGACCATATTGCACTTTGTCTAAGGTAACTCAGAAGGAACTCATCCTTAAAATCCTGCGATGCCCCTGTTTGTAATGGAACACTGAGATCCAGCATTTACAAAAATATAGTAGTTGTCACACAGTGACTATCTGATCTTAGTGCATACCAATACTAGACCACCAGCGGCATTACAGGGGGAAGATGAAGGAAGAGTCCTGTGACAGCACCGGGTCTCCCTTACCACGATGCACACGACCCTCTTCTGGAACCGGGCTGCCTCCTGTACGGTCACGTATATGACATCTGTGGCAATTTTGAGCCTTATTCATGCACAGAACATATATTTTAGCTTTCTTGGATCTGACAGTGTTAAGGGTGGGAGAGTAGAGCCAACAATGCAACAAATCAATACATACAAACTAAAGAAATGATGTGTTTTATCTCCTAGAGGATTGAAGTCAATGGGAGGCACGTAGGTAATTTTCACGTAGGGCATTATGGTTTTAAAATCTTTTTTAAAAAAAGATTTGCATATTTTTCACAAAACCTGAAGGAAAAATTCAAAAGCATCTCAAATAATATTTTTCACAAAACCTGAAGGAAAAATTCAAAAGCATCTCAAATAAGAAAGCCCAGCCTCTACTAAATAAAATGGTATGCCACATTCATGGGTTATATGAAATCTTCTAAAAGCACAGAGTTTTATGGATGACGGTATCTGGAATTCTTAGTGTATTTATGAAAGCATGGCCTTTATGTAGTTCATGGTGTGTAGATTCCAAAACTATATAGTTTGTGTGGGGTATTTTCAAGTTTCGGTGTTTCCTTTGAAAAGGGGTAGGTTTTTCAAATTACAGAGCACTTTGATTTATTGTTTACTTCCTTTGATTATTGTTATTTATAAGGATTTATAAGAAGCAGCCTCGGAGTCCCGTTTCTTCTATAAAAGTCCTTTTATATGGTCATGGAACTCTTTGGTGTCTTCTAATATCCTTATAATGAACAGTAGGGGATACATTATCCCTTATATAACCCACACCTTCCATTAAAGGGAAAGTCCAACCTCCCAAAAACAAAAATGTAACCTTTTTTTTCACTAACCAAAAACCTGTTTTATTTTTACTTACTTTGTTCAAAGATGCTCCCATGCTGAGATATTGAACTTACAAAACCCTGATTCCTTGCTGCTGTTGCGAGCTGGATATGAGTGCACACAGCAGCAGTAGAGGCTCGTTCAGTAAAAATATAGTAATAAAAAATTACTAATATTTTTTAAATTCAATGCGCAGGATACCGCACCTACCTTGGATGGATGAGATCCCAAGGGAGAATGAGACCACAGGAGAGAACAGGTACAAACTGACCTGGGTGGGAGGGTTAGGGTACATTCAAGGTTTTGGGAACTACAACTCCACAGCATGTTTTATTGCTTGGAGGAGAAAAGAAGAAGAAAGGAGTGTAGTTTCCAACATCCTGTACTGCTCAATTTTCTACCCTCGGTTTAATCTCGAGTCAACACTTTTGATTAGGATTTTTAGTGAAATTGGGTAGCCTCGGTTAGACTCGGGTCGGTTTATACTCCAGTACTATCTGTTATGACCTATCAGCAGGATTTTAGGTTTGGTAGATGAATCCCGAGAATATGAAGACGTAATTTACAGAAGCACATAGAACTGAGAGTAAATTAATACACTGCATAAACAGGCTCTATTATTAATGTAATTTTATCATTAATTGTGATTCTAAATTCTAATCAGAAATGTATATTAATATCTGTATTGGAGAGTAGAGCTACAACATTAACACATCACTACATACAAACTAAGAAATGATGTGTCTTATCTCCTCAGAGGATTGAGTCATGGGAGGCCGTAGGTAATTTTCACGTAGGCATTATTGTTTTAAATCTTTTTAAGAAAAAGATTTGCATTTTTTCACAAAACCTGAGAATTCAAAAGCATCTCAATAAAAGCCGCATCCTCTACTAAAATAAATGGTATTTCCCATTCATGTTGTACTCAAGCATTGCTAACAACTACCCAGTATGGGGTCCAATGCTAAATGGGGCCATAACATCAAATCAAATTATCCTAAATTATTTTTTTCTAAAACTTTGCCCAAATCCCCCACTTTCTGCTTTTGTCCTGATTTTCAGCACCTGCCATCTTTAACCCTTTCAACTGCCACAGACACCTTTTTCTGCCGTGACTGTCAGGACACAGGTCCCACAGAGTTCGGGTCCGCGAGACACCGGTGAAACATCGCAGGATTCCTGCTTCACTGGGGTCTTAACTTAGCTTCCCCTGTATGCCCTGGTGGTCCGAATGGGGTCCTGCACTGCTATCTCTCTTCAGATCCGCTGTGCACTACAAGTTATAAGTAAGCTGTCAGTGTATGACACCTTACTAAAGTATTGTGAATGGCTCAGAGTAACATTTTTTTAAGTTGTTGCTACTTACAAAGACTTAGAAAAATGGGCAGGATCATATTGGGTGATCAGTTCGGATGGAATGAAACAAAATTGGGAAAGTGAATTTCTGATTTGATTTCGACTTGGAAGATGGAACCTTTTGTTTTTTTGTTTTTCCAAAATCGATAATTAGGCAAAATTATCTTCTCCAAAACTGCCCAATTTCCCACCGCTGGTATAAAGTAAACGCAGATTATTATTCTCCGATTTCAGGAAACTAAGCCTATTATCATGAAATTTGCAAGGTACCAAAAGAAAGACCAATTGATTTTTAGGATCAGATATTGTGCAAAACTTGTGTGTTCTCAGTACCAACAGTTTTCACTAAAATTATCACCTAAAGGGGGGGGGGATTTGGGTTGTGGGCGTTTTGTTTTTTCTTGTATTGCACTTGTATATGCGTCCCATTGAGCTCGATGGTGCACGAAATGGAAAAAGTCTTTGTGTACACCCATCATTGCATACCGTTTGATTAAAAGAAAAAAAAAAAGAAAGAGGTGTGGGAATTGACTTTTAGTGGGGTTTTTACTGTCAAGTGGTTTTTAGTAGCATTCAACCTTGAAGTCATCTTCTTTATATGAAACTTCTAAAAGCACGAGAGTTTTTATGGATACGGTGACTGAATTCTTAGTGTATTTATGAAGCAGGGCCTTTTGTAGTTATGGTGTGTAGATTCCAAACTTATATTTGTGTGGGGTATTTTTCAGTTTTCGGTGTTTCCTTGAAAAGGGTAGGTTTTTCAAATACAGAGCACTTGATTATTGTTTTACTTCCTTTTATTATTGTTATTTATAAGGATTTTAAGAACAGCCTCGGAGTCCCGTTTTCTTCTATAAAAGTCCTTTATATGTCATGGAATCTCTTTGTGTCTTCTACATATCCTTATAGGAACAGTAGGGATACATTATCCTTATTAACCCACACCTTCAATTAAAGCATGTCCACTCCCAAAACAACAAGGTAACTTTTTTTTCACTAACCAAACTGTTTTTAATTTTTCTTACTTTGTTCAAAGATGCTCCCATGCTGAGATATTGACTTCAAAACCCGGATTCTGCTCTGTTGCACTGATAGAGTGCACACGCAGCGAAGGCTCGTCAGTAAAATATATGTATAAAAACTTACTAATATTTTTTAAATTATTCTTCTATGTTCTATGATTTAAAAATTATCATTGTTTATCAGCTACATTTGAAAAAATTTAAATCATGTCTAAGGTTTTAACGATGTGAAGACAATATTGCACTTTGTCTAAGGTAACTCAACGAAGGAATCATCCCCTTGAAATCCTGCGATTGCCCCTGTTTGGTGTTGAACACGGAGATCCATTTACAAAATCGATAAGTTGTCCACAGTGACTATTCTGATCTTTGGTTCAGTACCACACTCATACACCACGGCATACAGGGGAAGATTAAGGGAACGAGTCCTGTGACAGCACCGGGAATCTCCCTTCCACGATGCCACTACCTCTCTGGAACCGGGCTGCTCCTGTACGGTCACGTATATGTACATTCTGTGGCAATTTGAGCCTTTCATGCACAGAACATATATTTACTTTCTGTGGCACTGAAAGGTTTAAGGGTAACTTCTACGAGCTGTGGAAGGAAGATCAGGAATATCCCCATTGCTTAATCCAGCTGCATGGTCAGTTTCTGCCCAAGTACAACAGTTTTCTGATCCATCTTCAGAACCAGAAACAAAGGGAGACACATGAGGTACAATTTGCGCCAGGGAGAGGGGGGTCAAATCTTGAAAGGGATTTAAAACCAGTGCTACTTTAACACCAGCCATTAGCAGGCATTAAATAGTAGTGTTCAAATGTAGCACAAACCCCATTGTCAAATACTTTGCGCCAGTTGCGCTGTCATCTTTGTGCAAAACTCGCGCAGTCCGTGCAGTGGAATAGTTAAACTTGTGTTAACCTATTCAATTTTGGTTAATGTGAGTTTAACTCCTTATATTTGCACAGACCCATTGCTGTCAAACAACAATAGATAAAATGTATCACTTCATAAGCTGAAAGATACTCACTCCTAGTCCTGTGTATTCTAATTGGAGCTTCAGCTTCACATACAGTCAAGCTCGACCAGGCTGACCAGGAAATGAATGGGACCACTTCAATCCAAATAGGTAAGTAAAAGAACAAGCTTTATTTCTTCACATAAATAAAATCCAAAAAGTTCAACATGTTTTACTGCTTGTACGGGTTGCAGCTTTCTCAGGAACAAAAATCTATAATGTTCCCCTTTTTCTTGAGCATTTTTTATACTGCACGCAATTCGTGCCATTTGGTGGCCGGAACTAGAGGTACCTGTCCAGAATGGTTTGTGCGCATGGCTTTATTTTCTATAGCCCTAAACAGTATTGGAATCACAGTGGGTACATTCTATTTTAATATATGGTTGATGAAGAGTTTTAAACTAGATAAGGACATTTAAAACTAATTGGTCTTTATTTTATTTTGTTTATTCTATATATCTGAGCGCAATTAAAACACAGATTTTACAAGACTTTTATTGGTGAATTTGTTTGGGGTGCTACAGTTTTTTCTGAAATACCACTAGTCATAGGAGCTGCATAAACTTGAGATTCACTCCCCTGAAAACTAAACTGACATTTTATTAAGCAGGGAATCTGGAGGCACTTGCTGAAGAAGTTCTGAAATTTTTAGAAAGAGTCAAATCAAGAATGATTTCTTGGAGGCGGGACAGGTTTTGGCTTTTTAATATTCAAGGCAATCAAATGCACTTGTGTACTTGAAGTGGGTTTAGGAGGGACATCAATTTACTCTGCAGTTTGATCACAATCTATTGTCACTGAGGGAGAAACTATAAGTGGTTGTCAGCAACATCAACAATGGCGTGATTTAATCTGAAGCATCAATAAAATCAATGTCATTAATTTGGCTTGAAAAGCCAAATTACTGTTTTTCTAGTTCTTCTTCCGTTTTATTATTCCTCTTTTTTGGACTGTATCTCCTCCCACAGTTTTTGAGCTAGAGACATGAAATTCGGTACCGATGTGCGGGGCATATAGGAGAAGTGTGCTATTATTTAGGAATCTGCATTACCCCAGAATTTTGAAAAGTGTCATTTCTGTTGAAGATTTTGAAACTATTGATGCCGGTTACTATATTTGCAAAGTACAGAACTTTCAAGGACAAAAAACTTTAACTACAAAAGTGGACAGAGGATAATTAAAGGATAAGTAAACACAAAAAACAAATGAAGTTTAAATGGAAGCTGTATACCTAACTAACCCTGTCCCTTTTTTTTTCTAGGTGCCATTTAGAGCCTACCTGTTCCTTAGTAAAGTGCTGGCCATCTTGGATTATGTCTGCAGTCAGGTAAGCTCTGCCCCATGAGATTTGCTGGACCTCGTTTCAGGCTTGGGTCAAAAAATCCTGCAGCAGTTCCCTCCGTGCTCGTGCACATCATGATGGGAACTGCTACGGAGCTGTGCGCGTGTGACGTCATCACAAGTTGATGACGTCATGTGCGCATGACTCCATGCGCGCACTGACGTCACGTCGCGTGCGTCATGACACCACTCGCGTGCGGCGGGTGGCGCGAGCATGGAGGGAACTGCTACAGGATTTTTTGACTCAAGCCTGGAACAAGGTACAGCAAATCTCGGGGGGCAGAGCTTACCTGACTGCAGACATAATCCAAGATGGCCAGCACTTTACTGTGGCACAGGTAGGCTCTGAAGGCACCTAGAAAAGATAAAAAAGGGACAAGGTTAGTTAGGTATACAGCTTCCATTTAAACTTCATTTGTTTTTTGAGTTTACTTATCCTTTAACTATGTCTCAGGCCTGCTATGCATTGATAGCTCAACAGGCTGGTTCCTCACGGCTGATGTTCCATCTTGTGATGTGTACAATTCAGATACCAGCAGACTACTCACATAATGGATTAAATGATCTATATATCTATATATGATAAATCTACCCTTACATCCTACCTATCAGGTAACCAGCACAGTATATGATATCTATATATGATAAATCTACCCTTACATCCTACCTATCAGGTAACCAGCACAGTATATGATATCTATATATCTATATATGATAGATCTACCCTTACATCTACCTTACATCCTACCTACCTGGTAACCAGCACAGTTATATATTTATGTACTGAACTATCTATGTGTTTATCCCCCTTGTATGACTTTATTGTATTTTATTACTGTACAGCGCTGCTTCCCCAAGTGGCACTTTATAAATAAACCATACATACATTTTCCTGCATTTTTGACATAATGTTCTCAAAGTTTTCTGCTCTGGTAATGATACAATGGGCGGAGAAAATTAAACTTTGATAATTCAGATATCCAGGATTCAGTTTACTGCCCTATATATGCTTTATAAAGTTTCCTCTTTAGCCCGAATTCCTCATTTTAAAGGGACATTCTACACATGCAGTAACTGACAGTGTTCTGTTCCTTCCCGGGAGCCATAGACCAGTCCATTTCTGTATGTAGAGCGCCCCTTGTTAGAAAAACTTAATTTGTACGTAAACTTTTACTTTAACAAAAAACACATTTTCCCCAAAGAACATAAAAATCTTATCTGATTGAGGATTAACAATCGCAAAGGGGGACAAACAGCAAATGTTAATGTGCCATGGGGAATATATATTTGTTTGGAGAGAGTTCATTGTTATGATGAATGAATAAAAGTACTTTGTCACATTATTGGAGCTTTTATTTCTTGATAAAATGTTTCTTTCATAATCTTTATAGCAATAATAAACTAAGCGCCATTAAAATGTATTACAGAATGTATTTTTCTTTAATAATCTCCTGCCGTTTTTTCTTTAAGGATTTAACTGTTGCTTTTCTTTTATGTATGGGATTGAAATGGTAGGAACAGAGGAAACGTTTGAATGCTTTAATTATATACTCTGCTTCAAGTTCTCACCATGCTGCACTTGTTAAAATCTTTGAGGCTTTCAGGCCAAGGGTCTTTGATCTAAAGATCGATACACAAGAGAACTCCTGTTTAGAGAAATCATTAGATAATCACTGCAAATAGGATTTATCTTAAGGTGACCATACATTAGGCCGATTTTATGTACAATCCAACATAGAATCCGATATTTCCATCGATTGGCTGAAAAATTGTACATTTTCCCATTCTTATCACACGACATTAGATCGTAAAATCGATCGTAATTACGATCGGGAAAGTCGGTTTTTAAGTCGATTGGTAAAATGATTGTAGTGTTTTCTAAAGTTCCGATTAAATGTGAATGTAATGAAACTTCACAATGGACGACATTCGACATTAATCACAAAACAAATTGAATGTCGAACAATATTTATTGTACATCTTGATACAATTAACATTGTACATCTGTCTATCAAAGTATCGGTTGGTTTAAGATCGTAATTACGATCGTAATAGTGTATGGCCACCTTTACAGTACACATACAGACAGGCTGCTTAGCAGTAGCCAAGCAGTCTGTTCTGAATTGTGGAGAGAGGGGGGACAGTCAAGAGACATCCCACAGAGTTTGAAAAAGACACCCATCACTCCCCAACATTGCTAAGTAATCTGGTAAGGTGGTATGCATAACGATGTTTGCCTCTACACACTTTAGATTAAAATGGGGTTGGCCACGCTTGTACAGAGCACAACATTTGTACAGACCATAAGATCTTTTCCATTTTCTCTCAACCAATTATATTTTTAGAGAATTTACCATATATACTCGCGTATAAGTTGAGGTTTTTATTCTTTTAAATGACCCAGAAATGTTAACCTCGGCTTATACTAGGGTCATTATAGAACTTACATGCAGAGACCGAAACAGTCACTAGAGGCGTCGTGAGCGCACACATACGCGCCTCCTTCAGCAGTGGTGACACCGTGCATGGTGGGCACGTGACCTGGCCAATCAATCGGTAAAAGCTGACACCACTGCGCACTTCTTCTTGCCGGCGCAGAAAGTCCACAACCCTTCTTGACTCTCCCTGACTACGCACACCCATGTCCTGGCAGCTAAATGGTTAACACTACACCATTCACTTTAGCAACTAACTGGTTAATTAACATCAGTCCTTAACAAGCAGTCACAGAGTTAATTAGCAATCACACTGCAAAAGACTCCATTCATCCACATATAAACTTATCTACAGGCTAACAGTTCTTTTAGAGCATCAAAGACAAAACTTATTACATTTTAGATTTAATATTCCAAAAGGTGGACAGGGCATATAATACAAAAATAAAATAAAATGGTTTTATAATAAAATGACATACAATAAGTACAACAGTTATAAAAAATAAAGAGGATAAAAATATTCACAGACCCTACTCACTTGAAGAAGTCCTGTATCTCGGGGCGGGAAGGAAATATTATCCATACACATTTAGCATGTCCCCTCAGTATGAACTGTACTGCCAGGTGGGTCCTCCCTGGTTTTGCCTTAAAGGTTGGCTGATATGGCTTAAGCACTTCCACCAGTTCTGTTTTCTGCCTTCCCGACAATTGGGGGTTGATTTACGTATCTGCAAAGGACGCTGCTTATTTGTGGATGTGAGTAAATAAACCAGAGGGTCAGCCCCCCCCTCATTAGTCAGACTGCAAACGGGCATAGCATAAGCAGCTCGTTCATGATGGGCCTTCATCATATTAACATGGAAGACCTTTTGTCTCTTGCCCTGGTCTCCCATAGCCAGACTTTCATTTCCACTTTGTAAACCTGTTCTAGGTCATACAACTGCTTTTGCATTACCTGGGCCTGTTTTAGGTTTTCTTGTGCTAACCCATGAGAGTTTGTAATTTTTCCTGGAAGTTAGTTACATAGTCAACCACAGAAGCTTCCATACCCACATTCTTCCCCTCCGAGGCCTCTCTGATTAAATCCAAAGCCCCACGGACCTTCCTCCCATATAGTAGTTCAAAGGGGGAAAATCCGTTGGATGCCTGGGGTACCTCTCTGTATGCAAACCGTAAATAGGTAAGATAACGTTCCCAATCTCTGCACATATTGGGATACCAGCCTCCCTAGGTCAGTACCCAGCAACACATTAGCTGCTGCGGCTTCCATTTCACGCTGGGCTTTACCAAATCCAGTTGAAATGCACGGTTTGCAGCTTCGATTTCCCTTGCACCTGCCACTCAGCTGCTGCGGCTTCCATTTCATGCTGTGCTTGTCGTTCAGCAGCTTCTCTCTCCTGATACTGCAAAATCAACTGAATAGCTGGGGGTCATCTGAACCCAACAATCCTTTTGCAAGGAAGAAGTGCAGCCTTCCTGCACAGTAGTATCCTAAGAAGATCCAAGGTTAACAGTCCTCTCTGGGATAGCTAAATCCACATCGCTTCCCGACTCAGTTGTGTAGTTCTGCTGGTCCTGGTCACTTTCCAACAATGCCCTTATCAGCATCTCCTTGGACTTGTCCAGGACATCAATACCTCTTTCCTCACAGAGGTTGATCAGGACCTCCTTGGTTTGTCTCTCATAAAAGGTTGTCATCCTCAGCTAACCTTGCCATATAAAAGATAGAAAAGAAAAACAGAGAAGGGGGGAAACTGTTTGTACGTATGTCTTTTAAAAATAAATGCTTTTCTTTAGTACAAGGGTTAAATAACTTAATCCAAGCACTAATGCTCTAATAAAAAATAATAGCATCAAAGACAAAACTTATTAAATTTTAGATTTAATATTCCAAAAGGTGGACAGTGCATATAATACAAAAATAAAAGAAAAATGGTGTTACAATAAAATGACATACAATAGGTACAACAGTTATATAAAATAAGAGGATAAAAATATTCACAGACCCTACTTACTAGAAGAAGCCCTGTGTCTCGGGGTGAGAAGGACATATGATCCATACACATTTAGCATGTCCCCTCAGTATGAACAAAGTTAAAGGGGCTACAAGGATTTTTAAGTCCATTGATGAACCATCCCCCTACTTAGCTATGCATGAAGTGGGAGCGTTCTGGAATGTCCAGATTTACGACTTGTCACAATCCTTCATTCCCCCTCAGTTAGGCAGATTCCGTATAACTTTAGATATGTACACTGTACTGGGATATATACCACATATTGCTCTCCTGTATTAATTATCAATTCCTTCAATACCAAACATGACCTGTGTGTAATACATATTTCCCAAGATATTAATAACTCCTCCTGACAATGGAATAAGGCCTCCATGTTGGGTATCATTTTAATGGGCCTACCTTCCCATTCACAAATATAATATTTCCATCTCACATATTCCAATACCAAAATACATTTATTTTACATGTATGGCTGTCCTTAAAATGACCTCTTAAGGTACCCACCAGACCTCTAGCTGTAGAGAATTCCAGATACACGGTTCTGCCCCACATTGTATGGAAAAGCAGATCAGGTTCCATGCTTCAATAACCCTAATATAACACTGGGGACTGTTTCCAGGGTGGAATTGGATTTTTATTGGTCCTTTGAAATAACTAATACCAATAGTTAACCCATTCTTGCCAAGTCACTACACACTTTCCTGACAGTCTGCACCTATGGTAATAAAGTAGGTAAGGGGGAAGAAGCAATCCCTGGGAAGCATTTAAATTAATTGTTAAGAACATGTGTCTGGGTTTAATAAGATTGAAGATGTGTTGAACCTTGACACTTATCTGGACTTTCCTGTCATTGGAGCTGTCACTGGAGCAGTGACACAGTGGAGCTGGTAAGAACAAGTGCTTCTACTTCTATGGGGGGTTTAGAGGTGGACAGTCATGGTCAGCTTATACTCGAGTCAATCAGTTTCATCAATTATCCATGTAAAAATAAGTACCTCGGCTTATACTTGGATCAACTTATATTTGAGTATATATGGTAAAATCAATCTATACTCACTTCTCGTTCTTCTAAGACAAGCACTGTTGGCTGTGAGTACTTGCAGAAAGCTTTATTTACTGAGTGTTCCTCCTAGGGGCTGGAATGTTCACTTCTACTTCCTAAACATCTGTAGATGAACACTAGCAAACACAGGGGTGGAGACCTAGTTTTGGTACTCACCCTGGATACTTTAAGGGGGGAGGGGGGGTTTGAGGGGTTAGTCAGAGGAGAGTATAATTCTTCTTTATTTTGCTGAACATTTGAGCGAAAAAAAGGACAAAGTGCTGTGTTTTACAAATAAAATCGGATTCCAGGGCGTAGTGACTTTCATGACTTCCATGTGTGGGGGCTCTAAATGTATTTTTGAGGGTCACGAATTTTAAAGAGAACAAAACATGGCAATACATAAAAAATGGTGTTAAAGAATAGAGATAAACGAAACTGGTGAGGATTATTTCGACTGCGGTTCTGCAGAAAAATTCCATTTAAACCCAATTGAATTGGAATTTGCAATTACAAATTTCAAGTATTCAATGGCATTTTTTGAATTTTTGTTTTTTGCAAATGTACAGGGAGATGTAATAAAAGTTCTTATTGTTAAAAATGGTGCTAATTTTGCCCCAACCAATCAGATGTTATCTACTATTTGA
This sequence comes from Hymenochirus boettgeri, assembly GCA_019447015.1. Lineage (NCBI taxonomy): Eukaryota > Metazoa > Chordata > Amphibia > Anura > Pipidae > Hymenochirus > Hymenochirus boettgeri. The sequence goes on along the minus strand of CM033469.1, from coordinate 78,365,356 downwards.
AAGCTAACATCTGATTGATTAGGGCAAAATTAGCACCATTTTTAATGTTAAGAAACTTTACTACATCTCCCTGGTAATTTTTTGATTTTTCGATACTTCCCGAGTTATGAAAACTTTGAAAACTCTGTTGGATCTGTGGATTCTGAAAACTGCCTGTTCTGAATCAAAACCAGGTTTCTAAACCAGGGATTATCGCTATTAAGGACAGAAAGGGAGGGAGGGAAAGTCTGTGACTAGTCTGGGAGAGACTTTTCTAGTAATGTGGAATGTCAAATAACTGAAAACATTTGCATTGTTACAATTTACACCTGTACCTTTTGCAGTATATATATTTTTTTTATCTTGATATGTTGTTTACATCTCTCTTTCTAGGATGAGTTTGACCCTTTCAAAAAAAGTGGAACCTCTAGACGGGGCCGGCGATAGAGCTCATTGGTCTAACCACAGACATTCTGCCAGCTTTGACCAACAAGAAGAAAGCCCAGCATAATACTAAAGACTCAAAAATACCCAGAGGGTAGTGTCCTTGGACATTATTAGATGGCCCCACAGTACTCTGATAAACAATTGTTTTGCCAGGAAGTTCTTCATGAATAGTTCCCTTATCTTTTGTTGTACATTTCTGTAGAAATACAGTAAAGCTTTAAGAAGGCAAATTGTAAAAAAAAAAAAAATCATTCTAGTCACAGATATATAAGAAATATATAGAAATATACCCTTGAAAGAAATCTCCTGTCTAAAACATGATTCCGTTCCTTAAAGTACAGACCAGGATTTAAACCGTGCATTATTGGACTTGACTTTATGCAGTTCCTAGCCCGAGATATATCTGTGGGATAGAATCTTTCACTACGCAGAATAATTGAATGTGGTGGGGGGGGGGGGGGCCTCATTTGTGAAAATCTCATTGAGCGGTCTCGAGCTCACTGAGCTAGAATAGGGGGCAGCACCTGCAGAGGGACTTCTGTACTAAACAATTTTAGCATCTATCTTTGGTTTGAGTTTGTAACATTAGGAATTGGAGAACAATCTGTTTTCAAGAATATCTAAACATATCTAATCAAAAGCTAAAACTAATTAAAACGTAATTTTTTATTACATCTGTATTTTGTGTTGTGTATTTGAGACTTACACTTACGAAATGTATTCTACGGTTTTAAACTCAAAGCCGCTATTTTCCAGAGGGTCAAGTTTTCGTGTCCTTCTTATTAACAAAACCATAACTGGAACAGGGAGGGGAGGACAGAACAGAAAAGGTTGATTTAATGTTTATTCTGATCATTGCTTTCTAACACTTTTATTGCAGGTTTCTGTAGGTGGTGGCGTAGAAATGTTGGTCATCCTTCACCTACCCAGTATAACTGCAAACAGCAGGAACCAAGGAATGCAGCCTCTAGTCTATTGCTAATGTCTCGGCAGTGCTGCTGCTTTACTAACCCATTGTAAGTGCTATTTAAAAGCATCAACCCATTCTAAATATATACATGAATGTCTAGTGCTTTCTTTGTTCGCGTAGTTCTGGACCCCCTGGTTTTAGAGGTTTTTAAGATTTCAGTTCCCCGCTTTTCCATCTGTGTTTTTATCATATTAAAAAGAAAAAGCACATTTGCATTTGGAATTAAGAGTTTAATTTTAACGCAGAGCTTAAGTCTCAACTGTATTATAGATACTGTGTAAATAAACTGTATATACTTTGTCAGTATTTAGAACTGCACCTTCTGAATAACGGTTTTAGGCTCCATATGTCTGTTTTGCAAACCTAACTTCAGTCCAGTTTGTAAGATCTGATGTAAGCCATTGTATGAAATGTTGTTTAATAGGTGTGTGAGAATAAGGTATTGTATTGTAAGTGTGAGCTTGTCTGGGTAGGGTTCCTTTGTAATGTAACTTGACTTTCCTTATGCCAGATATGCACAGTGTAGTCTGGTCAATATTTCAACCTGACTGACCTGTCGCCATTATTGACCCAGTTGGCCAGGCCAAAATACGGTTGGTTATGTGAAAATCACGACAGAACATGTCCATAGAAGAACGTGCCCCAACAAATCAGATCTTATCTAACATTTGAAAGCTAACATCTGATTAGTTGGGGCAAAATTAGCTCCATTTTTAACAATCAGAACTTTTATTGAATAACCCTGTATATATTCTTTTGTTGTGTGGACATACAGGGAGATTCAATAAAAGTTCTTATAGTTTAAAATGGTGCTAATTGTGTCCCAACCAATCTGATCTTATTTAACATTTGAAAGCTAACATCTGATTGGTTGGGGCAAAATTAGCACCATTTTAAATGACAAGAACTTTTATTGAATAACCCTGATAGTATTTTAATTTCCCCAAATCTTGGTGAACTCTGAAGACGTTTTAGGACTAGATTATATCAATGTTTGAATATTTATCCCATTTTATACCCTATACTGTGGTGCACCATTTCAATTATTAATTGTGATTTTGTGTATTGTATAACTTTTTAATGTATATCTAAATATCTAAAATAATGTTTTTTTTATTAATTTTTACCTCTGTGTACTTGCTGTGGTTGGAGCACCATATATGTGGGTACTTTTTCTCGTCTTTTGTTCAGTTGCATATCTTATTATGCCCATTTGTCCCTCCAGAAAAAAAGAATTTAAAAAAGATTTATAAATTATTTTTCTCATATTGTGGATTGGAAAAATCGATGTCATTTCATTTGGGAGTGTAACTGATCTGATTGATCCAATGATATTTCACTGATTTGTTTTTACTAATGCTTTATACATTCCACCCACCAAGATACATATGAGTGCTTGTGAATAAAGACTTGGCAACAGGACTTAGGTGAATGTGTCAATGTCCAGTGTTGTATATATCTAGCATAGTGACGGCTGTTAGTGCAGATTTTACAATAACATGTTCCAGTGAATCATGCATTATGCTTAGAATTTTTGCCAGTGTATTTCTTGCATTATTGTTGTGAGACTGTCCCTTTTAAAGGGCATGTTCACGCTTAAAACAAAAAACTGGTCAATTTACTATTACCAACCCCAACTGATAAATCTTGCCCTTTATTACCTGCATTACTAACCAGATGTTAAAGGATAATTATTGTCCCCATTCTGGCGTCTGAGTTCTGAGTAAGCTGGTGTCTCTCTCCATGCAGTCAATCAAGACTGACAACGGACATCACAACCAATGATTGACTGCTGTTTCACCTGCTGCCTCCTCTGCACATGCTCAAGCTTATAAAAAGTTCATTTAGCAGAGGGAGGAGGCAGACACTTTTGCTAGAACTTATCATTAAATATCTGGTTACAAATCCATGTAAAAACTAGTAAAAATAGCAGTTAGGGTTGCGGGCAGATAACTGACAAGTCACCAGTTTTTTGTTTTAAGGTTGGACATGCCTTTTAAATCTGTGGAGGGTGGGGGGGGGGGTTCTTCCATAGAATAAATCATGACAGTCTAATTAAATGTCTTACTTTATATCTGTGATAGGAGCCAAAAGTGGAAACCCATTAGCATATTTACAATATCTTGTATGGTTTATAGACAATGGCATTAGATTTCCAGTGATAAATGTTTATTGCAGCATTGATGTAACTGACGTCTAGCGACCTCTGGAGAACACCCTTGTCTTTAGTTATTAATGTCTTTTTATTATTCTGTTCCTTTTCAATTCAGTTCAATGTCGATTTGGGTGATGTAGTCATTGTTACATCTGATTGGAATGAATATTGTATAAATAAAGGAATAACCATCATGTTATCCCACTAGTAGCATTGGGTTTGGATAGTGAATAGTCACTATTCTCCTGTGTGGTAGGATTTTTAGGATTTTTTTTAAAGCCTAAAACCCTCGACTTATACTCGAGTATATACGGTACATAGCCACAACCCTTCCAAATGAATAACAGTGCCGGCAAACCCGCTCAAAGATTAAGGTGGCCAAACACACCTTTTTAGCAAAATATCTATGGTGTTTGCTGAACATCCGTCATGTGTATGGATAGGTTACTATGCTAACAAACTACCACCGTCTGCCTCATAACCAGAAAATTTCCATCGGATCATTTTCTGTTCCCTATAATACAGTATAAGAAGCGAATAACCTTGTTTCCTTCAATATAAAGTATATACGGAATAATTGATCCTGTCTATGCCCGCACTGGCAAACACATGATCCAATTCCATCGGAATCAAATCTTTGGTTTGCGACTAAGGATGCATGTGTCTGGAAATCTTTTGCATATCAAATAAGAAAATAACTAAAAAGGGAAATTTGTGCCTGATGGGGAACTTAACATGGTACTAAAAGTTTGTAGTGTAAAACTTTAAAGGGCGTGTCCACCCCTCTTAGAAACCCCCCCCCCCCAAACCCAGGTTCCGTTCTACTCATATTTACTAATGCACGAGCAGCAGTGGCTCGTTCAGTAATGGGCATCAGCCATTGGCCATAATGTCACAGCCATGACCAGGAAGTAGCTGGAAACCACGCTGATGGATCGTGGGTTTGTAATGTTCTTTACACAGTCTAGGAGCATCCTTAGTAAATTTAAGTAAAACGGAACCTGGGATTTGGGGGTGTAATGTTACATGCTCAATTTTTGTAAAAGGGGTGAACTTGCCCTTATGGCAATGCATAAGGCCATTTAAACCTTATAATTCATTCTTATTAAATACATGCTCATTTTAATGAAAAAACAAAGAACCTGAAAGTCCTATAGATTACCAGGATATTGATCTATCATTAAACAGTCAGGTATCAAGGTTTATAAGGATCCAAAGACTAAAGTGTCTTTCCTTCTCTCCCTCTTCCAGAGTGAGACAGACATGTTCAGTATGCTTCATGTATGGAGAAGGATTGAGACTCCAATCAGCAATGTTGTATCTCTCTTTACTAAGGGAGGAGTGAAAAGTAACTGCAGGGCTGCTGTACTGAAAGATCAATTAGACATTACACATGTTTATGTTTAGGTAAGAACGTGGCCACCATCGGAGCAAAGTGGGAACAACACAGGAGCTCTGTTCCTAGATGGAGAGGATGGAGAGGAGAAAGGGTGTGTGTGCTTCTTTGATTTCCTTGTGTCTGCTGTATGCAGGGCCATCAGGGTGTACCTCCGGTTCTTTACCCAGTGTACTCAGCCCTCAAGTTCGTTAGTCAGTGTTAGTCAGCCCTCCAGTTCATTAGAGTGTTGTCAGCCCTCCAGTTTATCAGTCTGTTACTGTAATCTTAAAGGGTAGGTAAACAAACAAGAAGTTTGAATGAATGTTTGAATGAATGTAACAGGAGCCAGTGGTGGATCGCACTTGCGGGTAAGTTTTCTATCTTAGTTCCTGGCTCCTGTTACATTAGTTTGAATTAATGCAAAACAGAATAGTTCACTTTCTGAGTGAACTAATACTTTAAGCACATCATACGCTTGAAAATACTGCAGGTAACAATGTAAAACGGGACAAATGAAGATAAGGATGCACACGCAGAAGTAGTCTACCCAAATTTATTGCGACATGGTTCAGACTACACAGGTTCCTTTATCAAGCAATTCAATTGCAATAAATGTGGCTTTTTGCAGAATACTTCTGCGTGGCTTCCCCTTCATTTCTTAGGTTTGTTCAATGTAAAATGTGAATAATGGTCTATTAAGGCAGATCGTTATTGCATGCGATTCTTGTGCGTTTTGCTTTTGCGCGTGTGATTTTGTCGTTTTCCGTTATGGAAACCCATGCCATAACGCACCAAAAATGGTGAACGCATGCGTTACCAAACGCAAACGGATGCACAATCGCATCGGAAATAGCGGGAATTTTTGTGTTCCCGTAATTTCCATTTTAGTGCAAAACGCGTGTGCTAGTGTGGCCTAGCCCTAAATGGGTAAATTAAATGGATGTGCACCGCATCTCTTCTCCCCATGTGTCCCGCTTTAAAATATTGCAAGATATGCGTGTCTGAGTTAGTGGGTGTTAAGGGAGCCCCAGAAATATATCCAGTATGGGGCCCAGAAAGTTTGATGGCAGCCGTGGGTAAGAATCAAACAAGCAATACATTTTAACAAGCCGCTATATATATATGGATATATATCCACAATCTAGATTTCTCCCCTGTATTTCAGTATGACACCTGTTGTTAGAAAATTGCAGAGAATGACAGGCTGACAGTTTATCTTCTTTTACGGAAGCCGAGGATTTAACCTCCCTGACCATAAAGTTATTAGTTGACAGGGGATTCAGCGTCTCAGACAATTTGAAATTCCTCCAGTTAGAGATTCAGTGGCCCTCTTGCTACCCGGATAAACGGTGCCTGCATGCAGCCTTCTGTTAGGTAATTGGGATACAATGCATTGCAGTTGCACAGTTCAGCATTATAAAGTAGCACGTATTATCAGTAAAATGGAAATCACTGAAAGGCAATCGGCAAAGTATTTTCTAATAAGCTGGAATCCATTCAGTTTAATGCCTGTGTATTTTCTGGAAATGACGATTTACATTTTATGATTTTCTTGGCTTTGTTCTGTTGTGAAATCTGAGCTTCATTAAACTGTAGTCTTCATTTGCGGCTTTTCAGAGGTGTAAATGACCAATTATATTGTTGGGTTTGACGTATCCCTTTAAAAGAAGACATTTAGGAAGTGACCTGACTGCTTTACAGAAACTTTAGGAACCACTGAAAGTTTCTAAGGTAAAAGCTTGATCAGCACTTTCTAGTCTAGAAATTAGAAATATAATTCAGCCTGTAGATCAATGTTAAATTGCAGGGACACTTTTAGAGCAGGGCATGCTGGGAACTTGCTTTAAAGGGTTCTTGTAAATGCAGCAGTAGCTAAACTGTGGGCTTCCATTTTTAACCTTAAGGGCATGCCAGTTAGCACAACAATTCTACAGTATGTTAATATGTATAAATGTAAGACTTTCAATATTGTGCTTTCTAAAATGCAACCTACTTTGCAAGTACTGTGGATTTTATTAAAGGGTAACCCCAGCCGAAAAAAAGGGTTTTTTTTTACCCCCTCCCCCATCACTATCAGAAATGGACTATGAAGTGCATCAGTGGTTGGAATACATTACATAATTATACACATATCCTGCATACAACTAGTCTTTTTTTGTGATACAGTGACATATTTTTGTTTGCACATCACTGAAAACTGGATTCCAGTCACAAAACAGATTTCTCTGTACATATCACTATAGATTAGAAGAGTTACTTTAACCCTTTCCCTGCCACAGATCGTATATTCACGATCTGTGCAGAGAAGGCTTTAACTGCCACAGATCGTGAATATACGATCTGTGGCTTCCCCCCTCCAAAAAAATTTTTCCCCCCTGCTAGGGCCGATCGGGGGGCAGCATTCAACTGCCCCCCTAGTCCCCTCGATCCCCCCTCGGTTTCGTCCAAATCCGAGGGGGGGATCAGGAGATATCCTACATTGAAGTTTTCCCTACCTTGAAGCTGCCGGTCCGGAGGAGGAAGCTGAATGGGAGACCCCGGTGACATCACAGAACTTCCTCCTTCACCGGGGTCTTCCCATATGGAGGTACACTGCTGCCCCCGGTGGTCCAGTGGAGGTACTGCAGCATGATCTATGGAGATCATGCTGCAGTCCCTAAGTATAGAAAAAGCTGTCAAGCTAACAGCTTTTCTATACATTTTGTGAATGGAACTCAAAGTTCCATTCACAAATAGGATTTTTTCTAAGTCTTTGCTACTTAGCGAAGACTTAGAAAAAAAATGGGGACAGAGATCAAAATTTGGTGATCACTTCTGATCACCAAATTATTGATCTTTGCCAATGAATGAAAAATCACTTCCTGGAAAATGATTTCCGGGAAGTGATTTTTCTGATCGGATTTCGAATTAGAAAACGGGCATTTATGCCCGTATTCCAAGTTCGGTATCATTCCCTAAGATGATCTGATGATCATCTTTGGGAATGATCGGGGAAAAAATGGGGAAATACACACAAAAAAATTCTTAAAGTGATACACACACCCTTTTTTTTTTTTTACCCTAAAACTATAAATTAGAAAAAAAGTTGTCTTCTCCAAGCTCCCCAATGTCCCCAGTGATATCGGTAAAGTAAACGCGGATACTTATTTGTACGATTTCAAGGGAAACTAAGCCTATTTTTTAGAAGGAAATTTTGCAGAGGTACCAAATAAAGACCGTATTGAATTTTTAGGATCAGTAAAGTGTGCAAAAACGTGTGTGACTCTCCATACTAACCGATTTCACTAAAATACCACTAAAAGGGGGAGAGTGTGTGTGTGGGGGGTGGGTTGTGGCGTTTTTAAAAATTTTTCTTGTAACTGCACTTCTAAATGCGTCCCATTTGAGCTAGTTGGTGGCCTCGTCTCTGTTTGCACCCACGCAAATGGCACACCGTTTGATTCAGGACATGTGGGAGATTGCTATTTAGTGGGTTTTTTTGCTTGTCAAGTGGGTTTAGGTAGGATTTCAACCCTTGAATCATCTTATTTTATTTTTCACAAAATCTCGTAAAAACACAGAGTTCTTTGGATCGCTGGGTCTGGAATTCTTCATGCATGTATGAAAGCATGGCACCGTAACGTAGCTGAAGGTGTGTAGATTCCAAAAATATATAGTTTGTGGGGGGAATTTCCATGTTTCGGGACTGTTTCCTTAGAAAAAGGGTAAGCTGTTCAAATTACAGAGCACTTTGATTTTTTCTTGTAATTGCATTTGTGCATGCGTCCCATTTGAGCTAGTTGGTGGCCACGTCTCTGTGTGCATCCACGCATATGGCATACCGTTTGATTCAGAACATGTGGGAGATTGATATTTAGTTGGGGGTTTTATTTGTGGGGGGCATTTCAAAGTTTTGGGGCTGTTTGAAATTACAGAGCACTTTGATATTTTTCTTGTAATTACACTGGTGCATGCGTCCCATTTGAGCTAGTTGGTGGTCACGCCCCTGTGTGCATCCACGCATATGGCATACCGTTTGATTCAGGGCATTTGGAAGATTGATAATTGACAAGTTTTTTTTACATGACATGGAAATTTGCCATGATTTTTAACTTTGAATTGTATTTTTATAAATTTTTCCTGAAAATCTGGTAAGAAAGCGAAATTGTACACAAAACTGCACCCACACCATTGGTGGTATGCATAAAAGAATCACACCATTGTGTAGCTGAAGGTGTGTAGAGTCCAAGAATATATAGTTTTGGGGGGTATTTCTAATATAGAGGGGTGTTTAGTCTGACAAATCTGAAAAGTTGCTGTAATTGGGCCACTGTTCATTGGCTCACTTTGTGGCTAGTTGATTCCACGTCTGCGTGTGGAACCATACATAGGGCATACCGTTTGATTCAGGACATTTGGGAGATTGATATTTGGTAATTTTTTTTTACATTACTTGGGATTTTGGCATGATTTCTACCTTTGAGAGTGTTTTTTTTAAAATTTTTTAGAAAATCTGCTAAAACTGTGAACTTCTACGAAGAACTGCGCCCACACCATTGATGGTACGAATGAACAAACTACAGAATTTCGTAGATAAAGGTGTGTGGATTCGAGAAATATATGGTTTGTGGGGGTTGTTTTGTGGGGAAAAATTGCAGACTGTTCAAATTCAGATTTGACTGAATATTTTTGCTGTTTCTGAGCCATTGTGCATTGTTTCACTTTGTGTCTTTTGGCTTCCACGTCCACGTGTGTAACCACACATATGGCATACCGTTTGATTCAGGACATTTGGGAGATTGATATTTAGTAGCTTTTTTTTACATTCCATGGGGTTTTGGCATGATTTCTACCTTTTGAAGTTGTTTTTGTTCATTTTTTCAGACAAATGCGAATTTCTACGAAGAACTGCGCCCACACCATTCATGGTATGAATGAACAAACTACAGCGTTACGTAGCTGAAGGTATGTAGATTCTGAGAATATATAGTTTTGTGGGGGTATTTCCAAGTTAGAGGGGTGTTCAGTTTGAAAAATCTGGGAAAATGCTGTTATTGGCTCACTGCGCATTGTTTTACATTTTGACTAGTCGCTTCCACGTCCGTGTGTGTAACCACACATATGGCATACCATTTGATTCAGGACATTTAGGAGATTGATATTTGGTAAGTTTTTTTTACATTACATGGGGTTTTGGTGTGATTTTGTAACTTTGAAATGTATTTTTCTCTATTTTTCCAGAAAATTGTGTAGAAATGCGAAATTCTATGAAGAACTGCGCCCACACCATTGATGGTATAAATGAACGAACTACAGTGCTACATAGCTGAAGGTGTTTAGATTTCAGGAATATATAGTTTGTGGGGGGTATTTCTGAGTTATCAGGGTGTTTTGTGGAAAAAACTGCAGACTGTCCAAATTCGGAGTTGGCTAAATATTTTCGCTGTTTCTCAACCATCATACATTGTCTCACATCGTGGCTTTTCGCTTCCACGTCCGCATGTGTAACCACACATATGGCATACCGTTTGATTCAGGACATTTGGGAGATTGATATTTAGTAACTTTTTTTTACATTCCGTCAGGTTTTGGCATGATTTCTACCTTTTGAAGTTGTTTTTTGTTCATTTTTTCAGAAAAGTGCGAACTTCTACGAAGAACTGCGCCCACACCATTGATGGTATGAATGAACGAACTACAGTGCTACATAGCTGAAGGTGTTTAGATTTCAGGAATATATAGTTTGTGGGGGTTATTTCTGAGTTACGGGGGTGTTTTGTGGAAAAAACTGCAGACTGTCCAAATTCGGAGTTGGCTAAATATTTTCGCTTTTTCTGAGCCATCGTGCATTGTCTCACTTTGTGGCTTTTCGCTTCCACGTCCACATGTGTAACCACACATATGGCATACCGTTTGATTCAGGACATTTGGGAGATTGATATTTAGTAACTTTTTTTTAGATTCCATGAGGTTTTGGCATGATTTTTACCTTTTGAAGTTGTTTTATGTTCGTTTTTTCAGACAAATGCGAACTTCTACAAAGAACTGCGCCCACACCATTGATGGTATGAATGAACAAACTACAGCGTTACATAGCTGAAGGTGTGTAGATTTCAGGAATATATAGTTTGTGGGGGTTATTTCTAAGTTACGGGGGTGTTTTGTGGAAAAACTGCAGACTGTCCAAATTCGGAGTTGGCTAAATATTTTCGCCGTTTCTGAGCCATCGTGCATTGTCTCACTTTGTGGCTTTTCGCTTCCACGTCTGCGTGTGTTACCACACATATGGCATACCGTTTGATTCAGGACATTTGGGAGATTGATATTTAGTAACTTTTTTTTACATTCCATGGGGTTTTGGCATGATTTCGACCTTTTTGAACGCTGTTTGATGTTCATTTTTTTTGAAAATCTGGTAAAAGTGCAAATTTCTACGAAGAACTGCGCCCACACCATTGATGATATGAATGAACGAACTACGGCGTTACATAGCTGAAGGTGTATAGATTTCAGGAGTATATAGTTTGTGGGGGGTATTTTTGAGTTGGGGGGGTGTTTCGTGGAAAAACTGCAGACTGTTCAAATACAAAACTGGCTAATTTTTTTTTTGCTGCTACTGACATTTGGCACTGGTCATGCTCTGGGTTAGTTGGTAGCCATGTCTCTGGGTACACCCATGAATGTGGCATACCGTTTTATTCGGGAGGGGTTAGGCTTTCATATTTGAGATGCGTTTGAACTTTCCTCCACAGTTTTTAGCTGAAATTCGCATTTGATTTTGTCTCTGATTTTACAGTTGAGGAAAAAAAGGAAAATGTGAGAAAGTAACTTACAATTTGACGAAGAGCTGCGTCCGGGTACCTGCATTTTGATCGAAACTAACCTCACTCGTAAAATCCTGCGAGTGTGTAGTTTCTAAAAATATCTCACTTGTGGGGATAGTTTAGATAATTTGGTAGATATTCTATGTTAACTGTTAGTAGTGGTTACACATTTTAATTTGGTGTAATATTCTAGGAGGTGCAGTTTTAGTTTGGGGGGTTCTCCTGTACAGGAAAAGTCGGGTACCTACATATATCTGGTATCGTTGTACTCGGGAGTATCTGAGCTTTTAGAAACAGTAAGATTTTTGTGCGTAACCTTAAGATAACTATAAGTAAAAATGGGAAAAATCCATGAAAATTTGCAAATTTTTCATTTTTTTTACATATTTTACCCATAATTCCAGTAAAATTTCCAGAAAAGTTACAAAATTCTGTTACCATGTTAAAGTACACTTTGTGCTGAAAAAAACAATGTATAATATTCCTGATTTACTGCAAGGTTTCCTACTGTAAAATTAGTCTAAAGCGATTAAGGGCAAAATCCTGAAAATTCTTCTGGCAGTTAACGCAAAAAAAAATGAAAATCTCCTGGCAGTGAAAGGGTTAAAGTTATTTGTTTACACTTTTATTTGCTATTATTTGTTTACACTTGCAGACCATAAGCTTGTGAAGGTTCTCATTCATCCAGGTCATGGTATATCTGTTGTATTCAATTAGATCAACTGGACTTGAAGTTTAGTTCTTCAGAATGACTTGTACAAGAATCTGTGGCAATTATGTACCCTGGAAAATCCCAATTAGCATATCCCAGCCAAGTGTTAAGGGCGTGATTGGATAGTGGCTAAGAGGTGTTATAGGAACGCCCAGAGTAAGGTGTCAAAACAGCATTGTACATGGCAGACAGTTGGTTTCGAACCCCCCCACCTCTATTTAGGCTTGGTTTCTTTATTTTCCCATAAATGGCCTCCATAACACCTCTCTTGAACCAGTAACTTTCCTTTGCCAAGATGTTGACATTACAATCTTCAAAGGTATGTCCTTTATCCTTAAGATGCAGGTACACGGCTGAGTCCTGACCTGAGGAACTGGCTCTTCTGTGCTGGGCCATATGTTGATGCAGTTGCTGTTTGTTCTCCCCCACATAGAAATCAGAGCAATCTTCTCTGCACTGCGTATATGATGTTGCTTTTCTTGTGTTTGGGTATTGGGTCTTTCAGATGTAGACCATAAATATTTTTTTGAAGCCAAATTGCTGTTCTTTCTATTTCTTCTATTTTATTCCACCCATCTTTGGACTGTGTCTCCTCCCACAGTTTTTGCGCTAGAGGCATAAAATTCAGTACAGAAGTGCGGGGCATATGAGAGAATTGTGTTAATGAATCCATAAAATTGTTTGAGTTATCAGTGAATTTACCAGCATTTTCTGCCAATTCACTTGACTTGACATTTAATTTATCTGTAGCACACATAATCAAGGCTTGATACCTCTCTTGATTAAAATTACCTGTGTATCATACATAATCAAGCCTGATTACCTATCTTGATTAATTGTACCTGTGTAGCATACATAATCAAGCCTGATTACCTCTCTTGATTAAATGTACCTGTGTAGCACACATAAGCAAGCCTGGTTACCTCTCTTGATTAATTGTACCTGTGTAGAACACATAATCAAGCCTGATTACCTCTCTTGATTAATTGTACCGGTGTAGCACACATAATCAAGCCTGATTACCTCTCTTAATTAGTTGTACCTGTGTAGCACACATAATCAAGCCTGATTACCTCTCTTGATTAACTGTAACCTATGTAGCACACAGAATTAAGCCTGATTACCTCTTTTGATTAAACTTACCTGTGTAGCATACATAATCAAGCCTGATTACCTCTCTTAATTAATTGGACCTGTGTAGCACATAATCAGCCTGATTACCTCTCTTGATTAATTGTACATGTGCAGCACACATAATCAAGCCTAATTACCTCTCTTGATTAAACTTACCTGTGTAACACACATAATCAGGGCTGATTACCTCTCTTGATTAATTGTACCTGTGTAGCACACATAATCAAGCCTGGTTACCTCTCTTGATTAATTGTACCTGTGTAGCATATATAATCAAGCCTGATTACCTCTTGATTAATTGTAACTGTGTAGCACACATAATCAAGCCTGGTTACCTCTCTTGATTAATTGTACCTGTGTAGCATATATAATCAAGCCTGATTACCTCTTGATTAATTGTACCTGTGTAGCACACATAATCAAGCCTGGTTACCTCTCTTGATTAATTGTACCTGTGTAGCATATATAATCAAGCCTGATTACCTCTTGATTAATTGTACCTGTGTACATACATAATCAAGACTGATTACCTCTCGATTAAACTTACCTGTGTAACACACATAATCCAGGATGATTAACTCTATTGATTAATTGTACCTGTGTAGCACACCTAATCAAGTCCGATTACCTCTCTTGATCATTGTACCTGTGTAGTATACATAATCAGCCTGATTACCTTCTTTGATTAAATTTACCTGTGTAGCACACATAAGCAAGCCTGGTTACCTCTCTTGATTAATTGTACCTGTGTAGCACACATAATCAAGCCTGATTACCTCTCTTGATTAAACTTACCTGTGTAACACACATAATCAAGGCTGATTACCTCTCGATTAAACTTACCTGTGTAACACACATAATCCAGGATGATTACCTTTCTTGATTAATTGTACCTGTGTAGCACACCTAATCAAGTCCGATTACCTCTCTTGATCAATTGTACCTGTGTAGTATACATAATCAAGCCTGATTACCTTTCTTGATTAAATTTACCTGTGTAGCACACATAAGCAAGCCTGGTTACCTCTCTTGATTAATTGTACCTGTGTAGCACACATAATCAAGCCTGATTACCTCTCTTAATTAATTGTACCTGTGTAGCACACATAATCAAGCCTGATTACCTCTCTTGATTAACTGTACCTATGTAGCACACAGAATTAAGCCTGATTACCTCTTTTGATTAAACTTACCTGTGTAACACACATAATCAAGGCTGATTACCTCTTGATTAATTGTACCTGTGTAGCACCATAATCAAGCCTGATTACCTCTCCTGATTAATTGTACCTGTGTAGCATATATAATCAAGCCTGATTACCTCTCCTGATTAATTGTACCTGTGTAGCACACATAATCAAGGCTGATTACCTCTCGATTAAATATACCTGTGTGCACACATAATCAAGCCTGATTACCTCTCCTGATTAATTGTACCTGTGTAGCACACATAATCAAGGCTGATTACCTCTCGATTAAATATACCTGTGTAGCATACATAATCAAGCCTGATTACCTTTCTTGATTAATTGTACCTGTGTATCATACATAATCAAGGCTGATTACCTCTCTTGATTAATTGTACCTGTGTAGCACACATAATCTAGCCTGATTACCTCTCTTGATTAAATGTACCTGTTTAGCACACATAATCAAGCCTGAGTACCTCATAATTGATAGATAAAAGTTTATAGTTAGGCTAGATCTGTTGTATTCAATTAGATCAACTGGACTTGAAGTTTAGTTCTTGAAAGAACTAAACTTCAAGTCCAGTTGATCTAATTGAATACAACAGATATACCATGACCTGGATGAATGAGAACCTTCACAAGCATAGTTAGGCTAGGTACACATGGGCAAATTTTTCACTACAAGCTAGTCAGCTAGTCAGCCGGGATGAATCACTGGGGGATCAGCTGTGATTTTCCAGCATGCCCATTATCTGATCCAGGCAAACGGGTGACCGACATCAGTCGACACCGCCGGGTGAAATCAGCACCAATTTTTCGACCAACCGATACACGGAAATATCTGTCAGTTTGGCCGAAATATCTGCTTGTGTGTACTCAGCCTGAAACTTTCCCTTTCTAGTTAACATTTTCCTGCTGGCCCCCTGTAGATCTAGGGATATTGCAGGAGAAGCGGGACGGGAAGTTTTATTTTGTCCTGCACATTCCGTGAATTTTATAAATTATGAAAGTTGTAGGAATACTGTATACATCCTTATCTGGGTTTCCATTACATACATACATAGATTAAGACATGCCTCATCACACATTTTAAATGTGTTGTAAACACCCTGAACCATTATTGGCAAAGCCAGGCTTGTTTCTCCAGTGACATAACCTTGACGTACCAATTAGCAGGTACATAATGATGTCATACAGAGTGTGACAGCATGGTGGATGTCGAAGTGAATCACCGGAGCCAGTTGATGAATGAGACTCTCTTTTTTAAAAGGACGAACCAAATCTAATGTAGACAAACTAAGGGAGACAATATAAAGGGAGAATTAGAAAATCCTGATGTCCGTCATAATCTTTAACTTGATAACAGCTCTACTCTCCACATTGAAGAATGGGGATGAGTCATAAGTGCTATATGTGTTAGTGTTGTCTCATTGAAGGGCTGTTGAGATGTGAGATCCCTATCTTAATGCCTTTAATTACCGTATAGTCCCTTTCTTTGCATGAGATGAGCAAAACCATGATTGCTAAAGATATGTAAAAGCAAGAGACTGTCCTTTTAGAGGGTTTACGATACAGAGGGATCACTTTGTAACAGAATCTATTGAATGGTTTGGTTCTGGTGTTGTCCTACATATTGTGTTTGGGTTGCTGGAGTGTATGTGATTTGAACTGTACGTTGATCTTGTCATACAATATAAATGATTCTTGTTTAGATCTGATATATTGTCCAAAGAAGATCTACATCGGGGCTGTCCTACCTGCAGCACTCCAGCTATTTACACTTTGACTCCCAACATTAAGTGCAGCCATGCTGTGCTGGAAATTGTAGTTTTAAAACATGGCTACAGGTTGGGCATCTACATTAGCGAGATGCAGGTGACCCCATAATGGTTTTAATGGAAAGGAAATGCTACAGGATCAGCGTGTATTTATAGCTGCTCTAATTGATGGAGTAACAGACATATTAGATGTATTAGGTACTTAGTAATACTAATCAGTAAAACTGTTCTCCCCTTACTGGATAAAACTGCATCAAACTTTCTTATTCTCATTTTCTTCTCATTGCAATAAGTTATTAAAGTTTCTTAACTATCCTAATGTTTACCAGCTGGTGTGTCCTCCATCAAATGTCAGAATTTAATTCCATCCTGGAGTCGCGTGGTCCCATGACTCCAATGGTTTGGTAAGACATTCATGCTTTTGTTAAGGCCCAACATCCACTTTGACCATGACTTTGACCAGAAATGCCACCTCATTGATATTGCTTCTCTAATACAAGTATCTTACATTTCTTCTCTGTGTTGGTAAAATGTAAAAAGTCTGCCTTTAACATTACCCTTTAATAGTAAGTCTAGTGTATTCTGTTCCCCTCATGGTATTTTCATTGCTCAAATCCGTCTTATACCTCTAATTCCTTTCAAAGCCCTTCACTTGTACTCACTTGGTGCAGAATATTTGAAATGACTCCTGAACACATCCTTTACTCCATCTTGTCGTCATTATTGTGCAGTCTGCCATTTTCATCTGAAATTCATTCTGCCTTGTCAAACTGCCCTTTGGCCTTTAATTTCAATTTCTCACCTGGCCTCTATGAATGTGAACTTTGAAAGATGGACACCTTAGTGCCACTCTGATAATTGCTGCACTTTTCACCGTCTTCAGCACCCCCCCCCCAGTATCCAATTGGATTTGAAGATCTTAATGGAAATAAAATGGTTTTTGGTGTCCATATTCCTCCTACAAGAATAAAACATATTGAACTCAATATCTCTTATCTACAATGAATCATTTGCAAAAATATCTGTATGGAATGCAAGATGTTCCCAAAATGACATTTAAACACGATCGCCCTTATATCATACCCACCTAATGAAAGAATTGACATCATAGAAACTGAAATATATCAGCCTCATTTACTATGAACAACTCTTGAAACTGAGGCTGAATGTCTGCTTTGTAATTGTGTATACAGCAACTAATGTCATAAAGATATATCACTTTTTATACTGTTATCGTTGTATAAACCATCAAGTTTCACCTTATTTCCACCCTGATTCTTAAGTCTTTACACACGTCTGACCCATGACGCCCGAGCGTGTGCACACGCGTGCAAACAGCTATTTCGGGTTGATAATTGCACAATGATTGCCAAAGCAGATCAACGAACGATGCCCAGGGGAATTATACACATGTGTGATTATCACCCAAGCGGTGTTTGCCACGTGTGTTTTGCTCGGGGGCATTCATCAGACATGTGTACGGACCTTTACTTGCATTTTTTATCTAGACCAGGGTGGGCATTTTTTATCCCAGGGGGGCCCATTAGCAACTGGGACTGTTGTAGAACTCAGTGCACCTCAACATTAATTAG
Source organism: Hymenochirus boettgeri (assembly GCA_019447015.1). Classification (NCBI taxonomy): domain Eukaryota; kingdom Metazoa; phylum Chordata; class Amphibia; order Anura; family Pipidae; genus Hymenochirus; species Hymenochirus boettgeri. The sequence continues at coordinate 78,347,218 of CM033469.1, read as the reverse complement.
ATCTTATTGTAACATCAATAAATGTTACAATTATTTTAAAGACATTAAATAATATCCTGGGTTAATTCTTATGTATAAATGTCCTATTTTATGGCTATTAGCTGCTGCAGATACTGGGTAACAACCATTTTTAACACTGACCAGTAGGTGTTTCATATTTTTAGATCCATTCACCAATTTTAATAAAAAAAGAATGAAAAGAAATAAAACAAAAATTAAATAATTTACCAACCAGAGCCAACATTTAAAACAAAGGTACCGGGGGCAGGGAGGTAGGATTGGTAAGTGCCAGCACAAAAAAGTGCTTCATCACTATCTTTAATACGGAAAGTCCAGGACTGACCTGGCAGATAAAAATATATGTGCTGTAGCTCCTCAACGAAACAATATTGGAAGTAAGGAATAATCAATCCGACCTCCTTGCCTTGGGTACTTTTATGTACATTTTTAAACGTACATTCTTAGAGTAACAGTGTAGGTCAGTTGTAATAGGGAAATTTTGTGATTGGGTGTCAAACTCAATCACATAAGGGGCCAAAATCAAAAGACAGGCTAAGTGTTGGGCCACTAACTTTTTTTTTTAAAGATACTTAGCGGGTCCAGGATTGGGACTCTGTCACGCTTGTGCCTATGTGCTGGACCTGGCCAGGGAAAGGGTGTGAAAGACACTGTTTTGGACTTGGACCTCTGCCTATGGCGCGTAATATAGGGATAATACGCTACCTACAGTGTAATATAAGGATATTACGCCACCGAGGAGTTCCCTGACCATATAAAAACATGAGGCCATTAGGCCAAGTGTTTTTATAGAGGTCAGGGAACTCTGAGGTGAAGTAATATCTGTATATTATTCTGTAGGTAGCGTATTATTCCATATAATACATAAGGTCAAAAAGAAAAATCCAGCACAGGCACTCTGTCCCCCCTCCCTGTCTAAGTAACGTAGATAACAAGCCCGTTTTTGTAAATCAATAGTTAACTACCCTTTCTATTTCAATCTAAAAGACAATAACATCGTCTCTCACCCGGCGCTGTTCCAGTTTGTTACACTGACTGACTGAATTACTGTGCTGATAAGGAGGCGAGCGCATTCCGTGATTCATAATTGACTCGGCCGCTCACTCCTCCTTATCAGCACAGTATTCAGTCAGTCAGTCAGTGTACAAAACAGGCTTGTAATCTACATTACTAATACAGACATAGAGAGAGAAATGGGGAGGGGCAGTGCAATACAGGAAGTCACTCAGTGACATCACTGAGTGACTGTATAATAGATTCTCGCAGCTGCTCCCCATTGAATGCCAGAGCCTTGTGTATTATAAAGTGCTAATGTGGGAACGCTTGCCTTACTCTACGGTGCGGTAATGGAATGGCCAACTCCAGTGGAAGCCCTTTGTCACACCTCCCTCCACTCCCAGTGGGGCTATACACATGATAAACTGTTACAGCGGTGACTGCATCAAAGCCTTACTACACCGCTGTTCATTTGTGCAGGTCCCAAGCAGTTGGGGTAACTATAGATCTGCCTGCTAGATACCGCAATCAACTGCACAAATGGATAGCATGTTAGTAATGTCTTGGCCATAAACAATGGCCAGAAGAGAGCACAGTTTTGGGGTAAAAATGACTTTTACATTGAATTTTACACAAAAGGTTAAAGAATCTTTCTTTGTACCATTCATTTTAATGAAATCCCACGAATGCCATCCCTTCACTACAGGCGGACTCATTGCTCTCTCTTCATAATGTACACTTTCTACAACTGCAAAGTAAATCAATATTTCCTCTGTTTTAAAGGTTGTCGTATGTATGTATGTGCGTGTCTCTGTGCATGTCAATGTGACATGCATTTAAATGTTCAGTTTAGTAATGGGCCAAGATGATTGTTATCTGGAGCTGGAGCTTTAACTCATATATACAGAGTGACCTCATGCACACTTTGCATTGATTTGGAAAACTCACAAGCTAAAGGCCAATAGTTGCTTGTCAGCGAAGATCCGAACAGCCAATTAGATTTCAGTAGATTTCTGTAAACTTGTCGTATCTTGACATCATTACTGCTGTACATAACAGATCCGCACAAAAAGAAATTGGGGTTTGTTTAATGTGCAAGTGGTTTCTGCCACAAGGATATCATTCTGAGCCAATGGCTATCTCTGCCTCTGCAATTTGTTTGGATGTTGCTTATTAATTTTGAAAGGTGTTTTCCGCATATGAATATGATCTGGGGTTATTTTACTAGGCCATCTGGGCGGCAATGCATCTTATTTTATAGTGGAATGGCTGGACAACCAGAAATATCAAAGGAATTCCTTTTTATCATAAAGCATGGTTCATAATTCCAGTTGTAGTGTTCACTTTAAAGTTTTTCACAACCAAAGACATGAACAAGGAAAATTGCGACAATGCATTACAGGGATACAGTAGTTCATTTGTCCCTTAGATTTCATCGTTACTTTTCATAGACTCTTACCTTACCAAACAATGTGCAGGGTCCTAATTAGGACAAAGCTAAACTTGTTTGAGTTATGGCGATGGGTATACATTTCCATAATTGGCCTATAATTGAAATGGTGTCCAAAAATTTTCAAGGATAATAACATCTAACCTACAAATAAATCCTGATTTATTATTATTGTGGATTTATATAGTACCAACATCTTCCGTAGCGCTTTACATTCACAGAATGGATTTAATATTTCATAATGTAAAGATAACTACTGTTTATTCACCTCTCAATTAAGCACTGGTTTCTGGCTTTCCTGAGTCCTACAGCCTTCCTCCAGAGTGTGTCCTGTTAGCTGTTTTGCACATGCTCAGTCAGTTCTCACCCCCACAGGCTGCCTCCAATGAGGCAGGGTGAAGCACATTACAGGCGGCTCCTGTAGGGAGGTGACCGTTTTGAAGCCAGAATTTTATTTTTATACCAGTCACTGTGAGCAAACTTGATACCATTCACTATGGCAAAGTAAATTTGATACCAGTCACTGTGGGCAAACTTAAAACCAATCACTGTGGGAAAACTTGATACCAGTCACTGTGGGCAAACCACCCACTTTGAGTTATAAAACCACACCCCTTCCGGCAGCGAGGGTGAGCAGCATTTGGAATTTTGATTCAGGTGCCAAAAAGTATAGAGACGGCCCTGCCACCCCATCACTCTTCACCCCTTCCAGAACTGGAAAGTAACTACTGGCTGATGATCTTCCTGTGGCCTCTGTTTAACTAAGAACGAGCAGTCAAGAAACCCTCTTACCCTGCTCGGAAGACAGAAATCAGAGAATGCTAGAAACCTGCAGAATTAAAAAGATTTCTACACAATTCTGCTGATTATACGGGTGAGAGTTGCAGCTGTCGGCTACTTAGAATGTTTAGTATCTATTCAGGCTTATTTATGGTTTTTGCTTTTATTCTCTTTATTTGCAGTGCAAAGGAGAGATTTGCAAAATGAGCAAAAGCTTTGAGTAGCAGATGAGTTTTGTATGTGTATGCGCTGTTCCCTTCATAAAGTCTTGCTAACCTTTGCAACTGGGAAGGAAAGAAGTAAAGATGGTGTTAAAGGCTTGTATCAAACTCCCCCATTAAGTGTTAAACGGTCCCTAGCACAGAGCTAACCATGGATCTTGTGTCGTTCCTTCTCAAGAATAAAGCCAGTCATACTTAGGGATTTTTCTGGCAGATTTAGATGGACACATCATGGCCCTCGTTATACATATGTGGATTAGCCGTGTGTATGTCTCTAACCTTAATGAGCGTTTACAATGTATACCAAGGTGTGCTGTTGAGTTGTGGTTTTGTGTAGGATTGCAAAACCGACAAGGTTTGAAGTGAGGGGTAGACTACAAAGGTCTTTGGTCCCTTCCAACCGACCTCCACTTACCAATTAAATGTTACTCGTCCCTATTCTAAATAATCCCAGCACGTTACAGGTTAAGGTTGTTTAACTAAGAGAGGAGATTGAGTCCTCCAACTCCACACAGTTGTCTGTGCGTTCATGTGAATACAAAGTAGTTTTCAGTCACATCCAGGCATCAACCGTGTTCCTTACAGATTACAACCCAGGAATATAACACCAAGAATTTTAATACTCAATCTATAAGTCTTAAAGGACATGTCCACCCTTAAATCAAAAAAATGGTCACTTGTTAATTACCTGCCCCAACTGATTTATTTGCACATTATTAGATATATTATTAACCAATGTATAAGGATAATTATTGCCTCTATTCTGGCAGAGTAAGCTGGCTCCTCCCTCCATGAAGTCAATCAAGGCTCTAACTGCTGACATCACAACCAATGATGATTGGCTGATTGCCCTGCTGCCTCCTCTGCACCTTCTCAAGGTTATAAACGCTCATTGAGCAGGGGGAGGAGCAGATCCCTTTGCCAGAAATGAATCACTTTATCATTAAATATCTGGTTAAAAATACCTGTAACATTCTGGTAAAAAATAGCATTTGGGATTGCGGGCAAAAAAAACCATTTTTTTGTTTTAATTGAAAGGGGAGCAAAATCTCTGTCCAATGATCAACCATTATTTCTCTCTTTTAAATCATCTCTCTCTAAATGTAAGAAATCTTGTAGCATCCACCAGACTATAAGGCCCAGATTGCCTGAGCAGACTACAGCAGATCGCACACCTTGTACAAACAAACAGTATAATTTGTCCCCGTGAAATATTCATAAGCCAAATGGCCCTTATCTGCTAATACATCGCTGCTAATTAATTCCTGTTAGCTAGAGGCATGTAAAATAACCGCATAATCAAGAGCAAATAAGGAGTGTTTGCCTGTTCATATGTCAAAATATGTTAACGTTAAAGGGGAACATCAAGCAGTGATGTCCAGTTCTGCAATAGCAACTGCAAAATTAAAGTTGATTCCCAGGATTCTTTCTAGTTCCTGTTTATACAGCAGAAAAACTCATCAATCATTTTAAATGTATCAGTTTGGCTACCGTGATTGGATTATTCATTCATTTAATCATGTGTATTTGGATTCATGGTATCATGGCTGCAGGGCATAGCTAGACATCGCAGGGCCCTTTAGAAAACTCCATACTGTGGAAGGAAGAGTAAGAAGTTTTGGCCCCCATGGCCACCGAGCTTTCTTGGTACCTATGCCTCTCCACAGTTGGATACTTTAGAAAGAAGTTTTTGGGATCAGTTTAACATGACCAGAGTAACATCCCATATAGGTTTGCCTTTTCAGTGTAAAACTACTGGTCCTTTACATTTTGCATTTTCTTAGCTGAGTTTATTTTAAAACGTTTCACTTTGGAGAACGTTCTTATTCCTGCTGATTCTGAATCATCATAACACACTGCTGCCGTTCCAGATTGTATTGGAATGGTACCTGGAAATTGGACAGTTATTTTCAGATATGGGATTCTATGTATAATTCTGTAAAGTCAAATTTCTACCATCACACACTTTAGGATCTATAATATAGTACATACAGTTGATTTATTTCCATTCTATACTGCAAATCTACCAGTACAGTATGGGCAGCGGACCTTACCTGACTGTGAACAAATTTAGAAATAAATGTTTTTCCCACACTAGAGACCCAAATTCATTGGTGGTTAAAATTTAAACAGTTTAAACAATACCAACAGGGAGATGCGATATCCCACGCTAACCCCAACCATTTATCGGGGGGGTTTGGATACTGCGAAAAGTAACATCTTTTCAATTGTGTCTTTTAAGCACCATAAAGTTTGCACGGAACGAGCTGGTAATTTGCAATGCGAAATTTGTCATTAAGTAATACTTTGTTAAAGGGAAAGAAACTAATGGTAGAATATGCTTGTGAAGGTTCTCATTCAGCAGGCCATGGTATATCTGTTGTATTCAATTAGATCAACTGGACTTGAAGTTAGTTTTCTTGAAGACGTTCGCTAGTCCATCCGACTGGCTTTCTCAATTCAGAACTTGTACAAGAATCTGTGGCATTATGTACCCTGGAAAATCCCAATTACATATCACAGCCAGGTGTTAAGGGTGTGATTGGATAGTGGCTAGAGGTGTTATAGGAACGCCCAGAGTAAGGTGTCAAACAGAATTGTACATGGCAACAGTTTGGTGTCGAACCCCCCCACCTCTATTTAGGCTTGGTTTCTTTATTTTCCTATAAATGGCCTCCTACACCTCTCTTGAACCAGTCCCTTTCCTTTGCCAATATGTTAACATTACATCTTCAAAGGTATGTCTTTTATCCTTAAGATGCAGGTACACGGCTGAGTCCGGACCCGAGATTGGCTCTTCTGTGCTGGGCCATATGTTGATTGCAGTTGCTGTTTGTCTCCCCCACATAAAAATCAGAGCATTCTTCACTACACTGCACGGCGTTATGATCTGCTTAATGGTAGAATAACCTGTAAGGCCACTTGTTTAATCTAGATTTCTGTTTGCAGTTTCCTACAGTCAAGTCTCCCCTACAGACTTATTTAACGCTTCAGACCCACAGATAATTCATTTGTACCTTGTTTATCCCAATCCCTGAACTGTAATGAAGGTAAATCTCTTGTTCCTTTGTTTGTGTTTCTCAGAAAAGAAAGTTGGACATTCCATGTTCTGTTCGATTAGCAAGGCCAAAGTATTGGGAATAAACGTAAATTCAAATAAATGACAGATCATTGACATGGAGATCTGCTAACAATGTAAGGCGTGGAAAGAAAATAGAGCTTGTTAATCTCCCAATATTATTACATAATGGGATGAAACCTCCAGTGTGCTTCCTTGTTTCCTTTATTAAATCTCGCCAGTGTTTTTCATCCTGGGGACCGGGACCACTAGGTTCCTGAGAGGTTCCGGGGGTTCCTCAAGACATTAGTGGAAGGAACTGTAATATGTTTTTAAGTATAGTTATTGACCGATTATATTTTAATCACCCCCCCAACCCAGCGTTCTCATTACTAATATATTCCACGATGCCCCTGAAGTCTCTTACCTGGCCTGGTCGCCGTGCTCCTCCTCTGCTCTACAAACTAGGAAGGGGAAAAAAGTATAGACTGCAACACTGTCTTATGTTTAAATATATAAACCATCCTTTATTGTGCAATAATTATGGGATTATTTTAAAAGACTGCTTATCACCATTATAAGGTACACACTGTACCCCTACTAGGGAATGTTTACCTTGTCGTTTCAGCCAGAACTGTTCAGCAGCAAGCTCTGTTACAGGGGGGGGACTCTTTAGGGAGGGCCGAAAAAGAGGAAGGGAAGTCTGGAGACACACAGCTCAGGAGGGAGAAGGAGAAACAGGGACAGTGAGTGTGTGCAGGAGATTTCTACAGATCATCAGAAGTGCCAGCCAGGCTCATTAAACTTTTACACTGAACTGAGTGAACTGTTCCTAATCCTGCATCTGAAGAGACTGTGAACAGGGACCATGTGCTGGACAACAGACTGGTGAGCATTTTTAACTAATTTCCTATGCACTGTTTCAAACCCTTGGATGGAGATCCCCTTTCTGGAAAAAACCTACTATGCCATCCTCTGTGGATTCCAAATACTCAGTTGGGAGTTGAGCGCTCCACCAAACAATTTAAAGGGCCCCAACGCCGGCTGACCCAAGTCCATAGAACCACTGGCCAGTGGGTAGACTATACAGTACCAGGGCACTATTACCTATATATCTATTATTGTTCATTTTTTTAATGCATCTTTGTGATATCACAATATTTTCTCTTGTTATAAAAAATCAAACCTCTAAATGTGTACTTAAATCGTACTCTTGGCGAGTTGTTTGGGTTCTGTGTTGGGGTGGGGGGTGTCACCCCTGGTACAAAGGAGAAACAAGAAGAAGATCGACCACCCTTACGGGGGTGAGTGCTACACGTGGGGCTCGTCCCGGATTTCTCTCGGATCACTAAAGTGACGCACTACCCCAGTATATAACAAGTATGGACCCAGAAGCGGCCACCAAGTGGTGTGAGCACCAAAAGCCAGGCCGAACTCTGTGTGGTGCTCAGATTTCCAACAGTGGTTGGACAGAGACAATATTCGCCGTTTAGTACCAAACTGTCAGCTGAAAATAGGGGCTATGTCCTTGATTCACTGAGGACCCCTCAGGGCCCTCGACTTGAGTGGCGAGCACAATTCCACCTTGTTTTCGGTCTCAGAGAAACTGCTGCTTGTCGGATGGGGTGGAAGCCACCATCATAAGCCCAAAGCAAAGTCTAGATTCACAAGCAGAGGGGACCACGAAATAGGAACGGCATCAAACGCCACTGTGTCTGGAGTGTCCTTCACCCAGCAGTGACCCACAGACCAAGTTTTTGTGATAACTTGAGAAAATGATGGAGCGAGCTTGAGGATCCCTGTGACCCCACCAGTGTATGGATATCGTAAGCTATGCTTCTTCTCCGGGAAGATCCCCGTCCCATCTGGGGAGGAAGAATTTGAACCTGGATGGACCTGCTTCCCAAGCTTTAGAAGGTGGGACATCCCAGAGGTTCAAAAGAAACTGAGGATCACCGAAGCTTGCGAGGACCAGCTGCAGAGTCATCCGCAACCTCAATGTTATGGGAACCCGACTGTACAGCTTTACCTCGAGCTTTGTATGCATATATGGAAGAGTAGAGAAGTTATCTGATCTAATGTACAAGTTCGAACACACATCATCAATATAAAAGGAGAGAAACTTTCTGATTGACACTTGTAAGGATAGATAGGGTCCTGCACCAAATAATTCAGAAGAGAGGGAATTGGACCCCAGAACTGCTGACAAAGTCAGACTTGGTCAAGTCCTTCAGGGAGCCCGTCCTAACCACCCTATTGTTCTGAGATACATGTTAAAAGGGCACAAGAATGCCCCCACAGATCCGGAACTGATGAAAGAATTAGAGACAGAGGAACACTGTTAGAGGAAAAGAAACCAAGACCCTGATGGGCTCTGCAAGGCCAAACCAGAAAGGAAAAGTTCTAACCATATTCTGCTCATGTGGGAGAGCGTTTCTGGAAGAAGAAGGAGATTATTTGATTTTGAGTCAGAGGGGATCAAGCATCAACTAACACCTCATTCAGAAATGAAAGACCTACTGGCCCAAGTGGTACAAATTCAAGCGGGCATGCAACAGTCCCTTCGTCTCTACAGGAACCGTAGTTCAAGTGGTTCAGACCAATCGGAATGCAGAAGCTGTTTGTTGCTCTAGCCAACAAGGGAAAGTGCCAGCAGAAGCCCCTTCGACCTACAAGAAATGTTATCAGCTTTGGAAAGTGGGACATTTAAAAGCTCATGCCCAAAGAAAGAAGTCCCTGGTAGATCCCATGAAGAAATCACAAAGAATTTGCAGGAAATCAGGACAGAAGCTGTCGGGAAACTTCCAAAGGGCCCCCGGTGAGGAGCCATCTCAGGGCCCGCCTCCTCCAGTTTGCTCCAACTCTACATCCAGAACAGATAGATGTGGACTATTGACACGTCTTCCCCACGTCGGTTCCGTTGCGCATAAAGAACATGCACGCCAACCCTTGAATATATCATGAGAAACGGGACCATACCTGGAAGAAAGGATGAAAGAAAGTATGACCGAAGCACCCTCCGGTGATACCCACTGTGCCAGAACAAAGGAACATTTCCTGCAGAGTTGGTGGGACCCTCTCCTGTCATCCCTATTCAAGTTGAAGGAATCTATACCAGAGCCCTCCTTGACTACAGGCGCTCAAGTGACTCTACTGTGCCGAGATTTCTATGAAAGACACTTGAAACACCTCCCTTTGCGGAAACTGGAAGATCTGATATTGGGGCATTGGAGGCAGGGAAGCTTCCCTTATGAATGTGTACATACATATCCAGCTGGTTGGTCGACCCAGTAATTGCAGGACGACAGAACCTTTGACCCCCTGGCCATTGTGTGCTCACAACTCCCAGGATCTGAAAAAATTCCCTGATCTAGGAACTACACTGATCTGATAAGGAGAATCTTAACCCAGTGGTTAATGACAAGCAAACTGGGAAAAGTACACCCCTGCTACAGCCAATTTATCAGCGTTTAGTCAGGAACAAAAGGCCCTCAGCTGAGGGGGTGAATGTGTGCTTTTGGGGAAGGAAGAAAGAGTTTTTGCAGCCTCAGGAAATTGCGTTTGGCATCCTTTCCAAAGAAAAGTTTTGGAAAGGATGCAAACTTGCTAACTAAATTACATCTATTAGCATGGGTTTTGAACTCATTTTTCCCCTTAGCACGGGATATTGCATCCCCCTGACTGTGTCCTGCCATATAGCCAGAAACAGTTGATTAAAATGATATCCCCTCTCTCAGTGGGACAGGCACGCTCAGTCTGCTTTTCCCAGTGAGATAGAGAGACTGTAACAATCTACTATTGGTGACCTCGCCCACTGCAGCTATTGGATCTAACCCTAAAACTAGTTTATTAAATATCTAATAGTCATTTCTGTTGATTTATGAACAGTGGAAAGACGCTATAAGACTATAGTGGGAAGACATTGAAAACCCCTTCCCATTTATTATTTAACCCTACATTTTATAGATATCCAAGGGAGTAACTTACCTTGTACACGTTGCTACAGGCGCCATGTCCAATTAACTTTCCGAGACTTAAAATTCCTTCAGGGGACTGAAAAATAAGAGACAATAAATCTTATTGTTCCGATATACAGGTCACATAGATAAGGGAAATACAGGCCACCCCTCACCCCCAATAAATAATAGATTTGTGTTGTTCAAGCTAAATAGTTCATTTGATTTAGGGCACATCAGAAAGTTATTAGGCTATAAGATGGGAAGGATTCTCTGTTTTAACCCATTTAATGCTGGGATCATTAGAAAAAATCTTTTAATTAGCGTAAAAAGTTTACCTTAATGCTTCAGAGCCCTCAACCAAGCCTGATTGTTGTAGGACAGTCCTCATGTTAGGGGCCTGCCCTGTCTCTTCCAAACCTCTGAGCAATGTACTGGATGGGTGTGGCTTAAGCAGGACTGGGGCTTGTCTCGGGAGGTTTGGGGCATAAAGGATGGGGAGCTGGGTGGGCTGGGCGGCCCCACCACATCCTGCTTTAGTCCAGGAAGACTTTTGGTACACTTTATCAGCTGGTGCAATAGATTGTTTTAGGTAGAAGAGCTGTTGTTTTGGCAAGGTCTGAAAAATGAAAAGAGATAAAGTAAAGCTCAGAACATAAAGAATTTTACAGATCGGAATTATTTTATGCAATGCGTCCATTGAGGAAAATAGTAATAGTTGTAAAACGCTGTGCAGTATTATACATCATCCCATGATTTGTAATAATTTAAAGGTTGCAATAAATATGCCCTATTAAAGTAATGGCAACCATGGCACTCCAGATGTTTGAAATTACAAATCCCATCATGCTTGGTTGTAATTTCTAAAAATTGAATGCGAAGGTTCGACATCTCGTAAAAGGCTGCAGTGAAACTGGCAGGCCCCCCTGCAAGTTGGTGGACAGGCCCTGACACCCCCCTCCCATCAGCACGCAATCAGCTGTTTTTAAACAGCTAATCAAGCGTATGCAGTAAAAGGTACCGAAAGGCAAGCAGTTTAAACAGCTGATTGCATCTTAGCATACACAGGATCACTGTTAAAAACAGCTGATCACAGACCCTTTTAGTTCTCCCCCCATCACCGTTACACTCTGGTTTCAGAAAAATTACACCCCAAAAAATTACCCATAGTAATGCTGGTCATTTTCACACTTGTGCATTGTGTGTATTAAAAATTCTGCATGCAAAAGTTTTTTGCGGTAATGCAGTGTGCTACCAATGCATAAAAACACAACGCACAGGGAAAACATGGAAACGTAGGTAGATTTTTTTTTTTGTGGGTGCCAGTGTGAACATAGCATAGTCTATCACTGTAATATATCTATTGTATATTTTATCATAAAATGTGAAACTTTACCTTTCTCCTGAAATGTTGCACACAGCATTCCGTATATAATGAAAAAATCCCATATTGGCTAATTAATACGAAGTATTCTCTATTCAGGTTTCTAACCTAGATATAAATATATAAAAAAATAAAATAAAGTTTAGGAAGGTATGTTCTTAGTTGTAGTCAAATCTCTCTACCAAATCAAGTAAGTAAAATGATAATCCGTGTCCTGCACTGAGATATTATTACACTGTGAGTTGTTATAATTGGTAGTGTATACAAGTAAAAATGTCACAAGGATGGTATTTATATCAATTTCGTAAATTTACGGGCGCCCCTATGGCCAATCCTGCCAGAGCAAGAAGACTTATGAAACTAGTTTACCAGTTCCCTATATTACTATTGACTATAATGGTCCTTAAACATGAACATTTCAGGGTTTCAGGGTCATGTGATTATATCAAATCTCAAACTGTCACTTTCTGTATGAAATGCACACTGGGTTCAAGGCTACACCAACTACAAACTGTCAGCTTAATTAACTGAGAGCCAATGCATCTTTTTTGGAATTAAAGTCACGCCAGGCTTCACACGGTTAGCGTTACTTTATCTCCTTCCTTGGTGGGAATTGTAACAGACACCGTGCAGCCGCGCTCGCTAATCAATAACACGTTTGTGCTGGATTATACCGCCAGCTCCTGGCTGCCATTAAAATCACGCTGTGAGCAAATTCCTTTAGGGATTTACCCACAGTCGCAAATGTGACATTGAATGCGTTTGGGAGATTTACTCAGAGCGATAGCGGCTACAAGTGTCTCTGACACAAATGTAAACAACTACGCAAACAACACACACAATTACAAAAAAATGTATAAACCATGTATACAATAAAAGTATAATAACTAATAAATGTAAAGCACAATGTAGTTATGTATTTAGTAAGAAGTGTGACATTTAGGGCTCATTTAGTAGGATTGCTGGGAAATATTTCAGTATTGGTTGGGCGATTACTACAACTTTGCGCCGGCTGCGGGATTTTGCAAAAGACACTGACAAACGGCGTTCACAATTTACTATCGTGTTTGCGCTACTTTTGCAAGAGATTTTAATGCCTTTCATAGCGTTTAAAATCACACTGTATAAAATCACTCGGGATTTGCTCTGATCACAAATGCAATATTGAATTCACGTGGGGAGATTTACCCAGAGCAACTGCAGCTTTCTTACAGGGAGGTGATTTCCAGTGATGTTTGCAAACTACAGCTCCCAGTCCTCTTTTGGTGAACGCTGAGAGTTGTATTGTTCAAACACATTTAAGGCCACAAGAAAGTCAGCTCTTTTTTATGGTACAATCAGGAAACCTACTCCTAACAACCAGACAGACACAGGTACACACATACTGTTTAAAACTCACCAGCAAATCTACCCTCGTTTCCATGGTAACCATATCTAAACCACCAAAAAAAGGTAAATATAGTCTAAAATGCAAAAACCTACCCCATTACACAGACACAGGTACACACATATGATTAAACCCTACAACCCAAAATACCCTTCCATGTCCATAGCAACAAACCTAAACCATCACCTAAACTATCAAAAAAGTTAGGTTTAAGTCTAAAATACAAAAACATGCCTACTAAACACACACTGATAAACACAATAAAAAAATAAATGTATTTATCAAAATGGATTATTAAATTTAGATGGCCTTTTTTATTGCCATAGGAAGATTATTGAGTGGATGTCATGTGGGTCATGTGATTGATATTATTATTTGTATATAAATATTATAAGTAAGCAGGACTTACTTTTCTGCAAGATCAAAGTAGTAAAATGATGTGAAGCAGCTTCTTATATACCCACTATACCCAATGTTTTGAAGTAAAACAGATGCCAACAATGGTTGGATTACTGAGAAGCAAAATGAGTTCTCAGTACTAAATACCCCAGATGCCCAGTGATATACACTCTCCTAAAATTCATAAGAGCTTAGTGCTCTCCCAGGTAGACCTATTATGCCCACAATGGCTCTTTGTTTAAACTGGTAGCTCAGTTCTTAAGATAAATATTTACAACCAATAGTTAAGGCTATGCCTTCATACCTACGGGATAGCCAACATCTTATTGAGCTGCTTGATATACAAAATGTGTGACTAGTGATGTTAAAAGCTTGTATAATGGCATTTCCATATACCATATTGGAAAAACTAGAACCACATTTAAAGGGGAACTGTGGTCGAAAAATGACTAGAGGTAAATTAGGTAAATTGATAGGAATTGCTCCTCTGAGAATTTTTGACATTTATTCCATTGTAATTTTGCATAGTTTTGAAGATATTTACATTTTTGTGTGTGATATGGCAGCAGAACACCAGGCCCCTGCACTTCCTGCTTCTGCTCTGAAACTGTCAGTCAATCTGTCCTGTGTCTCTCTCCCCTTTGCAGCCCCCATGGTCCCTCCCATCTCTGGACCCCATGGTACCTCCAGTTGCAGGCCCCATGGCCATTATCTTAGTCCCATGTGGCCCCGCCCACTCACTGGTGCATGGCCCCACCCCCTCATGGGTGCCTAATCCCCACCCATTAAGGGTGCCTAAGCCCCGCCCACACATGGGTGCGTGGGTTAATCAGACCCCCACAGAAAACTCTGTGGAAAACAGCCTTTTCAGGCGCGGAGTGAGAACTCTGCCTGAAAAGGCTGTTTTCACACAGTGAAAGAGAAGGGCTGTAATTCCCTTACCTTCTGTCGGACTTCACACAGCAGAGAGGAGGAGGGACTTCCTGTCTCCTTCACACACTTAGAGTCTGAGACTGTGCTCATGGCGGCACTGTGCAGGAGAAGCCTCAGGAATGTCACAAGTCAGCCTCCCAACCATTAACTTTCGGTCAGTCATTTCTGTATATCTTGGGCTGTGGAGCACGTAGAGAGGTGGCTGATGGCTTGTTTTAAAGGTAGGAATCTGGCCTCTTCATTTAAACTTAACTTGTTTGGAGACCCCAGTCCCCTTTAAAGAACATATGGCAACCACCACTCCTCAATCAGAAAGGCACTGACAGCGAAGGACATGTCTGATGTCATAAAAAAATGTGGGACTGTCAGTCGCTCGACATTTCAATAACAGTCTCATCCCTTGTCTAGTTTAAGTTGCATGATAATAGATGGCCTAACAGAAACAGAATTAAAATCCAACAAGGACCAAACTATCATTGTATTGTTGCAAAGAAAATCTAGGTGGGTACATCGTTTGGAAACACAGGTACCAAAAAGGTTAAATGAGCAGCTTCTGCTACAGAGTTTCCCATAGGGGTGGTGTTGATCTGTATCCTTTAGCTTTGCAATATATGTCATATATCCTTCATATATATGCATTCAAAAGATGTTAAAATTTATATATACTTACTATTTTATTTTTACTTTGCACTGACAAGGAATGTTATGACTTCCTTGATAATGAAATGTTTTTTCTAAGATTGCTTAAGTGTTTAAAAATTTTTAACTATGCAGATTATAGAAATGTTTGCACCTGGTGAGGTATATAAGGGAGTATACTATGATTATACAACATTGATAACGGCTCAGGTGGGCAGAAATGCTTAGATGCGATGTATTATACAGGTGAATAAAAGATAAAAAGTCCTGTAAGTGCCTCCATTTAAGCCCTTATATGTTTTCTTTGTCTAGAGAAAATCTTAGGGTATGTAGATATTAACATCACCAAAACTGAGAAAGTTCATGTGGCGTTAGTTACTATCCCTGTTGTGCCCAGACTGAGTGTAGGTCTGGGGCTGCAGCTCTTGGGATCCTACTTGAGACTTATGCGTAGCTGCACCTGTATTCTCCTCTCTCCGCTTCAGAGCTAGAGGTAACCGTCTCTCTAATTGTGAGAAACTACCGAGTATGTGACATCACATACCAGAAGATATCGCGGAATCACCTCTTAAGTAGAGAGTAGAGTCTTAACTAACATCAAAAAATTTTATAATTTACCCTCCAACCTGATACCGGTACATACCTATTGACCTACCATTTATTCACGTGCGGCACATTTAAAGGTGGAGTATAGTATAAAAAAAACAAAAAAAAAACACATTTTGACCAATCTCAAAAAAGTTAGTTTTTTTTTACCCTCCAACCTGACACGGGTACACACCCAGGACCTACCCATTTATTCATGTGGTAGCCATATTTCAAGGTAAGTATCATAAAATAAAAAAACACATTTTGATAAATTTGTTAAAAGTTAGTTTAGTTTAACCCTCCAACCTGACACTGGTAGACACACCAACTGACCTACACTCCATTTCCATTGGAAAACTATAGTCAAAAAAACACATTTTGATCAATTATCAAAAAAGTTAGTCTTTTACCCCCAACCTGACATAAACTACTGTGTGGCCGACAAACTAAAAGGATGCTAGTAAAAAATCAACAAAGTTCCTTATCATTGCATATTGAGTGTAAAATCTGCAGCACAGACACAATCATTCCTTTCCAAATTGTAGCCTTTAAGTCAAATTCAAAGTTTTTATTTTGCTTTGGCAGGAGCCTGCGACAGATTTACAAAGGTAAATAGAAATTCAACTGAATTTCTTGAAAAGACCCTCTTTTTAAATCAGCCATGGGGGGGGGCACATCAGACAAGGCCCCCCATAACTTTCCACAGACACATCCTAATGATTGAAACTCCTGTTCAGTTTGCCATTGACTTTTTGTAGAAATTCCGATTTAAGTCACTAACAAGTTATACTTCTATAGGCATTTTCTATGGCAATGGTCACCTGCATTTAGTTCAACTTTAGACTCATTTAGACACCTTACATAGTTCAGAAATGATGAGATTTTAGAATTAGAACCTCGTCTTATTGTTAAAAATGGTGCTAATTTTGCCCAACAATCAGATGTTATTTAACATTTGAAAGCTAACATCTGATTGGTTGGGGCAAAATTAGCACCATTTTTAACGATAAGAAACTTTTATTGAAAACCCTGTTAATGCACAAAGACAGGAAGCCAAGTCCAAATTGAGGTTTGGCATTAAAAAAACAAGGGGGGGGTTCCTTAAAAGTTTTAAACAGTTTGCAGGTGAATATAATTAAGTCGGTTATGATATACAGTTAGTTGAAATGGCCAACTGCGTGGTAGTAAATGGAAGTTCAGAAAAACAAAATAAATGGATAATAAGCAGGTCTAGTGCCACAATAGGTGGGACACTGGGCAGCAGCACAAGTACAATGACAAGTTAAAACCATATAATAAATATCATTGCCCACTAGTCGAATCAAAAGGTATGCCACATGTAGGGTTGTACTCACAGACCTGGCTACCAACAAGGCCCTAAAGGGGACCAAGACATTTGGAATGAACAAACATCGATACAGGCATGCATGCCCATTTCTAAGTCAAAACCAACAGAAAAATCACTATGAAAAGCATTTTCCAGGAAGTGATTTTATTTTGATGGCAACTTTAATACTTTGATTAAACTGATTCTAGTATTTATTTGTGCTTTACATTTTCTTTGCTCCAATAGGTGATATAGACTAACATTTGATTAAATGGGACCTTAAACGAAGGTGGAAAAAATCTATACAGAATTACGCTTGTGAAGGTTCTCATTCATCCAGGTCATGGTATATGTTGTATTCAATTAGATTTAACGTGGACTTGAAGTTTAGTTCTTGAAGACGTTTCGATGTCATCCCGATGGCTTTCTCAATTCAGAATGACTTGTACACGAAATCTGTGGCAATTATGTACCCTGGAAAATCCAAATAAGCATATCATAGCCAAGTGTTAAGGCGTGATGGATAGGGCTAAGAAGGTGTTATAGGGATAACGGCCCAGGTAAGGTGCCAAAACAGCATTGTACATCGCAGACTGTTGAGAATGAAAATGTAGAAGTAGAGGTTTATGAAAAAACACACACACAAAGATCAGTATTTGATGTTTGACTCCCACCACCCTTAGATCACAAGCTGGGTGATCATCAGAACCCTGCAACACAGATGAGAACATCCCCCTGCACAGAGGCAAGCTAAAGAAATGAAAACACTCAGACGAGCCCTTAAAACTTGTGGAATCCAGAGGGCCTTTGTCCAAAAGAAGTAGAAGGAAAGAAAGAACACGAATACCAAACAGTGAAGGGGAAAAGCAAGACAGGAGAAGAACATGGTCATCCCATTGTAGAGGGGTCTTCGAGAAATGAAGAAGAATTTTACAAAAAAACACCGTATCCCTGTTACTTTAAACCGAACCAACAATGAGGCAGCAATTGGTAATCCGAAAGACCCCAATACCGAAACACAAGAAAGCGACATCATATATGCAGTGCAGTGCAGTGCAGTGAAGAATGCTCTGATTTAATGTGGGGGAGACAAAACAGCAACCTGCATCAAAGTATGGCCCAGCCACAGAAGAGCCATTCCTTGGTCAGGATTGCAGTGCTGTACCTGCATCTTAAAGATAAAGACATCATCTTTGAAGATGTAATGTTACACATATTGCAAAGGAACGTGACTGGTTCAAGAGAGGTGTTAAGGAGGCCATTTATGTGAAATAAGAAGAAGAAAACCAAGCTTAATAGAGGTGGGGGGGTTCGCACACCAACTGTCGTGCCATGTACAATGCTGTTTTGACGCTTACTCTGGGTGTCACTATAACACCTCTTAGCCACTATCCAATCCGCCCTCTTAACACTTGTGCGTGATGATATGTAACTGGGTTTTCCAGGGTAACATAATTCGGCCAAGATCTTGTACAAGTCATTCTGAATTGAGAAAGAAAGCACGTCGGATGACTAGCGAAACTGTCTGTCAAGAATCTAAACTTCAAGTCCAGTTTGATCTAATTGAATATACAGAATTAAGATAATTAGTATTTAATCCATCCATCCGACCTTCCCACGACAGAGCTTACAACTAATTGACTTTATCCCACATACACAACCCTTCAGTATCTTTATATCAATATGGAGGAAATGGAATGCCCCGAAGAAACACACAAGCAGAGGGACCTATAAGACCTTGCAGTTTGTGTACAAGGGAGGATTCAAACCCAGGATTCCAGCACGCTACAAACATCAGTTTAATGTATTTAAACTCCATTGGCCATTGGGATCTATTACTCCACTGTTTCTAAGCCAAATCCTTACTTATTTACTTAAATATCAGCTATCAAGTATTGAATTTAGGAAAGTTTGGCCTAACTAACCATGGGGGAAAAAAAACTAACAGTGCATGCAGTTTAAGCAATTTAGGAAGGAAAAGTGCTAAAGGGATATGTTTAGTTTGATCGTTCAGGACATAGCCATGAGTTTTAGTGCTACTACCTACCGTTTTCTGTGAAATACTACCTCGATCCTATATTCTTGGGAAACATATTGGAAATATGACGTTTTGTTTACTGTAACAAACAGGTGTAATATTCCATAGTCTTTTAAAGAAAATAAAAGATAATTAAGTTACCTGTTTGAATCATATTTTATGGTTATTTATATGAAGATAAAAATCTGTTAAGGTCTATACAGACGTACAATTGTGGGTTTGATCCGTTACACCCAACTGAGGGTCTAATGGCCGTTTCAGCTGAGTAGTTTTAATATGGGCACCCAGTCAGATCTCATACAACGATGTCCGACCTAAAGTCTGTTTCCCCGACTTAGTGGTACCTGTCTTCTGTTTTTTAGGACAGTAAAAACGTACGTTTGTTCTACAGTTGTTTCGACCTTTGCCTTGTGGAAGGTAAGCACAAATTCTTTCCATCACTCTAACCGACAGATAGTTCAAAGATGCCTGGAGGCCTAAGGCATGCAGCCACAAATTGACTACCACTGCTTAATCGCTTAAGATTAGCTACAATGGATGAACAAAATTCAAAAACTGCTTCAAAAAATTAAGTGGAACATAGCAAAATCTTTTTTTAGATAAATATGTGAAAAAATAATAAAAACGTAAAGTACTATAGACATCTTTGTAGAGCCAATTGTAATCACTCAACCTGCTGCATACTATTTGAATAAAGGTTTACTGGGATATAATCCAAGTGTAAATTAAAAACCTGCGTTTTTACTTTAAATGTACCCTACTGTGCATTTATACTGGAAATGCCTAATTCAATATATTTACATTACGCACAATCGTAATGCCTCGGCATATAAAAAACATCCTATAATATTTGTTGAAAAATAATTAAAAAAAAATCCCCAATTATTTCACTACTTTAAAGGAATAGTTCACTAGGGAATGACATGACATGATAATGCATACTTAGATGAACAAACCAAAGGAAGCGTTGGGAATTCAGTGTGACAGCAGAGGATCACACAAAAAGTTCTTTCATTCATCAATGACATTAAAGGAATAGTTCCCTCACTCCTCCAGGGAACTACTTAACTATAAGACTTAGTGGATTATAAACATGAAATAGGGAACAGATGAATGCCTGTCAAAAAATCTTCCTCTAGACAGATCTATTTTATGAGAAGTGTGGACGTTAACATCTTGTGTCGCAGTCAGTTGGCAATGTAGAAATTTGCACTAGCCGAGTTACGTCCTGAGACCTGTAAGCCCAGCACACTCTACTGCTACGCACTGTAACGTATGCCCAGGATAATGCTACAAAACTTTAGACCATTTATCATACTTGGGCACTTAAAGACTCCAGAATTCAGAGTGGAGAGCGCAATATTGTTTGATAGTTTGCCTAGCGCATCATGGGATGTTACTGTAATACACCTTAATGAATACGATTTGGTTTTTAAGTTTGGTAACTAGAATCTTGTAAGTTTCATCTTTAAAAGGGGAAAATTAGGGTTTTATATGGTTAGATGGTTATATGGTTTACACGTGATTAATTAGTAGCTTTACAGGAATCGTTCTCTTGATTCATCACATGATTGATAGACCCACAGTAGGTGTGTCGGCGCAGCGAAATTGGCGTGTAAATGCAATTACCCATAACAACAATGGTGTTTACAAAATGTATTATTGTTGATTAACGATACAACAGTAGTGTAACTTTCTACAATATTAAAATATTTTATATTCAAACGATTTTGATGCAAAAAACGTGTGCAATTATCATCTCTAAATTTATTACATCGCTTGCACTGAGCTATTTCCAAAAGTCTTTGGAAAGGATGCAAACCTTGCTAACTATATTACATCTGTTAGCATGGGTTTTGAACTTATTTTTACTAGCGCGTTTTTCGCATTTTCACGTATGCGTTTTGGGCTCGCGTTCGCACCCGCGATTTTCGCTAACATGGAAATTGCGGGAACGCGAACATTCCTGCGATTTCCAATGCGCATGTGAAAACGCACATGCTAAAGTATGTGTGCTTGGTGCATTGTAGCGTGGCCTCAGCCTTAGCACGGGATATTGCATCTGCCTGACTGCGCGGCTTTAAAGCCACAAATGAAAAGGCTTTAATTTTGATGCAAAAAATGTGTGCAATTATCATCTCTAAATTTATTACATTGCTTTTGCATCCTTTCCAAAGAAAAGTCTTTGGAAAGGATGCAAACCTTGCTAACTAAATTACATCTATTAGCATGGGTTTTGAACTCATTTTTCCCCTTAGCACGGGATATTGCATCCCCCTGACTGTGTCCTGCCATATAGCCCAGAAACAGTTGATTAAAATGATATCCCCTCTCTCAGTGGGACAGGCACGCTCAGTCTGCTTTTCCCAGTGAGATAGAGAGACTGTAACAATCTACTATTGGTGACCTCGCCCACTGCAGCTAATAATGGATCTAACCCTAAAACTAGTTTATTAAATTATCTAATAGTCATTTCTGTTGATTTATGGAACAGTGGAAAGACGCTATAAGACTATAGTGGGAAGACATTGAAAACCCCTTCCCATTTTATTCATTTAACCCTACATTTTATAGATATCCAAGGGAGTAACTTACCTTGTACACGTTGCTACAGGCGCCATGTCCAATTAACTTTCCGAGACTTAGTACACGTTGCTACAGGCGCCATGTCCAATTAACTTTCCGAGACTTAAAATTCCTTCAGGGGACTGAAAAATAAGAGACAATAAATCTTATTGTTAATTCCTTCAGGGGACTGAAAAATAAGAGACAATAAATCTTATTGTTCCGATATACAGGTCACATAGATAAGGGAAATACAGGCCACCCCTCACCCCCAATAAATAATAGATTTGTGTTGTTCAAGCTAAATAGTTCATTTGATTTAGGGCACATCAGAAAGTTATTAGGCTATATGGTCACAATCAGGAAACCTACCTCCTAACAACCAGACAGACACAGGTACACACATACTGTTTAAAACTCACAAGCAAATCTACCCTCTGTTTCCATGGTAACCATATCTAAACCACCAAAAAAAAGGTAATATAGTCTAAAATGCAAAAACCTACCCCATTACACAGACACAGGTACACACATAATGATTAAACCCTCACAACCCAAAATACCCTTCCATGTCCATAGCAACCAAACCTAAACCATCACCTAAACTATCAAAAAAGTTAGTTTTAAAGTCTAAAATACAAAAACATGCCTACTAACATCACACACTGATAAACACAATAATAAAAATAAATGTATTTAATCAAAATGGATTATTAAATTTAGATGGCCTTTTTTTATTGCCATAGGAAGATTATTGAGTGGATGTCATGTGGGTCATGTGATTGATATTATTATTTGTATATAAATAATTATAAGTAAGCAGTACTTACTTTTCTGCAAGATCAAAGTAGTTAAAATGATTAGTGAAGCAGCTTCTTATATACCCACTATACCCAATGTTTTGAAAGTAAAAACAGATGCCAACAATGGTTGGATTACTGAGAAGCAAAATGAGTTTCTCAGTACTAAATACCCCAGATGCCCAGTGATATACACTCTCCCTAAAATTCATAAGAGCTTAAGTGCTCTCCCAGGTAGACCTATTATGCCCACACATGGCTCTTTGTTTAAACTGGTAGCTCAGTTCTTAAGATAAATATTTACAACCAATAGTTAAGGCTATGCCTTCATACCTACGGGATAGCCAACATCTTATTGAGCTGCTTGATATACAAAATGTGTATGACTAGTGATGTTAAAAGCTTGTATAACTGGCATTTCCATATACCATATTGGAAAAACTAGAACCACATTTAAAGGGGAACTGTGGTCGAAAAATGACTAGAGGTAAATTTAGGTAAATTGATAGGAATTGCTCCTCTGAGAATTTTTGCAATTTATTTCCATTGTTAATTTTGCATAGTTTTGAAGATATTTACATTTTTGTGTGTGATATGGCAGCAGAATCACCAGGTCCCCTGCACTTCCTGCTTCCTGCTCTGAAACTGTCAGTCAATCTGTCCTGTGTCTCTTCCTCCCCTTTGCAGCCCCCATGGTCCCTCCCACTCATGGACCCCATGGTACCTCCAGTTGCAGGCCCCCATGGCCCATTATCTTAGTCCCATGTGGCCCCGCCCACTCACTGGTGCCATGGCCCCACCCCCCTCATGGGTGCCTAATCCCCACCCATTCATGGGTGCCTAAGCCCCGCCCACACATGGGTGCCGTGGGTTAATCAGACCCCCCTACAGAAAACTCTGTGGAAACAGCCTTTTCAGGCGGAGTGAGAACTCTGCCTGAAAAGGCTGTTTTCACACAGTGAAAGAGAAGGGCTGTATATTCCCTTACCTTCTGTCAGGACTTCACACAGCAGAGAGGAGGAGGGACTTCCTGTCTCCTTCACACACTTAGAGTCTGAGACTGTGCTCACTGGCGGCACTGTGCAGGAGAAGCCTCAGGAATGTCACAAGTCAGCCTCCCACCCATTAACTTTCTGGTCAGTCATTTCTGTATATCTTGGGCTGTGGAGCACGTAGAGAGGTGGCTGATGGCTTGTTTTAAAGGTAGGAATCTGGCCTTTCATTTAAACTTAACTTGTTTGGAGACCCCAGTTCCCCTTTAAAGAACATATGGCAAACCACCACTCCTCAATCAGAAAGGCACTGACAGCGAAGGACATGTCTGATGTCATAAAAAAATGTGGAGACTTGTCAGTCGCTCGACATTTCAATAAACAGTCTCATCCCTTGTCTAGTTTAAGTTGCATGATAATAGATGGCCTAACAGAAACAGAATTAAAATCCAACAAGGACAAACTATCATTGTATTGTTGCAAAGAAAATCTAGGTGGGTACATCGTTTGGAAACACAGGTACCAAAAAGGGTTAAATGAGCAGCTTCTGCTACAGAGTTTCCCATAGGTGGATGGTTGATCTGTATCCTTTTAGCTTTGCAATTATATGTCATATATCCTTCATATATATGCATTCAAAAGATGTTAAAATTTATATATACTTACTATTTCTATTTCTTACATTTGCACTGCACAAGGAATGTTTATGACTTTCCTTGATAATGAAATGTTTTTTCTAAGATTGCTTTTAAGTGTTTTAAAAAATTTTTAACTATGCAGATTATAGGAAATGTTTGCACCTGGTGAGGTATATAAGGGAGTATACTATGATTATACAACATCCTGATAACGGCTCAGTGTGGGCAGAAATGCTTAGATGCGATGTATTACTACAGGTGAATAAAAGATAAAAAGTCCTGTAAGTGCCTCCATTTAAGCCCTTATATGTTTTCTTTGTCTAGAGAAAATCTTAGGGTATGTAGATATTATACATCACCAAAACTGAGAAAGTTCATGTGGCGTTAGTTACTATCCCTGTTGTGCCCCAGACTGAGTGTAGGTCTGGGGCTGCAGCTCTTGGGATCCTACTTGAGACTTATGCGTAGCTGCACCTGTATTCTCCTCTCTCCGCTCCTCAGAGCTAGAGGTAACCGTCTCTCTACTTGTGAGAACTACCGAGTATGTGACATCACATACCCAGAAGATATCGCGGAATCACGCCTCTTAAGTAGAGAGTAGAGTCTTAACTAACATCAAAAAATTTTATTAATTTACCCTCCAACCTGATACAGGTTCACATACCTATTGACCTACCAATTTATTCACGTGGCAGCCACATTTAAAGGGTGAGTATAGTAAAAAAAAAACAAAAAAAACCACATTTTGACCAATCATCAAAAAAGTTAGTTTTTTTTTACCCTCCAACCTGACACGGGTACACACCCATGACCTACCCATTTATTCATGTGGTAGCCATATTTCAAAGGTAAGTATCATAAAATAAAAAAACACATTTTGATAAATTTGTTAAAAAGTTAGTTTAGTTTAACCCTCCAACCTGACACTGGTAGACACACCAACTGACCTACACTTCCATTTCCATTGGAAACTATAGTCAAAAAAACACATTTTGATCAATTATCAAAAAAGTTAGTCTTTTACCCCCCAACCTGACATAACTACTGTGTGGCCGACAAACTAAAAGGATAGCTAGTAAAAAATCAACAATGTCCTTATCATTGCCATTATTGAGTGTTAAAATCTGCAGCACAGACACAATCATTCCTTTCCAAATTGTAGCCTTTTAAGTCAAATTCAAAGTTTTTATTCTGCTTGTGCAGGAGCCTGCGACAGATTTACAAAGGTAAATAGAAATTCACACTGAATTTCTTGAAAAGACCCTCTTTTTAAATCAGCCATGGGGTGGGGGGCACATCAGACAAGGCCCCATAACTTTCCACAGACACATCCTAATGATCTGAAACTCCTGTTCAGTTTGCCACTGACTTTTTGTAGAAATTCACGATTTTAAGTCACTAACAAGTTATACTTCTATAGGCATTTTCTATGGCAATGGTCACCTTGCATTTCAGTTCAACTTTAGACTCATTTTAGACACCTTACATAGTTCAGAAATTGATGAGATTTTAGAATTAGAACCTCGTTCTTATTGTTAAAAATGGTGCTAATTTTGCCCCAACCAATCAGATGTTATTTAACATTTGAAAGCTAACATCTGATTGGTTGGGGCAAAATTAGCACCATTTTTAACGATAAGAACTTTTATTGAATAACCCTGTTAATGCACAAAGACAGGAAGCCAAGTCCAAATTGAGGTTCTGGCATTAAAAAACAAGGGGGGGGTTCCTTAAATAGGTTATAACAGTTTGCAGGTGAATATAATTAAGTACGGTAATGATTATACAGTTAGTTTGACATGGCCAACTGCTGGTAGTAAATGGAAGTTCAGAAAAACAAATAAATGGATAAGCAGGTCTAGTGCCACCAATAGGTGGACACTGGAGCAGCACAAGTACAATGACAAGTAAAACATATAATAAATATCAATTGCCCACTAGTCCTGAATCAAACGGTATGCCACATGTAAGGGTGTACTCACAGACATGGCTACCAACAAGCCCTAAAGGGGACCAAGACATTTGGAATGAACAAACATCGAATACAGGCATGCATGCCCATTTCTAAGTCAAAATCCAAACAGAAAAATCACTTCATGAAAAGCATTTTCCAGGAAGTGATTTTATTTTGATTGGCAAACTTTAATACTTTGATTACAACTGATTTCCTAGTATTTATTTGTGCTTTTACATTTTCTTTGCTCACAATAGGTGATATAGACTAACATTTAGATTAAATGGGACCTTAAACGAAGGTGGAAAAATCTATACAGAATTACGCTTGTGAAGGTTCTCATTCATCCAGGTCATGGTATATATGTTGTATTCAATTAGATTAACTGGACTTGAAGTTTAGTTCTTGAAGACGTTTCGATAGTCATCCGACTGGCTTTCTCAATTCAGAATGACTTGTACAAGAATCTGTGGCAATTATGTACCCTGGAAAATCCAAATAAGCATATCATAGCCAAGTGTTAAGGGCGTGATTGGATAGTGGCTAAGAGGTGTTATAGGAACGCCCAGAGTAAGGTGCCAAAACAGCATTGTACATCGCAGACAGTTGGTGAAAACTGTAGAAGTAGAGGTTTATTGAAAAACCAACACACACAGATCAGTATTTGATGTTTGACTCCCACCACCCTTTAGATCACAAGCTGGGTATCATCAGAACCCTGCAACACAGAGCTGAGAACATCCCCACTAGCACAGAGGCAAAGGCTAAAGAAATGAAACACCTCAGACGAGCCCTTAAAACTTGTGGATATCCAGACTGGGCCTTTGTCAAAAGAAGTAGAAGGAAAGAAAAGAACACGAATACCAACAGTGAAGGGGAAAAGCAAGACAGGAGAAAGAACATGGTCATCCCATATGTAGCAGGGGTCTTCGAGAAATGAAGAAGAATTTTCAAAAAACACCGTATCCCTGTCTACTTTAAACCGAACAACACACTGAGGCAGCAATTGGTACATCCGAAAGACCCAATACCGAAACACAAGAAAAGCGACATCATATATGCAGTGCAGTGCAGTGCAGTGAAGAATGCTCTGATTTATATGTGGGGGAGACCAAACAGCAACTGCATCAACGTATGGCCCAGCACAGAAGAGCCAATTCCTCTGGTCAGGACTCAGCCGTGTACCTGCATCTTAAAGATAAAGGACATATCTTTGAAGATTGTAATGTTAACATATTCGCAAAGGAACGTGACTGGTTCAAGAGAGGTGTTAAGGAGGCCATTTATGTGAAAATAAAGAAACCAAGCTTAAATAGAGGTGGGGGGGTTCGACACCAACTGTGTGCCATGTACAATGCTGTTTTGACAGCTTACTCTGGGTGTTCCTATAACACCTCTTAGCCACTATCCAATCACGCCCTTAACACTTGGCTTTGATATGCTAACTGGGATTTTCCAGGGTACATAATTGCCACAGATTCTTGTACAAGTCATTCTGAATTGAGAAAGCCAGTCGGATGACTAGCGAAACGTCTTCAAGAACTAAACTTCAAGTCCAGTTGATCTAATTGAATACAACAGATATACAGAATTATAAAATTATTTAATCCACATCAGACCCTTCCCACGAAGAGCTTACAATCTAATGACTTTATCTCACATACACAACCTATCAGTATGTCTTTATCAATATGGAGGAAATTGGAATGCCCAGAAGAAACCCACACAAGCAGAGGGACCTATAAGAACTCCTTGCAGTTGTGTACAAGGGAGGATTCAAACCCAGGAATTCAGCACTACAAAACATCAGTTTATGGTATTTAAACTCCCATTGGGCCATGGGATTCTATTCTCCACTGTTTCTAAGCCAAAATCCTTTACTATTTACTTAAATATCAGCTATCAAGTATTGAATTTAGGAAAGTTTGGCTAACTAACCAATGGGGGAAAAAAACAATAAACAGTGCAGTTTAGCATTTAGGAAGGAAAAGTGCTAAAAGGGATATGTTTAGTTTGATCGATTCAGGACATAGCCATGATTTTTAGTGCTACTACCTGTTCTTTGAAATGACTACCTCAGTCTATATTCTTGGGAAAATGAATATCTGGAAATATTTTGTTTACTGTAACAAACAGGTGTAATATTCCATAGCTTTTAAGAAAATAAAAGATAATTTAAGTTACCTGTTTGAAGTCATATTTATGGTTATTTATCTGAAGTATACAAATCTTTAAGGTCTATACAGACGTACAATTGTGGGATTGATCCGTGACACCCAACTGTAGGTCGAATGGCCGTTTCAGCTGAGTATCTTTTAATGTATGGGCACTCAGTCAGATCCTCAACGATGTCCGACCTAAAGTCTGTTTCGCCCGACTTTGTACCTGTCTTTGTTTTAGACAGTAAAAACAGACGTTTGTTCTACAGTTGTTTCGACCTTTAGCCTTGTGGAAGGTAAGCACAAATTTCTTTCCATCACTCTAACAGACAGATATTCAAAGATCCTGGAGGCCTAAGGCATGCAGCACAAATTGGACTATCCACTGCTTAATTCGCTTATAGATTAGCTTACATGATGAAAGAACAATTACAAACTGCTCAAAAAATTAATGGAACATAGCAAAATCTTTTTTATATAATATGTGAAAAATAAATATAAAACAAAGTACTATAGACATCTTTGTGTAGAGCCAATTGTATCACTCAACCTGCTGCAATACTATTTGAATAAAGGTTTACTGGTATATGAATCCCAGTGTAAATTAAAAACCTGCTTTTTACATTTGAAATGTACCCTACTGTTGCATTATAATGGAAATGCTAACAAATTATATTACATTTAGCACACTCGTAATGCCTTCGGCATATAAAAAACATCTATATATTTGTTGAAAAATAAATTTAAAAAAAAATCCCCAAATTTCACTATTTAAAGGAATAGTTCACTGGGAATGTACATGCATGATAATGCATACTATAGATGAACAGAACCAGGAAGCAGTTGGGAATTTCAGTGTGACAGCAGAGGATCACACAAAAAGTTCTCTCTTCATTCAATCAATGCATTAAAGGAATAGTTCACTTTCCCAGGGAACTATTACTTTAAGATCTTATGATATAAAGCATTAAAATGGGAACAATGAAATGCCTGTCCAAATAATCTTCTCTAGACAGATCCTATTTATAGAATAGTGTGTAAATATCTTAGTGTTGATATGTGTTCAGCTTCTTCTGTCTTGTAACTGTAGATAATGCTACAAAACTTTAGACATTTTATTAAGTGTCACTTAAAGACTCCAGAATTCAGTGGAGAGGCAAATTGTTTATAGTTGCCTAAGGCATCACTGAGGATGTTACTGGTAATACACCTTAATGAATTCAGATTGGTTTTTAAGTTTGGGAACTAGAATCTTGTAATTTCATCTTTAAAAGGGGAAAATTAGGTTTTATATGGTTATATGGTTTATATGGTTTACAACTTGATTAATTAAGTAGCTTTAAGGAATCTTCTCTCTGATCATCACATGATTGAATACCCACAGTAGGGTCCAGTTTGCCGCATTGGCTGTAAATGTAAATTACATAACTAACAATTGTGCTTTTACAAAATGTATATATTGTTGATTTAAGATACACACAGTCATGTAACTTTCTACAAATATTAAATATTTTATTATTTCAAAGGTTGTTGGATTTTCTTTCTAATAATGATTTTGATCTAAATTATTTTATTAATATATAATTTCTGAGGCTCATGTTTGCATCAGTTACAAAGTTCAGTGTTTTTTTCTCTTTGCAGATTAATATCAACCAACCCCTTTAAAACAGCTACTGCACACAGAACTAACCACAAAGCTTATACACACACACTATGTATATGAATTGTCACTCAGCTACGTGGCTGAATGGCTTTTTGTAGGTGAGGGTTCCTCGTCCCTTGAAAATTCAGAGCCTTAGGTATTTTAGATAAATAGAATTTTTCTTATTTAACTTTAAATGAAACATTATGCCTTTTTCTAACCTTTCAGTATTAATCAGGATATATTTCCTTTGTTTCTATGTTAATTCTACGTGCATTTACTTCCATACACTTTATGCTTTCTTTCTGCTGCTTCATTTTAGTAAGTTCTCCCTAAACTGCAATTGATAAAATAGAAACTCTTGAAGATGATTAACTATCAGAGGACTTGTGGACACAAGGGCAACTGTGGTTTCCAAACAAGTTAGGGTTAAATGAAAGCCTACAGTATTTCCTTTATAATGAGTCGGCAATCACATCTCTGGCTGGAGTCTGTGTAAAAATGATATTGGGGTGAATGTTCAAATTTCCTACTTCCAGTAGGACCTGACCTCTGCCCCAGGGGATAAGCATGCTTAGTTAAGACTTAATGTTAGCCATAACAGGAAGTACCTGGGAAAAACATAACAGTTGAGAGTAAAAAAATAAGTTTTTCAAAAAAAGCTGCAGTACTTTATACTTTACCTGCATAATAATACAATGGTGGAAAAAATGTTACCTGCATGGCAAGGGTTTTCTCACTGCAAATAAGAGAATATCATATAATATACCTATATAAACAGACTGTGCATTTACATAAATTAGCAAGGTGTAATTTAGCTTCAAATCTGCCCAGTGCCATGCTAAACGGTAATTCACCAATAATGAAAAGCCATTTTGCTAATTTGCTGTAATTTCATTTAACTCTCATTTACCCCAAGTCTTAAAATTCACATTTGCCTTCATTTCATTTTTATGTTCTTATTATATTCAAATGCTTTGATGAAATTGCCCATCTACGTTTTTTCCATCGAATTAGGTTCTCCACCAGGGACATAACAAAGTGTTAATAGAATCTTGAATGTTTCATTTTATTTTCAGTTAACTAGATATCTTGATGCTATACTTCATGATTTTGGTAAAAATCTAAAAAGAAGAAGAAAAAAAACAGGAAACATTCAGACTTAGATAACTGCACCTATGTTAACATCAGTATTTTACTATAATACGTGCTAATGTCAGTGTATGGAACTGTTCTTTCTGGAGAAAAAGACATGTGTAGATAATAATAAGAGCTGTGTTTCAGTTAACCAGCACACACAGTAACTATGGTTTTAATGGAGAGATTGATCTAATAAAGTGAAGGGCTAACGGATTTCTGCGGGGATCAGTCATTACATTACAATTCTACTGACTTACAGAACCAAAGACAAAAATTTTTAGAATGCAAAGTGCGGAGTCCCAGGGGATCTTTTGATTTTGAGTTGCAATCATTGCCAGCATAATGATATTCATGTATAGAGCCATGAAAATGCTCTAGCTTAGAATAAAGCTTACTCAGAAAATAATTTGGATTGTGAGTTGTCCATGCATGTGATTGCCTTGGTGTAGTAACCACATTAGATATAAAAGAAGGTGGGAAAGTACATTATGGTTACAAATAGTGAAAAGAGTGAAAAATACAGTCAGGGAGATTCAATAAATGTTGTATTCATTAAAAATTGTGCTAATTTTGTCACAACCAATCATATGTTAGATTTCAAATGTTAAATAACAGCTGATTGGTTGGAGCAAAATCCTCACCAAGAACTTTTATTGAGTATCTTTTTTTTTCTTTTGAGCCAAAGAGTATCTAAAAACACACATAAAATGTTTTTATATTAAAGGCATAATTCCATAGTAAAAAGGGCATATTTCTTATTAAATATGACATTTTGAATATGCATCTAACATTAAAGAGTAGGAAGTAGGTAAAGCTTTATTCAATAATGTCCTGTTGTTCAATTTCCTGAGCATATACAGTGCATGTATAGAACAGATTATTATATTTATTCATATGAAAAGATAATAAAATATTCACCACTGGGTTCTGCCCTATCTGCCAGATACAGAACAAATAAAAGTTTTGACTTTTCAGCAAAAACTGTAATTCAGCATCAAAAATTCAGTTTGAGTTTTAACTATTTGCAGTCCAAATATCCATGTCAGTTTAGACCAAACCGCTATGTCCATCCCAAAAGCAGGTTTCAGAGGAAACTACCACACATCACTAATATCTTATCCCATAATGTAACATAATTTAACTAGTAGTTTAAAGAAGGCAACAACATACCATGAAAACCCCAAAACTCAAATTTGTCAGTGGAGATACCCACTCCATGAACAGGCTCAGAAACATATCAGTGCAATTATTTTAACTATTCTAAAATAATAAATGAAGGGCGCATTATTTCTTTTAATACATAAGACTTATATACTTAAGACTATATATATATATATATATAATTTTGAGGCTGTGTACAGCTTTAAAAATGGTTAGAATTGTTAAAAACTTCAGTAACATTGGAATACTATTATTTTAAGGTGAACCAGCATGGTGGGTAGTTTCTACCCACAATACAGTCTGCAGAGAGCGCATGCCCCTATGACTCATAGGTAAGGCATCCTCTCTCTTTCTCTCTCTCTCTGCATTGTGCAGGTAAAAAGTTATTTACTTTTAAATGACAGTTTTACTTTTTTGAAAACCATTATGGGGTTTGAACAGTGGATGGCCAGAAGGACATGGGAGCTGCAGTGGAACATTTTCTTATAATAATCACTCAGTGACATATTATTATAAGAAAATATTGCTCCTATTATAATTTGGGCCTCTATTATGTCTAATATTGTACTAAATGTACGGAACGCAATGTAAAAATGGAAAATGAAGTAAAAAAAGTATAACGACATTTCTGAGGTTTCATACCATAAAATGTACGTATAACAAAAAATGTATCTAATATTACAGAAACACCATTGTAAACACTAGGCAAAATATTTATGACACTGGGCAAAAAAAGCTGTCATGCTTTGTGGTTTTATATCTTAAATCAGTAGTTTTAACATTTTTGACACAAACTTGTAAATCTGCAATGTGAGAACTTTCCTATATGACAAAATCAAATCTGTCATATATACTTCAAAAGTGTAGCAGGTAATTAAAGGAGAACTAAACCCAATTTTTATACTCCAGAATCTGAAAACAACCCCACTAAAAACACCAATAAACTATAAAATCCCACTTCAGTAAATTGTATTAAAGTAAATGTAAGCGTGTTAACTGGATGAAGTATCTGTGTGTAAGTGCAGTGTCAGACCACACCCCCTGCCCTCAGTCACATGCTTCCTTGCTTTATCAGTCCTGTAAAAGGATTGGCTAGAGATTATTAATGGGTGTGACCAACTGCAACAAGTTTCTGCCATAGCTAAGGACTGAGCATGTGCAGAACATAATGGTCGTTGACCAAACTGTCTGATACTAGAATGCTGAGAAGTAAAGCACAAACCATATGTTATTTAGGTAAATTTCCCAGCGCCTGTATCAAAATGAGAGGTAAGACACAGATTACTGGTTTTATATCAAGGTGTTCTGCCCTCTGGTTCAGAGTTGTTCTGTGGCTTTAGTTGTCCTTTAATATAAACCATTTTGTATTTATAATTCATTAAAGATGGGAAAAACAATAACTGCAATATTTAGTTTTAAGGAAACACTCAATTAACTAAATGCAGGAGGCAAATGATGAGGTTTAAAAAGAATCAGTAACTGTTAAGATGTTAAGAAATAATGCCGCAATTATAAATTGCCAAACTTTAGTGGTACAGCCAAGCAGGGAGGTGGCAGCCCAGAACAATTATTAGGACCTTCCATCCTGGGAGTACCTCAGTAAGGTGGGAAGGAAATGATCATAAATATGTATTAAAAGCCTCTGGGTTTTTAAATATTAATTTGCAGAGATACTGCAATACTACATAGTAGTACCCTGGAATGTGCATTAAATAGGACACTCACACTCTTTAGACTTTTTAGTTAACTGAGAACCCATGCAGACACACAAATCTCACAAAAAAAGAAGGGGGGAAAAAAATAATCAAAATTCTATCCGCAAACATATTGAAACATTTCAACAAATCGTAATAAACGATATACGGAAGATAGAAACCAAAACGAAAACTTTACAAAAGAAGAAGGAAAAGCATTATAAGGCCCAAAAAATGATGAAAATTTCATTCTAAAGCCCACAGATAAAGAAGCAGGAATACTGACCCAGAACAGAAAAGACTATTTGTCAGGGGTATTAAGGCTTTTGGGGGATAAAGACTCATACTGTATACTACCCAAAGAACCAACAACAATTTACATGGAATTGATAGTATTTAATAGATAAAGGCATAAAAACTGGAATATTAAATAAAAAGTAGAGTTTCTCTCATTCAAACATCATCTAACAGCCACATTCTACCATCCCCCAAAAATACAATAGAAGAAAACCAATCCTCTGGGAAGACCAATTATATCAGGAATTAAAATAATAGAGAGAAAAAGGTGCAGATCTAACTAGTTAAATGTACAAATATATACACACCCTTTATTAATTCATACTGATATACCCTGAGACCCAGGGTATAGTGCAGGACAGTAAATGATCCAAAATAATTAAAAATACACATATAAATACACATGTCCCCACATGTCAGTCATGGTACAAGGGGGGTCTCATGGAGAAGAGCTTGAGTAGGGAACAAGGAGAAGACCTTTGAGGTCTTCACTCTTGGTCCCTTATGTTCCCAGCTGTGCCCTCCATTCCTCACAAGGAAATTTTCTCCACAACCCCCCAATGAACAATGCCTCTTCCCGCCTTTAACCAATCTCTCTTGCTGCTCCCTTCCTTTGGAACTCTCTCACTCTCTTGCTTTGACAAGTGACATCCATTAACTCTTTCAAGTCTAGACTATTATCCTACCTTTCTGATCACCAGTACAACAAATGATTGTTAGCCATCTCAAGCACTTTGTATATCTGCATATATAAGTGAGGGGATCTCATTTCTAATGTGTCAAGGCACTTATATCAATTAAGTATTCAATACATTTTTATTGATTTTGTAAAGTTTTTAACAAATAGTATTAAATTATAACATTTATCGAATGTGCTTACTCGACAGTAGGGATGGCCGGTTCGCGGATCCGAACCCGGATCCGCCGCGGATTTATCCCATTCGCGAACGGCGGATTTTTATGGATTTTCCAACTTCCGAACTTCCGATTCGCGGATTTTTCGTATTTTCGAAAATTTTCGAAAATACAAGGATTTCTCTTAATCCCCTACATACGTATTTTCTAAAATATTCGAAATTACGAGGATTACTTGTATTTTCGAAAATACATATTTTCGGAAATACATTAAAAATCTCGTTATTTCAAGGGTATTTTTAATTTTAACGGGTCCGCTCGCGGATTTTCGAATTTTCTAATTTTTTCGAAAATCCGCGGATCCTCGAGCGGACCGGATTTTGCGAAGTTCGGACATCTCTACTCGACAGTAATCAAATCTCAAACATTCAATTATCATTTGCTTGAAAACGGTACAATGAACATAGTATAGGTATACTCTCGACTATGTTATTTAGATACTTATATCAATTTAACCACAAACAAAGAACTAACTGTGGTAATAAAAAGGGACGAGTCCCACCGCCTAAAAACCAGCAAAATGGCCATGCAAATCGGAGCCGTAGTAAGCACTTGTAATACATTTAACATTTTAAAGATGGTGGCCATGAGATTATGTGTTCCGCCATTAGGTTAGCGAGATTTTGCCACGAATAAATCCTTTAAAAGGATGTTGAACAAACCATATTATACTCAAAACAAAATACTGATCCTGATGAAGCTGCAGCTGTAGCAAAACACTTAAACACGTAGCGAAACACGTAAACACGTAGCGAAACACGTAACTCAACAGATGACAACACAGATACCAACTACACTGCTTTTTGTCTTTTCAGTTTGTTATTTTTAAAGTGATAGCACCATTTTATTTATGTCTTAAATAAATACCTTTGTACTACTAAAATGTGAACCAGCCTTTTTCTTTGAAAAAGTGGAATAATAAGGTACACAGAAGGTGTGGAACAACCACTAGGACGTTTTTATTGTACTATTTATTCATCTGATTTTAACAAAAAAAAAATATTCTCTTCATTTTATTCCAAAACCCAAGTGACCTGTGGAGAAAGGTTTGCTGTGACCTAATCACAGGATACCAAAGCACTGTGGTGCTGTTTTATTTTAAACAAAAAGCTTTCGAGCCGAGGAACATACATTTTTACAGTAAAAAAAAAAAAGACATTTATCATCCCATTAATGAGCCTGGGATATGGGAGAAGATTGACGCCAGGACCGGCATCAGCAGCAAAAGATTGACAGCTTCGATTGAGGTATATACACACAGGTGTAAGGACCTAGTGGTTCAAGTCCTCACTCTATTAAAAGGGGTACCGTTAAAAGGGGTATTTGTTGGGGGACAAAATCCAGAGCAATTAAAACATCATTTAATTGGACTTTACAGGTAGAAATGTACCTTTGGTTCAAAATATGCAAAAAAAATGGGTTATCCAAGTAGTATGATATAGCTAATGTTACAGGAGAGATCCCAAAAGATCAACCAAATGATGTGGTTAGCGTTAAGATTCTATTTTCAACGTTCTGTCTTGTTGATCATTGCTCGCAGTATATTTCCGTTTTATTTATACTTTCATTTTATGTTTGTACGGTATAACCATTACATGATTTTCCTCCCAAGAGACTTACTCTACTGCATACATCACATTTATACATTAGGGAAAAGATGAACAGAAACTTGCTGAATCAGTGTGTGCTGGAAAAACATGTTCTTTCTTAAATGTCAGATTGGTGCAACCACGTATAGTAACTGAGTGCAACATTTATCTAGAATGAATAAAGAAAAAGACCGGTGAATAAAAATACCTTTATTATTAAAATTAAACAAAGAGTCGTTGGCAGACTGAAGTCATGACTTAATTTTGTTAAACCTTTAAGATCTACAATTTACTCTTATAACAACCCAGTTAATCGGAACATGTTCTCATTTTTTAATTATAAAAAATATTTTCCTATAAAATCAAGGAAACTAAATATGGAACATTTTTGTTTATTATAAAGGGCATGTCCACCACCCACACAAACTTTTTACAGCTCAACAGAACCCCCCAACAACCTATTTGCCTCTCTGATGCTTAAAACACCTAATAAAGGGGTGACCACTCCCCCCCACAACCAGAACAGTCATGCTGTAAGCGACAGGACTGTCCTCACTTCCACTGTGACTTGTTAAAGGCCAGCAAACTTCTGACATGACTTGCAACCACAGTCTTGTACCCTTGTAATCCCATTGGAGAGACAGTCGTCATACCAGATCCATGTAGCTCCACCAAAAATCTAGTAAGCCTTCCAAGTGGAAGTAGCAAAAAAGATCTGAATAAGATTCGGGATTCCTTTCCCCAATCACGGTACCTTAAATTGTAAAGGCCTGTTACCAGTTTCCAAAGGTTCTTGGGATCAACCAAAACCATCTATTTTCATCTTCTTTCTCTTTGCAGTGTTCCTTTCCCTTCTCCCGCTTGTCAAAATTAAACCTCTTGAGGGGCACTAACTTAAAAATGGCCACATATTCACACCTCCTAATACCCTCCTTAACTTCTATTTTTAGGTGAGCATTCAGTTGGCCTTTAAAGCAAATATGCTTTGCTGTTCTGCGCTGTGCTGCTTTTTGCCTGGTCAGAAACTAGTTTAGCAGACACAATGTCACTCCCCCAATGAATGTCCCCCACTTACTAACAATGCAACTACCACTGATTGTAGGACCCATATCCCTTTGATTGCCAACCCCAACCTGCCTGAACGCTTCTGCTACAAACTCGCCCTGTCCTGGGGTGGTCACCTGACGTTCCTGCCCACTCTGCCATACCTCTATTCCCAAACTTCCTGCATTCCACTGCCAAATCAGTTTTTTTTAAACCTTTCATAAAAGTAAATATTCCACTGTTATTAGAACTCAAACCAAGCACACCACTCTGACCTTCAACTTAGACAGCCTGCGGGAAGCACCTCTTCCAACTCCCAAAGGTGGTGCTTAGGTGGATGATACTCCCTAAGTTAGATGGGGCACTGCTGTCCAAGAGGCTTTTATGGATGACTGTACCTCAGTCTGACCCTTACGGCTGTTACTGACATTATCTGCTTCCCTGCAGCTACTGTTGGAAGAAAAGGCACAAAATCACCCACCCCTTGGTGCATCCCTGTTACTGGTCTGGGAACATTGTTGCCCCTTCCACTGACAACCTCACTACTCCCTGTTGTGTCCAACAGAAGTAGGGGCTAAAAGCAGCCACTTGCCCTTTACCCCCAGGCCACCTCCTACTTACAGACACAGACCCTTGAGGCCCGCTTTCTCCCATGTACTCCCTGCCACATTCCAATTTTCTGTGAAAGCCTCCAACATCTCCGATGACTTGGCGGACTCTTGCCAGTGGACACAAACTCTGTGGCCTGCCAGTAACCAAATCTTCTCTTTCTTTAATTGGGCACTGGGGTCACAGGTGTTAAAGTATATATTCTTTCAGCACAGGTACCTTAAGGAATTTAAATATATATAACATTTTACAATCATTGCTATATTCTCTGAATACATTATTTACAAATTACACCTATGTGATTAGATTTCACCTTATGAGTCATCAAAATATGCAAGATAATAAACATCTATTCTATAAATTATTTTTTTGCAAATTCATATAAAAAGAAAGGAAGATTCATTTTATGCAAATTTATATATAAACAAAGGTAAGGTAAATACATTTTTTTGCAGATTCATATATAAAAAAGGTAAAGTTTTTCATCAAATTCTTGAAAAGTTCCCCAACAGTCCTAAATCCAATAAAAAATGAGTAAACTGCAGCTATATAGAGGTAATTACAAAAATAGTTTTTGTTAGTTAAAGGTGGTAAGTAAAAGGGCAGAAAAGTTAATCCAGACCATTTCCTCTTTTTTCTTTTCACCTTTTTAAAGTTTATAAACCATAACACAGCTCTAATGTTGTGGTGATGTCCATGCAACCACATCCTTTATAGTCATTACATATGTTAGATCAGTACTTCTATTTGTCCAATGTCCATTTTAGGAACAGAAACCTGGTATATAGCTTTAATACTGTTCCAAAAGGAGATTTAGCATTCAACTTACGTCTTCTGAGATATATTAGAGGGATGCCAATACAGGTTTATTTATCTTAAGGAAGATTTAAAAAGAATAAGTCAGAGTATTACCTAGATAAAAGAAGTCAAGTCTAGTTCATCGTTGAGCCCATCTGGTGATAATTTCTTCATTTGGTATATCTAGCCTGATTCTTTTCTTAATAACACATTGTCTCCATCTATTTTGTTCTGTCTC
Source organism: Hymenochirus boettgeri (assembly GCA_019447015.1). NCBI lineage: Eukaryota > Metazoa > Chordata > Amphibia > Anura > Pipidae > Hymenochirus > Hymenochirus boettgeri. The sequence goes on along the minus strand of CM033469.1, from coordinate 78,307,809 downwards.
ACCCCCTCACATCTATTTTGTTCTGTCTCACCCCCTCATCCTGAGATCTTGGCTCTGCATCGATAGGAATGCGGCATCAGACTTGTCTTTCCCCTTTCCCCATGTAATATTAGATAGATGACTGAGAGACGCTGTTTAAATTTCTAAAACATTTTCCAAACAAAACTTTTGTTAAAGTGGCACCACTGTGCATATATTTCATTTGAAGAGTTACAATTATAGTAACCATTTTCTCGTTTTTTTCTGAAAATGACTGGCGATCAAAATAGCCCCAAGTTCTTACTTCGCCAAAAGGTGACAGAAGGCATAATTGGAATAAAACAGTTTTGGATTGTTACGCAGGATATGCCAGTTCCCAGGACCCTTTGATTTTCACATGTTCTACATCAATGATTTTGTCATCCTTTTTTCTAACCCTTGGTACCAGCCGTTCTCTTGCTGTGTATGTTTAGCTGCTGACATCCTATGTCTGGAAAGTAATTATTAAGGATAGCCCCTGACCTGAAATTTAGCATCCAGATTAGCAGCTCCCTTCACAAATTCCTCAAATTGTTTGGATGTGTTAGTTGCTGACGGTTTTGTATAGAGCCCTGTGCACAATTTCTTATTCCCCTCTCCATCTCCTGGCTGCACTGCACTAATTCCACCACATTCACCACTCGTTCACGCCGAGATGCGTCTCCACCAATCTATATCCTGCTTTACCTGCACCCTTTACACTTCTCAGACCATCGTGCTTTCCAGGCCCTTCTTGGTCATTGGCTCCCAGGGTGCATTCTGCCCTCCTGTCACCACCTTGACTACAAAGGTTTTGAGGCAATTGAGTTGTGCGTTGTCTGTATTGAACTACTACTTACTTACATAAATTGAAGGCGCATGTTGAAACGTCCAGTAGATTTTATTCTGTGCACTAAAATACTTGTAAATATGTACAATCTAGCAGGTGAACACTGTTGATTTCCAGAGATTAAGAAGGCACAATAGTACACAGATCAGTTCTCTGGATTGAAACAAAGGGTCTGACAAAAGCCTGCCTAGAGGGAAGGACAAAGTATAAAATGTAAACATAAGAATTAAAAAGTAATCTCTTTAGGGCAGGGACAACATATTTATTGTATCTATATGAACTGTTAGTCCATAATAAAAAAAGGTATCACATTTTCCATACATACTTATGTATGTTTGCTTATTTACATGTTTGATCTGCTTGCACGTAATCCCTTGTTTGTATTCTCTGTATTATATAAAGAATAATGTAGCCTTTACTGCATAAGTATATACATACATTTAACTGCGTTTAATAGGAAGTTCAATCTTCTAGAGCGTATTAAGGTAGAAAACTATGTGACTGGCCTTTAAACTTTACTTTTAGGCTTTCCCGTTACTCGGTTTTCTATTCCACTCAAACCTGGCAGCTAGATAATCTAGATTTTTAGCATTGCTATTATGTTTTATTACTTATTTTTCAGTTCTGAAATTCTCTCATTTTCCGATCAATCATTCAGACCCCTGCCTGGTACAGTAGTTTATTTAGCTGCCTCTAGCATCCAGATAACATTGTAAATTTCAAATGGAAGGATGTATAATACTTCAAAAATAACAAAAACTGAAAAATGAAGACTAGATGAAAATGATCTTAGAATAGCCTTTTGTGCTCAGTTATATATAGAGACACATACAATATAGGGTAGTTTTATTGCAGACTGCTTATGGCTGGTTTTGCAGCTATAGGGAGTACATGTTAGAATGTATTTCTGTGATCTTTTAGAAATTATACAGAAGTTATTATCACGTTAAGCAATAGATGTTTATGTTTGGGCTGTGATTACTATCTCTAACCCTCCCCTCACAATTCTACAGTATCCTAAGGGCAGCAAGACAGAGATTGCCAGCTATTGTATTTGTTTGAGGTTTGTAAACCAAGTTCAAGGAAGGGCTACACTTAAATGATATAAAATGCATTACAAAAATATTAACACTGCAGTTTACCTGCCAGTACAATTTGTGCCTAAATAAAAAACATGCATCTAAAATGCGTCGTGTCTGACTCATTAAATTGAAGTATGGAAATATTTAAGCTGTAAGTATTGATTTAAAGTCTACATTTATTTATGAACTTTTTGGTTTTCTGCCCAGAACTAGCAGTAAATATGTTTGCAATGAATGTAAATACATTCTATAAAATAAATAGCACTTCAGATTTTTGTTAATACTTGATGCGCGTTGAAATATTTACAATTGACTAAATGTCTAATAAATAACTGAAACGGATCAAATTGCCTCTCTTTACTGTAGATAGTCACAAGTTAATTTTCTTATACTTACGTATGTAATCTGTTTTAAAGGCTGAGACAAAAGTAAAACTTTATTGGATCCTGGTAACGATTTTTTTGCTTTAAATAAATGAATGACTTGTTTAATTAGTCTTCAGAGTTTCCAACAAATCTGAACATTTTAAAGTTTATTTAGCACAACTTCAGATATGTTTCTTAGAATAACAGCCTTTTTGTGTGTTTCCTACTTTTCCCATATTAAAGATGCGCATGTGTCCTGCATCATCCTCAAGATTTCCTTTAAAGGACATGTCCAACCCCACTGTGTTGCTTAAAAAAATCCTTACCTTACATCTCTGCTCCTTATGGTTCTCCTGTAGTGCTTTTCCAAAATCCATGAAACTGAAAAGTAGGAGGTGTCTTCCTGTTAAAGGTTTCTGCCTCCTCCTTACCCTCTGAGAGGACAGTGGCATGCACAGGGGAATCCTCCTCAGCCCCCTCCCTCCCTACTGATCCCTCCATGGCTGCCCTTCACCTAGCATAAAACCTTTTTTAATATAATGTAGGGCATCCCTTCCCACTCTCAACCTCTATGTTACTGTAGATTGCTAAAAAAAGAATCCAAACTCTACTTACAGCACTTCACTCCTGAAATGCTCTCCATTGACGGTAGCCATGTCTGTGATTGGCTGTTTGTTAGTTACGGCAAGCAAGGAGCTGGATCAGGGCTCCGCTGGAGTGAAGGTCAGTAAGTAGAGTTTGGATTCTTCTATTAGCAATCTAACATAGGGGTTGGGGGTGGGAAAGGATGTCCTACATTATATCAACAAATGATTTAATGGGTGGAGATACCTTTTAAAGAGTCATATCTGCTAAGAAGGAAACATCTGTTAATTGGGACAAACCCTATGGCAGGGATTATGGTAACAGCTGTTGAGTAGAAAATTACTAATATATAATAGTGTATATAATAGTGAGTGAGACCACTTCCTCCTGTTAAAAAAATTCAAAAAGCAAATATTATCCTATTAAAAAAATGTAATAGTCATGTTGCAATGTAAGGACACCCAAATGCAGTGAGTGCCATTAATCCAAGTAACATTTGACATCAGATATTGTTCCACCCAGACTTCCACAAACTATTCACCAAGAACATACACAAATCTAGACAGGCAAACTAAGCTCCAAAAGGGAGAGTTAGATGGGATAAAATTACTTTCTTTTGGAGAACTATACACTTCTGTCCATCTCTAGGTCTATTTTTATGCACCATTCTTTCATTAATCTGCTCAATTAGACTTACTGTATTACAGAAAAAAAATCATTAAAGCTAGCTATACACGGGCAGGCTTTCTTCCAATTAGATTTACGATCGAGGGCAACTATGGGAAAATCCAACCGGAAAAGAACAGCTCGATGTTCCCTACCTTTAGGCCTTGATATTTCTGCAGATTTCAGAGTTGGGGGACAGATAATGGGGTCGACGGAAAAACTAAAAACTGGTTTCAACATTTTGATGTTGAAATTGCAGCAAATTTCGGGTCTGTGTATAGGGTCCTTAAATTGTCTGGATTAAAGGACAACTATACTCACCTAAACCACTGTCCACCAAAGTTTAGTACCCAGGGTGAGGACCTAATCTGCCAGGTCCTCACCACTGAGATCACCTTTTTTCCTCTGTAATACTTACTTGACGTTTGCTTCATGGCTATGTCCTCCACTCAGTTGGCGACTTCGGCCAATGAGAAGACACGCTTTGTAGATGCATGTCTTCTCACTGGCCAGTATCGCAAATGCGAAAGTGGAGCTGGAGTTGCAAAGCAAATTTGAAGTATTACAGAGGATAGAAGGTGATGCACTTAACCAATGTTAACCAATAGGAGACTGAGCTCTCCATCTATCCCATTATCTCATTCAGTGATATAAAGTAATTAGTCTAATTTAATGTAAACTGCATATTGTAATATAGTAACTGCCTTGGTATATACTAAATATGGGGGATATTTAATAAAGGCCGCTATTGGTCAAAAAAGTTTAACCCGTGCTACCCTATGTATTATCTTGCTAGCGGGGGTTTAACTCTTATCCTGGGCTTGTGCCGTCTCCAATAACAATGACAGACAATGCAATAAACTAACACATTCATTTTTGCGCTAACTTGTAGTGTGAAACAACTTCTGAATGAAGGTGTTATGCCTCCTCTTGGTAAATGCAATAAATCTTGCTTAGTGATTACTGCATTGCGGTAGCCCAGAGGTGAGAGGAGCGCCGTGGTATTACATCTCTATGTATGTTACTACAGGGAATTGACCCTATTTGTAACTCCCATTGGTACTCCACAAATTATCGGGAGGAATATTAATCTGAATATTTCTAACATTATTTTGTTGTATAATATAATGTATGGGGCAGCATGGTAGGCCAGTGGTTAGCACTGTCTTGCAGGTCTGAGTCCTAGGTTCAGATCCACCATTAGCTTCATTGGAAAGGAGTTTGTATGTTCATCCTGCTTGTCTGTGTTTTTACTGTAAGCCTTGTAAGCTCTTTGGGACAGAGTCTGAAGTTAATGGATAAACAAATTCTATTGGTAAATATGCTCAGTGCATTATAGGAAAATCCTGTACTGCACAATTTGTACCAAACTATCCAGCCCACATCAGATCTTTCTTCAACAGGTAATGTCTCGTAAAGCAAAAATGTGTGGTTGGTATTGATATGGATGAAGAGTCTAAAAAATACAGAGAGGCGTCATCATCATTCAATTCAGACAGTGACAGCCTGAAGCAGAAGAAAATTGAACCATATCTCTGTATGCAGTCACACTGTAACAGCTCTATCTAAAAAGTAGAAAATCACCATTTTTTCTCTTGAGAAAGGTACTATTTTCTCTGTATCTCTTTACCTTTGCTGGTCCAATATCCAGAGAAAATAAGCTGACAGTATTCTTACCCAGTGAAGTATAAAATAAGTTTCAACACATTCAACAGGATTTAAAAAGTGCTTATTAAAGAATGGTGTATTTCAAGCACTATTTCTGTGTTAGAGACACAATATTGACTCTAGTCAGTAGGACAGACCTTATACAATTGGAAAGAATCAGCACAGAATCTACAATTTACAGAGATGCTTATTATACAGATGTTCTGTGCACAAAATATAGCCCGCCAATATAGTCTAGGCTCTAATGCAATAAAAGGTGCAAAAGTTTGTCTACTAATCTGCAGCAACCAATTAGATGTTATTTCACAGCAGTAATTCAGTAAAACATTGAACATCTGATCAAAGGCAAACTCCTCTTATTAAATAAGGCTGAATGTATCATTGCACAGTCTTCGTGCACTCAGAAGACACAAGTAGGTTAGTCAGTCTCTTCAAAAAAATGGACTTGTCTGTCACTAGAGTCTAATGAGATCTAAAATGTCTGTGTAAAGTTTTTACATAAAGTAGTGCCCAATAACTTTATGGCCAACCTAACATCAATTGTTAAGCACTATCAAGTCATGGGTTATTGAGGGAACCTGGTAGATAAGAATGGCTGTGGCATTAGACATTAAGCCAATACGATGTTTGTCTTTTTTTGAGTGTTGTCTTGGCTTTATGCTGTCTGGCAATGCTTATTGTCTGCTGAAAACGTTCAACAAAGTTACACAGCCTGCAAAAATATCACATTCTATTTTGCAAAGCTGTGATCATTTATTTTTTCTGACTTTTAAATGTATACTGTGTTGCACTGAAACTCACTTATCAGTGTTTGTGCACTACCTTTTGAGGGCACATACAGTAGCTCTAAAGGATGAAGATAGCAGAGATGCTGTTCACATTGCCAACTGACTGTTGCTTAGGCTTCTAACACCAATTGCTCTTTTAGCAGAAAGTGCTTTAGCAAAAAGGCATTTTTAGGAAGGCATGTACCTTAACTCACCTCAACTCTAAAGGTCTGAACACACACTCGGACACAGGGCCCTACCCATGATGGTCTATGAAATGGCCATTCGGTTCAGATTATTTGATGATCTGCCATGTCAGCTATAATCCTCTTCTTATAGAAAGTACCTACACATTTACCAGTCCACTTGCCTAATGATATTTCTATCCTTTTCTTCTTGCATGGGCATGTCATACAACAAAGTAGTAATGTAGCAATATAGAAAAGAAGGAAAGAAAACTGTCTGCACTCCTGTACTAGTATGCAAAGTTCTTTATTAACAATCACATATTAGGGACACTGTATAATCTAAAAACATTTAAAACCGACAAGCCTCATACATCAGGTAACTAAAGTCATCAGTATTTGGAAGCGAAAACATTGGTCATGGGTATGTTACCCTACTTACTGTATGCTGTAAACCATACATAACATAGAATTCTAGTGCACAAACAAGTCTAATTGCATATTGACTATCTCCATATGGTTGCTGCTACAAACAGTCTGCTAAACCCTGGATAAATAAAAGCAATTAGTTCAATAAGTTGGCCAAATTATTTTAAGCCCAGTCACCATGTCAAGGTTGCTTTCTTTAACTGGGTCCTAACCTACTGGTACTTGCCTTTTTGGCTGCATGAGCTGACAGCTTCTCCTGTGTGGCTTGGATGCTTGAAGCTAACCCTCTAGTTTAAAGTACTTAGCTCAAACGATCACATGACCTACAGTAACTCTGGGTGGAGTACAATTTCCCAGAAGGCTTGGTCAAACCTTCAATGTAACACACAATATATAGGAAATTGTGCTGTTGTACATCCATATTAAAGTGTAAATAGAGACCAAAAATATAATACATACAAAAAATAGAATTCTAGGGCACAAACAATTCTAATTGCATATTGGCTACCTTCATAAGGTTGCTACTACAAACAGCCTGCTAAACCCTGGATAAATAAAAGCAATTAGTTCAATAAATTGGCCAAATTATTTTAAGCCCAGTCACCACATCAAGGTTGCTTTCTTTAACTGGGTCCTAACCTACTGGTACTTGCCTTTTTGGCTGCATGAGCTGACAGCTTCTCATGTGTGGCCTGGATGCTTTAAGTACCAGTAGGTTAGGACCCAGTTAAAGAAAGCAACCTTGATGTGATATATATATATATATATATATATATATATATATATATATATATATAAAAGATAGCAATAGTGTGCACACAGTGTTCACTTACGTTTGCCTGGAGCTGTTGGTTCATAAATTCCAATATGCAGTAAAAAAGTAGGTCATAACCAACGCTCCACAGGTCTTTTTCACAAATTTTATTATTTTCAAAAGTAATGCATAGTGCAACAAAACAGCAACGTTTCGGCCGTGGTTTAGTGGCCTTTATCAAGCTAACAATATAGTGCAACTGAAAGGGTTTAAATACCCTGCAGGTGATTAGTGAGGAACACTCCCTCTGACAACAATATTCTCAAAATTCAATTAGCTTTAAAGTGACAGTGCTTATTAATCATACCAGTGTTAAATACCTTAATTTATAGTGATAATATAAGAATAATTTATGATAATTTATCGTGTAGATATAAAAATGCTAAAAAGTGCTATGGAGTGCTATAATAGTTAAAAGGACTTACAAAAAATTTTTTTTAAAAGGGATTAATGGGCTTAAGATAGAGACACTCTCTTTAGTACATCAGAGTATAGTATACATTACATAACTATTTTATTACAGGTTACTAGGTTATCTATCTATCTATAAGTAGTTAATTACGCAGATAAGATCAGGGCAGCAAAGATTATTGTAAAATTTATCATAGTAAGAGTTAACGTTCATCTATAAAATATTTGAAAGAACAGAATTCATTCAGTCCATAAGGTGTCAAAGTATTTAAAGTTTTAATCCAGAAAGTTTCCTTTCTTAGTAGCAGATTAGTTCTGTTTCCACCTCTTGTTTGGGGAGGTATATGGTCGATAGCCAAAAACTTAAGGTCAGTTATTTTGTGTCCTTTTTCCAGATAGTGATTGGCTACAGGTTTGTTGGTCTTAAGATCTCTGTAAGCGGTATTGATGGCCGACCTATGTCCGTCAATACGTAGTCTTAGCGTCAAATCTGTCTTTCCAACATAATATAGATTACATGGGCATATTATTATGTAGACAACATGAGTGGTTTGACAAGTAATATGGTGTTTGATCTTCCATCTGTTTACCTGTGTGTGGGTGTAAAAATATAGAGCTGGGTATCATCGATGCACAGGATTTGCATTTATGGCAACTGAAACAACCATTAGGCTTATTTGTTAGCCAATTGGTTTTCTTATATTTATTTATGGGGTCCGTTTCAACCAATATATCTCTAAGGTTTCTTCCTCTCTTAAAGGCAATGGTAGGTCTGTCAGGTAGTCGGTCTTTTAATCTTTCATCTGATTTGAGAATATGCCAATTGGAATGTAATATATTTTTCATATTCTCCCCTATAGTGGAGTAGGTTGTTGCACAAACAAATTTTTTGTCTCCCTTTGGATCCAGTATGTTGTTTTTTATAATAATTTTCTGTTCCGCTTTAGTCAGGGCGTCATTTAAAATGTTCCTTGGGTAACCTCTTTCTATAAATCTCCCTTTCATTTCTTGAAGTTGTTTCTGTCTTGTATCAAAGTTAGAGTTATTTCTCATGACCCTACAGAATTGGGATATGGGTAATGCCTTTTTAAATGAGAAAGGATGATGGCTATTATAATGAAGCAAAGTATTTCTGTCCGTTGTTTTACGAAAAAGACTATATTCTAAATTGTGGTCAGTGAGTATTATATTCAAGTCCAAAAAATTTATACTGGTTTTACTAACCTTGTGGGTGAATTTAATTGTTGTATCCATCCTATTTAGATCATCGACCATCATGGTGAATTGTTCCTCAGAGCCGCTCCAAACGATAAACACATCGTCTATGTATCTACAGTAAAAGGTAAGAAATTCTTTATAGGTATTTAAACCCTTTCAGTTGCACTATATTGTTAGCTTGATAAAGGCCACTAAACCACGGCCGAAACGTTGCTGTTTTGTTGCACTATGCATTACTTTTGAAAATAATAAAATTTGTGAAAAAGACCTGTGGAGCGTTGGTTATGACCTACTTTTTTACTATATATATATATATATATATATATATATATATATATACTGTATATATATATATATATATATATATATATATATATGTTCAGGAGTACGTACCTTTTATCTATTGAAAACGTGCACTCGGGCCACAACGATGTGAAACAGACTGGTTGGAGTGCGGCTTTTCTTGCTATTGTAACATGCGGAATATATAGGAAAAAGTATTTTTGGGCCAAACATTTTGGTACATAAGTTTACCCACAATTATATTTAAGTTTCCCACAGTGATTGGTACAAAAGTTTGCCCACAGTGATTAAATGCAAAAACACATACCTCCAACCCAAAAGAGATACACACCTATTGGCCTACACTTTCATTTCTGTGGCAGCCATACTTAAAGGGTAACTTTAGTCAAAAAACAAAACGTAATCAATCCTGAAAAAAGTTAGTGTAATGGTCACAAAACCAGATACCCACAATCCTGACACAAGACCATACTACAAAAAATAGAATTCTAGTGCACAAACAATTCTAATTGCATATTGACTACCTCCATATAAGGTTGCTGTTTGTAGAAGCAACCATATGGAGGTAACCAATATGCAATTAGAATTGTTTGCGCAGTAGAATTCTGTTTTTTGTATGTATTTTATTTTTTGTCTCTAGTTGCACTTTAATATGGATGTACAACAGCCCAATTTTCTATATATTGTGTGTTACATTGAAGCTTTGACCAAGCCTTCTGGGAAATTGTACTCCACCCTGAGTTAGGTCATGTGCTCATTTGAGCAAAATACTTTAAACTAGAGTCAACTTTAATGAACCAGGCCACCCAGGAGAAGCTGTCAGCTCATGTAGCCAAAAAGGCAAGTACCACTAGGTTAGGACCCAGTTAAAGAAAGCAACCTTGACGTGGTGACCGGGCTTAAAATAATTTGGCCAACTTATTGAACTAATTGCTTTTATTTATCCAGGGTTTAGCAGGCTGTTTGTAGTAGCAACATTATGGAGGTAGCCAATATGCAATTAGAATTGTTAGTGCACTAGAATTCTATTTTTTGGATGTATTATATTTTTGGTCTCTATTTGCACTTTAATATGGATGTACAACAGCCCAATTTTCTATATATTGTGTGTTACAAGACCATACTACTGACCATAGCTTCTATTTCTGTGGCAGCCATATTTTAATCAATCATCAAAAAAGTTAGTTTTATGGTCATATATGCAAACACATACACCCCTAACCTGAAACAGGTACACACACCTACTGACCTACCCTTCCATTTACATGGTGGCAATACTTAAAGGGTAACAATAGTTAAAATAAAAATTTTGATTAATCATCAAAATTTTTATGGTCATAAACCCCAAAACACATACCCCTCAACCTGACACCTACTGACTTATCCTTCTATTTTCATAGTTAAATGGTAGATATAGTCAAAAAAACACACTTTGATCTATAGTCAAAAAAGTTAGTTTAGTGGTCTAAAATGCAAAAATATACCTCCTAACTAGAAATGGGATCCGGGTCCACCTTAGACCCTTGGTTCCGAAATCTGAATGTTTCATCTGGAACCGGAAACGAACGATACTTTCGAGGGTTAGTGAATGATACATTCTAGGGTTAGCAAAAACGATCCGTACATTTGAGGGTTACTGAAAATGAATGGTACATTCGAGGTTTAGTGAACGATACATTCTAAGGTTAGCGGATGGCCCGTAAATTCGATAATTATTAAGTCAAAGAAATCCGAGTCCGGGATAGGCTAATTGATTCAGCATTAAGATCAGGAAAGGGAATAAGCATTATCTGTTACTCTGTGCTCTTTCTGTGCAGATGTACCCAATCCTACATTTAGCTACTGTCTGTGTTACTGAAGTATCAATGTAGCACTGTACCTAAAGAAATCAATAACAAAGTGTCGTTGTCTCCCCCCCCACACACACACACACACCTTCAAACTCCTACAGCTAAAAGAAATACTTACTTGCCTTCTTACCTTCCCATAGCAAAGCAGTTTTACTTTCACCTTCGCTATAACACAAAATCACTGGGTGAATGCTATTGGCTGTAGGGGGATACAGATCATCTCCACTGTACATGCTCCATGCTCTAGGTGTGCCTCAATTTTGGGAGGAGGTGGATACATAGAGAGGAGACATGCATACTAACTAGGAGTAAGCTGAACAGGACATGAGGAGATCTAGTGACAGGGAGCACTGAGAGCAAAAATGCACTAAAAATTTAGACAAGGATAAAGGCAAGTCATTTTTTTTCAGTTTAGTGTCCCTTTAATTTTCTTGCTAGCTCACTTTGGCTTTTGTAAAGTGATGAGAATAAACAATTAGAATTTATATTTGTAAAGGAAGACATTCTTACTTACAGGATTTACTGCCTAAGCCATGTGCACAGTACTCAAACATTAAAATATAGAATTCTGATAATATTGAATATCTTTTTGGGCCAATGAATGTATCATTTATTACAACAGTAATAACTGAGCCTTAGATGGTCAGCGTGCTATTTTATTGTAGTTTAAACCACTAATAAACTGTATCTTTCTCTCCTTGTGCCTAGTACACAGGATGATAGTTTATTATGATGTTACCACATTCTTTGATCTTTAATTATGTATGAAATTAATTAACTGTTATAATTTTGCTTTGATTATGCTGAAAATGTTCCCTTCTAATCAAATATTTATTTAAATTACTATTATTAAATTGAATTAGACGGCGTTTAATGTAATTAAAACAAATTTTCCTTATTGTAAATTGTTGTATAATTTAACGAATTGCGTCTTTGTCGATATAAATTGATACAATGCACAATGAGTGTTTTTTTCCTTTCTGTTTTTGCAGTGGCCTATTTTTTTATCAAAGCTAATCTTATTTCAGTTGTTATTCCTCATTTTTTAATTTTCTTTAGTGCTATATAATTTTATTGTGTAGTCTTTGTACATTTCATTCCTTCATTACCTTGCCCTTCAGACACTATTTCGATTTGTGTTCTGCCTGACTGAATCCAGAGCATAAGGCTTTTTCGTGACAGTAAGGCAGTAGAAACTCCAGTTTTATTGCCCATAACAAATAAAAGTTATATTCCTACTTAAAAACTTATCTGTGACTCTGAGAGTCTACAAGTTCAGAAACACAGTTTTGATGAAAAGCCATAATATCATTGAACAGATGAGACAATTAGATTGTAACCATTTGTTAAAGGATTTAAAGTCTTTTTACTGTCTTATAAGTTTTTTTGTGTGCTTATATTGAGCCGTGAAAAGGTAGCTAGCCAGAGGTTAATTTTTGGTTAACTGTTAATTCGCAGGTATACATAAGTTATAAACATTTAAGATAAGAAATGTATTTATGTATTACCATAGTAAAAATAAGGTATTGGTTGAAACCCCAAATCTGTGCTTCTATGCTGCTTTGTTAGCTACATCACTTATGCTTAACATCCGTGGGTGGCAGCCTCTCAAATATACTAAATACTTCTGTGTACTAGGTGGCCAACACTAGCAGTGGGAGAGGGTGCAGTGGTGTAACTATCGGACCTGCAGGGGGACCCAAGCAGTGGCTCTCAACTGTGGTGGGTCTAGGAGCTAAGAGGGCCCGCAATCATCTCCCCAAACTGCTGCAATCAGCTCTTTTCAAACATCTGATCACGCGTATAAAATAAACATACACACGTTCAGCTATTTAAAAGACTGGAACCGAACCAGTTCCAGTCTTCTACACAAATAATCGCATGTATCTTTACTTCATCAATGCGATCAGCTGTTTACGCCCCTAGGCCCAAGGACGAAGAGTTCCCACGATCAACTGTTTCAAACAGCTAATCGTGTGTATGTAGTAAAGATATGCATGATCGTTTGCAGTTGTTGGTTGGATTTCTGTTGCAGCAACAGAAGTGAGATTGTTGAGTGGGAAGGAAGTGTATGACTAAATTGGAAGTTGGTTTACTTTTGCAGCACCAGCAGTGAGATTACTGATTAAGGGGGGTTGCTGCTGGGGCCTTGGGGTGGGGGATCTTAAAATGTTTGCTTTAGAATTTTGGTAGTTTAAATATCTTCACCAGTATAACTTACATTTTTGCATAACATTTCAACACAGTCAATATAGTGTAATACTATGTTGATTTAAATGCAATCTAAACTGTAAAGTGCACAAAATATTGGTAATGATAACTTTAAGTCCAACTTTAAAAAGGACAGAGGTGTGCCCCCCAAAAAATATGCCTTGCCAAGTGTGCCAATAGAGGACAAACAACAGATGTGTGAGCGTGCAATGATTTTTTGGCCATGCCCACTTTCCCAAAACCATGCCCACTATTGCAGCAATGCCCACTTTTTGAGGTAATGCCCATTTTAATTACCACCATTTTACATTGTTGAGTTGACCACACTAGCTAATGAACTGTGTATTCTGTATATTTTGGGTATGCATGCTGCATAGATGAATTACACTAGTAAAATCCATATTTAGGCACAATGGTAATTAATACCAGCAGACTGCATTGCTAGGTGGTCTCTACTCTACTGCTACTTGCATTGTCTGTGTCCTGTGTGTAAGTTGCATATAAAAGAAGGTACATATACACGGTAGCTAGTAATTACTGTATTACGCATTAAACTCACACAAAAATTGCAAGCAAGTAGCAATAGAGCAGAGACTGCAGTCTGCTGGAGTTTACTTGTGGCATGACTCAATATATATACCAGTATAGACAGACGAAATAGGCATGCTGCATGTTGGGTAATTAACCCCAGTGTCATAGTTACAGACCTATTGACCCTGATGCAAACTTTGGACATGGTTTCCCCCCAAACCTTCCACAAACACAAATCAACACCTCAAATCTCATAATCATTCCCATAAAAAACATCCAAATTCATTGTTAACATTTTTTTAAGGCACTCATTTTAAAACACTTTCTTTTAACCAACAGTGAAGGGGAAAAGCAAGACAGGAGAAAGAACATGGGTCATCCCATATGTAGCAGGGGTCTCCGAGAAATTTAGAAGAATTTTCAAAAAACACTGTATCCCTGTCTGCTTTAAACCGAACAACACACTGAGGCACCAATTGGTACATCCGAAGGACCCAATACCGAAACACAAGAAAAGCGACATCATATGCGCAGTACAGTGCAGTGAAGAATGCTCTGATTTGTATGTGGGGGAGACCAAATAGCAACTGCATCAACGTATGGCCCAGCACAGAAGAGCCAATTCCTCGGGTCAGGACTTAGCCGTGTACCTGCATCTTAAGGATAAAGGACATACCTTTGAAGATTGTAATGTTAACATATTGGCAAAGGAACGTGACTGGTTCAAGAGGGGTGTTAAGGAGGCCATTTATGTGAAAATAAAGAAACCAAGCCATGTACAATGCTGTTTTGACACCTTACTCTGGGCATTCCTATAACACCTCTTAGCCACTATCCAATCACACCCTTAACACTTGGCTGTGATATGCTAATTGGGATTTTCCAGGATACATAATTGCCACAGATTCTTGTACAAGTCATTCTGAATTGAGAAAGCCAGTCGGATAACTAGTGAAACGTCTTCAAGAACTAAACTTCAAGTCCAGTTGATCTAATTGAATACAACAGATACTTTCTTTTAAATAACTGTGCCAGGCATTTTAACAGTGTCAGTTTGTTAAAGACACTGGTTAAATGCTTGCCACACAGACGTACTGTAGGTAAAAATGCTTAGTACACGGAATACTGGTAAAAGGGTTGGCACACCGGTAAATGCATCCGGTGTCCGTGCATATTTACAGCCTTAGGTTAGTATATAAGATAAAAGGACATATGTGTTAATTCCCCCCCCAACACTACCTTTTACATTTATTAAATGATAACTATACCTTTTACACTTTTAAGGGGGTCCTCTGTTTATCATGTGTTTGGTAAGTGTGCTTTTGTAAATGTGTTTAGGTTAAAAAAAAAAAAAATACTAAAAGTAGTGGTGATTGTTTCCAATTATAGGTGGCTGTCAAAATTATTTGTTAGAGCAAAAAATGTCCAACTTGCAGTTTCCCAGATAAAAATTGCAATTCCCAGCATTCCCCTTCATGCTTTCTGCAACACCAAAACGAGCAGCCAAACAGCTATATAGAAAGATGTAGGTTGTACATCTTCCTATTGTTTGTAGTCCTTTTCAGTATTTTAGTAAGAGATTAAATGATGTTCTGTATAACAGAAACAATGCCAGCTGCTTTGGGGTCAAAATTAGTAGAAAGCATGTCCCACAATTACTGGGACTGTAAAACTTACAGCTAATCATTGTAGTCCTGCATGTAAGTAGATAGTACTACACGCAGAAATAATCTGTCATGCTAAGCTACATGGACTGATTATAGACAGGACTACAAGTAGCCTTTACAGTGTAAATCAAAGTTCAGTCTATTACAAAGCTGTACCTTTAAATCACACACTATATTACTCTTATTTTTTTAGGCCTTTCCCACTTTACTTGCAGCCCCCCCATGTAATCTGATTCAATCTCCTACTCATTTGGACATAGTCAGGACTGCCCTGCTAGCTGTATATTACACTTTAAGTAAAACGTGGACTGGGACGGGGACTGGATTAGCAGAGTTCAGCTTCTAGGTATATACTGCAATGATGTTTAAAGGGCTAACACTGTAGCAAATTAATATTGGTGGCATTGAGCAGGAGTCATCTATTATTTGTGACTATATACATGGTTAATCTTTCCAAATGTTCCAGTGAGCTTCTTGCACACTTTAAATAAAGTGTTTTTCTTTTCCATGCGTCATTTTTTCCAAAAGCATACATGGTGACATTGGTGGACATTGTTTGTCAATAATGCATTTTGGGGTTATTGTTGTGCAACATAATCACTATTAAGGGGATATTGCAAAATGTCCAAATTGGGGCAAATTAATGTGAGAAGATGTTGTACCCCATCGTTAAATGGAAAAGTTGATATGATAAACTTTAAAGTTAAAGGGGAAGTGAATAATCTTGTGTCCTCATTTTAAACACCCCTCTACCCTCTCAAAGTTAAGCATTGAACGAGCGCAGGCACAGAAATAGCCATGGAAATGTAATGTTTCCCGTACAGCCGGCACCAGTAGTGGATCAAGTATTCCCAACTGATCAGGGCTGTAACTGCACGGTTGTCAGGAGCCAAAGTGCCCCATCTTCTTATTTTTCCTATGAAAGTTACAGCCTCCTCCCAGAAAACCACTGTGAATGAACCATGGATAGGGGCTTCATCATAGTGTTGCTGGGGGGCCCAGTGATTCCTAGTTACGCAACTGCAACTGATCCTTTAAGATCCTGTGAATGAGCAAAGGTAGCACGCGCATCAGTGTGTGTATTAGCAGGTAGTCCTAGAAAATGGTGGAGCTACAACTGCAGTGCAATCCTGCTAGAAAAATGTGGATAGGAATAACTAATCCTGCCTCCCTGTCCCAGGTACTTTTCATTTTTAAAAAGTTAATTTTTACAGTGTAGTTGCCCTTTAATTTGTAGTCAAATATAAATATTAACTTTAAACCTAATGTATAAGAACATGCAAAATGGCATGGGGAACATGGATACCAAAGGCCAGAATATTTCTTCCTTTCTCTACAAGGCAGAAGGAACACACCAACTGAACCAAAATATTAATACTAATAAATATTAATTAATTATATAAAAATAAACAGTAGCTCTGTACTATATGGGATATTATATGGCACCATTACCAAAGATATTTACATATGGGCGGGGACATTTGGACATTGGCATAGGGCTATATATGTGAGTAAATTTACAGTTTTTATAAATATTATTACTGGAGGTAATTGTTTTATTGTATTTTTATTATGGGACTGCACTTTCTATTACAGTTGCACAACACCAAATGTTTATATTCTACTAATATGAGCACTGTAATTTGTATTCACTGTGGATTGTTTGTCTGTGTGTGTGGGAGGGATGTGGATATGTAAACATTATGTAAACATTATGTGTACAAATTAGTATGTGTACAATATGCTTTCTAATCATTTTGGGGAGAAAACCCTCAAACTTGTACGGCAATATGAAAAGACAGCAAGGAAATTGGCAGACTACAGAAACCACCTGCGATTTAACCTCCGATGCAGACAACAAAGGCTAGTACCATGCAGTATACGTCTGGATTCCATGGTTAAAGGCATCAGAGCCAAACAGATACTGAAAAAGGCTCAAACACAGTTCCTAAGTGAACGGGTACGACAGAGACATTTTACAGTCGATGCTTTAATGCACAACATTAGTCAACTAGAAAAGAACCTGGCCTCACAGCTACCTGTGTCCATCTGGGAAAGAGTGATGGAGTTCACCAAACAAGCACAGCTTTCTCAGCACTGTAAGGGCAAACAAAGGCAACAGAACAAGTTCTCTATTCTGTCATCCCAGAACAGCCCCAAAGAAGAAAAACTACCTTGGATACAAAAGGAGGGAAGTGTCACTTCATCAAACAAGGAGGAATGGGTGAGAAACTTGTCTAACAGGACCCTGACCCAGCCAGAAATGGAAGTCCTTGCTAAGGGCTTGAATTTTGCCATCACCCCTAAAGCCATCCCTGTGGTGGATATTATAGCAGCCACAGAAGCCTCTATCCACAGTAATAAGGTATCACAGAGTGAGGCAGAACAACTTTGCCTTAAGGTATCTGCAGCCTTAGCCAGTGCTAAAACTCCTTCTTCTAACCTGACTACACAGGAAAGAAGAGCCTTAACATCCCTCAAGAAAGATTCCAGTATCACCATTCTACCGGCAGATAAAGGAAGATGCACAGTGGTACTCAACACCTCAGACTACCATGATAAGGTGACCATGCTCCTGGCCGATAACAACACATATGAGGCTTTAACAAGGGATCCCACCAGCCGTTACAAGAAAAGAGTCATAGACTTACTACAACAGCTTCAAAAGGATAAAGCCATTGACCGAGCAATGTATCATCGCCTCTACCCTGGTGAGGCACATCCATGCATATATGGACTCCCAAAGATACATAAGGAAGGGGCCCCACTAAGACCTATAGTCAGCAGCATCAACTCTGTAACATACAAGGTCGCAAAATATCTAGCTAACATCTTAGGACCTTTGGTGGGAAGTTCTAAGCATCACATCCAGAACTCTCAGGAGTTCACCAACAAGATTGAAGATATAGTACTCGGTGTAGAAGAAACTATGGTGTCCTATGATGTGACATCTCTCTTCACTTGTATACCCACCAAGGAGGCTGTTGACATGGTGAGAAAACGGCTGGGCCAAGACAGCACTCTTACCAGCAGAACTGATCTCAACCCAGAACAGGTGTGTTCCTTGTTGGACTTGTGCCTGAATACCACCTATTTCAAATACAGGGATAAGTTCTATAAGCAAAAACATGGATGTGCTATGGGATCTCCAGTTTCACCTATTGTGGCCAACCTTTACATGGAGGAGGTAGAAACACAGGCGCTTAATACCTTTAAGGGCATAGCACCCAGCCACTGGTTCAGATATGTTGATGACACCTGGGTTAAAATCCACCAGAAGGAAGTACAAGCTTTCACATGGAGGTAGCCAATATGCAATTAGAATTGTTTGTGCACTAGAATTCTGTTTTTTGTAGGTATTATATTTTTGGTCTCTAGTTGCACTTTAATATGGATGTACAACAGCCCAATTTCCTATATATTGTGTGTATGCTGTAAACCCTCAGTATGTCAGGGACGAGGCAGATAAAACACAAAGTGCTAGGTGTAATGTAATGCAGAATGACAGACCTTTTAAGAGAAAATTGCACAGGTATGGGTAGTCTTGTGTAGATGGAATGATTTGGTGCAGCCAACTGCTTTACTCTCTAAAATAAAAATCAGGATTCCCACAGCTGTGCAATAAACATGCAAGCCCAAGGGACCTTAGAAGGCCATAAAATCCTGGTATTTATATGTCTTTAATTTTTATTACTATTCTATCCTTATAGAAAATAATCGGTATAATGTGTGAACAATCCTAGCAAAGAAACCTGTCTTTGAAGCTAATTACACAATGTGAGGCTTTCTATATTGGGATGTACTAATGTACTGATGAGGGGTCAAAGAACATCACTTCAGTCCATTAATCTCCAGCCATTTTAAAATGGCTCCATCATCCTAGGCTAATTTTGTGCTATCCTTTAAGATTACTGTGTAAGTAGTTCATTGTGTCATTGGTTTTGAAAAGAAAAGTACGATCCATTACCATTATAACAACCTAGTCATTTCCCAAATACTCTTTGTGAAGAGAGATGGTTTCAGAAACCTTCTTGTATATATTCTTCTTTCAAAAAATATAGTTTCATATTATTAAATACAGTCTAATATGGTTTCTTTTTTAAATGTAAGTGATTATTTTCTAAAAAGTTTCAAACTATCATTCATGCAAATTAAGAAGCAAGCAGAATACTGGAATATACTGTATATGCGTGTGTATATTTTGATGTATGGTTTGTGTGGTATGGTATGTGTATGTGGCCTAGGGTAAATTGTGTGATCCAACTGTTGAATACCATTGACTTCTTCTATTTCTTTTCTGGAATTGAAAAAACTTCAGCCTTTTATATGTCTTTAAATAATTTGGTGTAACATTTAGAAAAGACTTTTTATTCATATGTAGCTAAGTTTAAAAAAAAAAAAAAAAAAATATATATATATATATATATATAAAACAACAGAGGGTAAGTCAAAAGGTAAGGAGGGTAGAAGGGGGAAAGGTAGGTTAAGATATGGAGTATTGTATTCCAAAAATTCTTATACCATTTCTTTCAATGTTTCAGGTCTCAGTCTAATGGAAGCCTATGAGATAGTTTGTTAGAATCCATGGTCATAGATGGAGATGTTTATAATTTGGCCATGTAATGCATAATAGTAAAAGTTATGTTTTAATATTGCCTACTACACACAGGATTCTACTTTATCTCTGCACTGCAAGAGAAAGGATCAAGTGTGTGGGAGGTACTGTGTAGGAGGGTAAAAAGAAAAATCATGTTTAACTAGAAAGAGAAAGTTTAAGTATAAACTTTGAATTTGGCTTGAAGGGCTGCATTTTGGAAGGGAATATGTGTGTTTGCTGCAGATTTTAAAACTCAATAATGGGAATGATGAGTTTGTAATGAACGCTTGTTTGGAAAAAAAACTTTTTTGATCCAATCAATCAGAAAGCTAACATCTGATTGGTTAGGGCAAAATTAGCACCATTTTCATTGATAAGAACTTTTATTGAATCTCTCTGTATCTTTTTGATGATTGGTCAAAAAAAACGTGACTTTATTTACCCTTTAAGTATGGCTGCCACAGTAATGGATAAGTAGATCAGTAGGCGTGTGTACCTGTCGGGTTGGGGGTTAAAAAAACAAACTTTTTTGATGATTGGTCAAATTTTTTTTTTTACTTTAGTTACCCTTTAGGTATGGCTGCCACAGTAATGGATAAGTAAATCAGTAGGTGTGTGTACCTGTGTCCGGTTGGGGGTTAAAAAAATAAACTTTTTTGATGATTGGTCAAAATTTGTTTTTCTGACTTTAGATACCCTTTAAGTATGGCTGCCACAGTAATGGATATGTAAATCAGTAGATGTGGGTACCTAGGTCTGGTTGAGGGGGTATGTCTTTTTTGTGTTTACAACCACAAAACTATATTTTATTGAAGATAAATCTAAATTAGTTTTTTTTTTTAATTTAGTTACCCTTTAAGTATGGCTACCACCATAATGAATTAGTAGATTAGTAGGTGTGTGTACCTGGGTCTGGTTGAGGGGGTATGTCTTTTTTGTGTTTACAACCACAAAACTATATTTTATTGAAGATAAATCTAAATTAGTTTTTTTTTTAATTTAGTTACCCTTTAAGTATGGCTACCACCATAATGAATTAGTAGATTAGTAGGTGTGTGTACCTGGGTCTGGTTGAGGGCGGGGTCTGTCTTTTTTGTGTTTACAACCATAAAACTATCTTTTATTGAGGTTAAATTTAAATTTGTTTTTTTGACTTTAGTTACCATTTAAATATGGCTCCCACCATAATGGATAAGTAGATCAGTAGGTGTGTGTACCTGGGTCTGGTTGAGGGGGTATGTCTTTTTTGTTTTTTAATACAACAACCATAAAAACTATCTTTTATTGAGGATAAATCTAAATTTTTTTTTTGACTTTAGTTACCCTTTATGAAGGCTACCACCATAATGAATTAGTAGATTAGTAGGTGTGTGTACCTGGGTCTGGTTGAGGGGGTATGTCTTTTTTTGTGTTACAACTATAAAACTATCTTTTTATTGAGAATAATCTAATTTGTTTTTTTGACTTTAGTTACCCTTTAAATATGGCTGCCACCGTAATGGATAAGTAGATCATAGGTGTGTGTACCTGGGTCTGGTTGAGGGGGTATGTCTTTTTTGTGTTATAACCATAAAACTATCTTTTTTGAGGATATATCTAAATTAGTTTTTTTTAATTTAGTTACCCTTTAATATGGCTTCCATGGAATGGGAAGGTAGGTCAGTAGGTGGGTGTACCTGGGTCTGTGTGGGGGGTTGGGGGTATCACCATTTGTATTTATGACCATGAAAAAAACTGTTTTGAAATATCCACATTTGAGGATGTTACCATTATAGTCTATGGAAAAAAGTCTGGAAATTTGCCGATAACGCTGTAACCTTCCCGGATTCCTTAGCTAGAAGATAGCACACTTCTCCTATATGCCCCGCACGTCTCTAGCTCAAAAACTGTGGGAGAAATATGGTCCAAAAAAGCGGAAGAAAAAGAAGAAGAAAGAAATAGAACAGTAATTTGGCTTTTTCAAGCCAAATTAATTATATATCAGATAACCAAGATGCAGATGGAATACAAATTATTGATGATAACTGATGACAAGATAAGCACATTGTGTGGGTAAACAATTTCAACTTTTCGCTATTTATAAAACAGTGATAACCAGTGGCAAAAGTCATTACGGCTACTTTTCACCTACATACATTGTGCGGTAACCGCTCAACATATTTATGAAATGGCGAAAAGTGTATTGTTGCGTTAAGTTCAGCCATTCCAGTTCGCCAAGTCTGAGGTGGCGAATACGCATAAGTGGCCATTTATTTAGCCAGCCAATGGGTCCATGGAAGGTGTCAGTACATTGTGGAGCGTTTCTCAATACTAATAAGTACTCAGGGGGGTTTTAGACTATTTTCCAGCATTTACTGTAATACGATCTGAGATTTCACTTTTTAAGATCGCTTTTTTTTTAAGATTCCATTTTCTTTATTCTGAGGGACATATTTATAAAGCATTATTTTTGCTTTTTTCCCCACCAGCCTTTACCACAATTTTCAAACTTTTAACTTTTCTTTTCATCAAAGTATTAAAAAAGCGAATTTTCATCAAAATCGAAAATTATCTAGCAAAAAGTTCAGCACATATGATGGTAAGTAGGTAATACTCCCTGGTGGGTTTTCAAATTAGTATTAAATTGGTAAACTGAACATTATCTTTTTTGTGTTTTTTTCAGCCAAATATAATAATAGTGTAAAACTCAAAATGCAAATTTTTTCTATTTCGTTAATAGGATATATATAAACCACAAGGCGAATTTTATCTATATATTAATAGGATATGAAAAATAGTGTAAAACACTCACCCAGGCAGTTTTCTCTATTTTATTAATAGGACATTTTTAGCATTGTTTATTTTTAGCAAACTGCAGCTAATTATGAAACCAGTTCATTAATATGGGGACAAACCATAGTGCTGGGTAAGAAATAGTCAGTTAATGGAACATTCCAGTAAGTAATGATGTTTGGCCAAAATTCTGGTAAAACTGCAAAAAATGCACAAGGGAGAAAAGGAGCAAAAAGGCAAAAATTCACCTATTTTAAAGACTTTAAATAAAATAAGTGACAAAAATATCTCTGAGATTACACTAAGAGCAATCTCTCTTTCGCAGTTGATACTACACTTAACGCAATGAATATTTAGAATTTTTCTAAATACGGCGAAAATAACGCTATTTGTCATACCTTGTCCTGCGTAGTGAAGGAAATGGCGAAAATCATTTATAAAATGCCCCAATTTTTGAAAGAAATATAACACAAGCAATAACCAGGAAAAATTTTACCTCTAAAACACAGACCTGTGAGAATAACGGGATTTGTAGACTACAAGCATTCCATGTAGCACAGTTAGCTATAACGTGAAAACCAAAAGAGAAAGACACAATAGTAGAGGGGGCTACTTAAACTTTCTACATTTATGGCAGAAAAAAAATCCAGCTAGAGAGAGCAGCTGAAAAATTGAAAGCAGCAATATGGGGTCTCAGAGTGGTTTTTCAACATATAAATATTTAACAAAATATTTATAAGAATAAAATTTACCAACATCATATTAATTTAAACAGGGTGTGTACCTGGGTCTGGTTGAGGGGGTATGTCTTTTTTGTGTTTACAGCCATAAAACTATCTTTTATTGAGGATAAATCTAAATTTGTTTTTTTGCTTCCCGTAATAGCCTTTGTGCTCAGTTAAATAGAGACACATACAATATAGGGTAGTTTTATTGCAGACTGCTTAGGCTGGTTTTGCAGCTATAGGGAGTACATGTTAGAATGTATTTCTGTGATCTTTAGAAATTATACAGAAGTTATTATCACGTTAAGCAATAGATGTTTATGTTTGGGCTGTGATTACTATCTCTAACCCTCCCCTCACAATTCTACAATCCTAAGGGCAGCAAGACAGAGATTGCCAGCTATGTATTTGTTTGAGGTTTGTAAACCAAGTTCAAGGAAGGGCTACACTTAAATGATATAAAATGCATTACAAAATATTAACACTGCAGTTTACCGCCAGTACAATTGTGCCTAAATAAAAAACATGCATCTAAAATGCGTCGTGTCTGACTCATTAATTGAAGTATGGAAATATTTAAGCTGTAAGTATTGATTTAAAGTCTACATTTATTTATGAACTTTTTGGTTTCTGCCCAGAACTAGCAGTAAATATGTTTGCAATGAATGTAAATACATTCTATAAAATAAATAGCACTTCAGATTTTTGTTAATACTTGATGCGCGTTGAAAATATTACAATTGACTAAATGTCTAATAAATAACTGAAACGGATCAAATTGCCTCTCTTACTGTAGATAGTCACAAGTTAATTTTCTTATACTTCGTATGTAATCTGTTTTAAAGGCTGAGACAAAAGTAAAACTTTATTGGATCCTGGTAACGATTTTTTTGCTTTAAATAAATGAATGACTTTTTAATTAGTCTTCAGAGTTTCCAACAAATCTGAACATTTTAAAGTTTATTTAGCACAACTTCAGATATGTTTCTTAGAATAACACCTTTTGTGTGTTTCCTACTTTTCCCATATTAAGATGCGATGTGTCCTGCATCATCCTCAAGATTTCCTTAAAGGACATGTCCAACCCCACTGTGTTGCTTAAAAAAATCCTTACCTTACATCTCTGCTCCTTATGGTTCTCCTGTAGTGCTTTTCCAAAATCCATGAAACTGAAAAGTAGGAGGTGTCTTCCTGTTAAAGGTTTCTGCCTCCTCCTTACCCTCTGAGAGGACAGTGGCATGCACAGGGGAATCCTCTCCAGCCCCCTCCCTCCCTACTGATCCCTCCATGGCTGCCCTTCACCTAGCATAAAAACCTTTTTTAATATAATGTAGGGCATCCCTTCCCACTCTCAACCTCTATGTTACTGTAGATTGCTAAAAAAGAATCCAAACTCTACTTACAGCACTTCACTCCTGAAATGCTCTCCATTGACGGTAGCCATGTCTGTGATTGGCTGTTTGTTAGTTACGGCAGCAAGGAGCTGGATCAGGGCTCCGCTGGAGTGAAGGTCAGTAAGTAGAGTTTGGATTCTTCTATTAGCAATCTAACATAGGGGTTGGGGGTGGGAAAGGATGTCCTACATATATCAACAAATGATTTAATGGGTGGAGATACCTTTTAAAGAGTCATATCTGCTAAGAAGGAACATCTGTTAATTGGGACAAACCCTATGGCAGGGATTATGGTAACAGCTGTTGAGTAGAAAATTACTAATATATAATAGTGTATATATAGGGAGTGAGACCACTTCCTCCTGTTAAAAAAATTCAAAAAGCAAATATTATCCTATTAAAAAAATGTAATATAGTCATGTTGCAATGTAAGGACACCCAAATGCAGTGAGTGCCATTAATCCAAGTAACATTTGACATCAGATATTTTTCCACCCAGACTTCCACAAACTATTCACCAGAACATACACAAATCTAGACAGGCAAACTAAGCTCCAAAGGGAGAGTTAGATGGGATAAATTACTTTCTTTTGGAGAACTATACACTTCTGTCCATCTCTAGGTCTATTTTTATGCACATTCTTTCATTAATCTGCTCAATTAGACTTACTGTATTACAGAAAAAAAATCATTAAAGCTAGCTATACACGGGCAGGCTTTCTTCCAATTAGATTTACGATCGAGGGCAACTATGGGGAAATCCAACCGAAAAGAACAGCTCGATGTTCCCTACCTTTAGGCCTTGATATTTCTGCAGATTTCAGAGTTGGGGGCAGATAATGGGGTCGACGGAAAAACTAAAAAACTGGTTTCAACATTTTGATGTTGAAATTGCAGCAAATTTCGGGTCTGTGTATAGGGTCCTTAAATGTCTGGATTAAAGGACAACTATACTCACCCAACCACTGTCCACCAAAGTTTAGTACCCAGGGTGAGGACCTAATCTGCCAGGTCCTCACCACTGAGATCACCTTTTTTCCTCTGTAATACTTACTTGACGTTTGCTTCATGGCTATGTCCTCCACTCAGTTGGCGACTTCGGCCAATGAGAAGACACGCTTTGTAGATGCATGTCTTCTCACTGGCCAGTATCGCAAATGCGAAAGTGGAGCTGGAGTTGCAAAGCAAATTTGAAGTATTAAGAGGATAGAAGGTGAGCACTTAACCAATGTTAACAATAGGAGACTGAGCTCTCCATCTATCCCATTATCTCATTCAGTGATATAAAGTAATTAGTCTAATTTAATGTAAACTGCATATTGTAATATAGTAACTGCCTTGGTATATACTAAATATGGGGGATATTTAATAAAGGCCGCTATTGGTCAAAAAAGTTAACCCGTGCTACCCTATGTATTATCTTGCTAGCGGGGTTTACTCTTATCCTGGGCTTGTGCCGTCTCAATAACAATGACAGACAATGCAATAAACTAACACATTCATTTTTGCGCTAACTTAGTGTGTGAACAACTTCTGAATGAAGGTGTTATGCCTCCTCTTGGTAAATGCAATAAATCTTGCTTAGTGATTACTGCATTGCGGTAGCCCAGAGGTGAGAGGAGCGCCGGTGGTATTACATCTATGTGATGTTACTACAGGGAATTGACCCTATTTGTAACTCCCATTGGTACTCCACAAATTACGGGAGGAATATTAATCTGAATTTTCTAACATTATTTTGTGTATAATATAATGTATGGGGCAGCATGGTAGGCCAGTGGTTAGCACTGTCTTGGGTCTGAGCCTAGGTTCAGATCCACCATTAGCTTCATTGGAAAGGAGTTTGTATGTTCATCCTGCTTGTCTGTGTTTTACTGTAAGCCTTGTAAGCTCTTTGGGACAGAGTCTGAAGTTAATGGATAAACAATTCTATTGGTAAATATGCTCAGTGCATTATAGGAAAATCCTGTACTGCACAATTTGTACCAAACTATCCAGCCCACATCAGATTCTTTCAACAGGTAATGTCTCGTAAAGCAAAAATGGTGGGTTGGTATTGATATGGATGAAGAGTCAAAAAAATACAGAGAGGCGTCATCATCATTCAATTCAGACAGTGACAGCCTGAAGCAGAAGAAAATTGAACCATATCTCTGTATGCAGTCACACTGTAACAGCTCTATCTAAAAAGTAGAAAATCACCATTTTTCTCTTGAGAAAGGTACTATTTTCTCTGTACTCTTTACTTTGCTGGTCCAATATCCAGAGAAAATAAGCTGACAGTATTCTACCCAGTGAAGTATAAAATAAGTTTCAACACATTCAACAGGATTTAAAAAGTGCTTATTAAAGAATGGTGTATTTCAAGCACTATTTCTGTTGTTAGAGACACAATATTGACTCTAGTCAGTAGGACGACCTTATACAATTGAAAGAATCAGCACAGAATCTACAATTTACAGAGATGCTTATTATACAGATGTTCTGTGCACAAAATATAGCCCGCCAATATAGTCTAGGCTCTAATGCAATAAAAGTGCAAAAGTTTGTCTACTAATCTGCAGCAACCAATTAGATGTTATTTCACAGCAGTAATTCAGTAAAACATTGAACATCGATCAAAGGCAAACTCCTCTTATTATAATAAGGCTGTGAATGTATCATTGCACAGTCTTCGTGCACTCAGAAGACACAAGTAGGTTAGTCAGTCTCTTCAAAAAAATGGACTTGTCTGTCACTAGAGTCTAATGAGATCTAAAATGTCTGTGTAAAGTTTTTACATAAAGTAGTGCCCAATAACTTTATGGCCAACCTAACATCAATTGTTAAGCACTATCAAGTCATGGGTTATTGAGGGAACCTGGTAGATAAGAATGGCTGTGGCATTAGACATTAAGCCAATACGATGTTTGTCTTTTTTTGAGTGTTGTCTGGCTTATGCTGTCTGGCAATGCTTATTGTCTGCTGAAAACGTTCAACAAAGTTACACAGCCTGCAAAAATATCACATTCTATTTTGCAAAGCTGTGATCATTTATTTTTTCTGACTTTTAAATGTATACTGTGTTGCACTAAAAATCACTTATCAGTGTTGGTGCACTACCTTTTGAGGGCACATCAGTAGCTCTAAAGGATGAAGATAGCAGAGATGCTGTTCACATTGCCAACTGACTGTTGCTTAGGCTTCTAACACCAATTGCTCTTTTGCAAAGTGCTTTAGCAAAAAGGCATTTTTAGGAAGGCATGTACCTTAACTCACCTCAACTCTAAGGTCTGAACACACACTCGAACACAGGGCCTACCCATGATGGTCTATGAAATGGCCGTTCGGTTCAGATTATTTGATGATCTGCCATGCAGCTATAATCCTCTCTATAGAAAGTACCTACACATTTACCAGTCCACTTGCCTAATGATATTTCTATCCTTTTCTTCTTGCATGGGCATGTCATACAACAAAGTAGTAATGTAGCAATATAGAAAAGAAGGAAAGAAAACTGTCTGCACTCTGTACTAGTATGCAAGTTCTTTATTAACAATCACATATTAGGGACACGTATAATCTAAAAACATTTAAAACCGACAAGCCTCATATCAGTACTAAAGTTCAGTATTGGCAAGCAAAAACATGGTCAGGGTATGTTACCCTACTTACTGTATGCTGTAAACCATACATAACATAGAATTCTAGTGCACAAACAAGTCTAATTGAATATTGACTATCTCCATATGGTTTGCTGCTACAAACAGTCGCTAAACCCTGGATAAATAAAGCAATTAGTTCATAAGTTGGCCAAATTATTTTAAGCCCAGTCACCATGTCAAGGTTGTTTCTTTAACTGGGTCCTAACCTACTGGTACTTGCCTTTTTGGCTGCATGAGCTGACAGCTTCTCCTGTGTGGCTTGGATGCTTGAAGCTAACCCTCTAGTTTAAAGTACTAGCTCAAACGATCACATGACCTACAGTAACTCGTGGTGGAGTACAATTTCCCAGAGGCTTGGTCAACCTTCAATGTAACACACAAATATAGGAAATTGTGCTGTTGTACATCCATATTAAAGTGTAAAAATGAGACCAAAAATATAATACATACAAAAAATAGATTCTAGGGCACAAACAATTCTAATCATATTGGCTACCTTCATAAGGTTGCTACTACAAACAGCTGCTAAACCCTGGATAAATAAAAGCAATTAGTTCAATAAATTGGCCAAATTATTTTAAGCCCAGTCACCACATCAAGGTTGCTTTCTTTAACTGGGTCCTAACCTACTGGTACTTGCCTTTTTGGCTGCATGAGTGACAGCTTCTCATGTGTGGCCTGGTGATTTTAAGTACCAGTAGGTTAGGACCCAGTTAAAGAAAGCAACCTTGATGGGGGACTGGGCTTAAAATAATTTGGCCAACTATTGAACTAATTGCTTTTATTTATCCAGGGTTTAGCAGGCTGTTTGTAGTAGCAACATTATGGAGGTAGCCAATATGCAATTAGAATTGTTTGTGCACTAGAATTCTGTTTTTGTAGGTATTAATTTTGGTCTCTAGTTGCACTTTAATATGGATGTACAAAAGCCCAATTTCCTATATATTGTGTGTATGCTGTAAACCCTCAGTATGTCAGGGACGAGGCAGATAAAACACAAAGTGCTAGGTGTAATGTAATGCAGAATGACAGACCTTTTAAGAGAAAATTGCACAGGTATGGTAGTAGTTTGTGTAGATTGAATGATTGTGTGCAGCCAACTGCTTTACTTCTAAAATAAAAATCAGGATTCCCCAAGCTGTGCAATAAACATGCAAGCCCAGGGACCTTAGAAGGCCATAAATCCTGGTATTTATATGTCTTTAATTTTTATTACTATTCTATCCTATTAGAAAATAATCGGTATAATGTGTGAACAATCCTAGCAAAGAAACCTGTCTTTGAAGCTAATTACACAATGTGAGGCTTTCTATATTGGGATGTACTAATGTACTGATGAGGGGTCAAAGAACATCACTTCAGTCCATTAATCTCCAGCCATTTTAAAATGGCTCCATCATCCTAGGCTAATTTTGTGCTATCCTTAAGATTACTGTGTAAGTAGTTCATTGTGTCATTGGTTTTGAAAAGAAAAGTACGATCCATTACCATTATAACAACCTAGTCATTTCCCAAATACTCTTTGTGAAGAGAGATGGTTTCAGAAACCTTCTTGTATATATTCTTCTTTCAAAAAATATAGTTTCATATTATTAAATACAGTCTAATATGGTTTCTTTTTTAAATGTAAGTGATTATTTTCTAAAAAGTTTCAAACTATCATTCATGCAAATTAAGAAGCAAGCAGAATACTGGAATATACTGTATATGCGTGTGTATATTTTGATGTATGGTTTTTGTGGGTATGGTATGTGTATGTGGCCTAGGGTAAATTGTGTGATCCAACTGTGAATACCATTGACTTCTTCTATTTCTTTTCTGAATTGAAAAAACTTCAGCCTTTTATATGTCTTTAAATAATTTGGTGTAACATTTAGAAAAGACTTTTTATTCATATGTAGCTAAGTTTAAAAAAAAAAAAAAAAAATATATATATATATATATATAAAACAACAGAGGGTAAGTCAAAAGGTAAGGAGGGTAGAAGGGGGAAAGGTAGGTTAAGATATGGGGTATTGTATTCCAAAAATTCTTATACCACTTTCTTTAAATGTTTCAGGTCTCAGTCTAATGGAAGCTATGAGATAGTTTGTTAGAATCATGGTCATAGATGGAGATGTTTATAATTTGGCCATGTATGCATAATAGTAAAAGTTTGTTTTAATATTGCCTACTACACACAGGATTCTACTTTATCTCTGCACTGCAAGAGAAAGGTCAAGTGTGTGGGAGGTACTGTGTAGGAGGGTAAAAAGAAAATCATGTTTAACTAGAAAGAGAAAGTTTAAGTATAAACTTTGAATTTGGCTTGAAGGGCTGCATTTTGGAAGGGAATATGTGTGTTTGCTGCAGATTTAAAACTCAATAATGGGAATGATGAGTTTGTAATGAACGCTTTTGTTGGAAAAAAAACTTTTTTGATCCAATCAATCAGAAAGCTAACATCTGATTGGTTAGGGCAAAATTAGCACCATTTTCATTGATAAGAACTTTTATTGAATCTCTCTGTATCTTTTGATGATTGGTCAAAAAAAACGTGACTTTATTTACTTTAAGTATGGCTGCCACAGTAATGGATAAGTAGATCAGTAGGCGTGTGTACCTGTCGGGTTGGGGGTTAAAAAAACAAATTTTTGATGATTGGTCAAATTTTTTTTTTTACTTTAGTTACCCTTTAGGTATGGCTGCCACAGTAATGGATAAGTAAATCAGTAGGTGTGTGTACCTGTGTCCGGTTGGGGGTTAAAAAAATAAACTTTTTTGATGATTGGTCAAATTTGTTTTCTTGACTTTAGATACCCTTTAAGTATGGCTGCCACAGTAATGGATAAGTAAATCAGTAGATGTGGGTACCTAGGTCTGGTTGAGGGGGTATGTCTTTTTTGTGTTTACAACCACAAAACTATATTTATTGAAGATAAATCTAAATTAGTTTTTTTTTTAATTTAGTTACCCTTTAAGTATGGCTACCACCATAATGAATTAGTAGATTAGTAGGTGTGTGTACCTGGGTCTGGTTGAGGGGGTATGTCTTTTTTGTGTTTACAACCACAAAACTATATTTTATTGAAGATAAATCTAAATTATTTTTTTTTTAATTTAGTTACCCTTTAAGTATGGCTACCACCATAATGAATTAGTAGATTAGTAGGTGTGTGTACCTGGGTCTGGTTGAGGGGGTATGTCTTTTTTGTGTTTACAACCATAAAACTATTTTTATTGAGGTTAAATTTAAATTTGTTTTTTGACTTTAGTTACCATTAATATGGCTCCCACCATAATGGATAAGTAGATCAGTAGGTGTGTGTACCTGGGTCTGGTTGAGGGGGGGTATGTCTTTTTTGTGTTTTACAGATACACAGGAAGCCATAAAACTATCTTTTATTGAGGATAAATCTAAATTTGTTTTTTTGACTTTAGTTACCCTTTATGAATGGCTACCACCATAATGAATTAGTAGATTAGTAGGTGTGTGTACCTGGGTCTGGTTGAGGGGGTATGTCTTTTTGTGTTTACAACTATAAAACTATCTTTTATTGAGAATAAATCTAAATTTGTTTTTTTGACTTTAGTTACCCTTTAAATATGGCTGCCACCGTAATGGATAAGTAGATCAGTAGGTGTGTGTACCTGGGTCTGGTTGAGGGGGTATGTCTTTTTTGTGTTTATAACCATAAAACTATCTTTTATTGAGGATATATCTAAATAGTTTTTTTTAATTTAGTTACCCTTTAATATGGCTTCCATGGGAATGGGAAGGTAGGTCAGTAGGTGGGTTGTCCTGGGTCTGTGTGGGGGTTTGGGGTATCACCATTTGTATTATGACCATGAAAAAAACTGTTTTGAAATATCCACATTTGAGGATTGTTACCATTATAGTCTATGGGAAAAAAGTCTGGAAATTTGCCGATAACGCTGTAACGCTTCCACGGATCCTTAGCTAGAAGATAGCACACTTCTCCTATATGCCCCGCACTCTCTAGCTCAAAAACTGTGGGAGAAGATATGGTCACAAAAAGCGGAAGAAAAAGAAGAAGAAGAAAATAGAACGTAATTTGGCTTTTTCAAGCCAAATTAATTATATATCAGATAACCAAGATGCAGATGGAATATCAATTATTGATGATAACTGATGGACAATAAGCACATTGTGTGGGGGTAAACAATTTCAAACTTTTCGCTATTTATAAAACAGTGATAACCAGTGGCAAAAGGTCATTACGGCTACTTTTCACCATACATGCTGCGGTAACCGCTCAAGCATATTTATGAAATGGCGAAAATTGTATTGTTGCGTTAAGTTCACCATTCCAGTTCGCCAAGTCTGAGTGGCGAATACGCATAAGTGGCCATTTATTTAGCCAGCCAATGGGTCCATGGAAGGTGTCAGTACATTGTGGAGCGTTTTCTCATACTAATAAGTACTCAGGGGGTTGTTAGACTATTTTCCAGCATTTACTGTAATACGATCTGAGATTTCACTTTTTAAGATCGCTTTTTTTTTAAGATTCCAATTTTCTTTATTTCTGAGGGACATATTTATAAAGCATTATTTTTGCTTTTTTCCCCACCAGCCTTTACCACAATTTTAAAACTTTTAACTTTTCTTTTCATCAAAGTTATTAAAAAAGCGAATTTTCATCAAAATCGAAAATTATCTAGCAAAAAGTTCAGCACTATGATGGTAGTAGGTAATACTCCCTGGTGGTTTTTCAAATTAGTATTAAATTGGTAAACTGAACACTTTATCTTTTTTGTGTTTTTTTCGCCAAGCAAAGATATAATAAATAGTGTAAAACCAAAATGCAAATTTTTTCTATTTCGTTAAAGGATAGTATAAAACACACAAGGCGAATTTTATCTTATTATTAATAGGATATGATAAATAGTGTAAAAACTCACCCAGGCTAGTTTTCTCTATTTTATTAATAGGACATTTTTTGCATTGTGTTTATTTTTAGCAAACTGCACTAATTATGACCAGTTCCATTAATATGGGGACAAACCATAGTGCTTTGTAAGAAATAGTCATGTTAATGGAACATTCCAGTAAGTAATGTGTTTGGCCAAAATTCTGGTAAACTGCAAAAAATGCAACAAGGGAGAAAAGGAGCAAAAAGGCAAAAATTCACCTATTTTTAAATGACTTTAAATAAAATAAAGTGACAAAAATATCTCTGAGTTACACTAGAGAGCAATCTCTCTTTTCGAGTGATACTACACTTAACGCAATGAATATTTAGAATTTTTCTAAATACGGCGAAAATAACGCTATTTGTCATACCTTGTCCTGCATAGTGAAATGGCGAAAATCATTTATAATATGCCCCAAATTTTGACAGAGGAATATAACACAGCAATAACCAGGAAAAATTTTACCCTCTAAAACACAGACCTGTGAGAATAACGGGATTTGTAGACTACAAGCATTCCATGTAGCACAGTTAGCTATAACTGAAAACCAAAAGAGAAAGACACAATAGTGAGGGGGCTACTTAAACTTCTACATTTTGGCAGAAAAAAAAATCACAGCTAGAGAGAGCAGCTGAAAAATTGAAAGCAGCAATATGTTCTCGAGTGTTCAACTATAAATATTAACAAAATATTTATAAGAATATTTACAAACGTCATTATTTAAACCATTGCAGCTTTTCTTCCGGACATTCTGTCAATCAGGAAGAAGGATGTTAGAATGCGGGATGGAGGCTCGGCGGTGAAGGTGGCAGCACTTACTTGTCCAGAGTCTGGGTACACACTGAGGTGGAAAACAACTGTCCCAAGACTCATAGGGTAAGAGTGTGGGTATGACAATAAGGGGAATACAGGAAACAGTCACAGTAGAAGAGGAGTGGATCTGGTGTCTTGAGTGGATATGACAGGATAGAGATGCTGGAAAACAGGAACATTTGCTGGAAACCTGGGGCAGTGGAGGAAGATGGGTAGTGCTGGAGACTTGGAACAAGGATGACCAAGGTAGACATTGTTGGAGACGGAGCAATGGATGAAGGTAAGTAAAGCTGGTAACTGAAACAACATGTAGGTATGCTGGAAACTGGAACAGCAGGTAAGTATGTATGACTGGTCTGGAACAACAAGTATGCAGGACTGGAACAACAGTAGGTATGCGGACTGGAACAACAGTATCAGGACTGGAACGCAGGTAGGGATGCAGGACTGGAACAACAATAAAGGACTGGTAGAAAGCAGTAGGTAAGCCAAAAGTCTGAAGTGCAGCGGAAACCCATCTCGGCAACCTTCCATTGGCTAAGGATGCGGACCAAGGAGGTGCTCCTGCCAAACCCTAACACAGTGTAAGAATAGATCTGCCCTAATAACTACAAAATGTGAATTTCACAAGTGGTTCTAAACCTTAGTTGTAATGTTGCTTACTGCTTTCACTAGCTAGGCACTAGCAGGACATTGTCAGGAAAGTGTACTCATCTAATCAGTGACTATGCCCAAAGCTATTTTTTGCTATGGGTCTGAAGGCCTATGGGATCAAAGGCAAAGCAAGATTTTTTTTTTTTCATTTTTACACCCTTCAGTGCAGAAGAATAAACCTTTGCTGAGGATTTTAAACGTTACTATTATTTTTTAGTGGGGGTGGGCTATAGCCAATATTTGAACTGACAAAACTAAAAAAAAAAAAACAACCAGTGGATATAGTTTAAATCTACCACTCATCTGTCAGTTTTTCTCACAGATATTTATATTATTTTTTCAACTAAGACGATTATTTTTCCAGAGGGATTGGAAAGACAAAATGCTTTTCTGAAGTTCCTTTTACAGATGGTACATGAATTTGGCTTGTTGTTTGTATCACACCTGTCTTGTATTTGTTGATAACTGATTGCACCTTATTTGTTCAACACATGTCACTAATGAAAAACAAACAATGTTACGTAATTGAAAGATTTTCCCCCTTCTTTTTTTTTTTTGGATTCTTGTTTTGTTGCTAGACTGATACAAAATTACTTCTAAGTTAATTACAATTTAACGAGTATTTAAAAACAGAGAAACATGACTGGATTTAAGAGGAAAAAGGGTTTCCACAAGAGGGAGGAGCAGCTCTGCAGTAAAGATGGCCGAACTTCCAAAAGTTCGGTCCGTTTTCAAACTTTCGAACTCTATGGAAATTTCGAAAATGGACCCATTAAAGTCAATGGGAGTCAAATAGTTAGAGATTTTGAATGAAATACAATTAAAATATCAAAGGTAACTTAATGTAAATGGCTCTGGGACCTGGGAAATAGTTGGGGGAACACGCTTGAATATCCAGAACTTTCAAAAAATGTATTTTATTCTCACGCGCGGTACTTTCGGAATCCCATGTTCGATTTTCGATGATTATCCCATAAACGATTCAACATTCGATGATTATCCCACAAACGATACGAACATTCGATGACTATCCATAAATTATCGAACATTCGATAATTATCCCATAACGATTCGAAGATCGTTCGCTTTTCGAATTCCATAATTATTGAAAGTTCGAAAGTCTGAGAATCTGGGTCCGGGATAGTTCAAGAAGTCCGAGTCCGTTCGGACTCAATAAGTTCGTCTCGAACTCGGGTTCAAGTCCATCTCTACTCTGCAGTCACTCATATGTTGTAACTGCTTTGACAGAGGTTCATAGGTGTTTATGGGAACTTCCATGCAGTGTTTATCGGTTATAAAGAACTCTTCAAAGTGCAGTTAAATATTTTACTACCTACTGATCGTTTTGATATTATTCTAGCAATATCCATTTTTCAGAAAGTCTGACAGACCAAAAGTAGCAATTTTCTCAGTCCATTTTGGTTAATGGTCACCACTAATGTGCGATTATCAATGTTCACATTAAAAGCTTGATTTCCAAACCAGCTCCAATTGCACATATAATTAACACAAATGGATTCCCTTTGTTTCCATGCCTAGTCTTACCTTAGACTTGAAAGAGATATGTAGGGAGTACAATGTACACTAGAGAAAATTCCACCAAATTTATTTTTTTTAATATTATATTTGATCCCTTATGGTAAAAGGAAACTATAAAACTGGCCACTTTATATTAACCACAAATTATTTCCATAGAATGTAATATGTATATACTATAGCTAACAAGAACGTATTATTTATTAATTATTGTGATATGCTGTGCTAAAGCTCAATGGAATACCAATGAGTAAAAAATAAAAAAAAAACATCCAAATTACACATCCTTTCTGAAACACTGCATAGTACTGAACTATTCAGATATATCAAACTGAAGAGTTACCACTGAAAGGGTTACTGATCAGATTTTGCTGTTTGAGGGAAAAGAGTCCAATTAAATGTAGTGTTATAAAGTTTAGCTCTGAGGTTTTGTGGAAACTGGACTTGTAGAATGTCTTGACGACTCTACAGCTCTATCACGATCATTCTGCACTATTGTATTTTTTTTTCTTTTCATTTTTCAACAGTTATGAGGCGTTGCCATTCTCTGCCCCATTAAATGGATTATCAAGGGATACACTGAGAAGTAAACACTTACTCTCTATGCAAAAGTTTGTCTTGGTTATTAAATTCAGCTCACAACAGTATTGCTTCCTAAGGCTCTAAACACCAGGCATTTTGTAAAATACAGTTTGTAAATAGCTACATTTTCCCTTGAAGTTGATCATTTAAATTGGTAAGATTTGTACCAATATATACTGTGTAGGCAGGGATACTGAAATACAAAGATCAGTCTATAGGCTCGTACACACATCACACCATAGGACCCCTGACCCAGGGCCGAGCGGCATTAAAGTTTGACCATCAAATCTGCTGACGGGGGGTTCTGGAAACCTTCCTTTGGGAAGCACAGGTCTGTCTCAGTTTGTACAATGTGTATAGTAGTTTGGATAAAAATCCTGTAAATCCATACAAACTAAAATCAAATTATGGAGGGCCAACATTGGATCCCTGGAGAGCTTTATTCATTATCCCAATAGCTGTGATCCCAAATAACAAATGTATATGTATAGTAGATAAGAAATGTGTACCATTTTTGGATGTACAGATATATTATTATGGATTGACATAGCACCAACATCTTCTGTGGCGCTTTACAATTACATAGTCAAATATACATACAGGGTAATAACATATATATCAAAGTCACACAGATGAGTTTCTTACAGTAACCCTTCCCAAGAGCTTACAGTCTACAGGATCTTTAAGAAGAAAACACACACACATACAATATATATATATATATATATATATATATATATATATATATATATATATATATCTTTGTAAATCATCATATCAAGACAAAAGGCGACGTTTCGGTAACATCCATTACCTTTCTCAAGCCATATTAGAATGATGTAACTTATCAGCTCATTAGCTACCTTATAAGGCCTGTGCAAAACACCTGACCATGTCACATGACCAATATCAATTAAGCAACAAAGCATCCATATGCAAAATAGTCCAACATGTAGTAAATATAAAAGATACAATTATCAAATATATACATATAGGTCATAATCTCTATTAAACCATTGGCCACAGAGTATGAGTTCATGAATCCAAAAGACTTCCCTTTGTCTTAATTTTAAAACCCTATTACCTCCCCCCTTGTCATTTTTACAAATCTGTTCAATAACAAAAACTCAAGCTCACACACTAATGGAAGACCTATGTGGGAGATACGACTCTTCACCTTTTGGGTGGTCTCCCCAACACAGATTACCCTCAGGGCACTTTAATACATAAATGCAGAAGTCAGTAGTCACACGTGAAAAAGTTTTTAGTTCATAATTCCGTTGAGTAGTTGGATGTACGAACTTATCAAATTGGTACATTGTACACACGACCTACAGGGGAACATTCCTGTTTTAGGTGCCCCCAAGAAGGTCAAGGGTGTTTTCTTTGGGACATCTGTTTTAACCAATTTGTTGCCTATAGTGGTTGCTCTCTTATAGGCCACAATAGGCATGTATAAGGCCTGTGCCTTATACAGCCATGTCCCTGAACTCTGCAATGTCCGGATAGGACTGTCGCAGAATATGCCAATGTTTCTTTATAATATGGGAAATCTCCTTACTTGCCACATTGTATTTTGTTGCAAAAACTAAACGTTTTTCTTTAACACGTTTTTTTTTTTTCTTGTTGTAAGGAAGCTCTTTCTTTGACCAACAATGATCTAGGATACCCCGCTGGGATAGACGTGTTTGCATTTCATTAGTCTCCTATCTTTTAATAAGGGTTGTTTTGTTATAGTTGACTGGGTATAATGGAGGTTTTGACATATGGGGGATGAAAGCTGTCAAAACAAAGAAAGAATCCCTATCAGTCTCCTTTCTGAATATATCCATGGTTATGTACAGCCCACTCTAGTCACAAGAACATCTAGAAGATGCAATACTAGGGGAACTGATAGTACAGTAAAAGATATATTGGGGTCCGCACAATTCAATTCCCCAATAAACCTTTGTCCAATGTCGCCCCTCCACATGAGGAAGACATTGTCTATGTACCGCCACCATGCCAGGCAAAAGTACTGAACATGGGGTCACATAGATGTGTCTCTCCTCAAAGGAGCACATAAAGGTGTTAGCGTATGCAGGAGCGGCATTGGTTCCATAGCGGTTCCCCCTTAGTTGTAAATAGTAATTTCCTGAGAATCTAAAGTAATTGTCATACAGCATGAACCTCAAGAGTCCCATAAGGATGAAATAACATTATCACTGTACTGAGTGTTATGTATGAGCAGTTGTCTGACAGCCTCCATTCCCTCTACATGGGGGATGGAAGTGTACAGACTAGTGACATCTAATGTCACCAATAATACTTGTTCGGAAATATTTACAGTCCTCAATTTAGCCAAAAATCACTGGTGTCCTTTACATAGACCTAGTAGAAGCCACAATTGGGTTGGACCCATTAAACCAACTTACTAGGGTCTCACGTATAACAAACAACCCTATATTACAAGATAGGAGACTTAATGAAATGCAAACACTTCTAGCCCAGCGAGGGTATGCTAGACCATTGTTGGTCAAAGAAAAGCTTCCTTACAACAAGAAAAACAAACGTGTTAAAGAAAACGTATATTTATGTATTAAAGTGCCCTTGTGGGTTACTCTATGTTGGGGGACACCACCCAAAAGGTGAAGAGTCGTATCTCCCAACATAGGTCTTCCATTAGGTGTGGCATCTTCACTTACCTGTTCCTCAGCATTAGCTGAGCTGGCCACAATTGTGACCAGCTTGAGTTTTTTTTTATTGAACAGATTTGTAAACTGACAGGGGAGGTATAGGGTTTAATAATTAAGACAAAGGGAAGTCTTTTGGATTCATAAACTCAATACTCTGTGGCCCAATGGCTTTACAGAGATTTGACCTATATGTATATATTTGATAATTGTATCTTTTATATTTACTACATGTTGAACTATTTTGCATGGATGCTTTGTTGCTTAATTGATATTGGTCATGTGACAAGTCAGGGTTTTTTGCACGGCCTTATAGGGTTAGCTAATGAGCTGATAAGTTACATCATTCTAATATGGCTTGAGAATGTAATGGATGTTACCGAAACGTCGCCTTTTGTCTTGATATGATGAATTTACAGAAATAAAACATTCTATGTGTGCTGCACAAATTTGTTTTCTTTTATATATCCATGGAGGAATACAGGTATCCTCACCAGTGCGTGCACCAACCCTGCAATTTTTACTAAGTGAGTCCTGCTATATCCACTATATCCACACATAGCAAAACATACACACACACAATTTCCATTGTGCACCAACGGGCACACTTTGCTAGTATAATATATTCTGTTAATCGTTTATATACAATTCCATTATTATTATAAAATTTATATGATTATATTAAGATTTGCAGGTTAATGTAATAAAGTTTCTGCATCCACAAAACTGTTATCTTATTGGCAATTACAGAATCCAAATCCTTCAATCTTACTTTATGTTAAAGGATATTTAATGTAACACAATAGAATTAAAGGTATGTCTTTGGGATATTGTATTTTCAAACACTTTGCTACAACACAGTTTTCAGCCAATAAAGTTTCATTCGTTTGTGTTATGGTTTTGTTAACCCTGTGGCAATTTTCCTCTTCTTTGGCAGTATTTTGTGTTTGCGAGCAGCGGACTGGTAATTGTTTACTGCAGGGGCTGTAATAAAAGGTTGTTTCAGATTCAACAGTCAACTGCACTCACAAAATCGTGATGATTATACTGATGCAGTAGGATCCCCAGTATTTTAGTTTCTGGTCATTTTGTTTTTACCTATAAGGAAACCTTTTCTTGTATTTTTATATCTGTAAAACATACTGGCTCCATTCCAAGACAAGTAAATGTCATAAATACAGTGTTCATGCATCCCACACATTTAACAGTGATAATTGAAAACTTACAGTATACAGTAACCAGAAATCATTATAACATTTATTGTGCAGCATTTATCCACATAGTCTCATTTAAATTAAGGCATCATGAAAAAAGTCAAATCAGCTACCTAATTGCAGTAATATATACTATTTGGATTTAAAGGAACACAATTGTCTTTTTAAAGTTATTTAAATAATTTGTACTCTACTCCTTATGTTCGGTATTGTTCTAATAGGTCAATAGGAAAAATACTTGGCTGACGATAATCTGTGTATTGAAATATCCCAATATCATTGGATCAGGGTTGTTGCAAATATGGACCCCTTAATAGAACCGTGAGTTTGACATTCTTCAGTGAGAAACAGCTTGCACATTATCTCTTTGTATTTGGAAAAGCCAGAATCCTGCAGAATTAAATAGATATTTCCAAATGCTGCTAATTATAGAGGTAAGATGTATGGCTATGTGTTAAGGGCATGTCCCCCCCCCCAAAACTATAAGTTAACCCACTACTGCACTACTCTCACTCTGTAGTGTAATAAAATCCTTACCTTACTTCCAGCTCCAAATGGGTCTCCTGTAATGTCCCCACAAGTCCCAAAAACTGTCCACCAGGAGCCTAGCAGAGTCCATATAGGACTCTGCCTCCTTAGAATTATCAGAAAGTCCCCTGAACTCTGCTTACCTTACCTCTATCCCCCGGCCTCTAAGCAGCCAATCAGCCTCTCAGCCAATCAGGGACGGGTGCTCCGGTCCGGCCCCCTGCTTGCAGCTTCATGCAAGCAGAGGGCGGACAGTGCGGCGGAGGATAGAGGGAGGTAAGTAAAGATCGGGGGAGTTTCTTGAAATTCTATTATAGCGGTTGGGCTGGGGGAGGAAGCCCTACATATGTCAAAAAAAATTTCAAAGGGTGAACATGCCCTTTAAATATAGAATACTGTATATTCAGGGTCATTAACATTAATAAATGTTTAGTTCTCATTTAACCAAATAATACATTTTTAATTTATTATACACTTAAAGGGGTGTCCACAGTCCTCTTATATAACCTATTCGAGAACAATGCAGTAGAAAGTTTATTATTGGCCTAATAATACATTTATATAACGTGATTGTTATCTCAACACAATTGTTCTCTTCTCCAATGTAAACAGCCTAGTTGTCTAATCTGCCTGCATCGTCAACCTCTTCTTTTTGTCAATTCCCCTTATATTTTAGTTGCCCTTCTCTAGACTACTTCATTTACAAGATGTCCCTTCTTTAGAAGGGATACCAAAACTGCACTGCATAGTTCAAAGAGGCCTTACCAGTGCCTTGTAAAGAGGGAGAATTCTCCCTTGAATTCTCCCTTAATCTATTCCCTCTTTATACAAGAAAATGTAATATCATCTGCCCATTTTGATAATCTATCTAGGTCAGCTTGCAGCAATTGCACATCATTTGAAGTTTCCAAAGCTCTGCATAGTTTAGTGTCATGAGCAGACAGTTAACTTGCTCTCAATGCCCTCTTCAAGTCATTTATAAACAGATGAAAAAGAAGAGGCCCTAGTAGAATTTTTTTTTTCTAGACCAACAGTCCTCGTTTAATCTAAGTATCAAAAGCTTTAGCAAAATCAAAGTATACTGCCTCCACTGCTATGCCAGAATCTAAATTCTTTCTCACCTCTTTTATAAAAACCAAGTACATTTGGCTGACACAATCTTTTCTCATAAATACATGCTGACTAATAGCAAGTCAGTTTTCAGCACCTTCTCTCCAACTGATGTTAGCCTTACTTACAGGTTAATAGTTACCA
This sequence comes from Hymenochirus boettgeri, assembly GCA_019447015.1. Lineage (NCBI taxonomy): Eukaryota > Metazoa > Chordata > Amphibia > Anura > Pipidae > Hymenochirus > Hymenochirus boettgeri. Next base: position 78,264,911 of record CM033469.1, on the reverse strand, counting down.
GTGCTGGAAAGATTACATTTTTTTAATATTGGTATTACATTGGCTTTTTTCAATCTAGTGGCACATCACCAGACAAAAGTGAATCTCAAAAGATAAGAAAGTGGTCTAGATAAAACTGGCTAAGCTCTCTTAAATCCATGGATGAATTTCATCCAATCCTGAGGCTTTATTGATATTAACTTTGTCTAATTATTTATGTACCTTATCCTCTTCAGACAGATTAAATATTCCTCATTTATACCCTTCATTTATTACAGTCCTTGCTATAGACTAGGATGCTCTATTGAGTTTACAGAGGGGGGAATGATTTAGCACATTAGCCTATTCACCATCCCTATAACCATCTCAGCCCTATATTTAATGGTCCATATTTTCATTCCTCATTTTTTTACTATTGATATAGTTAAATATTTTGGGGTTGGACATGCTTTTGTTCAGCTATCCATATTTTATTTTCTATTTGCTAGTTTAATTGCTTTATTGCCATCCTTATTACAGCTTTTATATTCCCTGTAAGCCTGTTCTGATTACTTTTAAAATTTAAAAAGCCATTTCCTTTTTTTTTTTATTCCCCTTTTACCTGAGCATTAAACCAGACAGGATTGGACCTAATTACACTTGTTCCTAAAGATATGAATTAGAATATCCTTGCTACTGATACTGATGGGTTGCTACTTAAATGTATTCAATTATAGATTAAGATGAGGCAAAATCCCCTTTTCAGCATAGTGTCCCTTAATTCAGCAATGTCGACCTTAAAAACAGAATAATACTTTTAAGACAGAATGACCCCTTTAACACAATCACGCAGCAGGACTTGCAGGAGTTTTAATAAATAACTGACTGAAACTATTAGTAAAACAACAATATTTATGTTTTTGTCTGTAAAAATGTGCAATGTTTAATAAAACAAAATAAAGTATTCTGGAAAAATAATTTAGGAACATCTGAAAAATAGAGTCATTGTGCTTTATCAGCAACAGATTTTGCTTTTAAGCACTTTCCTATTTGCCTCTAAAAGCAACCAGTCAGTTTATAGTTGAAATCCCAATCAATGGTTTAGTGTGAATGGTATAATTATTTAACCTCTTCTGTTCCTGCAGATTTACAACCTTATTGCATTAAATGCCAATGACATTTTTAGCACTCTCCACTCATCAATCATTTTCAAATTTTTTTTTTTTTTCAGCAAAAAGTACTCAAAAATGACTTTTTGATGGAATTTTTGAAATTATCAAATTATAGCTATATCTGACACTAAAACTATACCTTACACTACATAGCTAAAAAAAATTAAACAAATGTTCACCACAAATTATATACAGTAGATATCTAGAAACTACAACCCCAGGTATGGGATACTTTTCAAATTGTAATTCAATCATTTGAAATTATCTTATACCATATGTCAAACATAAAATTAGGGAATGCAAACAGCCCTAAATAAGAACAATGCATAAAAGTGTCTTTTGCTGAAAGTTTGTGTTCATTCCATTGCCTTTAAAAGACCCTCAACAAACTACAGTATAGGCTTATTTCCTGGATCCGCAAATGATCTGGGTAAATGTCCCATAAGCGATTCAATATCTTGTTTACGCCCCGGTGAATTGGGAAATGGCATTGCTATTTAGGACTTTTAGCACCAGCTATTTGCAGGCATTAAAACGTATGCAAAAATTGTGTAAACATGATATCAAAATGCTATAATTGAAAAAATAACATCTTAAGCTCTTAATTAATGGCAATAACATCCATGCACTTTCTACACGCAGAAAAATAACTATTTTTCAACTATTGCAAAAAGTTGCAATCCGCATTTTTATGTATCTCTGTGATAATTTGTTAAAATGTGCACTGTAAAAGTGATAAGTGTGAATTTAAAGGGCACCTTAAGTGTTGACACAATTCCACCCTCCTAAAATAAATTTCCAGATAGAAAGGAGACAGCACCTCCTGTTTTTCTTTCTTATTGCTTGTGCAACAGCTGGCAGATCTCCCACTCCTACTGCCGCCTCCCATTTTGACTCTTCCTCTCCTCTCTAAAAAGTACTCATGCACACTTGTTAGAGAAGAGGAGGGAGTAAGGTCTGGGACAGAAGTAGAAGAGTGGGACATTTTTATAGGTTTTTTTGGGAGGAAGTTCGTCTGTACTGGAAAACATAATTTTAGTGGGGTGGGGGGTATGGATTTCTAGGACTATAGTTGCCCTTTAATACAGCTAGTCTGATTTCTTTGCTGAAATGCTAGAAATATGGACATTTCTGTTTCTTCATATTTTATACATATTAAACAACAATAGAGAATGGAAAGATTTGCAAACCACTCATTTTTTGCATATACTTTTTAGTATTTATAGGGCAACTGTGGTCTCAAAACAAGTTAGGGCTAAATGAAAGCCTGCAGTATTCCTTTACACTGAGCCAACAATCACAAATCTGGCTGGAGCCTGTGGGAAAATTATATTGGGGTGAATGTTCAAACTTCCTGCTTCTAGTAAGTTGAGTGACATCACCTGACTCTGCCCCGCTGTCCGCCCAGTGGAGAAGCATGCTCAGTTAAGAATTAATGCTGGGGAAATCAGGAAGTACCTGGGGTAAAGATTGACAGTTGAGAAGGGGATCCTATAATGCAGACAGCTGGTCACATGACCAAGCTGGTCACATGGCTGAAAACAGGAAGCGTTCAACAAGGAAGTTACATTGTTGCACTTTGTCACGAACTTACCTGCCGCTCCGTCCCGCGCCGCACTGCACTTCCGGGTGGGCGGCGTCGACGTCATGACTCACGCCGCCGACACGCCGGCGGCGCGAAATTTGAAAACCGGTGTCCTCCTGGACCCGGTGCCCGATTGTAGCATTCCGCTACCTCCCTGGCTCCTGTACTTACCTGCCTTGGATCCCGCTCCTTATACTTACCTTGCCTGTATCCAGACCTACCTTGCCTGTGTCCAGTGTCTCACCCTGCCTGCATCCAGTGCCTGCATCCAATACTTACCTTGCCTGGTTCCAGTGTCTCACCTTGCCTGCATCCAGTTGCCTGCATCAATACTTACCTTGCTGTTCCAGTGTCTCACCTTGCCCGCATCCAGTACCTACCTTGCCTGTGTCCAGTTGTCTCACCCTGCCTGCTCCTTGCCTGCATCCATACCTACCTTGCCGGTTTCCAGTGTCTCACCTTGCCTGCATCCAGTTGCCTGCATCCAATACTTACCTTGCCTGTATCCAGTACCTACCTTGCCGTTTCCAGTGTCTCACCTTGCCTGCATCCAGTTGCTGCATCCAGCATACAGCCTTCAGTTCCCGCAGCCTTTGTACTGCACCTTCCGGACTGTCAGCCTCCTCCTAAAGCGTACTGTGAGTACACGCCGTCGGCCATTTATTACAGTACAACGGGCCATGGAAACGCCTGAGGGGGCTATGGCTGAATGAGTAAAACTCTCAGGCTTTGTCAAAACGCATGGACCTGTTTGAACACCATCAGGGCCAGTTGGCCCAGTTATGGATACCCTTGCTGTCCGGCTACCCCCAGCTGCTGCCGCTGCTCCGGGTTCTACGCTACCCCCTGCAACGTCCGGATCGGTGATCCATCTCTTCGGAGAGAGCCCCGCATACCTCCACCCTCACGGTTTGATGGTGATGCCCAAGCCTGCCGTGGATTCGTTAATCAGTGCCGAATCCAATTCGAACTTCAACCATCGCATTTTGTCATCGGATCGCGCTAAGGTTGGGTACATCATCGCCTGTTTGGAGGGCAATGCGCTGGCCTGGGCTTCTCCCCTATGGGAAAAAGACGATCCCCTCCTGACTAAATGTTACTGACTCCTTAGTATGTTCCGCAAGGTCTTCGATGTCCAGGAAGAACCTCTGCTGCCTCCTCCCGTTTGATGCAGCTCCGCCAAGGGTCTCGTTCTGTGGGTCAATATGCTATTGAATTTCGTACCCTTGCTGCGGAGACTTCTTGGAATAATGAGGCACTTACGGCAGCCTTTGGCAGGGACTCTCTGACCGCCTCAAGACGAATTAGTATCCAGGAATTACCTGTCCATTGGAAGACTGGTTACATTGATGCTCCAGATCGATACCCGCTTCCGTGAACGGCAGGCCGAAAGGTCTGCAGCCCGTTCCAGCCTTCCTAAGACCTTCCTAGGCCTCCCGACCTTTCCGCAAGCCATATCTTCAGGTGAAGAGCCAATGCAAATGGCGGCACTCATCTATCCCCGAGGAAAAGTCACCGCAGACGAAACTAATGACTTTGTCTCTATTGTGCTGGGCAAGGACACTTTGTAAAAATTGTCCCAGAAGTCGGGAACTTCAGGACCTAGAAGTTAAGGAGGAGCTACTTCTAGGTAACGTTAAGTCTCCTGCCAATTTGAACCATTTAAACTCTTTTACTACCTTTACCGCGCTGCTATCACTTGTATGGTAAACTTTTCCTCCCAGGCCTTTGTCGATTTGGTGCCGCTGGAAATTTCATTGACTCTACCTATGCAGCACAATGGGGCTTCCTCTCCTTCACTTGCAGCAACCTCTTCGAGTCTGGCTATTGACAATAATCCGTTGGCTTCAGAATTCATCTCCAAATCTACCTACGAAGTTCTATTGCCGCATTGGCATATTTACACGGAACGTTTATCTTTTCTGTCATCCAAAGCCCTTCTGCTCCCCTAATTTCTTGGACTCCCATGGCTCAGATTACACAACCCCGTTATTGATTGGTCTCACAATGAACTCAAGTCTTGGAGCCCTTTCTGTTCAAAAATTGCCTTTCTACTCATTGCACTACCATTACCTGTGAAAATAAATCTGAGCAAAACCTCCCGGAGTGTTATCATGATTTTTCTGATGGTGTTTGTAAAAAAGCGAGCTGAGAAGCTACCACCGCACCGTTCCTACGATTGCCCCATCGATCTTCTTTCTGGTACCATGCCCTCCTCGGGGGAGCACTACCCCCACTGTCTCCCTCAGAAACTACCATGAAAGAGTACATTACTGAACATTTGTCTAGGGGATTCATACGCACCTTCCACTTCCCCTGCTGGAGCTGGGTTTCTTTTTTTTGAAAAAAAAGACGGCGGGTTACGACCCTCATCGACTATCGTGGATTAAATAAAATCACTATAAAGAATACGGTACCCACTCCCTCTCATCTCTGAACTGTTTGACACAGATAAAAGGAGCTAAAATTTTTACCAAACTGGATTTACGGGGGGCATACAATCTGATCCGTTATACGCAAAGGTGATGAGTGGAAGACCGCCTTTAACACCAGGGACGGTCACTACGAGTATCTCGTATGCCCTTTGGCCTTTGTAATGCTCCAGCGGTGTTCCAAGAATTTGTAAATGACATCTTATCTTCGGGATATGTTGGGAATCTCGGTAGTAGTATATCTAGATGACATTTTAATCTTTTCTCATGATCTGCCCTCACACCAAGCCGCCTCCATGTTAAACAGGTGTTACTACGTCTGAGAGAGAATAGCCTGTATGCCAAATTGGAAAAAATGTCTGTTTGAGTGTTCACAAGTACCCTTCCTAGGCTACATCGTATCTGCGCAAGGGTTCCAGATGGATCCTGTTAAAGTTTCAGCCGTCCAAGATTGTGTCTCTTCCTATGGGAACCAAAGCTATTCAAAGGTTCATTGGGTTTGCCAATTACTACAGACAATTCATTCAAGGGTTCTCGTCAATAATTTCTCCAATATTAGCCCTCATCAGTAAAGGTGGTAAACCTCATTCATGGACCCCTGCAGCCTCGAGGCCTTCAGACGACTCAAGGAAGCCTTTGCTGTTGCACCAGTTCTAGTACATCAGATCCTAGTCTCCCCTTCTACATCGAAGTCTGATGCATCAGACTTGGCGCTGGAGCCGTTCTTTCCAGAGCAGGGCACTAAAAGAACTCCATCCTGTGCATATTTTTCCAAGAGTTTCTACCCAACGAACGTAATTTATGACGTGTGGAATAGGGAACTTCTTGCTATCAAAACTGGCCCTCGAGGAGTGGCGTCATCTATTAGAAGGCACCTCTGTACCTATCACCACTACCGACCCCATGAAGAACCTTGAATCCATCCAGATGCTCAAAAGTTGTTAAATCCCCGTTCAAGCACGGTGGTTCTTTTTCTTTTCCCTATTTAACTTTGTTATCACTTACCAACCTGGTTCCACAAACAAAAACAGCTGATGCCCTTTTCCAGATCTTTGTTGCCTCCGCTGTACTTACTAATCAAGATAAGGGCTCTGTTAATCCCGAACCACAAATCTTGGCCTCTATATCACCCTCAACTTTGTTCCAAGAAGTTCACAGCCTCAACAAGATTCTGCCCGTCCGACCACAGTCCTTCGGCAGCAAAGCTGTGTTCGTTTCTCTTCGGAAAACTATCCTTTCTGCATACTCATGTTCCAAGCAAGCTGGGCATCCCGGGCGGTGTTAACAAAACTTTTAATATAATTGCCCGTTCCCTTGGTGGCCCACAAATGAGAGAAAATTTAAGACTTTATTCAAGTGTTGTACTAGCCTAAGCTCAATCCAAATCTTCTAGAACCCTCCCCTGTGGTCTTCTTCAACCCCTCCCCATTCCGTCCAGACCTTGACCATCTATCCATGACTTTATTGTGGAACTTACCTTCCAAGAGGGTAAACACAGTTATATGGTGACTGTAGACGCGCTTCAGCAAAATGGCCACTTTTGTACCCTCCCCTAAACTACCATCTTCACGGAGTTAGCTCACTATTTATTTCACAATCTTCACGCTTTCTGGACTCCTTTGAAATAGTATCTGACAGACGGTACTCAATTTTTTTCCAAATTCTGGAGAAGCAAACTTTGTAATTCCATAACATCAGTTTACATTTTCTTCGGCTTTTACCACCCACAGTCCAACGGGGCTGGCAAACTGAAACGCACAACCAGTCTTTGGACAATATCTTCGTTGTTACATTTCCATACCCAAAGATGATTGGGGCTGACCTTCTACCGCCTTGGGCCTGAGTTCCCATAACACTTCCACCTCATGCCTTTCTACTGGAAATCTCCTTTTTTGTGGTGTCTGTGGACTAATCCTAGATGTTTTCCGCAAGACGTTTTCTTGTCACCAGTTACCTGCTGCCAACGACTCTGCGCCAGATGGACCGTATCTGGCATGCTACTGAAAAATCAGCCTTCAGAAATCTGCTTTGGGCAAAAAACTGCAGCAGATAGGAGAAGTAGAGAAAAACCCCCCCCCCCCAGCCCGGTTTCCTGTCGGAAACAAAGTTGGCTTCTCTCTGCTCATATTAACCTCACTGGGTTCCTCCTCCAAACTGGGTCCCAAATTTACTGTCCTTTTTCTATCCTGGAATTAGTCGGCCCAGTGGCTGATTCGCCTTCAACTCTCTTCCAGTATGGTGATTTTAAACGTGTTTTCATATTCTCTCATCAAACCAGTATGTTCTAATCAGTATCCCACATCCTTACTCCAACTTTAGTTACCCTTTAAATATGGCTGCCACCGTAATGGATAAGTAGATCAGTAGGTGTGTGTACCTGGGTCTGGGTGAGGGGGTATGTCTTTTTTGTGTATAACCATAAAAACTATCTTTATTGAGGATATATCTAAATTAGTTTTTTTAATTTAGTTACCCTTTAATATGGCTTCCATGGGAATGGGAAGGTAGGTCAGTAGGTGGGTGTACCTGGGGCGTGGTGGGGGGTTGGGGGTATCACCATTGTATTTATGACCATGAAAAAAAACTGTTTTGAAATATCCACATTTGAGGATTGTTACCATTATAGTCTATGGGAAAAAAGTCTGGAAATTTGCCGATAAAGCTGTAACGCTTCACGGATCCTTAGCTAGAAGATAGCACACTTCTCTATATGCCCCGCACGTCTCTAGCTCAAAAACTGTGGGAGAAGATATGGTCCAAAAAAGCGAAGAAAAAGAAAAAGAAGAAGAGAAATAGAACAGTAATTTGGCTTTTTCAAGCCAAATTAATTATATATCAGATAACCAAGATGCAGATGGAATATCAAATTATTGATGATAACTGATGACAAGATAAGCACATTGTGTGGGTAAACAATTTCAAACTTTTCGCTATTTATAAAACAGTGATAACCAGTGGCAAAAGGTCATTACGGCTACTTTTCACCATACATTGCTGCGGTAAACGCTCAAGCATATATGAATGGCGAAAAGTGGATGTTGCGTTAAGTTCAGCCATTCCAGTTCGCCAGTCTGAGGTGGGAATAGCATAAGTGGCATTATTTAGCCAGCCAAGGGTCCATGGAAGGGGTCAGTACATTGTGGAGCGTTTCTCAATACTAATAAGTACTCAGGGGGGTTTAGACTATTTTCCAGCATTTACTGTAATACGACTGAGATTTCACTTTTTAAGATCGCTTTTTTTTTAAGATTCCAATTTTCTTTATTTCTGAGGACATATTTATAAAGCATTATTTTTGCTTTTTTCCCCACCAGCCTTTACCACAATTTTTCAAACTTTTTACTTTTCTTTTCATCAAAGTTATTAAAAAAGCGAATTTCATCAAAATCGAAAATTATCTAGCAAAAAGTTCAGCACATATGATGGTAAGTCCATAAAACTATCTTTTATTGAGGATAAATCTAAATTTGTTTTTTTGACTTTAGTTACCCTTTATGAATGGCTACCACCATAATGAATTAGTAGATTAGTAGGTGTGTGTACCTGGGTCTGGTTGAGGGGGTATGTCTTTTTTGTGTTTACAACTATAAAACTATCTTTTATTGAGAATAAATCTAAATTTGTTTTTTTGACTTTAGTTACCCTTTAAATATGGCTGCCACCGTAATGGATAAGTAGATCAGTAGGTGTGTGTACCTGGGTCTGGTTGAGGGGGTATGTCTTTTTTGTGTTTATAACCATAAAACTATCTTTTATTGAGGATATATCTAAATTAGTTTTTTTTAATTTAGTTACCCTTTAATATGGCTTCCATGGGAATGGGAAGGTAGGTCAGTAGGTGGGTGTACCTGGGTCTGTGTGGGGGGTTGGGGGTATCACCATTTGTATTTATGACCATGAAAAAAACTGTTTTGAAATATCCACATTTGAGGATTGTTACCATTATAGTCTATGGGAAAAAAGTCTGGAAATTTGCCGATAACGCTGTAACGCTTCCACGGATTCCTTAGCTAGAAGATAGCACACTTCTCCTATATGCCCCGCACGTCTCTAGCTCAAAAACTGTGGGAGAAGATATGGTCCAAAAAAGCGGAAGAAAAAGAAGAAGAAGAAATAGAACAGTAATTTGGCTTTTTCAAGCCAAATTAATTATATATCAGATAACCAAGATGCAGATGGAATATCAAATTATTGATGATAACTGATGACAAGATAAGCACATTGTGTGGGTAAACAATTTCAAACTTTTCGCTATTTATAAAACAGTGATAACCAGTGGCAAAAGGTCATTACGGCTACTTTTCACCATACATTGCTGCGGTAACCGCTCAAGCATATTTATGAAATGGCGAAAAGTGTATTGTTGCGTTAAGTTCAGCCATTCCAGTTCGCCAAGTCTGAGGTGGCGAATACGCATAAGTGGCCATTTATTTAGCCAGCCAATGGGTCCATGGAAGGTGTCAGTACATTGTGGAGCGTTTCTCAATACTAATAAGTACTCAGGGGGGTTTTAGACTATTTTCCAGCATTTACTGTAATACGATCTGAGATTTCACTTTTTAAGATCGCTTTTTTTTTAAGATTCCAATTTTCTTTATTTCTGAGGGACATATTTATAAAGCATTATTTTTGCTTTTTTCCCCACCAGCCTTTACCACAATTTTTCAAACTTTTAACTTTTCTTTTCATCAAAGTTATTAAAAAAGCGAATTTTCATCAAAATCGAAAATTATCTAGCAAAAAGTTCAGCACATATGATGGTAAGTAGGTAATACTCCCTGGTGGGTTTTCAAATTAGTATTAAATTGGTAAACTGAACACTTTATCTTTTTTGTGTTTTTTTCAGCCAAAGATATAATAAATAGTGTAAAACTCAAAATGCAAATTTTTTCTATTTCGTTAATAGGATAGTATAAAACACACAAGGCGAATTTTATCTATATTATTAATAGGATATGATAAATAGTGTAAAACTCACCCAGGCTAGTTTTCTCTATTTTATTAATAGGACATTTTTTAGCATTGTTTATTTTTAGCAAACTGCAGCTAATTATGAAACCAGTTCCATTAATATGGGGACAAACCATAGTGCTGTGTAAGAAATAGTCATGTTAATGGAACATTCCAGTAAGTAATGATGTTTGGCCAAAATTCTGGTAAAACTGCAAAAAATGCAACAAGGGAGAAAAGGAGCAAAAAGGCAAAAATTCACCTATTTTTAAATGACTTTAAATAAAATAAAGTGACAAAAATATCTCTGAGATTACACTAGAGAGCAATCTCTCTTTTCGCAGTGATACTACACTTAACGCAATGAATATTTAGAATTTTTCTAAATACGGCGAAAATAACGCTATTTGTCATTACCTTGTCCTGCGATAGTGAAATGGCGAAAATCATTTATAAATATGCCCCAAATTTTTGACAGAGGAATATAACACAGCAATAACCAGGAAAAATTTTACCCTCTAAAACACAGACCTGTGAGAATAACGGGATTTGTAGACTACAAGCATTCCATGTAGCACAGTTAGCTATAACGTGAAAACCAAAAGAGAAAGACACAATAGTAGAGGGGGCTACTTAAACTTTCTACATTTATGGCAGAAAAAAAAATCACAGCTAGAGAGAGCAGCTGAAAAATTGAAAGCAGCATATGGGGTCTCAGAGTGGTTCAACTATAAATATTAACAAAATATTTATAAGAATATTTACAAACAGTCATTATTTAAACCAGTGCAGCTTTTCTTCCGGAACAGTCTGTCAATCAGGAAGACAGGATGTTAGAATGCTGGATGGAGGCTCGGCGGTGAAGGTGGCAGCACTTACTTGTCCAGAGTCTGGGTACACACTGAGGTGGGAAAACAACTGTCCCAAGACTCAGTAGGGTAAGAGTGTGGGTAGTGACAATAAGGGGAATACAGGAAACAGTCACAGTAGAAGAGGAAGTGGATCTGGTGTCTTGAGTGGATATGACAGGATAAGAGATGCTGGAAAACAGGAACATTTGCTGGAAACCTGGGGCAGTGGAGGAAGAATGGGTAGTGCTGGAGACTTGGAACAAAGGATGACAAGGTAGACATTGTTGGAGACCTGGAGCAATGGATGAAGGGTAAGTAAAGCTGGTAACTGGAACAACATGTAGGTATGCTGGAAACTGGAACAGCAGGTAAGTATGTATGACTGGTCTGGAACAACAGGTAGGTATGCAGGACTGGAACAACAGGTAGGTATGCAGGACTGGAACAACAGGTATGCAGGACTGGAACAGCAGGTAGGGATGCAGGACTGGAACAACAATAAAGGACTGGTAGAAAGCAGGTAGGTAAGCCAAAAGTCTGGGAAGTGCAGCGGAAACCCATCTCGGCAACCTTCCATTGGCTAAGGATGCGGACCAAGGAGGTGCTCCTGCCAAACCCTAACACAGTGTAAGAATAGATCTGCCCTAATAACTACAAAATGTGAATTTCACAAGTGGTTCTAAACCTTTAGTTGTAATGTTGCTTACTGCTTTCACTAGCTAGGCAGCTAGCAGGACATTGTCAGGAAAGTGTACTCATCTAATCAGTGAACTATGCCCAAAGCTATTTTTTGCTATTGGGTCTGAAGGCCTATGGGATCAAAGGCAAAGCAAGATTTTTTTTTTTTCATTTTTACACCCTTCAGTGCAGAAGAATAAACCTTTGCTGAAGGATTTTAAACGTTACTATTATTTTTTAGTGGGGGTGGGCTAATAGCCAATAGTTTGAACTGACAAAACTAAAAAAAAAAAAAACAACCAGTGGATATTAGTTTAAATCTACCAGCTCATCTGTTCAGTTTTTCTCACAGATATTTATATTAATTTTTCAACTAAGACAGATTATTTTTCCAGAGGGAATTGGAAAGACAAAATGCTTTTCTGAAGTTCCTTTTACAGATGGTACATGAATTTGGCTTGTTGTTTGTAGTCACACCTGTCTTGTTATTGTTGATAACTGATTGCACCTTATTTGTTCAACACATGTCACTAATGATAAAACAAACAATGTACAGTATATGAAAGATTTTCCCCCTTCTTTTTTTTTTTTGGATTCTTGGTTTTGTTGCTAGACTGATACAAAATTACTTCTAAAGGTTAATTACAATTTAACGAGTATTTAAAAACAGAGAAACATGACTGATTTAAGAGGAAGAAGGGTTTCCACAAGAGGGAGGAGCAGCTCTGCAGTAAAGATGGCCGAACTTCCAAAAGTTCGGTCCGTTTTCAAACTTTCGAACTCTATGGAAATTTCGAAAATGGACCCATTAAAGTCAATGGGAGTCAAATAGTTAGAAATTTTGAATGAAATACAATTAAAATATCAAAGGTAACTTAATGTAAATGGCTCTGGGACCTGGGAAATAGTTGGGGGAACACGCTTGAATATCCAGAACTTTCAAAAAATGTATTTTATTCTCACGCGCGGTACTTTCAGAATCCCATGTTCGATTTTCAATGATTATCCCATAAACGATTCAAACATTCGATGATTATCCCACAAACGATACGAACATTCGATGACTATCCCATAAATTATCGAACATTCGATAATTATCCCATAAACGATTCGAAGATCGTTCGCTTTTCGAATTCCATAATTATTGAAAGTTCGAAAGTCTGAGAAATCCGGGTCCGGGATAGTTCAAGAAGTCCGAGTCCGTTCGGACTCAATAAGTTCGTCTCGAACTCGGGTTCAAGTCCATCTCTACTCTGCAGTCACTCATATGTTGTAACTGCTTTGACAGAGGTTCATAGGTGTTTATGGGAACTTCCATGCAGTGTTTATCGGTTATAAGAACATCTTCAAAGTGCAGTTAAATTATTTTACTACCTACTGATCGTTTTGATATTATTCATAGCAATATACATTTTTCAGAAAGTCTGACAGACCAAAAGTAGCAATTTTCTCAGTCCATTTTGGTTAATGGTCACCACTAATGATGCGATTATCATATGTTCACATTAAAAGCTTGATTTCCAAACCAGCTCCAATTGCACATATAATTACACAAAATGGATTCCCTTGTTTCCATGCCTAGTCTTACCTTGAGCTTGAAAGAGATATGTAGGGAGTACAATGTACACTAGTAGAAAATTCCACCAAATTTATTTTTATTTAATATTATATTTGATCCCTTCTATGGTAAAAGGAAACTATTAAAACTGGCACTTTATATTTACCACAAAATTATTTCCATAGAATGTAATATGTAATATACTATAGCTAACAAGAACGTATTATTTATTAATTATTGTGATATGCTGTGCGTAAAGCTCAATGGAATACCAATGAGGTAAAAAATAAAAAAAAAACATCCAAATTAACATCCATTTCTGAAACACTGCATAGTAACTGAACTATTCAGATATATCAAACTGAAGAGTTACCACTGAAAGGGTTACTGATCAGATTTTGCTGTTTGAGGGAAAAAGAGTCCAATTAAATGTAGTGTATAAAGTTTAGCTCTGAGGGTTTGTGGAAGACTGGACTTGTAGAATGTCTCATGACAGATCTCTATCAGCGATCATTCTGCACTATTGTATTTTTTTTTCTTTTCATTTTTCAACAGTTATGAGGCTGTGCCATTCTCTGTCCCAGTAAATGGATTATCAAGGGAATACACTGAGAAGTAAACACTTACTGCAAAAGTTTGTCTTGGTTATTAAATTCAGCTCACAACAGTATTGCTTCCTAAGGCTCTAAACACCAGGCATTTTTGTAAAATACAGTTTGTAAATAGCTACATTTTCCCTTGAAGTTGATCATTTAAATTGGATAGATTTGTACCAATATATACTGTGTAGGCAGGGATACTGAAATACAAAGATCAGTCTATAGGCTCGTACACACATCACACCATGAGGACAAGGCCTGACCCAGGGCCGAGCGGCATTAAAGTTTGACCATCAAATCTGCTGACGGGGGGTTCTGGAAACATTCCTTTGGGAAGCACAGGTCATGTCTCAGTTATTTGTACAATTGTGTATAGTAGTTTGGATAAAAATCCTGTAAATACCATACAAACTAAAATCAAATTATGGAGGGCCAACATTGGATCCCTGGAGAGCTTTATTCATTATCCCAATAGCTGTGATCCCAAATAACAAATTTATATGTATAGTAGATAAGAAATGTGTACCATTTTTGGATGTACAGATATTATTATTATGGATTGACATAGCACCAACATCTTCTGTGGCGCTTTACAATTACATAGTCAAATATTACATACAGGATAATACATAATATACAAAGTCACACATGATGGGTTCTTACAGTAACCCTTCCCAAAGAGCTTACAGGCTACAGGATCTTTAAAGAAGAAAACACACACACATACAAAATATAATATAATAAATATATATATATATATATATATATATATATCTGTTAAATCATCATATCAAGACAAAAGGCGACGTTTCGGTAACATCCATTACCTTTCTCAAGCCATATTAGAATGATGTAACTTTAAGCTCATTCTAACCATAAGGCCTGTGCAAAACACCTGACCATGTCACATGACCAATATCAATTAAGCAACAAAGCATCCATATGCAAAATAGTCCAACATGTAGTAATATAAAAGATACAATTATCAAATATATACAATAGGTCATAATCTCTATTAAGACCATTGGGCCACAGAGTATTGAGTTCATGAATCCAAAAGACTTCCCTTTGTCTTAATTTTAAAACCCTATTACCTCCCCTTGTCAGTTTACAAATCTGTTCAATAACAAAAAACTCAAGCTCACACCTAATGGAAGACCTATGTTGGGAGATACGACTCTTCACCTTTTGGGTGGTCTCCCCAACACAGATTACCCTCAAGGGCACTTTAATACATAAATGCAGAAGTCAGTATCACACGTGAAAAAGTTTTTAGTTCATAAGTCCGTTGAGTAGTTGGATGTACGAACTTATCAAATTGGTACATTGTACACACGACCTACAGGGGAACATTCCTGTTTTAGGTGCCCCCAAGAAGGTCAAGGGTGTTTTCTTTGGGACATCTGTTTTAACCAATTTGTTGCCTATAGTGGTTGCTCTCTTATAGGCCACAATAGGCATGTATAAGGCCTGTGCCTTATACAGGCCATGTCCTGAAACTCTGCAATGTCCGGATAGGACTGTCGCAGAATATGCCAATGTTTCTTTATAATATGGGAAATCTCCTTACTTGCCACATTGTATTTTGTTGCAAAAACTAAACGTTTTTCTTTAACACGTTTGTTTTTTTCTTGTTGTAAGGAAGCTCTTTCTTTGACCAACAATGATCTAGGATACCCTCGCTGGGATAGACGTGTTTGCATTTCATTAAGTCTCCTATCTTTTAATATAGGGTTGTTTGTTATAAGTTGACTGGGTATAATGGAGGTTTTGACATATGGGGGATGAAAGCTGTCAAAACAAAGTAAAGAATCCCTATCAGTCTCCTTTCTGAATATATCCATGGTTAATGTACAGCCCACTCTAGTCACAAGAACATCTAGATATGCAATACTAGTGGAACTGATAGTACTAGTAAAAGATATATTGGGGTCCGCACAATTCAATTCCCCAATAAACCTTTGTCCAATGTCGCCCCTCCACATGAGGAAGACATTGTCTATGTACCGCCACCATGCCAGGCAAAAAGTACTGAACATGGGGTGCACATAGATGTGTCTCTCCTCAAAGGAGCACATAAAGGTGTTAGCGTATGCAGGAGCGGCATTGGATTCCATAGCGGTCCCCCTTAGTTGTAAATAGTAATTTCCTGAGAATCTAAAGTAATTGTCATACAGCATGAACCTCAAGAGTCCCATAAGGAATGAAATAACATTATCACTGTACTGAGTGTTATGTATGAGCAGTTGTCTGACAGCCTCCATTCCCTCTACATGGGGGATGGAAGTGTACAGACTAGTGACATCTAATGTCACCAATAATACTTGTTCGGAAATATTTACAGTCCTCAATTTAGCCAAAAAATCACTGGTGTCCTTTACATAGGACCTAGTAGAAGCCACAATTGGGTTAAGGACCCAATTAACCAACTTACTAGGGTCTCACGTATAACAAACAACCCTATATTACAAGATAGGAGACTTAATGAAATGCAAACACGTCTAGCCCAGCGAGGGTATGCTAGACCATTGTTGGTCAAAGAAAGAGCTTCCTTACAACAAGAAAAAACAAACGTGTTAAAGAAAAACGTATGTATTTATGTATTAAAGTGCCCTTGTGGGTTACTCTATGTTGGGGAGACCACCCAAAAGGTGAAGAGTCGTATCTCCCAACATAGGTCTTCCATTAGGTGTGGGCATCTTCACTTACCTGTTCCTCAGCATTATGCTGAAGCTGGCCACAATTGTGACCAGCTTGAGTTTTTTGTTATTGAACAGATTTGTAAACTGACAAGGGGAGGTAATAGGGTTTTAAAATTAAGACAAAGGGAAGTCTTTTGGATTCATGAACTCAATACTCTGTGGCCCAATGGTCTTAACAGAGATTATGACCTATATGTATATATTTGATAATTGTATCTTTTATATTTACTACATGTTGAACTATTTTGCATATGGATGCTTTGTTGCTTAATTGATATTGGTCATGTGACAAGGTCAGGTGTTTTGCACAGGCCTTATAGGGTTAGCTAATGAGCTGATAAGTTACATCATTCTAATATGGCTTGAGAATGGTAATGGATGTTACCGAAACGTCGCCTTTTGTCTTGATATGATGATTTACAAGAAATAAAACATTCTATGTGTGCTGCACAAATTTGTTTTCTTTTATATATCCATTGGAGGAATACAGGTATCCTCACCAGTGCGTGCACCAACCCTGCAATTTTTTACTAAGTGGAGTCCTGCTATATCCACTATATCCACACATAGCAAAACATACACACACACAATTTCCATTGTGCACCAACGGGCACACTTTTGCTAGTATATATATATTCTGTTAATACGTTATATACAATTCCATTATTATTATAAAAATAGTATATATGATTATATTAAGATTTGCAGGTTAATGTAATAAAGTTTCTGCATCTCACAAAACTGTTATCTTATTGTGCAATTACAGAATCCAAATCCTTCAATCTTACTTTATGTTAAAGGATATTTAATGTAACACAAATAGAATTAAAGGTATGTCTTTTGGGATATTGTATTTTCAAACACTTTGCTACAACACAGTTTTCAGCCAATAAAGTTTCATTCGTTTGTGTTATGGTTTTGTTAACCCTGTGGCAATTTTCCTCTTCTTTGGCAGTATTTTGTGTTTGCGAGCAGCGGACTGGTAATTGTTATCTGCAGGGGCTGTAATAAAAGGTTGTTTCAGATTCAACAGTCAACTGCACATGCAACAAATCGATGCTGATTTATACTGATGCAGTAGGATCCCCAGTATTTTAGTTTCTGGTCATTTTTGTTTTTACCTATAAGGAAACCATTTTCTGTATTTTTATATCTTGTAAAACATACTGGCTCCATTCCAAGACAAGTAAATGTCATAAAATACAGTGTTCATGCATCCCACACTATTTAACAGTGATAATGTGAAAACGTACAGTATACAGTAACCAGAAATCATTATAACATTTATTGTGCAGCATTTATCCACATAGTCTCATTTAAATTAAGGCATCATGAAAAAAGTCAAATCAGCTACCATAATTGCAGTAATATATACTATTTGGATTTAAAGGAACACAATTGTCTATTTTAAAGTTATTTTAAATAATTTGTACTCTACTTCCTTATGTTCGGTATTGTTCTAATAGGTCAATAGGAAAAATACTTGGCTGACGATAATCTGTGATATTGAAATATTCCAATATCATTGGATCAGGGTTGTTGCAAATATGGACCCCTTAATAGAACCGGTGAGTTTGACATTCTTTCAGTGAGAAACAGCTTGCACATTATCTCTTTGTATTTGGAAAAGCCAGAATCCTGCAGAATTAAATAGATATTTCCAAAATGCTGCTAATTATAGAGGTAAGATGTATGGCTATGTGTTAAAGGGCATGTCCCCCCCCCCCCAAAACTATAAGTTAACCCACTACTGGCCTCACTCTGTAGTGTAATAAAATCCTTACCTTACATTCCAGCTCCAAATGGGTCTCCTGTAATGTCCCCACAAAGTCCCAAAAACTGTCCACCAGGAGCCTAGCAGAGTCCATATAGGACTCTGCCTCCTATAGAATTATCAGAAAGTCCCCTGAACTCTGCTTACCTTACCTCTATCCCCCGGCGCTCTAAGCAGCCAATCAGCCTCTCAGCCAATCAGGGACGTGGCTGCCGGTCCGGCCCCCTGCTTGCAGCTTCATGCAAGCAGAGGGCCGGGACAGTGCGGCGGAGGATAGAGGGAAGGTAAGTAAAGATCGGGGGAGTTTCTTGAAATTCTATTATAGCGGTTGGGGCTGGGGGAGGAAGCCCTACAATATGTCAAAAAAAATTTCAAAGGGTGAACATGCCCTTTAAATATAGAATACTGTATATTCAGGGTCATTAACATTAATAAATGTTTGTAGTTCTCATTTAACCAAATAATACATTTTTAATTTATTATACACTTAAAGGGGTGTCCACGAGTCCTCTTATATAACCTATTCGAGAACAATGCAGTAGAAAGTTTATTATATGGCCTAATAATACATTTATATAACGTGATTGTTATCTCCACACAATTGTCTCTTCTCCAATGTAAACAGCCATAGCTTGTCTAATCTGCCTGCATCGTCAAGCCTCTTCTTTTTGTCAATTCCCCTTATTATTTTAGTTGCCCTTCTCTGAACTACTTCTATTTACAAGATGTCCCTTCTTTAGAAGGGATACCAAAACTGCACTGCATAGTTCAAATGAGGCCTTACCAGTGCCTTGTAAAGAGGGAGAATTCTCCCTTGAATTCTCCCTTGAATCTATTCCCCTCTTTATACAAGAAAATGTAATATCATCTGCCCATTTTGATAATCTATCTAGGTCAGCTTGCAGCAATTGCACATCATTTGAAGTTTCCAAAGCTCTGCATAGTTTAGTGTCATGAGCAGACAGTTAACTTGCTCTCAATGCCCTCTTCTAAGTCATTTATAAACAGATGAAAAAGAAGAGGCCCTAGTAGAATTTTTTTTTTCTAGACCAACAGTCCTCAGTTTATACATAAGTATCAAAAGCTTTAGCAAAATCAAAGTATACTGCCTCCACTGCTATGCCAGAATCTAAATTCTTTCTCACCTCTTTGTAAAAACCAAGTACATTTGGCTGACACAATCTATTTCTCATAAATACATGCTGACTAATAGCAAGTCAAGTTTTCAGCACCTTCTCTCCAACTGATGTTAGCCTTACTTACAGGTTAATAGTTACCAGGCTGTGAAAGATTACATTTTTTTAATATTGGTATTACATTGGCTTTTTTCCAATCTAGTGGCACATCACCAGACAAAAGTGAATCTCAAAAGATAAGAAACAGTGGTCTAGATAAAACTGGACTAAGCTCTCTTAAGATCCATGGATGAATTTCATCCAATCCTGAGGGCTTTATTGATATTAACTTTGTCTAATTATTTATGTACCTTATCCTCTGTCAGACAGATTAAATATTCCTCATTTATACCCTTCATATTATTACAGTCCTTGCTATAAGACTAGGATGCTCTATTGAGTTTACAGAGGGGGGGAATGATTTAGCACATTAGCCTATTCACCATCCTCTATAACCATCTCAGCCCTATTATTTAATGGTCCCATATTTTCATTCCTCATCTTTTTATTAATGATATAGTTAAAATAATTTTGGGGTTGGACATGCTTTGTTCAGCTATCCATATTTTATTTTCTATTTTAGCTAGTTTAATTGCTTTATTGCACTCCTTATTACAGCTTTTATATTCCCTGTAAGCCTGTTCTGATTACTTTTAAAATTTAAAAAGCCATTTCCTTTTTTTTTTTTATTTCCCTTTTTACCTGAGCATTAAACCAGACAGGATTGGACCTAATTACACTTGTTCCTAAAGATATGAATTTAGAAATATCCTTGCTACTGATACTGATGGGTTGCTACTTAAATGTATTCAATTATAGATTAAGATGAGGCAAAATCCCCTTTTCAGCATAGTGTCCCTTTAATTCAGCAATGTCGACCTTAAAAACAGAATAATACTTTTAAGACAGAATGACCCCTTTAACACAATCACTGCAAGCAGGACTTGCAGGAGGTTTAATAAATAACTGACTGAAACTATTAGTAAAACAAAGCAATATTTATGTTTTTGTCTGTAAACAATGTGCAATGTTTAATAAAACAAAATAAAGTATTCTGGAAAAATAATTATAGGAACATCTGAAAAAGTATAGTCACTTTTGTGCTTTAATCAGCAACAGATTTGCTGTTTAAAGCACTTTCCTATTTGCCTCTAAAAGCAACCAGTCAGTTTATAGTTGAAATCCCAATCAATGGTTTAGTGTGAATGGTAAATTATTTAACCTCTTCTGTTCCTGCAGATTTAACAACCTTATTGCATTAAATGCCAATGACATTTTTAGCACTCTCCACTCATCAATCATTTTCAAATTTTTTTTTTTTTTTCAGCAAAAAGTACTCAAAAATGACTTTTTGATGGAATTTTTGGAAATATATGCAAATATATAGCTATATCTGACACTTAAAACTATACCTTAACACTACATAGCTAAAAAAAAATTAAACAAAAATTAAAAATGTCACCACAAATTATATACAGTAGATATCTAGAAACTACAAACCCCAGGTATGGGATACTTTTCAAATTGTAAATTCAGATCATTTGAAATTATCTTATTACCATATGTCAAACATAAAATTAGGGAATGCAAACAGCCCTAAATAAGAACAATGCATAAAAGTGTCTTTTGCTGAAAGTTTGTGTTCATTCCATTGCCTTTAAAAGACCCTCAACAAACTACAGTATAGGCTTTATTTACCTGGATCCGCAAATGATCTGGGTAAATGTCCCATAAGCGATTCAATATCTTGTTTACGCCCCCGGTGAATTGGGAAATGGCATTGCTATTTGAGGACTTTTAGCACCAGCTATTTGCAGGCATTAAAACGTTATGCAAAAATTGTGTAAACATGATATCAAAATGCTTAATTGAAAAAATAACATCTTAAGCTCTTAATTAATGGCAATAACATCCATGCACTTTTCTACACGCAGAAAAATAACTATTTTTTGCAACTATTGCAAAAAGTTGCAATACCGCATTTTATTGTATCTCTGTGATAATTTGTTAAAATGTGCACTGTAAAAGTGATAAGTGTGAATTTAAAGGGCAACTTAAGTGTTGAAACAAATTCCACCCTCCTAAAATAAATTTTCCAGATAGAAAGGAGACAGCACCTCCTGTTTTTCTTTCTTATTGCTTGTGCAACAGCTGGCAGATCTCCCACTCCTACTGCCGCCTCCCATTTTGACTCTTCCTCTCCTCTCTAAAAAAGTACTCATGCACACTTGTTAGAGAAGAGGAGGGAGTAAGGTCTGGGACAGAAGTAGAAGAGTGGGACATTTTTATAGGTTTTTTTTGGGAGGAAGTTCTGTCTGTACTGGAAAACATAATTTTAGTGGGGTGGGGGGGTATGGATTTCTAGGACTATAGTTGCCCTTTAATACAGCTAGTCTGATTTCTTTGCTGAAATGCTAGAAATATGGACATTTCTGTTTCTTCATATTTTATACATATTAAACAACAATAGAGAATGGAAAAAGATTTGCAAACCACTCATTTTTTGCATATACTTTTTAGTATTTATAGGGCAACTGTGGTCTCAAAACAAGTTAGGGCTAAATGAAAGCCTGCAGTATTTCCTTTACACTGAGCCAACAATCACAAATCTGGCTGGAGCCTGTGAGAAATTATATTGGGGTGAATGTTCAAACTTCCTGCTTCTAGTAAGTTGAGTGACATCACCTGACCTCTGCCCCGCTGTCCGCCCCAGTGGAGAAGCATGCTCAGTTAAGAATTAATGCTGGGGAAATCAGGAAGTACCTGGGGTAAAGATTGACAGTTGAGAAGGGGATCCTATTAATGCAGACAGGCTGGTCACATGACCAAGCTGGTCACATGGCTGAAAACAGGAAGCGTTCAACAAGGAAGTTACATTGTTGCACCTTTGTCACGAACTTACCTGCCGCTCCGGTCCCGCGCCGCACTGCACTTCCGGGTGGGCGGCGTCGACGTCCCCTTCTACATCGAAGTTGATGCATCAGACTTGGGCGCTGGAGCCGTTCTTTCCCAGAGGCAGGGCACTAAAAGGAAACTCCATCCGTGTGCATATTTTTCCAAGAAGTTTCTACCCAACGAACGGAATTATGACGTTGGGAATAGGGAACTTCTTGCTATCATAATGTAAGATTTCTTAAAACTAAAATTGATTATAAAAATGACAGAAGTTACAAATTTAGTTAAAGAACAACTATAGTTTCCAATACACATCCACCCCCCCACCCCCGATAGTAGGTTCCAAGGTAAAGACCAAAACCCCTAGGACCTCACCTCTGAGTTTAACTTTTAACTCCAGAACTAACCTGTTGTATTTGCGATGTTTGTTTCCCGCTTCCCTCTCTCTTCTCTAGGCAATACCAATAGAAAGACTTTTTGAAGTGGGTGTCTTCATATTGGTCAGTACGTGACACTAAGGGAGAAAGTGAAGAACCTTGCGATAACAGGATAGTGCTAGAGTTAGACGCCAAACCCAGGCGTGAGGCCCTAGTGGTTTAGAGCCTCACCCTGGGTACTGAAGAAGAGCATTGGGGCTGAGGTGAGTATAGATATCCTTTAAATGTTTTTCAGGCATCCACATCTGCTAAGCAATAGACCATTAAAGGGCATGTCCACCCCAAAACCAAATTCTCCCCCACTGCTGACCCCAATGCGTAGTGTATAAAAATCTTTACCTTACATCCCTGCTCCAAATGGTTCTCCAGTAATGTCCCTCCAAAGTCCCAGAAAGTGACCACCAGGAGCACTGAAGGAAGGGGAAATTGTTTCCGCCTCTGAGGCATCCTCTCAGAGGTTTGTGGCTTGCTAAGTGCAGCCCTCCCCCCTTCCCTTCCGATCCCTGTCATTTTCCCTCTGTCCTCTGTGTTAAATTAGTAGTTTCTCCCAAAACTCCCCCGATCTGTACTTACATTACCTCTTTCCCCTGGCTTTATCCATTGCCGGCAGCCGGGTCCATGATTAGCTGCCTCTCAGCCAATCACAGATGCGGCTGCCGGTCCAGACCCCTGCTTGCAGTTTCTTGCAAGCAGAGGGCCGGGACTGAACGTCGAGGGAAAGAGGTAAGGTAAGTAATTATCGGGGGAGTTTTGGGAGAAACCACTATAGCGGTTGGGGCTGGGGGAGGGAGCCCTACACTACAGCAATATATCAAAAAAGGGGTGGACATGCCCTTTATCTGTACTTTTCTCTCTGGTCATTGCAGACACGTAGATTTATAGAACAAAACGAAAAAGACAGCTTTTTAAATCTATTGAGAAAAAAAGCAATAATCCACTTCAACAGTACTTCTGTGTACTTAAAATGTTGACCCTATTCTTAGCATTTTTATTTTAACCACTTTTTATGCTGTTAGCCATTTTGTCACTTTTTCTGCCTTTCGCCATTGCGATGTTTTTGCTAAACATAATTGAGGCATTTTTAAACATGAATAAAATAACTTTGGAATTCATAAAGTGGGTTTTCGTCAAATCTAAAACTTATCTCCAAGACTGAGGTGGCGTTTGGGGTTATTAATACTGAAATGCTGAAAATTATCCATGGTGTGTTACCCTATTAACAAAACAGAAACATTTTTCCTTTCCCAGCAGTGTTTTTTGTCCTACCGCACCAGAGCCTACAGCAGGGATGTCCAACGTGCGGCCCTCCAGATGTTTGAAAACTACAACTCTCAGCATTCCTCCATTGCAGAAGAAACCAAGGAATGGTAGTTTTAGTTTTCAAACATCTAGAGGGCTGCAGGTTGGACATCCCTGGCCTACAGGATCTGTTTTGTTTTTTTCCTGTGCCAAAGGTTCAATCAATCAATGTTCAATCAATACATTTCCATCCATGAGGCCATTAAAGAGAGCAGAAAAGATGAATGAAAATTTCTATATAGTGGACCCTCCATTGGCACTTTAAAAGACCAGCTAGACAGGAAGGCAGAGGCGGCACTAAGAAAATCCTTCATTGCAAAGTGGTGCAGCTATAAGGGCATTGGTAGCTACAGCCTCAATGACCAAGGCTACACGCATCTGGTTAACAGATTTAGAGAATAATCTCGAGATGGGTTCTACAACCCAAGAGACTTTGAAAGATCTTCCAATCCTGCAGAAGGCAACAGATTATTTATGTGATGCGGCCTTATCCACACTCAGATAGATTATCAGCTTACTTCTTTGTGGCCAAAAGGGCTATTTGGCTAAAGCCTTGGATGGACGACTCCACTTCAAAGAACAAGCTTTGTGGATTGCCGTTTCAAGACGGAAGGCATTTCGGAACAGAACTGGATACCTGAGTTCCTAAAAGAGACAATATATACCACAGAGCAGAAAATCCTTTTGGAATATTTTTTGTTTCTTCAGGGGTTCTTCAAAAGGAAGAAACTACAGGCCCTTTAGAAGCAGACAGCCTGCCTTTTTAAGTGCTAAACAGGCTAGAGACAGAGGACTCCAAAATATAGTTTGTAAAATCTACAATAAATGCACTTCTCCCAGGGGAATACCTGGCTACATAGGATCTTCAGGATGCCTATTTGCATGTACCCATCTGACAACAGCACAACTAATAAGTATATCTGTTGTATTCAATTAGATCAACTGGATTTGAAGGTTAGTTCAAATCTCAATTCAGAATGACTACAAGAATCTGTGGCAATTATGTACCCTGTACATAATTCAGTACAAGTTATTCTGAATTGAGAAAGCCAGTCGGATGACTAGCGAAATGTCTTCAAGAACTAAACTTCAAGTCCAGTTGATCTAATTGAATACAACAAATATACCATGACCTGGATGAATGAGAACCTCCACAAGCACAACAAATAAGGCATTTCCAGTGTCCAGTCCTACCCTTTGGGATCATGTCAGCTTCCTGCACCTTCACAAAGATTATGGTAGTGGTAACAGCTTACCTTCATCTTCAGGGGATCAATGCATTAGGCACAAATAGAAAAAGGACTGCACTGCATCTTCCGGCTAAAAACTTTCAGTTTATTTAGGCATAAGACAAACACAGGCTAGAACTGCCTGACGCGTTTCGGGCATCCGCCCTTACTTATAGGCATAGCAAGTGGACAATTTAGGGTGTTCTTATAGCACATACAAGACACACCTACCAAAGGGTCTTAAAGAGACAGTATGCTTATAAAGAAACTTATCCGTTTTAAAGATACAGTATATTTATAGAGAAACCAATCCCTATAAACAAATACAAGCATACTGTATATGATTTAATAATACATATATACAATCAATAAAAAACTGTTTTAGACAAATGTTAATAGCATAATTCATCACATATACAAAATCATCCATAGAGAGAAATATCTTGCATTTAGTCCCTTAGGGAACCTAGTCTGCATATGGTAGATCCAATGAATTTCCCTTCTATCCAAAATTCTTGACCAGTCACCTCCTCTCCATGGCAGAATCATTTTTTCAATCACTTTAATGTTTAAATCCACAATACCCTTTGCTGGGAAGTTCATGAAATGTCTGCCAATGGGAGTGACCGGGTTGTAACAAATGGCCGGACGGCCGGGTACTCACAGTACGCTTTAGGAGGAGGCTGATAGTCCGGAAGGTGCAGGATACAGAGGCTGCTGGGAACTGTAGGCTGGAAACAGGAGCAAGGTGCTGCTGGGAACTGAAGGCTGGATACTGGATACAGGTAAGGTAGGTAACTGGATACAGATGAGGTGAGCAGATGGAAACTGGATACAGGCAAGATAGTCACTGGAGACCGGCAAGGTAAGTACTGGATACAGGCAAGGAAGTCACTGGATAATGGCAAGGTAAGTACTGGATACTGGCAAGGTAAGTACTGGATACTGGCAAGGTGGTCACTGGAGGCAGGCAAGGTAAGTACTGGATACTGGCAAGGTAAGTACAGGATACAGGTAAGGTGGCACTGGAGGCAGGCAAGGTAAGTATAGGAGCAGGAGCGGAGCAGGATCCAAGGCAGGTGAGTAAGGAGCCAGGGAAGCTAATGCTACTATCGGGCGCCGGGTCCAGGAGGACGCCGGCTTTTCAAATCTCGCGCCGCCCAGCATGGTGGCGTCGTGACGTCATGACGTCCGTGACGCCGCCCACCCGGAAGTCCAGAGCGGCGCAGGACCGGAGCGGCAGGTAAGTTCGTGACAGTACCCCCCCCCTTACGGGGGCCCACAGGACCCAACGGGCCAGGTTTCCCTAGAAAACTCCTATGGAAAGCTCTGACTAGACGAGGAGCGTGCACATCAGCATGTTTAATCCAAGCTCTTTCTTCTGGACCGAATCCTTTCCAGTGGACCAAATACTGAAGAGACCTCCTCCAGAATCTAGAGTCCAAGATTTTCTCAACCTCAAACTCCTGTTGACCATCAACAGAAATTGGAACTGGAGGTTGTACAGATGTAGAATACTGATTAGAGCATACTGGCTTGATGAGGAAATATGAACACATTTTTTTTTTTAAGGGAAAATTTTTTGTTCCGCATGCCTGGAAGGCAGTTGGAGGCGAACAGCCACTGGGACCGATTAATTCCAGGATAGGAAAAGGACCAATAAATTGTGGTCCCAGTTTAGAGGAGGAACCCGTAGGTTAATATGAGCAGAGGAGAGCCACATTATCTCCAACGAATAAGCTGGGGGTTCTCTACGTCTCCTATCTGCTGCAGTTTTTTGTACCAAAGCAGATTTCTGAAGGCTGACTTCTGTGAGCATGCCAGATAGCTGTCATCTGGGGCCGAGTCATTGGCAGCAGGTAATTGTGTGAAAAGAAAATCCTGAGGAAAACATCTAGGATTGTCCCAAACACACACAAAAAAGGAGATTTCCCAGTAGAAGTATGAGGTGAATGTTATGGGTGAACTCAGCCCAAGCAGAAGTAGGCGGCCCAATCATCCTGGTATAGGAAATGTAAAAACGAAGATATTGTTTCCAAAGACTGATTAGTGGCGTTCAGTAGACCATGGACTGTGGGTGGTAAGCCGAGGAGAACTGTAACTTGATGTTCATGGACTTACAAAGTGCCCTCCAAAATTTGGAAACAAATTGAGAACCCCTGTCAGATACATTTCGAAGGGAGTCCATGAAAGCGGAAGATATGTGAAATAAATAGTTGCTGAACTCCGTTGAGGATGGTAGTTGGGGAGGGGTACAAAATGGGCTATTTTGCTGAAGCGGTCTACTGTCAACCATATAACCGTGTTTTTCTTGGAAGGTGGAAGTTCAACAATAAAGTGCATGGATAGATGGGTCCAAGGTCTGGACGGAATGGGAGGAGTTGAAGAAGACACACGGGGAGGTTCTAGAAGACTTGGATTGAGCACAGCTGGTGCACACTTGAATAAAGTCTTTAACATCTTTTCTCATTTTGGGCCACCAAGGGAACGGGCAAGAATATTAAAAGTTTTGTTAACCCCGGATGCCGGCTTGCTTGGAACAGTGAGTATGAAGAAGGATAGCTTTCCGAAATGAAACAGGAACAAAGATTTTGCCAGAGGGTGTGTCTTGAGGAGCAGAATCTGTTGCGGCTTGGACTTGGAACAAAGTTGAGGAGATATAGAGGCCAAGATTTTAGTGGTTGGAATAATGGAGCCCTTATCTTCATTAATACGTCGGAAGCAACAAATGACCTGGACAGGGCATCAGCATTTGTTTTTGGAACCAGGTTGGTAAGTGATAACAAAGTTGAATCGGGAAAAGAATAAAGCCACCGTGCTTGAAGGGGATTTAACCTTTTGAGATTCTGGATGTATTCGAGATTTTTATGGTCGGTAAGGATGGTGATAGGTACAGAGGTGCCTTCCAATGATGACGCCACTCTCGAGTGCCAGTTTGATGGCAAGAAGTTCCCTATTTCCAACATCATAGTTTCGCCGTGGGGTAGAAACTTCTAGAGAAATAAGCACAGGGATGGAGTTTCCTTTTAGGGCCTGTCTCTGGGAAAGGACGGCTCCAGCGCCCAAGTCTGAGGCATCAACTTCGATGTAGAAGGGAGACTAGGTTCTGGATGTAACTAGAACAGAGGCATCAGCAAAGGCCTCCTTGGTCGTTTGAAGGCTTCGAGGGCGTGCAGGGGTCCATGAATGAGGCTTACCACCTTTACTGATGGGGCTAATATCGAGAGAAATTATTGAAGAGAAACCTTGAATAATTTGTCTGTAGTAATTGGCAAACCCAATGAACTTTTGATAGCTTTGGTTCCATAGGAAGAGACCAATCTTGAATGGCTGAAACTTTAACAGGATCCATCTGGAACCCTTGTGCAGATACGATGTAGCCCAGGAAGGGTACTTGTGAACACTGAAACAGACACTTTTCCATTTGGCATATTAGGCATTCTCTCTCAGACGTAGTAACACCTGGTTTAACATGGATGCGGTGTGAGGGCAGATCATGAGAAAAGATTAAATGTCATGAGATATACTACTACTAGAGATCCCAACATATCCCGGAAAATGTCATTTACGAATTCTTGGAACACACGCTGGAGCATTACAAGGCCAAAGGGCATTACAAGAGAATTCTTGTAGGACGTCCCTGGTGTTAAAGGCGGTCTTCCACTCGTCACTGGCGTATACGGATCAGATTGTATGCCCCCCGAAGATCCAGTTGGTAATATTTTAGCCCCTTTTATATGGTCAAATAGCTCAGAGATGAGAGGGAGAGGATAACGATTCTTTTATAGTGATTTATTAAACCCACGGTAGTTGATGCAGGGTCGTAGACCTCCGTCTTTTTTCAACAAAAAAGAAAACCCAGCTCCAGCAGGGGAAGTGGAAAGTTGTTATGAAACCCCTAGACAAATGTTCAGTAATGTACCTTTTCATGGCTGAGTTTCTGAGGGAGACAGTGGGTATGTGCGTCCCTGAGGAGGCATAGTACCAGAAAGAAGATCGATGGGGCAATCGTAGGAACGGTGCGGTGGTAGTTCTCAGCGTGTTTTTACAGACACATCAGAGAAATCACGAAACATTCAGGGAGGTTTTTCTCAGATTTATTCTACATGTAATGGTAGTGCAATGAGTAGAAAGGCAATTTTTGAAACAGAAGGGGCTCCAAGACTTGAGTTCATTGTTAGACCAATCTATAACAGGGTTGTGTAGTCTGAGCCATGGAAGTCGAGAATGAGGGGAGCAGAAGGGCTTTGGATGACAAGAAAAGATAAACGTTCTTGGTGAAATATGCCAATGTGGAATAGGACTTCGTATGTAGATTTGGAGATGATTCTGAAGCCTACGTGTTATTATCAATAGCCAGAACTCGAAGAGGTTGCTGCAAGTGAAGGAGAGGAAGCCCCAATTGTGCTGCAAGGTAGAATTGATGAAATTTCCAGCGGCACCAGAATCGACAAAGGCCTAAGAGGAAAAAGTTTTACCATTACAGGTGATAGTAGTGGTTGAAAAGAGTTTTCAGTGGTTCACATTTGGCAGGAGACTTAACATTACCTAGAAGGAGCTCCTCTTAACTTCTAGGTCCAGGAGTTTCCCGACTTCTGGGGACAATTTTTTACAAAGTGTCCTTGCCCAGCACAATAGAGACAAAGTCCATTGGTACGTCGGCGTGATTTTTCCTCGGGGGATAGATGAGGTGCCGCCAATTTGCATCGGCTCACCCGAAGATATGGGTTGCGGAAAGGCTGAGCAGGCCTAGGAAAGGTCTTAGGGAGGTTGGAACGAGCTGCAGACCTTTCTGCCTGCCGTTCACGAAAGCGTGGTACCAATCTGTATGCATAGTGTAATCAAGTCTTCCAATGGGACAGGTAGTTCCCTAGATACTAATGTCGCTTGAGGCGATCAGAAAGTCCCTGCCAAAAGGCTGCAGTAAGTGCCTCATTGTTCCAAGAAGTCTCCGCAGCAAGGGTACGAAATTCGATAGCATATTGACCCACGGAACGTGCCCTTGGCGGAGCTGCATCAAAGGGAGGCAGCAGAGGTTCTTCCTGGAGCATCGAAGACCTTGCGAAACATACTCAGGAAGTCAGTAGTAACATTATAGACAGAGGATCGTCTTTTCCCATAAAGGAGAAGCCCAGGCCAGTGCATTGCCCTCCAACAAAGCGATGATGTACCCAACCTTAGCACGATCCGATGCAAAATGAGATGGTTGAAGTTCAAATTGGAATCGGCACTGATTAATGAACCCACGGCAGGCTTGGGCATCACCATCAACCGCGAGGGTGGAGGTATGCGGGGCTCTCTCTGAGAGAAGGATCGCCGGATCCGGCCGCGAAGGAGGTGGCGTAGAACCCGGAGCAGAGGCAGCAGTGGGGGTAGCCGGACAGCAAGGGAATCCATGAACTGAGCCAACTGGCCCTGATGATGTTCAAACAGGTCCATGCGTTTGGACAAAGCTTGGAGAGTTTACTCAACTCGGCCATAGCCCCCTCAGGCGTTTCCATGGCCCGATAGTACTGTAACAAATGGCCAGACGGCGGGTACTCACAGTACGCTTTAGGAGGAGGCTGATAGTCCGGAAGGTGGCAGGATACAGAGGCTGCTGGGAACTGTAGGCTGGAAAACAGGAGCAAGGTGCTGGGAACTGAAGGCTGGATACTGGATAAGGTAACGTAGGTAAATGGATACAGATGAGGTGAGTAGACGGAAACTGGATACAGGCAAGGTAGTCACTGGAGACCGGCAAGGTAAGTAATGGATAAAGGCAAGGAAGTCACTGGAAATGGCAAGGTAAGACTGGATACTGGCAAGGTAAGTACTGGATACTGGCAGGTGGGTCATGGAGGCAGCAGGTAAGTACTGGATACGCAAGGTAGTACAGGATATGGCTGGTAGGTACTGATACGGCAAGGAAGTACAGGATACAGGTAAGGTGGTCAGGAGGCAGGCAAGGGTAAGTACTGGATACTGCAAGGTAAGTACAGGATACAGGTAAGGTGGTCACTGGAGGCAGGCAAAGTAAGTATAGGAGCAGAGACGGAGCAGGATCCAAGGCAGGTGAGTAAGGAGCTAGGGTAGCTAATGCTACTATCGGGCCGCGGGTCCAGGAGGACGCCGGCTTTTCAAATCTCGCGCCGCCCGGCGTGGCGGCGTCGTGACGTCATGACGTCCGCGACGCCGCCCACCCGGAAGTCCAGAGCGGCGCGGGACCGGAGCGGCAGGTAAGTTCGTGACACGGGTCAGAAGATTCAATAGCCCTAATTTGTTCTCCTATTCTATTTCTAAGCGCACGTTTAGTTTGTCCTATATATTGAATATCTTTTACATTCTAGTAAATATATTACATATTTAGTACCACAATTAGCAAAATGGTTAATTTTGTATGTTTTGCCCGTAACAGTGGAAGTGAAACAATCTCCTGTATCGATGACTTGACAAGTTCTGCATTTTTTACCCCCACCTTTAATAGTCCCAAAAAGGGTAAGCCAAGTATTCCTTCCATGTGACTGTTTTAGGATAACAAACAATACTCGGGGATAGTAAACTACCCAGGACAGGAGGGCGCTTAGAGACAAATTTAATATCTTGCTGGTCCAGAACCTCTCTCATCTTAGATTTCTAGTAGAATAGGAACATGTTTATGAATAATATCGCAAAATCCTCGCCCAAATTCTTGACTGAATTCTGTAATAAAAAAAGACTTATTCCCTTTTCTCTACTTGTTCACAACTGAGAGTTCAGATCTTTTTAGCTCCTTAACCCCCTGTTTTAATCTATTCAAGATCCTCAGCTTGAGTCATAAATCCTTATCGGAGGAGCAGTTTCTCTGAACCCTAACCAATTAGCTTTTGGGGATGCCTCTCTTTGTATGAGAGGGATGGCAACTTTCTGCCCTAAGAAGAGTGTTACCAGAAATAGGTTTCCTATAGATGTTCCTATAGTGCTTTCAACACATCCCTGGGGTACATTAGCTTTAAGCTCCAAATCCAAAAAGCAGATGGAATTAACATTATATGTCATTGTAAGATGTAGATTTAGTACATTATTATTTAAATATTCATGGAACAGGTGGAGCTCCTCCAACCCTACTTTCCACACCATAAGTATGTCATCTATATATCTGGCATACCATGCTATAGACGACCTATAGGGGTTGGATTCATGATAGACAGGAGCTACCACCTCCCTATGAGGGGGCAAACGAGTCCCCCATGGCTGTACCACAACGTTGACTATAGTATACATCATTAAACATAAAATAATTATGATTGAGCAAAATTCAGGTTCCGGAAAATCCGGGAGTTCAGAAAGTTTAGTCGGGACTTCGAAATCCTCAGATTCGATTTGAAACCAGGTTCTATTCGAACCCACATTACATCTCTAACCATTTCTAATTAATGTCCAGACCTACCAAAGCTACAAGGTTCATAGATAATGCATGTAATGGTAGAAAATAAAATAACCTAAACTTTATTTTTGTGCTTTTACATACAGGGGGAGAGGAAAAGCATAATCCAGGGTCCATTTCTTTTAAAAAAACATAACAATTTATTAATACATTTGATATTAAAACCTAGTTTATATAAGTCTTTGGATGGAGAATGGGGAGATAGATTTGCTTTTCATTGTCCTTGGGAAGGAGGGGGTGAATTCAGCAACATTAATCATCTATTCCTGTTTCACTATTAATTTGTTTCCTAAAAATGTATTATAAAATCCCAATTTCTGTTAAATCCATTCATGTGAGTGGTTTCTGATTATTCATATCAAAAGACAACAAGGAATGAACAGTGTTGCAGGTAGCAGAATTACATTTATTGCAGACACATACACAACATGTTTCGAAATTACTAAGCCCTTTTCCACAGACATAGGAGCTAACAGGGATGGCATTGGAGAGAGTAACCACTGGTGTATTGTATAAAGCAATATTGGTTTGTGAAGGCTCAAATTCTTGGCTTCTTAGTGTATTGATGGGGCAAGGTTTGGGTTGCCTATTGATTGTACTGGTGGGTGGAGGTTTATAGTGGTTTAAAGGGCACGTTCACCCTCAAAACTAAAATTTAACCCACTTCTGGCCCCACTGTGAAGTTTAAAAAAAATCCTTACCTTACTTTTCCTGCAGTGCTTGTCCAAAGTTGAAAAAAGTGAAGAGTAGGAGCTGTCTTTTAGTAATCTGGTTGCTGCTTCTTACTTGTCCTTAAGGAGAACTGTGACATGTGCAGGGGAACCTATCCCCTCCCTATGGATCTCTTCTGGCTGTTTGGTGCCTGTCATGATATGGATCCTGCTGTAAGCAGATCTAGTATAGTTATTAATTATATAATGTCTGTAATAGTAGGATCCCATTTGTTTTATTCATTTGTATATTGTTTTCCCCCTTTCCCTCTGTATTTATGTATCATTTGGTTGAAGTGTCATAAAACTCAGCAGGATGCCCAAGATTGTTATTCCTTGGACCTTGCTTTAAAGGATACAGTAGACTAGAGTCTCCTGATATCAGCAGGAGGTCAAACAGACCTGGGAATGTGACCTTTGGTTTACCTATGATAACGGCACAATCCCCTTTTCCATAACCTATACATAACTCTGCCTATGTAATATAATATGGCAAGCCGATATGAAATATGGTTCCAGGTAGGTGAGACCAGTCGGTACAACCCAAACATCATGTATGTAGGCCTTAGTAGAGGCTGGAAACCTACCATATGTTGTTCTGGTCAAGTATATTTTCCATATCTGTCATGTTTGGTGTCTATCAATCGGTAAATTCATGACAATAACTAATTTAGTGATTTCCAGTTAGTAGCACCTTGGACCACAGAGATATGAATTTTATAAAACATAATGTCACTGCGGGTGTGTCTTCCATAGGTAATCACATATCTGACACACCCTCAGTCCAGCCTACACCTGTTGGTGATTGGTTGGGGTAAATCATTTGCCCTCCTTTTGCCTGGGAGTAGATAAGGAGCTACACAGCTACTGGAAGGGAGCTCCTGATTTGACATCTTATGAAACATCAAAGTGGATTACAGCAAGTTTCCTTTTTGGAGCCAAGGAACTCTTTTACCATCTATGGACTTATTCTTTTAAGGACTTGGACTTTGACCACCATATAAGTATTTTTCCCTTTTATCCCTTTATTTTACTGTTGCTTGTTTTTATGTCTGCTTGTTAATTATTTTTGTAATCACTATTGCACCGTTTTGTTTTTCTTTTATTAAACGATATTCTATAAAATCGTTAAGCTGATTCTCCTAGTGCTCTAAGAACTAAGTAAGAATCCTGTCCTCTGAGACGCTACATATAGTCATTGTATTATCTGGTACTATTCCTGCCTGAGTGTGGCAGCGAGTGTACAGGTATTTTGTATTATTTTACATTTATAGCCGTTAAGGCTGGTATCGGTTTCCACGGCCGTTAGTAAGTGGGTTATTGTAGTAGTTTATATACCTGGTAAGTGGTATATGTTAGTGACGACAACCTTCAACCCGGTGAGCTGGGAAAGCTCTGTTTGGTCTGAGGTTGAGAGTTGTGGTATCGTCACTGGTATCGGTTCCCACAGCCGTTAGTGTGTGGGTGGTGGCAGTGTTTTATATACCTGGTAAGTGGTATATGATAAGTGACGGCAGCCCTCAACCTGGTTTTGACCCTGTGAGCTGGGAAAGCTCCGTTTGGTCTGAGGTTGAGAGCTGTAGTTCCGTCACAGTGCCCTACTTATAAAAAACCTTTTTTCCGTAGCATAGGGCACCCTAGCCCACTGCCAACCATTGACTTTCTTTTGTAGAACAAGTCCCAGAAATATACTTACAGACCTTCAATCCCCTGGCCGTCTGCATAGCCAGCAGCTGCATCTGTGATTGGCTGTCAGCTAGCCAAATACAGATGCAGCTGCCAGTCCCACCCCTCTCTACTGCTTCTTTCTAGCAGAGAGCCGGGAGCAGACAGCAGAGGGAGCAAAGTAATGTGAGTGTATTTCTGGGGATTGTTTTACAAAGGAAAATTGGCTGTTGGGGGTGGGATGATGTGCCCTATTCTATGGAAAATATGTATTTTAAGGGTGGAGATACACTTTAAATCCACACAACCCCCCCTATAAGTAAATCCAATCAGAACGCCGGATTTTACCCACTCGCTGTGAACTGTTCAGTGTCTGACAAAATGACTGGCTAGCTGTATTATATTTGTAGTGGAAGAAACTCTGTGACAATACCCCCTACAATCTGCACAAATAATACTTTTAACATGTTTAGACAGTGCTATGTTTGTGAGGGGGGGGGAAATTGTACTGGACAAAAATGATATCAACCAGCCCCCTACAACATATGGACATGAAACAAGCCTGGTTTATTACTGCTGTGTTTGTGCCCATTTGTGCTGTGCTCTTCTATCTATAACAGTTTTTTCATATATTTATGTTTTTTCTTAAAGAGGTCGAAAAGGTCACCCATTGCCCCCCACAACAATCCTTGTGCCACGTACATCATAAATAACTCTGTGTTAAGGGAATCTCTAATATAAAAATATTTGGGGGTTCTGGTAGATAACAGACTTAACTGTAGCAAACAATGTTAGACAGCAACGGCTAGAGCTAGCAAGATATTGTCTTGTATAAAGAGGGGAATAGATTCAAGAGAGAAAAATATTATTCTCCCTCTTTACAAGGCACTGGTAAGGCCTCATTTGGAATATGCGGTGCAGTTTTGGAATCCCATATACAAAAGGGACATCTTGGAAATGGAAGCAGATAAGAGAAGGGCAACTAAAACAATAAAGGGAATGGAGGGGATTGACTATGCAGGCAGATTAGACTGTTTACATTGGAAAGCTAGACATTTACGTGGGGATATGATCACTATACAAATATATTAATGGGACATACAATAAACTCTGTACTACTTGTTTCACTAATAGGTCATATTAAACACACACCTTTAAGGTTGGAAAAAAGAAGTTTCATCTTCAGGTTGGAAAGGTTTCTTTACGTGAGAACAGTGAAACTGTGGAACTGTCTTCCAGCTGATGTGGTAATGGCAAGTTCATTGAATAGCTTTAAAAGTGGCCAGGATAAGTTTCTAAAACTAAAAAATATTGAGAATACTGGTATTAATACACATACTGCTGTTCTGGTTGATACAGGGATATTTTCCGATTGCAGTTTGGAGTCAGGAAGGAATCCCCCCCCCCCCCAAACCCCCCCCCCATCATTTTACTTTATATCCCAGGTAAAGACTGTCTGGGTGCCATCATTTTACGCTATATCCCTGGTAAAGACTGCCTGGTTGCCATCATTTTACTTTATATCCCAGGTAAAGACTGTCTGTGTGCCATCATTTTACTTTATATACCTGGTAAGACTGCCTGTGTGTCATCATTTTACTTTATATACCTGGTAAGACTGCCTGTGTGTCATCATTTACTTTATATACCTGGTAAGACTTGTTGCTGTGTTACTGTGTGTACCTAGCTTTAGTGTGCTGCACAAATTACATTTCTATGTTTAACAGTTTTATATTTTTGTAGTTGTACATAATTTAATTTTATATCCCAGGTAAAGACTGTGTGCCATCATTTTACTTTATATCCCAGGTAAATACTGTCTGAGTGCCATCATTTTACGTTATGTCCCAGGTAAAAACGTCTGAGTGCCAACTGCCATCATTTTACGTTATAATCCCAGGTAAAGACTGTCTGTGTGCCATCATTTTACTTTATATCCCAGGTAAAGACTGTCTGTGTGCCATCATTTTACTTTATATCCCAGGTAAAGACTGTCTGGGTGCCATCATTTTACTTTATATCCCAGGTAAAGACTGTCTGGGTGCCATCATTTTACTTTATATCCCAGGTAAAGACTGTCTGGTGCCATCATTTTACTTTATATCCCAGGTAATGACTGTCTGGGTGCCATCATTTTACTTATATCCCAGGTAAAGACTGTCTGGGTGCCATCATTTTACTTAATATCCCAGGTAAAGACTGTCTGGTGCCACATTTTACTTAATATCCCAGGTAAAGACTGTCTGGGTGCCATCATTTTACTTAATATCCCAGGTAAAGACTGTCTGGGTGCCACCATTTTACTTTATATCCCAGGTAATGACTGTCTGGGTGCCATCATTTTACTTTATATCCCAGGTAAAGACTGTCTGGGTGCCATCATTTTACGCTATATCCCTGGTAAAGACTGCCTGGTGCCATCATTTTACTTTATATCCCAGGTAAAGACTGTCTGTGTGCCATCATTTTACTTTATATACCTGTAAGACTGCCTGTGTGTCATCATTTACTTTATATACCTGGTAGACTGCCTGTGTGCCATCATTTTACTTTATATCCCTGGTAAGACTGCCTGTTGGTTCTCATTTACTTTATATACCTGGTAAGACTGCCTGTGTGTCATCATTTACTTTATATCCTGGTAAGACTGTTGCTTGTTACGTGTGTGTACCTAGCTTTAGTGTGCTGCACAAATTACATTTCTATGTTTAACAGTTTTATATTTTTGTAGTTGTACATAATTTAATTTTATATCCCAGGTAAAGACTGTGTGCCATCATTTTACTTTATATCCCAGGTAAATACTGTCTGAGTGCCATCATTTTACGTTATGTCCCAGGTAAAAACTGTCTGAGTGCCAACTGCCATCATTTTACGTTATATCCCAGTAAAGACTGTCTGTGCCATCATTTTCCTTTATATCCCAGGTAAAGACTGTCTGTGTGCCATCATTTTACTTTATATCCCAGGTAAAGACTGTCTGGGTGCCATCATTTTATGTTATATCCCAGGTAAAGACTGTCTGGGTGCCATCATTTTACTTTATATCCCAGGTAAAGACTGTCTGGGTGCCATCATTTTACTTTATATCCCAGGTAAAGACTGTCTGGGTGCCATCATTTTACGTTATATCCCAGGTAAAGACTGTCTGGGTGCCATCATTTTACTTTATATCCCAGGTAAAGACTGTATGGGTGCCATCATTTTACTTTATATCCCTGGTAAAGACTGTCTGGGTGCCATCATTTTACTTTATATCCCAGGTAAAGACTGTCTGGTTGCCATCATTTTACTTTATATCCCAGGTAATGACTGTCTGGGTGCCATCATTTTACTTTATATCCCTGGTAAAGACTGTCTGGGTGCCATCATTTTACTTAATATCCCAGGTAAAGACTGTCTGGGTGCCACCATTTTACTTAATATCCCAGGTAAAGACTGTCTGGGTGCCATCATTTTACTTTATATCCCAGGTAAAGACTGTCTGGGTGCCACCATTTTACTTTATATCCCAGGTAATGACTGTCTGGGTGCCATCATTTTACTTTATATCCCTGGTAATGACTGTCTGGGTGCCATCATTTTCGCTACCCTGGTAAGACGGCCTGGTGCCATCATTTTACTTTATATCCCAGGTAAAGACTGTCTGTGTGCCATCATTTTACTTTATATACCTGGTAAGACTGCCTGTGTGTCATCATTTACTTTATATACCTGGTAAGACTGCCTGTGTGTCATCATTTACTTTATATACCTGGTAAGACTTGTTGCTGTGTTACTGTGTGTACCTAGCTTTAGTGTGCTGCACAAATTACATTTCTATGTTTACAGTTTTATATTTTGTAGTTTGTACATATCTTTTACTTTATATCCCAGGTAAACTGTCTGGGTGCCATCATTTACTTTATATACCTGGTAAACTGCCTGTGTGTCATCATTTACTTTATACCGGTAAGACTGCCTGTGGTGTCATCATTTACTTTATATACCTGGTAAGACTTGTTGCTGTGTTACTGTGTGTACCCTAGCTTAGTGTGCTGCACAAATTAACATTCTATGTTTAACAGTTTTATATTTTTGTAGTTGTACATAATTTAATTTTATATCCCAGGTAAAGACTGTGTGCCATCATTTTACTTTATATCCCAGGTAAATACTGTCTGGGTGCCATCATTTTACGTTATGTCCCAGGTAAAAACTGTCTAGTCAGCTCATTTTACGTTATCCCAGGTAAGACTGTCTGTGTGCCATCATTTTTATTTATATCCGGTAAACGTCTGGGTGCCATCTTTTACTTTTACCCAGGTAGACGCTTGGGCCCTCATTTTACTTTATATCCCAGGTAAAGACTGTCTGGGTGCCATCATTTTACGTTATATCCCAGGTAAAGACTGTCTGACTGTCTGTGCCATCATTTTACTTTATATCCCAGGTAAAGACTGTATGGGTGCCATCATTTACGTTATATCCCGTGAAATACTGTCTGGTGCCATCATTTTACTTTATATCCCAGTAAAGACTGTCGGTGCCATCATTTTACTTTATATCCCAGGTAATGACTGGTCTGGGTGCCATCATTTTACTTTATTCCCAGGTAAAGACTGTCTGGGTGCCATCATTTTACTTTATATCCCAGGTAAGACTGTCTGGTGCCATCATTTTACTTATATCCCAGGTAAGACTGTCTGGGTGCCACCATTTTACTAATATCCCAGTTAAGACTGTCTGGGTGCCATCATTTTACTTAATACCCAGGTAAAGACTGTCTGGGTGCCACCATTTTACTTTATATCCCAGTAATGACTGTCTGGGTGTGCCATCATTTTACTTTATATCCCTGGTAAGACTGCTGGGTGCCATCATTTTTACTTAATATCCCAGGTAAGACTGTCTGGTTGCCATCTTTTACTTTATATCCCAGGTAAAGACTGTCTGGGTGCCATCATTTTACTTTATATCCCTGGTAAAGACTGTCTGGGTGCCATCATTTTACTTTATATACCTGGTAATGACTGTCTGGGTGCCATCATTTTACTTTATATGCCAGGTAAAGACTGTCTGGGTGCCATCATTTTACTTTATATCCCGGTAAAGACGTCTGGGGCCATCATTTTACTTTATATCCTGGTAATGACTGTCTGGGTGCCATCATTTTACTTTATATGCCAGGTAAAGACTGTCTGGGTGCCATCATTTTACTTTATATCCCAGGTAAAGACTGTCTGGGTGCCATCATTTTACTTTATATGCCAGGTAAAGACTGTCTGGGTGCCATCATTTTACTTTATATCCCGGTAAGACTGTCTGGGTGCCATCATTTACTTTATATCTGCCGGTAAAGACTGTCTGGGTCCATCATTTTACTTTATATCCCAGTAAGACTGTCTGGGTGCCATCATTTTACTTTATTCCCAGGTAAAGACTGTCTGGGTGCCATCATTTACTTTATATCCCTGGTAAGACTGTTGGGTGCCATCATTACTTTATATATCCTGGTAATGACTGTCTGGGTGCCATCATTTTACTTTATATGACAGTAAGACTGTCTGGGTCCATCATTTTACTTTATATCCCAGGTAAAGACTGTCTGGGTGCCATCATTTACTTTATACCCAGTAATGACTGTCTGGGTGCCATCATTTTACTTTATATCCCTGTAATGACTGTCTGGGTGCCATCATTTTACTTAATATCCCAGGTAAGACTGTCTGTGGTGCCACCATTTTTACTTTATATCCCAGGTAATGACTGTCTGGGTGCCATCATTTTACTTATATCCCTGGTAATGACTGTCTGGGTGCCATCATTTACGCTATATCCCTGGTAAAGACTGCCTGGTGCCATCTTTCTTATATCCAGGTAAGACTGTCTGGTGCCATCATTTTCTTTATATCCCAGGTAAAGACTGTCTGGGTGCCATCATTTTACGTTATATCCCAGGTAAAGACTGTCTGACTGTCTGGGTGCCATCATTTTACTTTATATCCCAGGTAAAGACTGCCTGGGTGCCATCATTTTACTTTATATCCCAGGTAAAGACTGTCTGTGTGCCATCATTTTACTTTATATCCCAGGTAAAGACTGTCTGGGTGCCATCATTTTACTTTATATACCTGGTAAGACTGCCTGTGTGTCATCATTTACTTTATATACCTGGTAAGACTGCCTGTTGTGCCATCATTTTACTTTATTACCTGGTAAACTGCCTGTGTGTCATCATTTACTTTTATACCTGGTAGACTGCCTGTGTGTCATCATTTACTTTATATACCTGGTAAGACTTGTTGCTGTGTTACTGTGTGTACCTAGCTTTAGTGTGCTGCACAAATTACATTTCTATGTTTAACAGTTTTATATTTTTGTAGTTGTACATAATTTAATTTTATATCCCAGGTAAGACTGTGTGCCATCATTTTACTTTATATCCCAGGTAAATACTGTCTGAGTGCCATCATTTTACGTTTGTTTCCCAGGTAAAAATTCTGAGTGCCAACTGCCATCATTTTACGTTATATCCCGGTAAAGACTGTCTGTGTGCCATCATTTACTTTATCCCAGGTAAAGACTGTCTGGGTGCCATCATTTTACTTTATATCCCAGGTAAAGACTGTCTGGGTGCCATCATTTTACTTTATATCCCAGGTAAAGACTGTCTGGGTGCCATCATTTTACTTTATATCCCAGGTAAAGACTGTCTGGGTGCCATCATTTTACTTATATCCCGTAAAGACGTTGACTGTCTGGGTGCCATCATTTTACTTTAATCCCAGGTAAAGACTGTATGGGTGCCATCATTTTACTTTATATCCCGGTAAAGACTGTCTGGGTGCCATCATTTTACTTTATATCCCAGGTAAAGACTGTCTGGGTGCCATCATTTTACTTTATATCCCAGGTAAGACTTTCTGGTGCCATCATTTTACTTTATTCCCAGGTAAAGACTGTCTGGGTGCCACCATTTTACTTATATCCCAGGTAAAGACTGTCTGGGTGCCACCATTTACTTATATCCCAGGTAAAGACTGTCTGGGTGCCATCATTTTACTTAATATCCCAGGTAAAGACTGTCTGGGTGCCATCATTTTACTTTATATCCCAGGTAGACTGTGGTGCCATCATTTTACTTTATATCCCTGGAAGACTGTCTGGGTGCCATCATTTACTTAATATCCCAGGTAAAGACTGTCTGGGTGCCATCATTTTACTTTATATCCCAGGTAAAGACTGTCTGGGTGCCATCATTTTACTTTATATACCTGGTAATGACTGTCTGGGTGCCATCATTTTACTTTATATCCCTGGTAAAGACTGTCTGGGTGCCATCATTTTACTTTATATACCTGGTAATGACTGTCTGGGTGCCATCATTTTACTTTATATGCAGGTAAAGACTGTCTGGTGCCATCATTTTACTTTATATCCAGGTAAAGACTGTCTGGTGCCATCATTTTACTTTATATGCCAGGTAAAGACTGTCTGGGTGCCATCATTTTACTTTATATGCCAGGTAAAGACTGTCTGGGTGCCATCATTTTACTTTATATCCCAG
The DNA here is from genome assembly GCA_019447015.1 of Hymenochirus boettgeri. NCBI lineage: Eukaryota > Metazoa > Chordata > Amphibia > Anura > Pipidae > Hymenochirus > Hymenochirus boettgeri. The sequence continues at coordinate 78,222,288 of CM033469.1, read as the reverse complement.
GTAAAGACTGTCTGGGTGCCATCATTTTACTTATATGCCAGGTAAGTACTGTCTGGGTGCCATCATTTACTTTATAGCCCGTAAAGACTGTCTGGGTGCCATCATTTACTTTATATCCCTGGTAAAGACTGTCTGGGTGCCATCATTTTACTTTATATACCTGGTAATGACTGTCTGGGTGTGCCATCATTTTACTTTATATCCCAGGTAAAGACTGTCTGGGTGCCATCATTTTACTTTATAATCCCAGGTAAAGACTGTCGGGGTGCCATCATTTTACTTTATATCCCAGGTAAAGACTGTCGGGGTGCCATCATTTTACTTTATATCCCAGGTAATGACTGTCTGGGTGCCATCATTTTACTTTATATCCCGTAAGACTGTCTGGTGCCATCATTTTACTTATATCCCGGTAAAGACTGTCTGGGTGCCATCATTTTTTTATATCCCTGTAAAGACTGTCTGTGTGCCATCATTTTACTTTATATCCCGGTAAAGACTGCCTGGGTGCCATCATTTTACTTATATCCAGGTAAAGACTGGTCTGGGTGCCATCATTTTACTTTATATCCCATGTAAGACTGTCTGGGGTGCCATCATTTTACTTTATATCCCTGTAAAGACTGTCTGGGTGCCATCATTTTTACTTATATCCCCGGGTAAAACTGTCTGGGGTGCCATCATTTTACTTATAATCCCAGGTAAAGACTGTCTGGGTGCCATATTTTACTTATATCCCTGGTAAAGACTGTCTGGGTGCCATCATTTTACTTTATATCCCAGGTAAAGACGTCTGGTGCCATCATTTTACTTTATATCCCTGGTAAGACTGTCTGGGTGCCATCATTTTATTATATCCCAGGTAAAGACTGTCTGGTGCCTTTTACTTATATCCCGTAAAGACTGTCTGGTGCCAATCATTTTACTTTATATCCCAGGTAAACTGTCTGGGTGCCATCATTTTACTTTATATCCCGGTAAAGACTGTCTGGGTGCCATCATTTTACTTTATATCCCCAGGTAAAGACTGTCTGGGTGCCATCATTTTACTTATAATATCCCCAGGTAAAGACTGTCCTGGGTGCCATCATTTTACTTTATATCCCGGTAAAGACTGTCTGGGTGCCATCATTTACTTTATATCCCAGGTAAAGACTGTCTGGGTGCCATCATTTTACTTTATATCCGGTAAAGACTGTCGGGTGCCATCATTTTACTTTATATCCCAGGTAAAGACTGTCTGGGTGCCATCATTTTACTTTATATCCCAGGTAAAGACTGTCTGGTGCCATCATTTTACTTTATATCCCAGGTAAGACTGTCTGGGTGCCATCATTTTACTTAATATCCCAGGTAAAGACGTGTCTGGGTGCCATCATTTACTTTATATCCCAGTAAAGACTGTCTGGGTGCCATCATTTTACTTATAATCCCTGGTAAAGACGGCCTGGGTGCCATCATTTTACTTTAATATCCCAGTAAGACTGTCTGGTGCCATCTTTTTACTTTATATCCCAGGTAAAGACTGTCGGTGGGTCCATCATTTTAACGCTATAAATCCCTGGTAAGACTGCCTGGTTGCCATCATTTACTTAATATCCCGGTAAGACTGCTTGGGTGCATCATTTACTTTATATACCTGTAAGACTGCCTGTGTGTCCATTTCTTTATATACCTGGTCAGACTGCCTGTGGTGGTCATCATTTACTTTATATACCTGGTAAGTACTGCCTGTGTGTCATCATTTACTTGAGATACCTGTGTAGAACGGGCCTGGGTGCCATCATTTACTTTATATACCTGGTCAAGATGCTGTGTGCATCATTTACTTTATATACCTGGTAAGACTGCCCTGTGGTGTCCTCATTTACTTTATATACCTGGTAAGACTGTCTGGGTGCCATCATTTTACTTTATATCCCAGGTAAAGACTGTCTGGGTGCCATCATTTTACTTTATATACCTGGTAAGACTGCCTGTGTGCCATCATTTACTTTATATACCTGGTAAGACTGCCTGTGTGTCATCATTTAATTTATATACCTGGTAAGACTGCCTGTGTGCCATCATTTACTTTATATACCTGGTAAGACTGCCTGTGTGCCATCATTTTACTTTATATACCTGGTAAGACTGCCTGTGTGTCATCATTTACTTTATATACCTGGTAAGACTGTCTGGGTGCCATCATTTTACTTTATATACCTGGTAAGACTGCCTGTGTGTCATCATTTACTTTATATACCTGGTAAGACTGCCTGTGTGTCATCATTTACTTTATATACCTGGTAAGACTGTCTGTGTGATATATAATTTTATATCTCAGGCACAGATTGTCACTTCATTTCGTTTTATATCCCAGACACAAACATTCTGTGTAACATCATTTAATTTAAATCCAAGGTTCAAACTGAATGTGTGACAATTTCAATTTAAGGCTGTGGACATATTACAAAGCACCAAATCGTGTGCGGTATCATGTGCGATTTCTTTGCGTTTGCGCGAGTTGTTTCACGTTTGCGCATGCATTTTCACTATTTACAAAGAGAAAACACCAGCAATTGCGCGAAAAAATGCTTGAATGCAAAATGCGGACGTGTAATCGCATGCGCATAGAAAGTCGCAGGAATGTTCACGTTCCCACATTTCCCATGTTAGCGAAAATCGCTGGTGCAACCACGACTGAAAACACGTGGGCTAGTGTGGCCTAGCCCTTAATCCCAGGTAAAAATTGTGACATTTTATCTTAAATCCCAGGTTCAAAATGCCTGTGTGACATAATTTTAGATTATAACCCAGGTACAAACTGTCTGTATAACATCATTTAATTGTACATGCCCAGTAAAGATTCTCTGTATGAAATCATTTTAATTTAAATCCCAGGCATAAATGGTCTGTGTAACATTATTTTATTTAAATCCAAGGAATAGACTGTGTGGTATTAATTTATTTTAAATACTAGGTACAGACTGACAACATTTTATTTTATATCCGTGGTATCAGCTTATTTGAAATCCACGCATTATCTATGGTATGTAAATAAATAAAGGTTCCAAACCAACCACGGGAGGACTGGGACCTTTTGGTCTTGGGGGGCAAATACAACCAAATGGCCCTTTCAAGGTAGATCACAAAATGTTTGACCATACCCACTTTGCTATGGTCGCACAACCTTTGTTTAAGTTACGCCCATTCTTAAGACTACTGTTCTCATTTTACATGGTTGCCTGCAACATTTTCAAGTGTATGATGTGGTTAAGATAACTAACAGACTAATAAACTAGAGGGCTGACTGCCTAATGATGTAGAGAGCTTATAACACTGGCTAATGACCTGGAAGGCTGACAATACTGGGTAATGACTTGTAGGGCTGAACACTGGGTAATAATTTAGAGGGCTGATAACACTGGGTAACGATCTGGAGGGCTAATAACACTGGCTAATGATTTGGAGGTCTAATTCTGTTCCTTGCCAATGTTGGAGCTAGAGGCATGCATTGTGCCATTTAGGCGCATAACTTACTAATAGCTTCTGTTGCAGCCCAAATTTTTTATTGGAAACACCGGGGGGCATTTGCCCCTCAGCCTACTGGGCCAGTCCTCCCCTGAAACCAACTAACACAATATTATAAAAACAATCAACTTTAATGTATCATTGGTATAAAATAATTAAAAAAATGTAAACATAATTTACACGAGTATTAAATAGATGATAAAAATGATTATGTTATATACATTCACTTCATAATCCTTGGCTGGCCAGTCTTCAACATTATATATATATACTAGCAAAAGTGTGCCCGTTGGTGCACAGTGGGAAATATGTGGGTGTATGTTTAGCTATATGTGGATACAGATGATATAAAATTTTATACACACTACTATAAAATTTAGGGATTTGTACAAAATAAATGAAGTCAAGATGTTAGAACCAAGATTTCATAGGATTTCTTTTATTTTTATTGGTCTCACATCACCTAAATGAATATTTTGATCTATTTATTGTAATATTGTATAGTGTTATAGTTCAGTAGAAACACCACAGTGAAATACAATTGTTGTGCAGAGCTTGAATAAATCTTCCCCCTTAAATTTCCAACCAATAATAGATCAATAGCAGATCCATTGGATCATGTCATAAATCTGTCTTTCAATACACACCCTCCCCATTAACTCACAGCTGTCACTAGGGATTCTGTTAGAGAGGGATCACTATTGGTAAATGTGTTAGACAGGAGTCACTATTGGTCAATGTTTAAGAGAGGGATCACTATTGGTAAATGTGATAGAGAGGGATCACTATTGATAAATGTGTTAGAGAGGGATCACTATTGGTAAATGTGTTAGAGAGGGGTCAATGTGTAAGTGTAGAGGGATATCTATTGGTAAATGTGTTAGAGGGGATAAAAAACATTGATACATGTTTTAGAGAGGGCAGCATTTGAATAATGTGATAGAGGGAATCACTATTGGTAAATGTGTTATAGAGGGATCACTATGGTAATGTGATAGGAGAGGGATCACTATTGTAAATAATGATAGAGAGGGATCACTATTGGTAAATGTGAGAGAGGGATCACTATTGGTCAATGTGTTAGAGGGATCACTATTGGTCAAATTGTTAAGAGGGATCACTATTGTAAATGTGATAGAGAGGGATCACTATTGGAATTGTTAGAGAGGGATCAATATGGTAAAATGTGTGAGAGGGCTCACTATTGGTAAATGTGTTAGAGATGGAGCACTATTGGTAATGTGTAAAGAGGGATCACATTGGAAATGGTTAGAGAGGGATCACTATTTGTAAATGTGATAGAGAGGATCACTATTGGTAAATGTTTAGAGAGGGATCAATGGTAAATGTTTTAGAGAGGAATCACTTATTGGGTAATATGGATGAGAGGGATCACTATTGGTAAATGTGATAGAGAGGATCACAGTATGTTAGTTTGTATGTGATAGGGAGGGATCACTATTGGTAAATACAATAAAGAGGGATCACTATTGGAAATGTGAGAGATGGATCCCTATTGTCCAAGTGTTAGATGGATCACTATTGGTCAATTTTTAAGAGCGATCACTATGTAAAGTGATAGAGAGGGATCACTATTGGTAAATGTGTTAGATAGGGTCATATTGGTAAAATGTGATAGGGAGGGATCACTATTGGTATAAATACCAAGAGAGGGATCACTATTGGTAAATGTGAGAGGATGGATCACATTGGTCAGATGTGTTATAGGATCACTATGGTCACTGGTAAAGGGAATTTGGAAATGTGATAGAGAGGGATCACTATTGGTAAAGTGTTAGAGAGGGATCACTATGGTAAATGTGTAGAGAGGATCACTACTGGTAAATGGAGTAGAGAGGATCACTATTGTAAAATGGGTTGTTAGAGAGGGATCAATATGGTAAATGTGTTAGAGAGGGATCACTATGGTAATGTGATAGAGAGGGATCACTATTGGTAAATGTTTGGAATAGAGAGGGTCACTATTGGTAAATGTGGATAGAGAGGGATCACTATTGATAATGTGTTAGAGAGGGATCACTATTGGTAAAGTGTTAGAGAGGGATCACTAGTAATGTGTTAGAGAGGATCAAATATGGTAAAGTGATAGAGAGGGATCACTATGCTAAAGTGTTTAGATAGGCACTATTGGTAAATGTGTTAGAGAGGGATCACATTGATAAATGTGTAGAGAGGGATCACTATTGGAAAAGTGTGATAAAGAGGGATCACTATTGGTAAATGTGTTTAGAGAGGGATCACTATTGGTAAATCTGGTCCTATAAAGACCCAGACTATCGTCAGTTTCAATTTTTATACATTTATCAGTTCAGGACACAGGTTCTGGCTTATATTGCTTAAATAATTGTAATAAACCCTTAACAAACTCACGTTCATTGTCTCAGAAACAGGCATGGAGATGTTTTCCTTCATAGAGTATCTCCAGATGTTTCAAAACTAAACTCCCGATTCCTCTACAGCACTCTTAGTTAGGGAATTCAAAACTCACAACTCCCAGCATTCCTCTACAAGCACTCTATAGTTAGGGAATAAACTACAACCCCAGCATTCCTCTACAAGCACTCTGTATTAGGAATTAAAAATACAATCCCAGCATTCCTCTACAAGAACCTGTAGGAATTAAACCTCAACTCCAGCATTCCTCTACTAGTTAGGGAATTAAAAATACAACTCCTAGCATTTTCTACAAGCACTCTTAGTTAGGGGATCAAACTACAACTCCCATCATTCCCTTACAAGCACTCTACAATACTTTTTGTGAATGGAAATTTGAGGATGAACTTAGAAAACAAAATGGGGACTGAGATCAAAATTTGGTGTGATCACCAAATTATTGATCTTTGCCAATGAAGAAAAATCACTCCTGAAAAAATATTTCTGGGAAGTGATTTTTACGATCTTTGGGAATGATTTAAAAAAAAAGGAAAATCGGCACAATAAAAAATCACACCACCCCTTTTTTTTACCCTAAAAACTATGAATTAGCAAAAAAACTTTGTCTTCTTCAAGCTTCCCAATGTCCCCGGTGATATCGGTAAAGTAAACGCAGATCAGTTATTGTTCGATTTCAAGGGAAACTACCCTATTTTAGTAGGAAAATTTGCAGAGGTACAAAAAAAGACCAGTATTGAATTTTTAGGTCTTATAAGTTGCAAAAACTGTGTGACACTCCGTACAACTGGTTTTCACTAAAATACCACTAAACCGGGGAGTGGTGTGTGGAGGTGGTGGTGGGTTGTGCGTTTTTTTTATTATTTTTCTTGTATTGCACTTGTGATGGGTGCCACGATACGTAGGGGGGGGGCCATCATTTTACTTTATATCCCAGGTAAAGACTGTCTGGGTGCCATCATTTACTTTATATACCGGTGAAGACTGCCTGTGTGCATCATTTACTTTATATACCTGGTAAGACTGCCTGTGTGTCATCATTTAATTAATACCTGGAAGACGCTGTGTGCCATCATTTACTTTATAACCTGGTAAGACTGCCTGTGTGCATCATTTTACTTTATATACCTGGTAGACCGCCTTGTGTCATCATACTTTATATACCCTGGTAAGACTGTCTGGGTGCCATCATTTTACTTATATACCTGGTAAGACTGCCTGTGTGTCATCATTTACTTTATATACCTGGTAAGACTGCCTGTGTGTCATCATTTACTTTATATACCTGGTAAGACTGTCTGTGTGATATATATTTTATATCTCAGGCACGAATTGTCACTTCATTTCGTTTTATATCCCAGACACAAACATTCTGTGTAACATCATTAATTTAAATCCAAGGTTCAAACTGAATGTGTGACAATTTCAATTTAAGGCTGTGGACATATTACAAAGCACCAAATCGTGTGCGGTATCATGCGATTTCTTTGCGTTTGCGCGAGTTGTTTCACGTTTGCGCTGCTTTTCACTATTTACAAAGAGAAAACACCAGCAATTGCGCGAAAAAATGCTTGAATGCAAAATGCGGACGTGTAATCGCATGCGCATAGAAAGTCGCAGGAATTTTCACGTTCCCACATTTCCCATGTTAGCGAAAATCGCTGGTGCAACCACAGACTGAAAAACACGTGGGCTAGGTGGCCTAGCCCTTAATCCCAGTAAAAATTGTGACATTTTATCTTAAATCCCAGGTTCAAAATGCCTGTGTGACATAATTTTGATTATAACCCAGGTACAAACTGTCTGTATAACATCATTTAATTGTACATGCCCAGTAAAGATTCTCTGTATGAAATCATTTTAATTTAAATCCCAGGCATAAATGGTCTGTGTAACATTATTTTATTTAACCAGGAATAGACGTGTGTGTTATTAATTTATTTTAAATACTAGGTACAGACTGACAACATTTTATTTTATATCCTTGGTATCAGCTTATTTGAAATCCACGCATTATCTATGGTATGTAAATAAATAAAGGTTCCAAACCAACCACGGGAGGACTGGGACCTTTTGGTCTTGGGCAAATACACCAAATGGCCCTTTCAAGGTAATCACAAAATGTTTGACAATACCCACTTTGCTATGGTCGCACAACCTTGTTTTAAGTTACGCCCATTCTTAAGACTACTGTTCTCATTTTACATGGTTCCTGCAACATTTTCAAGTGTATGATTGGTTAAGATAACTAACAGACTAATAAACAGAGGGCTGACTGCCTAATGATGTAGAGAGCTTATAACACTGGCTATGACCTGGAAGGCTGACAATACTGGGTAATGACTTGTAGGGCTGAACACTGGGTAATAATTTAGAGCTGATCCACTGGGGTAACGATCTGGAGGGCTAATAACACTGGCTAATGATTTGGAGGTCTAATTCTGTTCCTTGCCAATGTTGGAGCTAGAGGCATGCATTGTGCCATTTAGGCGCATAACTTACTAATAGCTTCTGTTGCAGCCCAAATTTTTTTATTGGAAACACCGGGGGGCATTTGCCCCTCAGCCTACTGGGCCAGTCCTCCCCTAAAACCAACTAACACAATATTATAAAAACAATCAACTTTAATGTATCATTGTTATAAAATTTAAAAAAATGTAAACAAATTTACACGAGTATTAAATAATGATAAAAATGATTATGTTATATACATTCACTTCATAATCCTTGGCTGGCCAGTCTTCAACATTATATATATATACTAGCAAAAGTGTGCCCGTTGGTGCACAGTGGGAAATATGTGGGTGTATGTTTAGCTATATGTGGATACAGATGATATAAATTTTATACACACTACATAAAATTTAGGGATTTGTACAAAATAAATGAAGTCAAGATGTTAAACCAAGATTTCATAGGATTTCTTTTATTTTTATTGGTCTCACATCACCCTAAATGAATATTTTGATCTATTTATTGTAATATTGTATAGTGTTATAGTTCATGTAGAAACACCACAGTGAAATACAATTGTTGTGCAGAGCTTGAATAAATCTTCCCCCTTAAATTTCCAACCAATAATAGATCAATAGCAGATCCATTGGATCATGTCTAAATCTGTCTTTCAATACACACCCTCCCCATTAACTCACAGCTGTCACTAGGGATTCTGTTAGAGAGGGATCACTATTGGTAAATGTGTTGAACAGGATTCACTATTGGTCAATGTTTAAGAGAGGGATCACTATTGGTAAATGTGATAGAGAGGGATCACTATTAATAAATGTGTTAGAGGGGATCACTATGGTAAATGTGTTAGAGAGGGTCACTATTGGTAAATGTGTTAGAGGGGTATCTATTGGTAATGTGTTAGAGAGGGATACAATTGATACATGTTTTAGAGAGGGAGCACTATTGAATAATGTGATAGAGGGATCACTATTGGTAAATGTGTTAGAGAGGGATCACTATGTGTAAATGTGATGAGAGGGATCACTATTGGTAAATATGATAGAGAGGGATCACTATTGGTAAATGTGAGAGGGATCACTATTGGTCAATGTGTTAGAGGGATCACTATTGGTCAATGTGTAAGAGGGATCACTATTGGTAAATGTGATAGAGAGGGATCACTATTGGTAAATGTGTTAGAGAGGGATCACTATTGGTAAATGTGTTAGAGAGGGCTCACTATTGGTAAATGTGTTAGAGATGGAGCACTATTGGTAAATGTGTTAAAGAGGGATCACTATTGGTAAATGTGTTAGAGAGGGATCACTATTTGTAAATGTGATAGAGAGGGATCACTATTGGTAAATGTTTTAGAGAGGGATCACTATTGGTAAATGTTTTAGAGAGGAATCACTATTGGTAAATGTGATAGAGGGATCACTATTGGTAAATGTGATAGAGAGGGATCACTATTGGTAAATGTGTTAGAGAGGGATCACTATTGGTAAATGTGATAGGGAGGGATCACTATTGGTAAATACAATAAAGAGGGATCACTATTGGTAAATGTGAGAGATGGATCCCTATTGGTCAATGTGTTAGATGGTCACTATTGGTCAATTTTTAAGAGCGATCACTATTGGTAAAAGTGATAGAGAGGGATCACTATTGGTAAATGTGTTAGTAGGGATCACTATTGGTAAATGTGATAGGGAGGGATCACTATTGGTAAATACCATAAGAGGGATCACTATTGGTAAATGTGGAGAGATGGATCACTATTGGTCAATGTGTTAGAGGATCACTATTGGTCTTGTGTAAGAGGGATCACTATTGGTAAATGTGATAGAGAGGGATCACTATTGGTAAATGTGTTAGAGAGGGATCACATTGGTAATTGTTAGAGAGGGATCACTACTGGTAATGGATAGAGAGGGATCACTATTGATAATGGGTTAGAGAGGGATCACTATTGGTAAATGTGTTAGAGAGGGATCACTATTGGTAAATGTGATAGAGAGGGATCACTATTGGTAAATTGATAAGAGGGATCATTTGGTAAGTGATAGAGAGGGATCACTATTGATAAATGTGTTAGAGAGGGATCACTATTGGTAAATGTGTTAAGAGGGATCACTATTGGTAATGTGTTGAAGGGATCACTATTGGTAAATGTGATAGAGAGGGATCACTATTGATAAATGTGTTAGAGAGGTTCACTATTGGTAAATGTGTTAGAGAGGGATCACTATTGATAAATGTGTTAGAGAGGGATCACTATTGGAAAATGTGATAAAGAGGGATCACTATTGGTAAATGTGTTAGAGAGGGATCACTATTGGTAAATCTGGTCCTATAAAGAACCCAGACTATCCTGTCATGTTTCAATTTTATTACATTTATCAGTTCAGGACACAGGTTCCTGGCTTATATTGCTAAAAATAATGTAATAAACCATTACAAACTCACTTCATTGTCTCAGAAAACAGGCATGGAGATGTTTTCCTTTCAGTATGGATCACTATTGGTAAATGTGATAGAGAGGGATCACTATTGGTAAATGTGTTAGAGAGGGATCACTATTGGTAAATGTGATAGGGAGGGATCACTATTGGTAAATACAATAAAGAGGGATCACTATTGGTAAATGTGAGAGATGGATCCCTATTGGTCAATGTGTTAGATGGATCACTATTGGTCAATTTTTAAGAGCGATCACTATTGGTAAAAGTGATAGAGAGGGATCACTATTGGTAAATGTGTTAGATAGGGATCACTATTGGTAAATGTGATAGGGAGGGATCACTATTGGTAAATACCATAGAGAGGGATCACTATTGGTAAATGTGAGAGATGGATCACTATTGGTCAATGTGTTAGAGGGATCACTATTGGTCAATGTGTAAGAGGGATCACTATTGGTAAATGTGATAGAGAGGGATCACTATTGGTAAATGTGTTAGAGAGGGATCACTATTGGTAAATGTGTTAGAGAGGGATCACTACTGGTAAATGAGATAGAGAGGGATCACTATTGATAAATGGGTTAGAGAGGGATCACTATTGGTAAATGTGTTAGAGAGGGATCACTAAGAGAGGGATCACTATTGGTAAATGTGATAGAGAGGGATCACTATTGATAAATGTGTTAGAGAGGGATCACTATTGGTAAATGTGTTAGAGAGGGATCACTATTGATAAATGTGTTAGAGAGGGATCACTATTGGAAAATGTGATAAAGAGGGATCACTATTGGTAAATGTGTTAGAGAGGGAATACGTAGGGGGGGGGCCATCATTTACTTTATATCCCAGGTAAGACTGTCTGGGTGCCATCATTTACTTTATATACCGGTGGAAGACTGCCTGTGTGCATCATTACTTTATATACCCGGTAAGACTGCTGTGTGTCATCATTTAATTTAATACCTGGAAGACTGCGCTTGTGTGCCATCATTTACTTTATATATCCTGGTAAGACTGCCTGGTGTTGCATCATTTACTTTATATACCTGGTAGACTGCCTGTGTCATCATACTTTATATACACTGGTAAGACTGTCCTGGGTGCCATCATTTTACTTATATACCTGGTAAGCTGCCTGTGTGTCATCATTTACTTTAATACCTGGTAAGACTGCCTGTGGTGTCATCATTTACTTTATATACCTGGTAAGACTGTCTGTGTGATATATATTTTATATCTCAGGCACGATTGTCACTTCATTTCGTTTTATTCCCAGACACAAACATTCTGTGTAACATCATTAATTTAAATCCAAGGTTCAAACTGAATGTGTGACAATTTCAATTTAAGGCTGTGGACATATTACAAAGCACCAAATCTGTGCGGTATCATTGGCGATTTTTTGCGTTTGCGCGAGTTGTTTCACGTTTGCGCAGTGCTTTTCACTATTTACAAAGAGAAAACACCAGCAATTGCGCGAAAAAAAATGCTTGAATGCAAAATGCGGACGTGTAATCGCATGCGCATAAGAAAGTCGCAGGAATGTTTCACGTTCCACATTTCCCATGTTACGAAAATCGCTGGTGCAACCACGATAAGAAAACACGGTGGGCTAGGTGTGGCCTAGCCCTTAATCCCAGGTAAAAATTGTGACATTTTATCTTAAATCCCAGGTTCAAAATGCCTGTGTGACATAATTTTTGATTATAACCCAGGTACAAACTGTCCTGTATAACTCATTTAATTGTACATGCCCAGTAAAGATTCTCTGTATGAAATCATTTAATTTAAATCCCAGGCATAAAGGTCTGTGTAACATTTTTTATTTACCCCAGGAATAGACGTGGTGATGTATTAATTTTTATTTTAATACTAGGTACAGACTGACAACATTTTATTTTATATCCGTTGGTATCAGCTTATTTGAAATCCACGCATTATCTATGGTATGTAAAAATAAATAAGGTCCAAACCAACCACGGGGACTGGGACCTTTTGGGTCTTGGGGCAAATACAACCAAATGGCCCTTTCAAGGTCAGATCACAAAATGTTTGACCAATACCCACTTTGCTAGGTCGACAACCGTTGTTAAGTACGCCCATTCTTAAGACTACTGTTCTATTTACATGGTTTCCTGCAACATTTTCAAGTGTATGATTGTTAAGATAACTAACAGACTAATAAACAGAGGGCTGACTGCCTAATGTGTAGAGAGCTTATAACACTGGCTAGACCTGGAAGGCTGACAATACTGGGTAATGACTTGTAGGGACTGAACACTGGGTAATAATTAGCTGATTCCACTGGGGTAACGATCTGGAGGGCTAATAACACTGGCTAATGATTGGAGGTCTAATTCTGTTCCTTGCCAATGTTGGAGCTAGAGGCATGCATTGTGCCATTTAGGCGCATAACTGTACTAATAGCTTCTGTTGCAGCCCAAATTTTTTTATTGGAAACACCGGGGGGCATTTTGCCCCTCAGCCTACTGGGCCAGTCCTCCCCTAAAACCAACTACACAATATTATAAAAACAATCAACTTTAATGTATCATGGTTATAAAATTTAAAAAAATGTAAACATAATTTACACGAGTTATTAAATAGATGATAAAATGATATGTTTATATACATTCACTTCTAATCCTTGGCTGGCCAGTCTTCACATTATATATATATACTAGCAAAAGTGTGCCGTGGTGCACGTGGGAAATATGTGGGTGTATGTTTAGCTATATGTGGATACAGATGATATAAATTTTTATACACACTACATAAAATTTGGGATTGTACAAATAAATGAAGTCAAGATGTTAGAACAAGATTTCATAGATTTCTTTATTTTTATTGGTCTCACATCACCCTAAATGAAATTTTGATCTATTTATTGTAATATTGTATAGTGTTTAATAGTTATAGAAACACCACAGTGAAATACAATTGTTGTGCAGAGCTTAATAAATCTTCCCCCTTAAATTTCCAACCAATAATAGATCAATAGCAGATCCATTGGATCATGTCTAAATCTGTCTTTCAATACCACACCCTCCCATTAACTCACAGCTGTCACTAGGGATTTCTGTTAGAGGGATCACTATTGGTAAATGTGTTGACAGGAGTCACTATTGGTCAATGTTTAAGAGAGGGATCACTATTGGTAAATTGTGATGGATGAGAGAGGGATCAACTATTTAAATGTGTTAGAGGGGACATAGTGGTAAATGTGTAGAGAGGGTCACTATTGGTAAGTGTTAGAGGGCTATCTATTGGTAAATGTGTTAGAGAGGGATACATTGATACATGTTTTAGAGAGGGAGACATTGAATAATGTGATAGAGGGATCACTATTGGTAAATGTGTTAGAGAGGGATCACTATGGTAAATGTGATAGAGAGGGATCACTATTGGTAAATATGATAGAGAGGGATCACTATTGGTAAATGCTAGAAGAGGGATCACTATTGGTCAATGTGTTAGAGGGATCACTATTGGTCAATGTTAAGAGGGATCACTATTGTAATGTGATAGGAGGGATCACTATTGGTAATGTGTTAGAGAGGGATCACTATTGGTAAATGTGTAGAGAGGGCCTCACTATTGGTAAATGTGTTAGAGATGGAGCACTATTGGTAAATGTGTTAAAGAGGGTCACTATTGGTAAATGGTTAGAGAGGGATCACTATTTGTAAATGTGATAGAGAGGGATCACTATTGGTAATGTTTAGAGAGGGATCATATTGGTAATGTTTTAGAGAGGAATCACTATTGGTAATTGATAGAGGGATCACTATTGAATTGGTAGAAGGATCACTATTGGTAAATGGTAGGAGAGGGATCATATTGGTAATGTGTAGGGAGGGATCACTATTGGTAAATACAATAAAGAGGGATCACTATTGGTAAATGTGAGAGATGGATCCCTATTGTCAATGTGTTAGATGGTACTATTGGTCAATTTTTAAGAGCGATCACTATTGTAAAGTGATAGAGAGGGATCACTATTGGTAAATGTGTTAGTGGGTCACTATTGGTAAAATGTGATAGGGAGGGATCACTATTGGTAAACCATAGAAGGGATCACTATGGTAAATGTGGAGAGATGGATCACTATTGGTCAATGTTTAGAGTGGATCAACTATTGGTCCTTGTGTAACGAGAGGATCACTTGGTAAATGTGATAGAGAGGGATCACTATGGTAAATGTTAGAGGTAGGAAAGTTGAGAGAGAGGATCACTACTGGTAAATGAGATAGAGAGGGATCACTATTGATAACTGGGTTTAGAGAGGGATCAATATGGTAAAATGTGTTAGAGAGGGATCACTATTGGTACAATGTGATAGAGAGGGATCACTATTGTAAATTTGGATAAGAGGGATCTATTGGTAAAGTGGATAGAGAGGGAATCACTATTGATAAATGTGTTAGAGAGGGATCACTATTGGTAAATGTGTTAAGAGGGATCACTATTGTAATGTGTTAGAAGGGATCATAATTGGTAAATGTGATAGAGAGGGATCACTATGATAAATGTGTTAGAGAGGTTCACTATTGGTAAATGTGTTAGAGAGGGATCACTATTGATAAATGTGTAGAGAGGGATCACTATTAAAATGTGATAAAGAGGGATCACTATTGGTAAATGTGTTAGAGAGGGATCACTATTGGTAAATCTGGTCCTATAAAGAACCCAGACTATCCTGTCATGTTTCAATTTTATTACATTTATCAGTTCAGGACACAGGTTCCTGGCTTATATTGCTTAAATAATGTAATAAACCATTAACAAACTCACTTCATTGTCTCAGAGAAACAGGCATGGAGATGTTTTCCTTTCAGTAGATCTCCAGATGTTTCAAAACTACAACTCCCAGCATTCCTCTACAAGCACTCTGTAGTTAGGGAATTCAAACTACAACTCCCAGCATTCCTCTACAAGCACTCTATAGTTAGGGAATTAAAACTACAACTCCCAGCATTCCTCTACAAGCACTCTGTAATTAGGGAATTAAAACTACAATTCCCAGCATTCCTCTACAAGAACTCTGTAGGGAATTAAACCTTCAACTCCCAGCATTCCTCTACTAGTTAGGGAATTAAAACTACAACTCCTAGCATTTCTCTACAAGCACTCTGTAGTTAGGGGATTCAAACTACAACTCCCATCATTCCTCTACAAGCACTCTACAATACTTTTTGTGAATGGAACTTTGAGGATGACTTAGAAAAAAAATGGGGACTGAGATCAAAATTTGGTGATCACCAAATTATTGATCTTTGCCAATGAATGAAAAATCACTTCCTGAAAAAATATTTCTGGGAAGTGATTTTTACGATCTTTGGGAATGATTAAAAAAAAAAGGAAAATCGGCACAATAAAAATTCACACACACCCTTTTTTTTTTACCCTAAAACTATGAATTAGCAAAAAAACTTTGTCTTCTTCAAGCTTCCCAATGTCCCCGGTGATATCGGTAAAGTAAACGCAGATCATTATTTGTTCGATTTCAAGGGAAACTAAGCCTATTTTAGTAGGAAATTTTGCAGAGGTACCAAAAAAAGACCAGATTGAATTTTTAGGATCAGTAAAGTGTGCAAAAACTTGTGTGACACTCCGTACGAACTGGTTTTCACTAAAATACCACTAAACCGGGGAGTGTGTGTGGAGGTGGTGGTGGGTTGTGGCGTTTTTTTTATTTTTTTCTTGTAATTGCAATTGTGCATGGGTGGCCACGCCTCTGTGTGCACCCACGCATATGGCATACCGTTTGATTCAAGATATGTGGGAGATTGACATTTAGTGGGTGTTTTTGCTTGTCAAGTGGGTTTAGGTAGGATTTCAACCTTTGAATCATCTTATTTTATTTTTCACAAAATCTTCTAAAAACACGAATGAATTGGATTACTGTGCCTGGAATTCTTTTATGTATGTATGAAAGCTTGACCCGGAAGCATGCTGAAGGAGTGGATATCCAAACATTATTTGGGGTGGGTATTTCCAAGTTTCGGTCGACTGTTTTCTTTAAAAAGCGTAGGCTGACAAAGTTGACAGGCACTTTGATTTTTTTCTTGTTATTGCACTTGGGCATGCGTCCCATTTGACTAGTTGGTGGCCACGTCCGGTGTGACCGCAAAAAAGAACTGACACCAACCGTTTGCCGTAGCTCAAGGCTGTCGATTCCAAAAATGTATAGTTTTTTTTGGGGGTATTTCTAATATCAGGTGCTTTGTCTGACAAATCTGAAAAGTTGGCTGTAATTGGGACCTGTGATTTTGGCTCACTTTTGCTATCAATTCCACTTACTCATGTGTAACCATGCTAGCATACCGTTTGATTCGTTACAATAAGCAGAGATTGATATCTGGTAAGTTTTTGTTACATTCATGGGATTTTGGCATGATTTTCTACCTTCGAAAGTGGATTTTTTGTGATTTTTTTCAACAAAACTGCGAAAAGTGTGACTTCTACAAGAACTGCGCCCACAAACCATTGATGGTATGAATGAACAAACACCAGCATTCAGAGTTGAAAAGTGTGTAAATTCAGTAATATATAGTTTGTGGTGGTGTTTGTTGGGGAAAAACTGCAGACTGGTTCAAATTCAGAGTTGGCTGATATTTTGTGCTGTTTTGAGCCACCATGCATTCTCACTGTTCGTGCTAGTGCTTCCACGTGCATGGTGTAACCACGCATATGGCTAGATAGCCATTTTGATTCAGTCCATTGACGCAGATTGATATTTGGTAACTTTTTTCTTTCCATAGGTTTTGTCATGATTCCTCCCTTTGAAAGATTATTTTGTTAATTTTTTCAGTAAAATCTCAGAAAGTGCGACATTCTACGATGACTGTGCCCACAACCATTGATGTATTACTGAACACACTACAGTATTACATACTGAAGGGGTGTAATTTCAGGAATATATAGTTTGTGAGGGTTGTATTGTGGGAAAAACTGCAGACTGTTTCAAATTCATAGTTTGTCTGAATATTTTGCTGTTTTTGGCGCATTGTGCATATGTCTCACTTTTGTGGCCTGTTTGCTTTCCACGTCCTCGTGTGGGTACCACACGTATGGCATAATGGCATACTGGTGTGATTCAGGACATGTGGGAGAATTAAATTGTGGTAACTTTTGTTTACATTCCATGAGGTTTTGCATGATCCTTTTGAAGTTGTTGTTTGTTAATTTGGTTTTCAGAAATTGCGACCTTTCTACGAAACTGAAAGGTGTGTTAGATTTCAGGAATATATAGTCTGTGTGGGGGTTTTCTGATTACGCGTTGTTTTGTGAAAACTGCAGACTGTTCAATTCGAGTTGGCTTTTTCTGAGCCTTGTGGCATTGTCTCACTTCGTGGCTTTTCGCTTCCTCGTCCGCATGTTGACCACACATATGTGCATACCGTTTGATTCAGGAACATTTAGAATATTGATATGTAGTAACTTGTTTTCCTTCCATGAGGTTTTGACAGGTTTCTTCCTTGGATGTTTTTGATGTTAATTTTTTTAGAAAATCTGCGAAAAGTGCGAACTTCTATGATGAACTGCGGCCACACCATTGGTGGTATGAATGAATGAACTACAGTGTTACATAGCTGAAGGTGTGTAGATTTCAGGAATATATAGTTTGTGTGGGGTAATCCTGAGTTAGGGGGGTGTTTTTGGGAAAACTGCACACTGTTCAAATGCAAAGCTAGCTAATTTATTTTTGCCGTTACTGACATTAGGCATTGGTCACGCTCTGGGTTAGTTGTTAGCCATGTCTCTGGGTATAGCCATGAATGTGGCATACAGTTTTATTTGGGAGGGGTTAGGCTTTCATATTTGAGCTGCGTTTGAACTTTCCTCTGCAGTTTTTAGCTGAAATTCGTATTTGGTTTTTTACAGTTGAGGAAAAAAAGGAAAATGTGAGAAAATAACTTACAATTGGATGAAGAGCTGCGCCCGGGTATCTGCATTTTGATCAAAACTTACCTCACTCATCAGGGCCGCCATCAGAATTTTCAGGGCCCCATACTAGGTAAATTATTGGGCCCCAGCTGCACCAACCCCCCCCATATTAATTACCTCCCCACACATAATACCTGCCAGGGCCTGCCCTGCCATTGGAACACCATCCCGCACAAAGACGCCCCCCCCCTTTACTAAGAAGATTAGGGGCCACGCCCCTTTCTCTGCCCCAATTAGGCCACACCCCACTATGTACTTAATAGAATGGCCAAAAAGACACAGACAACAACCACAAACATAGACACACAGCCCGATAGTGATAAACAGAAAGACAGTGAAATAGACAGACAGAGATAGAGATCAGAGAGTTGACAGAAGACACAAATTAAATGACACAAAGCACAGTAAACTGGCAATTTCATTATTACTGGTAGCAATTTGGTGATTTTAAACTTACTGTTGTGTTCATTGTAGTCAGATGCTTGCCCACACCTTTGGCCAGGGAGACCTTCTTGTACCTTCTACATGGATCTCTGCCCCTATCTATCTCTATCTGTCCCTCTCTTCTCGTATATCTATCTCTATCTGTCCCTCTCTCTCTCTGTATATCTATCTCTATCTATATATTCTGCCTCTTGTTTATCTATTTACTATGTCTATCTGCTTATTGTCTATCTCTATGTGTCTCTCTATCTATCTATCTATGTAACTCTGCTATCTATCTATCTCTGCTATCTGTCTAACTCTGCTAGTGCTATCTGTCTAACTCTGCTATCTATCTATCTATCTATGTACTCGTCTATCTATCTATCTGTCTACTCTGCATCTCTATCTATCTATCTATTCTATTCTTCTCTCTATCTAACTCTGCTATCTATCTATCTAATTCTGCTATCTATCTAACTCTTCTATCTATCTATCTAACTCTGCTACTATCTATCTACTATCTATCTCTGCTATCTATCTCTATCTATCTCTGCTATCTATCTAACTGCTATCTATCTAACCTCTGCTATCTATCTAACTCTGCTATCTATACTATCTGCTACTATCATCTATCTATCTATCTACTCTTGCTATCTATCTATCTATCTATCTATCTATATCTATCTAACTCTGCTATCTATCTACTCTGCTATCATCAACCTGCTATCTATCTATCTAACTCTGCTATCTATCTATCTATCTATCTGCTATCTATCATCAACTCTATTATCTACTCTATCTATCTACTCTATCTATCTATCTATCTATCTACTCGCTATCTATCTACTAACTATCTATCTAACTCTGCTATCTATCTATCTATCTAACTCCTACTATCTATCTAACTGTCTATCTATCTCTCTATCTAAATCTGCTATCTATCTAACTCTGCTATCTATTTATCTAACTCTGCTATCTATCTATCTAACTCTGCTATCACCTATCTATCTAACTCTGCATCTATCTATCTAACGCTACTAACTCTGCTATCTACTCTATAACTCTGCTATCTATCTATCTAACTCTGCTATATCTATCTATCTTCTACTCTGCTATCTATCATCTAACTCTGCTATCTATCTATCTAACTATCTCATCTATCTATCTAACTCTGCTATCTATCTATCTACTCTTGCTATCTATCTACTACCTCTACTATCTATCTCTATCTATCTACTCTGCTATCTATCTACTCTGCTACTATCTATCTATCTAATCTATGAGACTGCACTCAGTCAGCCAGGTATGTATTGAGTCCTCCAGAGAGTCCAAAGAGCCTCCTCCTAGTGACTCCCCATAGGTCAGGTCAGACTCAGAGACTCAGAGTGTGCCGCTGCCGCCCGCCCGCGCGTCCTAGGCAGCCAGTCCCTGTCCTTACTTGTGCGGCGCTGTGACGTCACGGCTACGCGCCGCGCCGGCGGAGATTTGAAAGGGAAAGTCGTGGGGATTTCGGGGCAGCTCCTCCTCCTTCCGAATCCTACCTCCACCTCCCCCGTGTCCTGAATGGAGGAGGAAAAAAGGAGGAGGAGCCAGGTCTTAAAGGTCTTCAACTAAGTTTGCATCACGCCGGACGGTGCTCGCGGCAGCTGCAAACAAAGTTTAACATAGCGGGCCCGCAGGGCCTGGCCCCACATTTAGTCTCCCTCTCCGGGCCCCAGAAGCCTCCCTGTACCCCCCTGATGGCGGCCCTGTCACTCATAATATCCTGCGGGTGTGTAGTTTCTAAAAATATCTCATTTTCACTTGTGGGGATATTTTAGTTAATTTGGAAGACAGTCTGTGTTAACCGTCAGAAGTGGTTATACATTTTAATTTGGTGTAATATTCTTACTCTTGCAGTTTTAGTTTGGGGGGGGGGGTCTCCTGTACAGGAAAAGTAGGGTACCTACATATATCTGGTATCTTGTACTGTTTAGAAACAGTAAGATTTTTGTGTTTAACCTTAAGATAACTATAAGTAAAAATCCATGAAAATTTGCATTTTTAATTTTTTTGACATATTTTCTCCATAATTCCAGTAAAATTTCCAGAAAAGTTACAAAATTTTGTTACCATGTTAAAGTACACTTTGTGCTGAAAAAAACAATGTATAATATTCCCGATTTACTGGGGGTTTCCTACTGTAAACTTTGACTGAACCAAATGTGTCTAAAATCCTGAAATGTGCAAGCAAGTGGTGAATTCTGCTGGCAGCGAAAGGGTTAAAGTCCACTTTGTTCTGTCTCCATTTGTAAATAGTCCCTGATTTGCAGTGTCCACTCGGGTTGTGCGTCAGTGCGCCTCAAAGCCATGCCCTCCAACTCACAACAGCTACAGTATCTATTACAGGGTTTTCGAGCTTGGCTACATGTTTTGCTTCATTTCCAATACATCCTATTGATCTTATCATTGACCTTCAAATGTGGATTCCAATTTAAGTTATTAAGAGCTGTTTATACATTTAGAATATATTAGTTTTCTTCAATAGTTTTTAGAAGGTTGAAAGCTGGCCAGCCAAGGATGTGAATGTGTATGGGAAAATTTTTACATCTATATGATACTAATGTCTTTAATTATGTTTACATTTATTTATTTAATGCCAATACTCTTATGAGACATTTAAGTCAATTATTTTTATACTATTTTGTTTGGAACTATTATTTATTTACAGTATTACAGACCGCATGGGGCGTTTATTTTTACTGGCTTGAGGAACTAGGTGGAACCAACAATTTTTAAATTGTCTGTTCGAAGTCAAAAAACATCAATTTATTTTAAATCTGAGACAAACTGTTTGTGTGACAAATTTATTTTATATCCCAGTTACAAACTGTCTGGGTGACATCATTACAATTCATATCTAAGGTACAAAAACTGTCTGTATGACATCCTTCTATTTTAAATACCAGGAACAGACTGTGTGACATTTTATTCTAATTCCAGGCATAGAGCCTATGTAGCTTCTAAGATACTTGTGACCACCTATTTTGCCGTCTATTTATTTATTTTTTTTGGGGGGGGGGTTGCTCTGGTTTCTAGCAAAAGATAAAATATCTAAATGTACCCGTTTTCTTTGTGATAACTCTGGAAAATCAGCATATAAATACTATATTTTGAGAAACACAGCCCAAGAGGTTAAATGCCTTTTTGGGGTTTGAATCATGTTCTTAGCTACAAAGAAGTTGTGTTAGCATAGTGATTTAATACTCTGATTTTAGCAACACAGGGTACATGAGATTGCAGGTTCAATTCCCCAAACTTTATGTTAATTGCTAGCTAAGAAATAAACTGCAAAGATTACTTTTCTTTTTTGTATGGAAAGAAAAGGCTTAAAGTATGGTTAGAGACAGGATAATTTACATATGTGCACACACAAACTACAGGGAGTGGAAATGACCTCTGAGCCGTTATATGATTGGCTGTCAGCTTCAGGTAAGCAAGGCTGCAACTTTTTTGTTTTGATCTGTTGAGCACTAAAGAGCATCTAAAGTGTACTCCACACTTAGCTGGATGTCACTAAGCTAAAGTGGATTATGGGAAACAAACCCACCTAGTACCCACAGGTTAATATCATACATCACCCAGCAGCCACAGCTAAGGTAGGGGTGTGACACTGCTTGTTGTAGCTTTGTGAATGTGCTGTCTTTTGGGACAATGTTATCTTGAGACTTTAATTCTCTTTTAAATCCAAGGGACAGACTGTGTGTGATATTTCATTTTCTATCATAGGCACAAACTGTGTGACATCCTTCTATATTAAATTCCAGATACCAACTGTGTGATATCAATTTATTTTACAGACTGTGTGACATTTTGTTTTATATCTTAGGCACAAACTGCCTGTGTGACTTATTTTATATCCCAGGTACAAACCGTCCGTGGGACATCCTTTAATTTTAAAATACTAGGTATAGGCTGAGTGACATTTTATTTTAATTAATTTTATATCTCAGGCACAAACAATCTGTGTGATATTTTATTTAAATCCCAGGGACAGATTTGGATTTAATTTTTATTTAATTTTATATTATAGGCACAAACTGTCTGTGTGACATTTTTCTTTAAATTCCAGTTACGGACTGTCTGTGTGACAGAACTTTATTTAAATCCAAGATACAAACTAGTGACATCTTATTTTATATCCCTGATACAAACTGACTGAAATCATTTTATTTTAAATTCGAAGTACAAACTGTCTGTATGACATAATTTCATCTTAAATTAAAGGTACAGACAGTGCGACAATTTTCTTTAAATCACAAGTATTGTTTGTGTGACAGAATTTTATTTAAATGTTACCGACTATCTGTTGATACGGTTTTATTATCCCAGGTCCACACTGTCTATGTGACAATTTCATATCTCATAATTTCACATCAACCGTCTGTGGGACATGTATTCATTTTATATCTCAGTTACAGACTGTCTGTGCGACTTCATTTTGTTTTATATCTCAGGCACAAACTATCTGTGTGACATCAGTTTATTTTATCCCAGGTACAAATTGTTTGATATTTTAATTCATATTCTAGGTACAAAAAAAAATATGTATTACTTCCTCCCAATTTAAATCCCAGGTATAAAAAGGTAGGTGGGAGCAGATGTCAGTTAGGGCAGAACTTTTCAACTCAGAGCAAGACTTTGATGAATGGGAGGACATAGTATGAAAACCATTTTTCCTGCTGTAGACACCTTTTAACAAAAAGAAAGGACAATTGTTGATCCTTTTCATGACCCCATATAGTAATTTTAATACATATAGGGGGTTATTCAATAAAGTTCTTATCGTTTAAAATGGTGCTAATTTTGCCCCAACCAATCAGATGTTAGCTTTCAAATGTTACATAAGATCTGATTGGTTGGGGCAAAATTAGCACCATTTTAAACGATAAGAACTTTTATTGAATCTCCCTGATAGTATATTAAGCTCAATGTGCCATTAAAAGACAAACAATATTTGTGGCTTGAATTTTTTTTTTTTTTTATTAATAAAAAAAATGAAAACAGAAACTTACAAATCCACATTTGTTTTTATACAAGATATTCGTATAGATGGCATTATATATTAAAAAAAATAAATACCAAGCCTCTCATAATGGCATCATTAACCTTTTGAACCATCATATTAAAAAAATAAAAGAATACAGTAATATGTTGGTGCTAGAAATAAAAGCCAATGTTTAACTTTTTTTTGCAAAGACATTATTGCCTGACTATTTAATAATTAGGGCCGAATGGAGATTGGTCAGGGTTTACAGGAGGTGGGGGAGGTGGAGGGTAAAAGGATAAGTTTGGCATAAAGTGGCTGTTCTGATCTGGCCAAATCATATCTGGAGGAGGGGCTGGAGGAGGATGTAAGTGGTGTATATTTTCATATTGAGATCCAAAATAAGATGGAATGGGAGGAGGACCATGTCCATTAGATGGCAATGCTGGGGAATATTCTTGAGACTGCAGATTGTGGAACGCATAAGGCTGGTTTATAATTGGTTGACTAGGAAACCCAGGCTGGAAAAATGGCCCTTGATGATGCCTAAAGGTGCACTCTTGCAAGTGTGAAGCTCTGCCTCTTGAAAAGCGTGGACCATAATTATTTCTAGAAGGAGGCCTTGAGTAATTCTGCCTTGTTCGGTTCTGCTCCTGGAACATACCTATTTTACAGGGGGGGGAAATATATTCACAAAGTTCAAAAGCTGAGTAACATTTATCTGCAAATCTTATGACTTAAATAAATTATTTTACAGATTTCATATTTATCTCTAGACAATGAACTATTCAGGAAAGATTTGTTAGTGACCTAACCAACAATCCTGACTGAAAGGGACAGTTCAGTGGAAATTATCAATATCTGTTAAATTGTTAGTTTGTGTAATGCCTTCTTAGTTATTCTACATATTCTGTTACATCTTGTAAAATCAGTTGATTTCATACCCTTTGCGGTTCCCTGCTGTTGACATTAGTGAGCTGACATTTCAGGTTCTAACGGTCCTTCTTCCCAGGATGCACCACATCCTTGGAATGTTCCTAACAGTTATTTCTACTGATTGGCTGTTGGATGGGTCAAAGATGCTCAGATCTCTACTGTGCAACTGAATCAACCCAGGCACTGGGTCAAGGGCAAGACCATAATGGTCTCTACTAGGGCTGCAAACAGGAAGTCAGTATTTCGGTTGCATTTATTTATACACAGACAAAATGCTGAATTGGCAGATTAAGGTCACTGGGATGAAAAAATACTGCTCTTTTTTTCCTGAAAAGTATATGTATTTGCACTGAACTTCCCCTTTAAACAGGAACACTAAACTGAATATATAAAGTATCTCAAAAATCTAAAGGGAAGGAAGAATAGACCAATGCCCCTCCATTTTCTGTGAATGTGCAACTATAAGGAGAGATAGGAGGGACGTCAAGACAGTCCAACCATCAGTGGCGGGGGGAACAGAACAAAAATATGTTCACACCTTTAGTTGTAAAGCTACGGCTATCCAGTAAACCAAACTTTGCTTTACAGTGTACATATCCTTTAGCAAAAGCCTTTTTTAAAATCTTTGCTATAAAGCACTAGAGACCATTACATAGGAAATAGAGAATGTAGGTCTAAGCCTACTTTAAGGGGGGAAAAAAGTCTGTATTCAGTAAAGACATCCTTCATGTCTATTACCAGTAACTCCACTAAACAGAAATAACAAATTCCTAAAATTCTGGGAATCAGCAGAAATTCAGTATATATTTGGATATTAAAGGGTAACAGTGGTCTCCATAGAAATTAAATCTATTGAAATCAGCTCATAAAAGATGGTTTCTACAAAATTATAACTTTAGATTGACAAAAGATAAAGTCTCTCTTCAGTATTGTTTGTGTCTTTGACATGCATGTGTTTAAGCTGTCATAAGTCACCACCCCCAAAACAATATTTTCTGAAGCGAGTTACAGGCTTGCAATCAATATCTGTGCTTTTCTCTGCCTATAGACACCTTAGGGAGAAAAAACATACATTTTCAGGATTGCATTAGGGCTAGGCCACACTAGCACATTTTTCATGATGCAGCAGAGTAGTTGGATATAAATGGGAATGCTCAAGCCAGGAGCTTGCTGCTGCTATTCATGTCACAGCTCAATGTGTAAGCAAAAATGCCCACCCTTTATACTGCTGTAAATTTGGATAGACTACAGCTAGAAACATGATTCTGGAGGGAACTTGTATAGAGACCACAGTTCCCCATAAATGCAATCAAAACATACCACTTTCACTCTGGTCAGACTGTGTTTTCTTCTTGGACAGATTGTGTGACTTTTTCTTCTGCTTTGCTTCTCTCTCTTTTTCATCATCACTGAAGTCTAAAGCCTAAAGTGAACAAATAAATCAAATAACAACCATTAGTATTTTTTTTATTAAATTACTTTAGTATAGCAAGATTTAAAGAAAACAAAAATCCTTTGTTTCAAATGGGTATCTCCACCCTAATAAATAAAAAAAAACCTGCTGTTTGTTTAGTTAAAAAAAGAAGCAGAACTCTACTTACAGTCCTTTGATCTCTGATGCAGGCCCTCTGCCTGCTGAAACTGCAAGCAGGGGGCCGGACGGGCAGTCGTGTCTATGATTGGCTGAGAGCCCAGGAACGAAGCAATGTAAGAGTTCTGCAGCTTTTTTTAATTTAACTAACAGAGTTAGGGAGGGCTAGAGTTCCCTACACTACAGAAAAAGAGTTTTATGCTAGGGAACAGGCAGCCATGAAGGGATCCAGAGGGAGGGAGGGAGAGAAGAGGAAGCAGGGACCGGATGACTCACTGACAGCTCCTACTCTTCTCAATTGTTTAAAAATTTGAACAGTCACTGCAGGAGAAATATTTGGAGCAGAGATATAAGGTAAGGATTTTTTAACTCTACACAGAGGGACCAGTAGTGGGTTAAAATTTAGTTTTGGGGGTTGACATGCCCTTTAAAGTACCCAGTACACAAAGTATCAGCTGTAATACTTACTGAAAGATTCCCTTGCCAGTCTAACTCTACCTTGCAGACAGTCAGTGACAAGTCTTCCCATTGGCAAGATAGCAGACAGAGCGAAGACAGGATCAGTGAAGTATAAGTGCTATTAGGATAGAGGGCATAGACAGGGTGAGAATTTAGCGGATTATGTCCTCATCCTGGGTACTTCAGATTGTGAGAAGAGGAGGGGGATCAGGGAAAATGAGTATTATTTTAAGTGGGGGGTGGGGTGGTTTCAAGTGTGTATAAATTCCCTTTATAAAAAAAGATTTCAAGCAGGATACAAAATTGGTGGTTGATGTTCAAACAAGTAAAAAAGAGCATGAAAAGCAGTGAAAAGATTAAAATCTTACATCTTTTGGTGGTTCCTGATCATTTGTCCATGAAGCATCAGATCCTTTGTCTCTGGAAAGTACATTAAATTTGATTTAATATAATGGCATTAGATTGATTTTACATAATGGCATTAACAACAGTTAAAAATGACAAAAATATGGTAAACAGGAACATACCTTAGTGATATTAGCCACACAATTGACCGGTTGCACCAATAATATCTCTTTCACAAAATATAATTTCCCCACATGCTCATTTCCTCAGTCCAATTTCGTTGACACACATATCAGCAGCTACAAAACACATTAACTGGGAGATTCAATAAAAGTTCTTATCGTTAAAAATGGTGCTAATTTTGCCCCAACCAATCAGATATTATTTAACATTTGAAGGCTAACATCTGATTGGTTGGGGCAAAATTAGCACCATTTTTAACAATAAGAACTTTTATTGAATAACCCTGAAAGTTCCTGTTTTGGTTGCACAATGGGTTGAGCTAGTTTCTACTAGACAAGGCTCCCCTACTTTTGCCACACAACAGTATGTACCATATTGGGGTATTTACTTTAATAAATAAAATGACATTAAAGCTCTGCAAATGTATCTCTGCTAATAAAAAGCTGTTAAGAGTATTTATTACAAAGGCCCAACATTATTTTTAGCAAAATTAACCCTTCTACATAGAAACAAACAGTAACTAGTCACACTTAAAGGAATAGTACACTTCAAAAGTGAACTATTCCTTTAATGCATTGATTGAAGACCGTGAGGTTAAGGAGCTATACCTTACCAATCAATTTTTTCAAACAATGCCTGTGGAGCCAGGAAAGAAAACACAGAAGAAACTTACCATATGCGCAATCATCCGCTGTCACACTGACCGGTCCCGACGACTTCCTGGTTCTGATTAACTATAAAGTGCATGTGCGAAAATGCGCGCTATGATCAGAATCAGAAAGTGGTCGGGACCTGTCAGTGTGACAGCGGAGGATCATGTGAAAGGTAAGTTTGTTGTATCTTGGTTTCTGGCTCCACAGGCATTGATTGAAGAAAGGATGGTAAGGAAAAGCTCCCAGTCTTTTGCAGCAAACTATGCCTTTAATACTTGAGGACAGAGGACAGTACATAGATATGGCAAATTGTTCATCTTAGTTAAAACACAAAAGTATAAAAATCCATATGCTGTAATCCTGTACTTGCACAGGAACTTACATTTTCAATTTATCTGGAATTATGTACTGCGTGAAGTCAACCACCGTAGGTGCAAAAAACATAGTGTCTTTTATTGAGATACTCCTGGCTTCAATTTGGTCTTTAGTGTTAAAGCGAATCACATAGAAAGGATGTGGAACTGGTCCAAATATTTCAAATATCTGAAAAACATAAATTATACAGTCTGAACAATATTTTAATAAAAGTTATTTGTTTGCACCTTAAGTCTTTTTTTGTCTAACATTAAATAAATGTAAACCCAACGACATGGCACGGGTGTAGAAGTGGAATTATTAAGAACAACGTAGTTACCGGTACCTACCCATCATGCTCATTTAGTGTATAATTAGATGGTCAACTGTCCGTTTGTCTGAATCAGATAAACAGGTGATCGAACGCACTTGAAAACCACATCTGATTGCGTAGTCCCGATTACGGTCGTGTACGTTCTGACCATTGACTACTTGCGTCAGTGATCGGCAGGAACTAATTCCATGGTGTGCACCCAGCTTAAGAAAGCTTTCAGAAACAGTTTTTGTGCATAAACCTTCAAAATATATATATAAAAAAAAAAAAACCCATTTCACACAAAAATACAACCAAATATCTAGAAAAGTATAAAAAGGGGGCGTGGCCGGAACGAGCATGGTGCAAATCGCATAAAGCAAGAGCTCCATCCTCACGTCTATCTTATTAAAATCCTGGGAATTTAACCCTACCCAGAAAGCTACAATATATACCCCACAAACCTGGTATGCCCGAATGACCAAACCACGGGACAAGAAAGCTACTGCAGCGGCAGCCAAGCTGAAAAATTTGCACATAAAAGCTGCATACCGGGCCCAGTCAATCCAACGCAGCAGATTCCCACTAATCACGTGAAAATGGGTTAGACCAAACCTATGGAAAAAACTGCCTCGGGGGATCCCACAAACCTGTCTCCAGAACTAATGGCTGTCCAAACACAACTTTTGACAGCCATTAAAGATAGCAAATCTACGCTAACAGTCATCATGGAGGAAGACAAGATAGACATCAGACTTCTGAGGCAGGACTTACAAACACTAAGGCAAAGGTGTTCGGAGGTGGAAAACTGGGTTTCAACTCTGGAAGACATCCACTGCCAACAGAGATTACACACCTCTGACAACAACTTGCCACACACCAACAAAAAACTGACAACATGGAAAACAGAATAAGGAGGAACAATCTCCGGTTTGTGGGAATCTTAGAACGTGCAGAAGGAAGCACACCTGAAGACTTTATTGAAAGATGGTTACAACAAACCTTTCCTGATACAGGTCTATCCCTGACCTTCTCCGTGGAAAGGGCACGTCCGCGCCCTTTCATAGCACGCGTGTTAAGTGCCAGAGACAGGGACAAGATACTTAGAGCCAACAGGAGCCAGGCCCAACTTAAAGGGCATCTATACCGAAAAATAGGTTACTTTAAATTGACCATAACTGGAAACTATAATTCTTCCCAGCCACCACTGTATCATTTTTTACTGATCTGCCCCCTTTTTCTTTAGATATCCAATCTAAAACTTCTTATATTTCAGCTGTCAATCAAGTTCTTTGCTCTCAAAAACTATTCTTCTGTGAGTAGTTTTACTGTAGCTGGAATGGTGACAGTTTTGACAGTTGGAATGCTGTATGCTGTGTGCAGGCTTGACAGTTGGTTTGTGGGACAAAAGTCAGGTCGGATGGAAGTGGGAGTGGTTAAAAGAGGGAGGGGGGGAATATTGCTCCTAAACAAAATGTGTGCTGGATTGAAGGCATGCAGCAACACACACAAATCAGAGTAAGTGTTACTTACATGTATTCAATTATGGATTTAGATGAGGCAAAGTAATTTTTTCAGTATAGTGTCCCTTTAACATAGAAGGCACTCCAATTATGATCTTCCCTGGTTTCTCGGCAGATCTTCAAAAAAAAAAAAATATCACATTTCCTGGAGACCAAGATACACCTTTGCCAATTAAATATAAAATATTTAATGCTATTCATGGCTCAACTAAGAATAGAATATGAAAATCGTACATACATCTTTGAAACGCCAGAAGCATGCAACGAATGGCTGGACATGCATTGTCGCAATGTTGGGCAACAAGGGTCACCTGCACCTTACTATATCCTCTACAAACTTCTGATCTCTGGATTGCCCAAATAATCACATATGGTTGGAAGATGGACCTCCCAAATAAATACTCGCTGGGAGTGGAGTATTACCTTAAACGCCTGAGGCCCATTTATTTACAACAAATTATAGGTACTGTGGGGGTGGGATGAGAGAGGGGGGGGGGAGAACAGACCATTCACTTGGAACTTGCCAGACCCCTGACCTACTTATATATATATTCTATACATAACAAATTTTCTGTTCAACACCCCAATTATTGAACCTAGGAGGCCACAAGTTGAGGAAACCTCACCTCACCCATATCACATCTCAAGGACACCTATTATTATAGACAATTTGAACACTGTCGAGACGGAAAGACCACATGTAGATGGAAGGGAAAATGATTTCCTGGGATTCTGGTGGTTTGTGTGTACGGGTGGGGGTAGGGTTTATCCGGATCATGCAGAAGGTATCTCTAAAACCAGCAATGCCACTAACACATACCAGAACACAGAACCAAAAATTGGCTACGATTACAATGGTCAAAACATAATCCCACGAACTAAGATCTGCTGAATAACCTACACAAGTTGGGTTAATTGCTCCATTTGAACCACCTTACCCCATGGTCGCCTGGACCCTCCAGGAGGCAGTGGCGAACGGGGAAGAGAGAAAGATATTGAGTATACTAAAGCCTTCGATAAGATTTATGCCAGTGAAAAGTACTTCCACTAATATCAGAAGAACACAAATCCATACTCAGAAAACACATGACACCATGGGAGACAGAGCTCTGCTGTCTTTGGATGCTTGTAGAGCCTTTGATTCAGTGGAGTGGAACTTTCTATGGGCTTGCATGAAAAACCCCAATGGCCCCAATTACATTAAATGGATACAACTCCTTTACAGAAACCCACGTGCCACCGTGACAGTGAACGGCACACAATCTAACCCATTTCCATTACACAGGGACACCAGGCAAGGTTGCCCTCTATCCCCCTACCTATTCTCTCTGGCTATAAAGACCCTTGCTATTAAGCTCAGACCAGACTCCCTTATTAAAAAAGAGTGACAAAAAAGCAACAAGTAGACCTGATTGGACTTTATGCCGATGATATGATTTTTTTATCTATCAGACACGGGTCAATCCCTAAACAGAGCAGCAAAAATTATTGATCAATTCGGACTATATCAATCGGCAAAAGATAGCCTTTTGTCCCCTGAATTAAGACGAAATAACCACTACTACCTTCCCGTGGCAAATCCCTATAGTAAATAAATATAAATACTTTTGAATATGGATATCAAGGTCTCCATAAAAATGTACTGAACTAAATACACAACCTCTACTTACAACAATACGATCCAAAGCACAAACCTGAACCACCCTCCCAATTAACTTGACAGAAAGAGTTAACCTAATTAAAATAATCCTATTACCTAAAATCCTATACATAATAAAACATTCCCCAATCTAGCTCAATAAAAAACTATTCTCCAGTCTCTGGCAGAACAAAAGAACAAGACTTAAGATCACTAAACTACAACAACCAAACAAAGGATGAATCTGGCCTAGCACTTCCAAACTTCAGACTATACTATCTGGCGGGCCAACTTAGATATATGGCAACCTGGCTGCAAATTAACACTACACCAACACCAGCGGATCATATGTCCTATAGTTCTGGCTCAACACTCTCCACAGTAATGGCACCTGGACTACAGATGACAATTGCAGCCACCCCCTTACACATCCAGTCCTATAAAATATGGAAGGAGGCCAGCCCCATTGTTCATTACACTAGCACACCACCTGAAACTGCCCTATGGCATAATAAATCCTATCAACATCTGTCGAAGTTCCCTATGTACAAAGACTGGGAAGACAAAGGAATACAACGCTTTGAATAAATAATATCCAATAACAATCTGAAAAGCATTTATGAAATTCGAAAAGAATATGAACTACCGCACTCTTATTTCTTCCGTTCCCTACAGCTACGACACTTGCATACATACTAACTTCCCTAATAGAACTGCCTTATCACCACCAAAACAAATAAACAAAAAGAAACCGTAACTAAACTGTGGCGTCCAAACATCCCTAATCTTACAAATAAAGACTGGTCAGACATGGGCTCAGCACATATAAACTTCTCACCCGCACCAATAGATTGATCCAAATTTATTACTCACCAAGCTTACTTAACACCACAAAAAACTACATTGCATGTCTTTAAAAACACCCTAAGATATGCCCAAAATATTACAAAGATAATGTAAACATTTGGCACCTCATCTGGGACTGCCCCCTGGCATAAAATAAGATTTGTCAGCTCTACCACCATGGGCAATTCCACCAGACCCTAAACTATGTATCTTAACATACTAGAGATAGAGGATCCTTATAAAGTTACTTTTGTAAGGAAAACACTATGTTTCGCAAGAAAAACGATTGTACTTAAATGGATGGCACCAAACCCTCCTCAAATCAATACCTGGATAAATATGATAAACAATGCACTCCCCACTTCACAATATTATCTATCAACATAGGCATTGCCCCAGAAAATTTCATAAAATCTGGGATATCTGGTTGGACTCTCCAGATACAACACCTACAACCCAAATACACTAATGGAATCCTAACAGTGCCAAAAATTGGAGGATAGTAGTAAGTGCAGAACATACACCTTCCCCCCTTCCCCATTGTATGAGCTACTAGGAAATATGTTTAATTAATACTAAAAATAGTATATTAGAGATGTGCTGAAACATATCAAACAAATGCATACTCGATAACCTCTACAACACTAAGTACTTTTGTTACTCTCAAACTAATGTAAATGAACAAACCGAACTTTATATAAGATTGAAATGTTTATTATTTTATTATCAATAAAACAAGTTTAAAAAAAAAAGAAAAGTATATATAAAAAAATAATAATCTGTTGTCTTTTTAAAGTAGAATTTGTGCTAAAAACATTAGTTTAAATACAATCAGGGAGATTCAATAAAAGTTCTTATCGTTTAAAATGGTACTAATTTTGCCCCAACCAATCAGAACTTATGTAACATTTGAAAGTAAACATCTGATTGGTTGGGGCAAAATTAGCACCATTTTAAACGATAAGAACTTTTATTGAATAACCCCCAATATTCCCTATTTACCGAGAGAAGTTTCCTACTGTAAAATTTGTCTAAACCAATTGAGGGCAAAAAGCTTAAAATACTTCTGCCACTTAATGCAACAAAAATGGGAAATTCATGAGATATACTCATACCTTTCCAACAGCATTCCGATCATCTTTAAAGATTACGCTGTCTTCATTTAGTGGGGGAACATCTTTCAATGACTCAATAATAACTGCAAAAAGAATCAACAGCAGTTTTACAATACCGTGCTAAGGATGGTTAAATACTACCACTTTTCAAGAGAATTCTTGTCATATTATATACAGAGGCTCATATAGTCTATTTAGCCACAATGGAATGAAGGCTCTTTACAAAAATGGGAAAATCAGAGAGCTGATAACCAAAAGAGCAGAAATCCAATTTAAAAAAAAGCTTAAATGTATGAGTCAGCCAGAGGTTAAAATAAAAGCACAAAAATATTTTTAGATCTGAATTGTTAAGCATCCCCCAATTTGGATATTCTTAGCAGATAATATATCTGATAATATATCAGATAAATGTAAATATGTAAATTCTACACAATTAAATTCTTACATACCAAGTTGTTCAATGATGCTGGAGACTATTCCAAATGGCTTTAGTTCAACTTCTTCTGGTAAAGTAATAGACACTTCCTCAACTTCTGGCAGGTCCTAAAAATTTTCAGAGAAAGTAAAAATCATTTAATTTAGCTAGAAATGTCACTACCCAAACTGCTGTACCTAAGTTATACACATCCTTTCATAAATATGTATGACAGGTTGTGATTTTTAGACACAGGTAAGGGACAAGAGATTGTTCCATGCAACTTGAAACTATTTATAAAGCATGTGAAATTCATCTAACTAGATTGTAAGCTCTACGGGGCAGGGACCTCCTTACCTCGTGGCAAATCTCTAGAACTTCTATTTATATAATTTATATATTTATGTACTGAACTATGTATTTGTAGGACTTTGTATTTCGCTACAGTACAGCGCTGTGTCCCCAAGTGGTGCTTTATAAACTATACATACATACAAACATACATCTCTTTAAGCTGTTGAGGATTAATTATAACCATGGGCTGCAGTAAATTTTCATTGTTTATAACTGATAATAAAATACCTTCCATTGTAATCTAGGTTTAATAAAGCTCATATCCACTATTTCCAAAAGTCAATGCAAAGAAAAGCACAAAAACTCTTCCTAAATTCCAAATATATAAAGCTACACTTAGAATGTGTATTGCTCATATTACGAGCCAGAAAGGCAGTATCCCAGGAATCAGATGGAATACAAATAAACTTACAGAATAGGCAACGCAAATTGTAAAATATAAGTAGATTTTGATTCTTTACTTCTTCTATAAGAAGAACAGGTGTGCCTTAAAGGAATAGGTCACTCGAAAAGTAAACTACCGTATTCCTTTAATGTATTGATTAAAGCCAGGGAGGTTAAGGAGCTATGCCTTACCTCCTGTTCTTCAATTGAGCAGGAGCCAGGGACGAAGGTAAGTATATTTACCTTTTGCACGATCTTCCGCTGCAAAAATTACAGGTCCCGACCACTTCCTGGCTCTAATCCACTATAACGCGCAGTGGTGGAAAGGTAAATTACCTTTGTACCTGGCTCCTGCTCAATTAATTGAAGAACAAGAGACAAGGCATAGCTCCTTAAACTGCCGGGCTTCAATAAATGAAAATTGTCCCCATACTTAGCTTAATTTTCTTTTCCTGTGCTGAAGCACAGCAGTGGGCAACCATGGGTTAAGTTCCCCTGCTGTGTGAGGCCATGAAGTGTTACGAGCCCCTCCACCTAGGATACCTTGTCTTTGAATGACTTGTTAATAATAGGGAGGGAAGCTTGCCCACTGCCGTGCTTCAGCACAGGAAAAGAAAATTACAGTAAGTATAATGACAATTTTCATTTTTCCTGTGCCTTCACACAGCAGTGGGCAACCATGGGATATGCCGAAGCAATAAGACAAGGGAGGGACTGATTGATGCAGAAACAAACCATTTATTCACAAGATATCTCAAAAGCTTTAGAAACAAATGAATTGGATGAAACATCTAATATATAATAATATATATATATATATATATATATATAATACCAGAAGAGACACTTTGAATTTCACTGAGTCTATTGATGCCCCAAGATACTCCAACTGTTGACAAGGTTGAAGATGAGATTGCTTCCAGTATATAATCCACCCATGACTTTCGAGGGATCTAATAGCTATATCTGTCTGAGCTAAGAGCAAATCTCTGGATTGAGCTTTTATCATGATATTGTGTAGATAGGCAAAGCATTGCAGGCCTTGAACCCTCATGGATGTGGTTAAGACTATCAGGATTTTGGAAAACACCCTTGGAGATGTTGAGAGGCCAAGAAGCAGAGCTCTGTACTGGAAGTGTTGCTGGGAAATGCAGAAATCTTCTGTGGGCTGGATGTATAGGTATGAGAAGATATGTGTCCGCCAAATCTATCTTGCACATCCAATCTTCTGGGAATATCTGCTGGAGGATTACTTTCAAGGTCTCCACCCTGAATGTTTTTGTGACCATAAATAAGTTCAGCTCTCTTAGGTCCAAAACTGCCTGGAATTCCAGAGGCATTCTTTACCAGAAATAGGGGAGAATGTATGCCTTCATGGAACTCTGATGGTTTTACCTTCTCTATTACATTCTTCTTCAACAGGTCTGCAATGATTTATTTAGTGCAGAAACTGCTTCTTTGGACCATGGCAGTTTTGACCTTAAAAAGCGATGTTTAAAGGGAATGGCCATGAATTCTATCTTGTATCCTTCTATAGTGTTCAGGACCCATTTATCTGACGTTCGTGCCCACACATCCTTGAATGCTGAAAGCCTTCCCCCTACACAAGGATGGTGGACTGGGATACCTTCATAACGGTCTTTCTCTGGAACAAAAGGAAGGCTGTTCTCTTGCAGTTCTCCAGGTCTATATTGTTTCGCTTCCTGAAAAGATAGCCTATCACAAGATGGAAGAAAAGATGATTTTCTATTAAATTGTCTTCGAGAATGAGGAAGAAGAATCTTCTTATTGTCTACATTTTGTGCTATAATATCTTTCAGATATGGTCCAAAAAGATACTCTCCTACGAAAGGAAGATTGGCCAAATTTTGTTTTGATATAGAGCAAAGAATTTGTTAGGAAGGGATACATTATTCAGCATGTCTCCGATTTTGTCTCTCGGGACTTTGTGTGCCAGAGCCTGATCTATGTATTGAATCCAGTATCTGCTAGCTAATCCAGTAATTGCTACAGCAGGTCGGACTGAGGCTCCTGCCACCAAATAGGATCTTCTTAGCAGAGCATCCTGTCGCCTTTCTATAGGATCCCTCAGTGTTGTGCCATCATCAATGGCTAAGGAAGTTCTCCTTACAACTCCCGCCATAGCCGCATCTACTTTCGGGGCGAACTCTAGGTTTTAGAATCCTCTTCAATAAATGGATACATCTTTAAAAAGGAGGGGGACAAGGAAAACCTATCTGTAAAACCTCAGGAAAACCTTCTGAGAATATACGAGAAATCTTCTCATGCACTGGAAATTTCAAACGTGAATCAACATCTTCCTGGAACTATTTATCTTGTTCCAGAGGTTTATCATCACATAATGTTTTCATCATTAAGTATATTAATTGATCTACAATCTCTGCATCCATAGACGATGAAAACAGATAATTATCGCCTTCCGCCTCTTCAGATCTAGGATGATCATCCACAATCTCTATTAGATACAGATGGTCGTGGCTCTGGTTGGACACAATCTTGAGCTCTTTGAGGAGGAGGAGGGTACAAGTTGTCTATAAAATCAGCACATCATTTCTTCTGGGGAAGGGCTGGATTAATACATATATTGCATTCCTTTGGTGGACTTTTGTGGTGACTAGACAAATTTTTGTTTTTCCCTTTGAAAAACCAAAAATTAAAAAATAAAAAGACATCTTGAATAATGAAATCCTCCTAAGCCAACTGGAAGGATGAAAACTCTCCAATGACCATAAAAATCAAAGCTCACCCCCTGGACCCAGATCTGGATCTTTTCTTGGAAAAAATCAGACCCTATAACAAAATAAATAGTGTCAGTTTCAATCCAACGAATTTAGCAGAACAGAAGGAAATATACCTACAGACTGAAAAAAAGAAGCCCAGAGGGAGCATCAGCGAGATTCCCCCTTCCACACAGAGAAATCGGCTGTACTAGCGCGCAGGGAGGATGCCAAGCCTTTTAAATCTTCCGGTGGATAGAAGTGTGATGTCATCATCATGCGACCCGCCTACACGCGCAATACTGCTGTGATAAGCCCCATCAAAACTAAAGGGGGGATGGGGGGTGTCGGAACCTCTCTCCCATGCCAGTTGGAGGAGGCGAGGCATCGGTGAGGGAGAGAAGGTCCCTGGCAAAAAAGTCCAGGGGGAGCGACCTACACACAGCAGGAATAAAAAAAATGACAAGGTATCCTAGGGGGAGGGGCTTTTTAACACTTCCTGGCCTCACAGAGCAGGGGAACTTAACCCATGGTTGCCCACAGTCGTGTGACAGCACAGGAAAAATATATTAAAGGTATAGTTCACTTTAACAACTTTGCACTGTCCAAATGAGTCATCTAATTAGTATTAAGCTTTTTTACAAAGTGTGTAAAATGCATAGCTACTCACATTTAGAAGAAGCTCATCCTTGGTCTTTAAAGGACCTTCATTGGCTCCTATTGGTTCATCTTCTTCTACTTTAGGAATTGAAAGTATGGAGGAAGAGGAGGATGAAGAGTCAGAATCACTATAAAAAAATAAATCTGGTTAATTTTAAAATATAAATTGTAAATTTTTTTGAATATTGGATTCCTCAAAGGAACAGTATTTGTACATGGAACCTTATCAGTCCTTGTATTCCGTTAACAACCCTCTAAGACATGATCCTGATTTCTTTAGCAGCTGCTGCCATTTTATTCATAAAACACAAAAACTGGTAGCCAAATAGACTATTGATCAGTAGGAGGCAGCCAGACTATTCTGTGGGCCATTTTACCATTTTTTTAGGTAGCCAGTTCCATAGACATCAATAAAAAAACTTCTACATTTTAGTTACCAACAGTAAATTATTAGGTTCATTGGCTTCCTGCCTCCTGGGATTTGTCCAACTATGACATAAGCCCAGCAGTCAATCTACGAATACCAGCAGCATAATGTAGGTGTAGGGTATAGTGCAAACCAAATATAGAAAAGTAGAAGTCGGCAATAAAAACTGATTAATACATAACCACAATTCAAGTTCTAAGTGTCCAGTATAGCCGCTTATCAGCCAATGGCATTATTATTATGGCTTCTAGCATTCCTAGAATGTTTTCAGAGGATTTCTAACTGCAGTAAATCAGTTTAAGATGAAAAGCACAGGCAAACACAAGCACCTCTTATTAAATAAGGGTTAATTAGTATATGCCAGTGATGGTGAATCATTTAGAGGCCGAGTGCCCAAGCTGCAACCTAAAACCCCACTTTTTTATTGCATAGTGCCAACATGACCATTTAACCTGAATACAGAGTTTTTACTTTAGAAAAAACAACTTAAATAGACACAGACCAATACAGTAGATAGAATTATAAATTACCTATTAACCTCTACATTACCACACAGGAGTTTGAGATCTAAAACAGTGACCATTAACCACTACAGTATTAGACAGGAGTTTGAGATCCAAAATAGCAGAGCTGAATGTTATAGTACGTGACCTCTCTCTGCTTCAGACAGCCGCTACACTTTCTCTCTGGCCTTCTGGTAACAAACTCCGGGGGACTCTGCTGTGCACGAGTGCCCACAAAGAGGGCTCCAAATGCCACCTCTGGTACCAGTGCCATAGGTTCGCCACCACTGGTATACATAAACCGGTATGGTTTACATTTGAAACCATACCATAAAACATCCAATTAAGAGTAGTTGTATATAAATAATTCATATTGTTTTACCTGTCAGAACCAGAGTCCTCTGAAGAGCTTTTGAACATTTCATTGCCATTTCTAGCTGCCTCGGCTATATTTACAGAACAGACCTGCGGACAGCCCATGGCCAGCGCTCCGGCCTTCTCATCACTATTACTAGTGAAATCAACGTCAAAATGAAGATTTCCCATTTTTACAGCAACTTCCACACCTTCCTCTTGGTCTAATGGCAGTGTCTGGGGCCGGGCAGTTTTATCCATGCCTTCCACACTTTCCTCTAGGGCTAATGGCAGTGTCTCTAACTTCCCCTGTTTGTTATTGTTGTGATTTGATGAGCTCTGAGGGTCCCCATCGTATTGGGAACACGTCCCATTGTCCACTATTTCAGACTTGCATATAGGAGATTGTATGTTGCAAAGTACACGTGTTTCAGTTCCATCTTGTTCGTCCATGATCCCATATACTAAAAGACGGATGTGTTTCACATGTATCACCGACGCATTCCCACGAGGACAGAGGCACTTCTTTCCCTTCCCTCATTTACGCGCGCACGGCCTACTTGTGCGCGCGCGTCTCTGCACGTCTTAAAGGCGCGCGTCTCCAAGTCCTTTTCCTGCCGTATACACAGCCACTAGATACAGTCGCTGCTACTCTCCACGGGCAAGTTCTGGCAGTCTGTGTGTTGTTCCAGCAGCCAGCCAGTCACCCAACATCCAGTGTGATATACTTTAAAGTGGCAATGCTATATTTTAAGGTGCCAGCTGCCAGTGCCAGTAATTCAAAGTTCCAGCAGCCAGTGTTCAATAATACGAAGTGCCAGCTTCCAGTGTGCTGTAATACAAAGTGCCAGCTTCCCTTGTGCAGTAATACCAAGTGTGAACTTCCAGTGTTCTGTAATACAAAGTGCCAGCAGCCAGTGTTCTCTAATACAAAGTGCCAGCTTCCAGTGTGCAGTAATACCAAGTGCCAAATTCCAATGTGCTGTAATACAAAGTGCCAGCTTCCAGTGTGCTGTAATTCAAAGTGCCAGCTTCCAGTGTTCTGTAATACAAAGTGCCAGCTTCCAGTGTTCTGTAATACAAAGTGCCAGCTTCCAGTGTTTAGTATTTAAGCTCAATGTGCCATTAAAAGACAAACAATATTTGGTGGCTTGAATTTTTTTTTTTTTATTATTAATAAAAAAAATAAACAGAAACTTACCAAATCCACATTTTTTTTTAGACAAGATCTTCGTATAGATGGCAATTAATTATTACAAAAAATAATACCAAGCCTGCTCATAATGGCATTCATTAACTAACCTTTTGAAAACCATCATATTAAAAAATATACAAGAATACAGTATATGTTGGTGCTAAGAATAACGCACATGTTTTACTTTTTGTTTTTTGCAAAGACATTATTGCCTGACTATTTATAATTAGGGCCGAATGGAGATGGCAGGGTTTTAACGGAGGTGGGGAGGTGGAGGGTAAAAGGCTAAGTTTGGCATAAAGTGGCTGTTCTATTCTGGCCAATCATATCTGGAGGCCAGGGGCTGGAGGGGATGGTAGTTGGTGTAATATTTTCATATTGAGAGATCCAAAATAAGAAGGAATGGGAGGAGGACCAGTCCATTAGATGGCAATTGCTGGGGAATATCTTGAGACTGATGCAGATGGTGTGGAACGCATTAAGGCTGGTTTATAATGGTTTGACTAGGAAACCCAGGCTGGAAAAAATGGCCCTGATATGCCTAAGGTGCAATCTTGCAAGTGTGAAGCTACTGGCCTCTTAGAAAAGAAGCGTGGACCATAATTATTTCCTAGAAGGAGGCCTTGAGTAAATTCTGCCGTGTTCGGTTTCGCTCCTGGAACATAACCATTTTACAGTGGGGGGAAATATATCAAAGTTTCAAAAGCTGAGTTAAAAAACATTTTTTAATTTTTTTCTCTGCAAAAGTTATGACTTAAATAAATTATTTTACAGATTTCATATTTATCTCTAGACATGAAACTATTCAGAAGTGTTTAGGTGACCTAACCAACAACCTGACTGAAAGGGACAGTTCCTGGAAATTATCACTATCTGTTAAATTGTTAGTTTGTGTAATGCCTTCTTAGGTATTCTAAGTATTCTTTTCATCTTGTTAAAATCTTGATTTCAATAACCTTTTGAGCGGTTGCCCTGCTGTGACATAGTGAGCTGACATTTCGATGTTCAACCGGTCCTTCTTCCCAGG
The DNA here is from genome assembly GCA_019447015.1 of Hymenochirus boettgeri. Classification (NCBI taxonomy): domain Eukaryota; kingdom Metazoa; phylum Chordata; class Amphibia; order Anura; family Pipidae; genus Hymenochirus; species Hymenochirus boettgeri. The sequence goes on along the minus strand of CM033469.1, from coordinate 78,180,031 downwards.
GAGCACCACATCTTGAGATGTTCCTAACAGTTATATTCTAACTGATGGCTGTTGGGATGGGTCAAAGATGCTCAGATCCTACTGTGCAACTGATACACAAAACCCAGGCTCTGGGTCAAGGGCAAACGACCATAATGGTCTCGTACTAGGGTGCAAACAGGAAGTCAGTAATTCGGTTTGCATTTAATTGTATACACACAAAATGCTGGAATTGGCGATGATAAGGCACCTGGGATGAAAAAATCTGCCTTTTTATTCCTGACAAGTATACTGTATTTGCACTGAACTTTCCCCTTTAACAGGAACAACTTAAAACTGATATATAAAGTTATCTCAAAAATCTAAAGGGAAGAAGAATAGACCCAATGCCCCCTCATTTTCTGTGAATGTGCAACATTAAGGAGAGATAGGCGGGACGTCAGACATCCAACCACAGTGGCGGGGGGGAACAAACAAAAATATGTTCACACCGATTTAGTTGAAAGCTACGGTCCAGTAAACCAACTTTTTGCTTTTAAACAGTGTACAGATCTTTAGCAACAAGCCTTTTTAAAATCTTTGCCCTATAAAAGCCTAGAGGAGACCATTACATAGGAAATAAGAAATGTAGTCTAAGCCTAGCTTTAGGGGGGAAAAAAGTTGTATCGTAAAGAAATCCTTCATGTCTATAGCCAGTAACTCCACTAAACAGAAATAACAAGTCCTAAAATTCTGGAATCAGTCAGAAATTCAGTATATATTTGGATATAAAGGGTAACCAGTGGCTCCCAGTAGAATGTAAAATCTATTGGAAATAGCTCATAAAAGATGGTGTCCTACAAAATTTATAACTTTAGATTGACCAACAAGATAACGTCTCTCTTCAGTGATTGTTTGTGATCTTGACATGCATGTGTTTAAGCTGTCTAAGTCACCACCACCCCAAAACCAATATTTTCTGAAGCGAGTTACAGGCTTGCAATCAATATACTGTGCTTTTCTCTACTGCCTTCAGACACCTTAGGGAAGAAAAAAAACTAACATTTTAGGATTGCATTAGGGCTAGGCCACACTAGCACATTTTTCATGATGCAGCAGAGTATTGGGTATACAAATGGGAATGCTCAAGCCAGGAGCTTGCTGCTGCTATTCATGTCACAGGCTCAATGTGTAAGCAAAATGCCCACCTTTATACTGCGGTAATTTGGATAGAACTACAGCTAGACACATGATCTGGAGGGAACTGTATAGAGACCACAGTTCCCATAATGCAATCAAAACATACCACTGTTTCCCTCTGGTCCAGACTGTGTTTGCTATTGGACCGATGTGTGACTTTTTCTCTCTTTGTTCTCTCTCCTTTTTCATCATCACTGAAGTCTAAAAGCTAAGTGAAACATTAAATTCAAATAACAACAACCATTAGGTATTTTTTTATTAAATTACCTTTAGTATAGCAAGCTTTAAAAAAACAAAAATCCTTGTGGTTCAAATGGGTATCTCCACCACATAAATACAAAAAAACCGCTGTTTGTTTGTATTTAGTTAAAAAAGAAGCGATACTCTATTACAGTCCTTTGATCTTCCTGATGAGCCCTCTGCCTCTGAAACTGCAAAGACAGGGGCCGGACGGGCAGTCGTGTCTATGATTGGCTTGAGAGCCAGCACGAATATGTAAGAGTTCTGCAGCTTTTTTTAATTTCACTAACAGAGTTAGGGAGGGCTAGAGTTCCCTACACTACAAGAAAAACGAGTTTTTATGCTAGGGAACAGCGCATGAAGGGATCCAGAGGGGAAGGGAGGGAGAGAGAGGAAGCGGAGGGACCGGATGACTCACGGACAGCTCCTACTCGTCTCAATTGTTTAAAATTTGAAACAGTCACTGCAGGGAGAAATATTGGAGCAGAGATATAAGGTAAGGATTTTTACTCTACACAGAGGGGACCAGTAGGGGTTAAAATTTAGTGTTTGGGGGTTGGACATGCCACTTAAAGTACCCAGTACACAAAGAATATCAGCTGTAATACTACTGAAAGGATTCCCTTGCCAGTCTACTCTACCTTTGCAGACAGTCAAGTGCACAAGTTCTCCCACTGGCAAGATAGCAGACAGAGCGCAAGACAGGATCAGTGAAAGTATAGTGCTATTCAGGATAGAGGGCAATAGACGGGTGAGAATTTACTGGATTATGTCCTCTCCTGGGTACTTCGATTTGTGAGAAGAGGAGGGGGACTCAGGAAAATGAGTATTATTTTAAGTGGGGGTGGGTGGTTTCAACGTGTGTATAAAGTCCTTTATAAAAAAAAGATTTCACGAGCAGATACAATTGGTGGTTATGTTCAAACAAGTAAAAAAGAGCATTGAAAGACGTGAAAAGATTAAAATCTTACATCTTTTGGTGGTTCTGATCATTTGTCCATGGAAGCATCGGATCCTTTGTCTCTGGAAATGTACACTTAAATTTGATTAATATAATGGGCATTAGATTGATTTTACATAATGGCATTACAACAGTTTAAAAATGACAAAAATATGGTAAACGGAACATACCTTAGTGATATTAGCCACACATGGACCGGTTTGCACCAATAATTCTCTTTCACAAAATAATATTTCCCCACATGCTCATTTCCTCAGGTCAATTTCGTTGACACACATATCAGCAGCTACAAAACACATTAACGGGAGATTCAATAAAAGTTCTTATCATTAAAAATGGTGCTAATTTTGCCCCAACCATCAGATATTATTTACATTTGAAGGCTAACACTGATTGGTTGGGGCAAAATGCACCATTTTTAACAATAAGAACTTTTATTGAATAACCCTGAAAGTCCTGTTTGGTGCTCACAATGGGTTGAGCTAGTTTCTACTAGACAAGGCTCCCCTACTTTTGCCACAAAACAGTATGTACCATATTGGGGTATTTACTTTAAAATAAAAGAATTAAAGCTTGCAAATGTATCTCTGCTATTTAAAAAGTGGTAAGAGTATGTATTACAAAGGCCAAACATTATTTTTAGCAAAATTAACCCTTCTACATAGAAACAAACAGATAACTAGTCACACTTAAAGGAATAGTACACTTCAAAAGTGAACTATTCCTTAATGCATTGATGAAGACCGTGAGGTTAAGGAGCATAACCTTACCAATCAATTTTTTCAAACAATGCCTGTGGAGCCAGGAAAGAAAACACAGAAGAACTTACCATATGCGCAATCATCCGTGTCACACTGACCGGTCCCGACGACTTCCTGGTTCTGATTAACTATAAAGTGCATGTGCGAAAATGCGCGACTATGATCAGAATCAGAAAGTGGTCGGGACCTGTCAGTGTGACAGCGGAGGATCATGTGAAAGGTAAGTTTGTTGTATCTTGGTTTGGCTCCACAGGCATTGATTGAAGAAAGGATGGTAAGGAAAGCCCCAGTCTTTTGCAGCAAACTAGCCTTTAATACTTGAGGACAGAGGACAGTACATAGATATGGCAAATGTTCATCTTAGTTAAAACACAAAGTATAAAAATCCATATGCTGTAATCCTGTACTGCACAGGAACTTACATTTTCAATTATCTGAATTATGTACTGCGTGAAGTCAACCACCGTAGGTGCAAAAACATAGTGTCTTTTATTGAGATACTCCTGGCTTCAATTTGGTCTTAGTGTTTTAAAGCGAATCACATAGAAAGGATGTGGAACTGGTCCAAATATTTCAAATATCTGAAAAAATAAATATACAGTCTGAACAATATTTTAATAAAAGTTATTTGTTTGCACCTTAAGTCTTTTTTTGTCTAACATTAAATAATGTAAACCCCACGAATGGCACGGTGTATAGAAGTGGAATTATTAAGAACAACGTATTACGGTAGTACCTACCCATCATGCATTTAGTGTATAATTAGATGGTCAACTGTCGTTTGTCTGAATCAGATAAACAGTGATCGAACGCACTTGAAAACACATCTGATTGCGTAGTCCGATTACGGTCGTGTACGTTCTGACCATTGACTACTTGCGTCAGTGATCGGCAGGAACTAATTCCATGGTGTGACCCAGCTTAAGAAAGCTTTCAGAAACAGTTTTTGTGCATAAACCTTCAAAATATATATAAAAAAAAAAACCACCTTTCACACAAAAATACAAACCAAATATCTAGAAAAGTATAAAAAGGGGGCGTGGCCGGAACGAGCATGGTGCAAATCGATAAAGCAAGAGCTCCATCCTCACGTCTATCTTATTAAAATCCTGGGAATTAACCCTACCCAGAAAGCTACAAATATACCCCACAAACCTGGTATGCCGAATGACCAAACCACGGGACAAGAAGCTACTGCAAGCGGCAGCCAAGCTGAAAAATTTGCACATAAACGCTGATACCGGGCCCAGCAATCCAACGCAGCGATTCCCACAATCACGTGAAAATGGTTAGACCAAACCTATGGAAAAAACTGCCTGCGGGGATCCCACAAACCTGTCTCCAGAAACTAATGGCTGTCCAAACACACTTTTGACAGCCATTAAAGATAGCAAATCTACGCTAACAGTCATCATGGAGGAAGACAAGTAGACATCAGACTTTGAGGCAGGATTACAAACACTAAGGCAAAGGGTTCGGAGGTGGAAAACTGGGTTTCAACTCTGGAAGACATCCACTGCCACAGAGATTACACAACCTCTGACAACAACTTGCCACACACCAACAAAAACTGACAACATGGAAAAACAGAATAGAGGAGGAACAATCTCCGTTTGTGGGAATCTTAGAACGTGCAGAAGGAAGCACACCTGAAGACTTTATTGAAGATGGTTACAACAAAACCTTTCCTGATACAGGTTATCCCTGACCTTCTCCGTGGAAAGGGCACGTCGCGCCCTTTCATAGCACGCGTGTTAAGTGCCAGAGACAGGACAAGATACTTAGAGCCAACATGAGCCAGGCCAACTTAAAGGCATCTATACCGAAAAAGAGTTACTTTAAATTGACCATAACTGGAAACTATAATTCTTCCCAGCCACCACTGTTATCATTTTTTATGTACTGCCCCCCTTTTCTTTAGATATCCAATCTAAAACTTCTATATTTCAGCTGTCAATCAAGTTCTTTGCTCTCAAAAACTATCTTCTGTGAGTATTTTACTGTAGCTGGAATGGTGACAGTTTTGACAGTTGGAATGCGTAGTGTGTGCAGGCTTGACAGTTGGTTTGTGGGACAAAAGTCAGGTCGGATGGAAAGTGGGAGTGGTTAAAAGAGGGAGGGGGGGAATATTGCTCCTAAACAAAATGTGTGCTGGATTGAAGGCATGCAGCAACACACCACAAATCAAGTAAGTGTTACTTACATGTATTCATTATGGATTTAGATGAGGCAAAGTAATTTTTCAGTTATAGTGTCCCTTTAACATAGAAGGCACTCCAATTATGATCTTCCTGGTTCTCGGCAGATCTTCAAAAAAAAAAAATATCACAATTCTGGAGACCAAGATACACTTTGCCAATTAAATATAAATATTTAATGCTATCATGGCTCAACTAAGAATAGAATATGAAAATCGTACTACATCTTGAAACGCCAGAAGCATGCAACGAATGGCTGGACATGCATTGTCGCAATGTTGGGCACAAGGGTCACCTGCACCTTACTATATCCTCTACAACTTCTGATCTCTGGATGCCCAAATAATCACATATGGTTGGGAAGATGGACCTCCCAAATAAATACTCGCTGGGAGTGGAGTATTACCTTAAACGCCTGAGGCCCATTTATTTACAAACAAATTATAGGTACTGTGGGGGTGGGATGAGAGAGGGGGGGGGGGAGGACAGACCATTCACTTGGAACTTGCCAGACCCCTGACCTACTTATATATATTATTCTATACATAACAATTTTCTGTTCAACACCCCAATTATTGAACCTAGGAGGCACAAGTTGAGGAAACCTCACCTACCCATATCACATCTCAAGGAACCTATTATTATAGCAATTTGAACACTGTCGAGACGGAAAGACCACATGTAGATGGAAGGGAAAATGATTTCCTGGGATTCTGGTGGTTTGGTGTAGGGTGGGGGTAGGGTTTATCCGGATCATGCAGAAGGTATCTCTAAAACCAGCAATGCACAAACACATACCAGAACACAGAACCAAAAATTGGCTACGATTACAATGTCAAAACATAATCCACGAACTAAGATCTGCTGATAAACCTACACAAGTTGGGTTTATGCTCCATTTGAACCACCTTACCCCATGGTCGCCTGGACCCTCCCAGGAGGGCAGTGGCGAACGGGGAAGAAGAAAGATATTGAGTATAAAAGCCTTCGATAGATTTATGCCAGTGAAAAGTACTTCCACTAATATCAGAAGAACACAAATCCATACTCAGAAAACACATGACACCATGGGAGACAGAGCTCTGTGTCTTTGGATGCTTGTAGAGCCTTTGATTCAGTGGAGTGGAACTTTCTATGGGCTTGCATGAAAAACCAATGGCCCCAATTACATTAAATGGATACAACTCCTTTACGAAACCCACGTGCCACCGTGACAGTGAACGGCACACAATCTAACCCATTTCCATTACACAGGGACCCAGGCAAGGTTGCCCTCTATCCCCCTACCTATTCTCTCTGGCTATAAAGACCCTTGCTATAAGCTCAGACACAGACTCCCTTATTAAAAAAGAGTGACAAAAAAAGCAACAAGTAGACCTGATTGGACTTTATGCCGATGATATGATTTTTTTATCTATCAGACACGGGTCAATCCCTAAACAGAGCAGCAAAAATTATTGATCAATTCGGACTAATCAATCGGCAAAAGATAGCCTTTGTCCCCTGAATTAAGAAGAAATAACCACTAACTACCTTCCCGTGGCAAATCCCTATAGTAAATAAATATAAATACTTTGAATATGGATATCAGGTCTCCATAAAAAATGTACTAACTAAATACACAACCTCTCTACTTACAACAATACGATCCAAAGCACAAACCTGAACCACCCTCCCAATTAACTTGACAGAAAGAGTTAACCTAATTAAAATAATCCTATTACTAAAATCCTATACTATAAAACATTCCCCACATCTAGCTCAATAAAAACTATTCTCCAGTCTCTGCGAAAAAGAACAAGACTTAAGATCATCTAAACTACAACAACAAACAAAGGAGAATCTGGCCTAGCACTTTCAAACTTCAGACTATACTATCTGGCGGGCAACTTAGATATATGGCAAACCTGGCTGCAAATTAACACTCACCAACACCAGCGGATCATATGTCCTATAGTTCTGGCTCAACACTCTCCACAGTAATGGCACCTGGACTACAGATGACAATGGAGCCACCCCTTACCACATCCACGTCCTATAAAATATGAAGGAGGCAGCCCCATGTTCATTTACACTAGCACACCACCTGAAACTGCCCTTGGCATAATAAATCCTATCAAACATCTGTCGAAGTTCCCTATGTACAAAGACTGGAAGACAAAGGAATACAACGCTTTGAATAAATAATATCCAATAACAATCTGAAAAGCATTTATGAAATTCGAAAAGAATATGAACTACCGCACTTTATTTCTTCCGTTCCTACAGCTACGACACTTGCATACATACTAACTTCCCTAATAGAATGCCTTATCACCACCACAAACAAATAACAAAAAGAAACCGAACTAAACTGTGGCGTCCAAACATCCCTATATTTACAAATAAGACTGGTCAGACATGGCTCAGCACATATAAACTTCTCACCCGCACCAATAGATTGATCCAAATTTATTACACCAAGCTTACTTAACACCACAAAAAACTACATTGCATGTCCTTTAAAAACACCCTAAGATATGCCAAAATATTACAAAGATAATGTAAACATTTGGCACCTCATCTGGGACTGCCCCCTGGCATAAAATAAGATTTGTCAGCTCTACCCACCATGGGCAATTCACCAGACCCTAAACTATGTATCTTAAATACTAGAGATAGAGGATCCTTATAAAGTTATCTTTTGTAAGGGAAAACACTATGTTTCGCAAGAAAAAACGATTGTACTTAAATGGAGGCACCAAACCCTCCTCAAATCAATACCTGGATAAATATGATAAACAAATGCCTCCATTCACAATATTATCTATCAACATAGGCATTGCCCCAGAAAATTTCATAAAAATCTGGGATATCGGTTGGGGACTCTCCAGATACAACCCTACAACCCAAATACACTAATGGAATCCTAACAGTGCCAAAATTGGAGGATAGTAGTAAGTGCAGAACATACACTTCCCCCCTTCCCCATTGTATGAGCTACTAGGAAATATGTTTAATTAATACTAAAAATAGTATATTAGAGATGTGCTGAAACAATAAAACCAATCATAACTCGATAACCTCTCACAACACTAGTATTTGTTACTCTCAAAACTAATGTAAATGAACAAACCGAACTTTATATAAGATTGAAATGTTTATTATTTGATTATCAATAAACACAAGTTTAAAAAAAAAAGAAAAGTATATATAAAAAATAATAATCTGTTGTCTTTTTTAAAGTAGAATTTGTGCTAAAAACCATTAGTTTAAATACAATCAGGGAGATTCAATAAAAGTTCTTATCGTTTAAAATGGTACTATTTTGCCCCAACCAATCAGAACTTATGTCCATTTGAAAGTAAACATCTGATTGGTTGGGGCAAAATTAGCACCATTTTAAACGAAAGAACTTTATTGAATAACCCCCCAATATTCCCTATTTACCAGAGAGAGTTTCCTACTGTAAAATTTGTCTAAACAATGAGGGCAAAAAGCTTAAACATACTTCTGCCACTTAATGCAACAAAAATGGGAAATTCATGAGATATACTCATACCTTCCAACAGCATTCCGATCATCTTTAAAGATTACGCTGTCTTCATTTAGTGGGGGAACATCTTTCAATGACTCAATAAAACTGCAAAAAGAATCAACAGCAGTTTTACAATACCGTGCTAAGGATGGTTAAATACTACCACTTTTTCAAGAGAATTCTTGTCATATTATATACAGAGGCTCATATAGTCTATTTAGCCACAATGGAATGAAGGCTCTTTACAAAAGGGAAAAAGAGAGCTGATAACCAAAAGAGCAGAAATCCAATTTTAAAAAAAGCTTAAATGTATGAGTCAGCCAGAGGTTAAAATAAAAGCCAAAAAATATTTTTAGATCTGAATTGTTAAGCATCCCCCAATTTGGATATTCTTAGCAGATAATATATCTGATAATATATCAGATAAATTAAATATGTAAATTCTACACAATTAAATTCTTACATACCAAGTTGTTCAATGATGCTGGAGACTATTCCAAATGGCTTTAGTTAACTTCTTCTGGTAAAGTAATAGACACTTCCTAACTGTCGCAGGTCCTAAAAATTTCAGAGAAAGTAAAAATCATTTAATTAGCTAGAAATGTCACTACCCAAAACTGCTGTACCTAAGTTATCACATCCTTTCATAAATATGGTATGACAGGTTGTGATTTTTAGACACAGGTAAGGGACAAGAGATGTTCCATGCAACTTGAAACTATTTATAAAGCATGTGAAATTCATCTAACTAGATTGTAAGCTCTACGGGGCAGGGACCTCCTTACCTCGGGCAAACTCTAGAACTTCTATTTATATAATTTATATTTTATGTACTGACTATGTATTTGTAGGACTTTGTATTTCGCTACGTACAGCGCTGTGTCCCCAAGTGGTGCTTTATAAACTATACATACATACAAACATACATCTCTTTAAGCTGTTGAGGTTAATTATAACCATGGGCTGCAGTAAATTTTCATTGTTTATAACTGATATAAAATACCTTCCATTGTAATCTAGGTTTAATAAAGCTCATATCCACTATTTCCAAAAGTCAATGCAAGAGAAAAGCACAAAACTCTTCCTAAATTCCAAATATAAAAGCTACACTAGAATGTGTATTGCTCATATACGAGCCAGAGAAGGCAGTATACCCAGGAATCAGATGGATACAATAAACTTACAAATAGGCAACGCAAATTGTAAATATAAGTAGATTTGATTCTTTACTTCTTCTATAAGAAGAACAGGTGTGCCTTAAAGGAATAGGTCACATCGAAAAGTAAACTACCGTATTTCCTTTAATGTATTGATTAAAGCCAGGAGGTTAAGGAGCTATGCCTACCTCTGTTCTTCAATTGAGCAGGAGCCAGGGACGAAGGTAAGTATATTTACCTTTTGCACGATCTTCGCTGCAAAAATTACAGGTCCCGACCCATTCCTGGCTCTAATCCACTATAACGCGAGTGGTGGAAAGGTAATTACCTTTGTACCGGCTCCTGCTCAATTATGAAGAACAAGAGACAAGGCATAGCTCCTTAAACTGCCGGGCTTCAATAAATGAAAATTGTCCCCATACCTAGCTTAATTTTCTTTTCCTGTGCTGAAAGCACAGCAGTGGGCAACCATGGTTAAGTTTCCCCTGCTGTGTGAGGCCATGAAGGTTACGAGCCCCTCCAACCTAGGATACCTTGTCTTTGAATGACTTGTTATAATAGGGAGGGAAGCTTGCCCACTGCCGTGCTTCAGCACAGGAAAAGAAATTACAGTAAGTATAATGACAATTTTCATTTTTCCTGTGCCTTCACACAGCAGGGGCAACCATGGGATATGCCGAGCAATAAGACAAGGGAGGGACTGATTGATGCAAAGTAAACAAACCATTTATTCACAAGATATCTCAAAAGCTTTAGAAACAATGAATTGGATGAAACATCTAATATATATAATATATAATATATATATATATATATAATACCAGAAGAGACATTTGAATTTCACTGGTCTATTGATGCCCGTGCCCAAGATACTCCACTGTTGACAAGGTTTGAAGATGAGATTGCTTCCAGTATATAATCCACCCATGACTTTCGAGGGATCTAATAGCTATATACTGTCTGAGCTAAGAGCAAATCTCTGATTGAGCTTTATCATGATATTGTGTAGATAGGCAAAGCATTGCAGGCCCTTGAACCCTCATGGATGTGGTTAAGACTATCAGGATTTTGGAAAACACCCTTGGAGATGTTGAGAGGCCAAGAAGCAGAGCTCTGTACTGGAAGTGTTGCTGGGAAATGCAGAAATCTTCTGTGGGCTGGATGTATAGGTATGAGAAGTATGTGTCCGCCAAATCTATCTTGCACATCCATCTTCGGGAATATCTGCTGAGGATTACTTCAAGGTCTCCACCTGAATGTTTTTGTGACCATAAATAAGTTCAGCTCTCTTAGGTCCAAAACTGCCTGGAATTCCAGAGGCATTCTTTACAGAAATAGGGGAGAATGTATGCCTTCATGGAACTCGATGGTTTTACCTTCTCTATTAACTTCTCTTCAACAGGTCTGCAATGATTTATTAGTGCGAGAAACTGCTTCTTTGGACCATGGCAGTTTTGCCTTAAAAAGCGATGTTTAAAGGGAATGGCCATGAATTCTATCTTGTATCTTCTATATGTTCAGGACCCATTATACTGACGTTCGTTGCCCACACATCCTTGAATGCTGAAAGCCTTTCCCCTACCACAAGATGGTGGACTGGGATAACCCTTCAAACGGTCTTTCTCTGGAACAAAAGGAAGGTGTCTCTTGCAGTTCTCCAGTCTATATTGTTTCGCTTCCTGAAAAGTAGCCTATCACAAGATGGAAGAAAGATGATTTTCTATTAAATTGTCTTCGAGAATGGGAGAAGAATCTTCTATTGTCTACATTTTGTGCTATAATATCTTTCAGATATGGTCCAAAAAGATACTCTCCTACGAAAGGAAGATTGGCCAAATTTTGTTTTGATATAGAGCAAAGAATTTGTTAGGAAGGGATACATTATTCAGATGTCTCCGATTTTGTCTCTCGGGACTTTGTGGTGCCAGAGCCTGATCTATGTATTGAATCCAGTATCTGCTAGCTAATCCAGTAATTGCTACAGCAGGTCGGACTGAGGCTCCTGACCAAATAGGATCTTCTAGCAGAGCATCCTGTCGCCTTTCTATAGGATCCCTCAGTGTTGTGCCATCATCAATGGCTAAGGAAGTTCTCCTTACAACTCCCGCCATAGCCGCATCTACTTTCGGGCGAACTCTAGGTTTTAGAATCCTCTTCAATAAATGGATACATCTTTAAAAAGGAGGGGGACAAGGAAAACCTATCTGTAAAACCTCAGAAACCTTCTGAGAATATACGAGAAATCTTCTCATGCACTGGAAATTTCAAACGTGATCAACCATCTTCCTGGAACTATTTATCTTGTTCCAGAGGTTATCATCACATATGTTTTTATCATTAAGTATATTAATTGATCTACAATCTCTGCATCCATAGACGATGAAACAGATAATTATCGCCTTCCGCCTCTTCAGATCTAGGATGATCATCACAATCTCTATTAGATACAGATGGTCGTGGCTCTGGTTGGACCCACAATTGAGCTCTTTGAGGAGGAGGAGGGTACAAGTTGTCTATAAAATCAGCACATCATTTCTCTGGGGAAGGGCTGGATTAATACTATATTGCATTCCTTGGTGGACTTTTTGTGGTGACTAGACAAATTTTTGTTTTTCCCTTTGAAAAACCAAAAATAAAAAATAAAAAGACATCTTGAATAATGAAATCCTCCTAAGCCAACTGGAAGGATGAAAACTCTCCAATGACCATAAAATCAAAGCTCACCCCACTGGACCCAGATCTGGATCTTTTCTTGGAAAAAATCAGACCCTATAACAAATAAAATAGTGTCAGTTTCAATCCAACGAATTTAGCAGAACAGAAGGAAATATACCTACAGACTGAAAAAAAGAAGCCCAAGGGAGCATCAGCGAGATTCCCCCTTCCACACAGAGAAATCGGCTGTACTAGCGCGCAGGGAGGATGCCAAGCCTTTTAAATCTTCCGGTGGATAGAAGTGTGATGTCATCATCATGCGACCCGCCTACACGCGCAATACTGCTGTGATAAGCCCCATCAAAACTAAGGGGGGATGGGGTGTCGGAACCTCTCTCCCATGCCAGTTGGAGGGAGCGAGGCATCGGTGAGGGAGAGAAGGTCCCTGGCAAAAAAGTCCAGGGGGAGCGACTACACACAGCAGAATAAAAAAAAATGACAAGGTATCCTAGGGGGAGGGGCTTTTTAACACTTCCTGGCCTCACAGAGCAGGGGAACTTAACCCATGGTTGCCCACAGTCGTGTGACAGCACAGGAAAAATTATTAAAGGTATAGTTCACTTTAACAACTTTGCACTGTCCAAATGAGTCATCTAATTAGTATTAAGCTTTTTACAAAGTGTGTAAAATGCATAGCACTCACATTTAGAAGAAGCTCATCCTTGGTCTGTTTTAAAGGACCTTCATTGGCTCCTATTGGTTCATCTTCTTCTACTTTAGGAATTGAAAGTATGGAGGAAGAGAGGATGAAGAGTCAGAATCACTATAAAAAATAAATCTGGTTAATTTTAAAATATAATTGTAAATTTTTTTGAATATTGATTCCTCAAAGGACAGTATTGTACATGGAACCTTATCAGTCCTTGTATTCCGTTAACAACCTCTAAGACATGATCCTGATTTCTTTAGCAGCTGCTGCCATTTTATTCATAAAACACAAAAACTGGTAGCCAAATAGACTATTGATCAGTAGGAGGCAGCCAGACTATTCTGTGGGCCATTTTACCATTTTTTTAGGTAGCCAGTTCCATAGACATCAATAAAAAAACTTCTACATTTTAGTTACCAACAGTAAATTATTAGGTTCATGGCTTCCTGCCTCCTGGGATTTTTCCCACTATACATAAGCCCAGCAGTCAATCTACGAATACCAGCAGCATAATGTAGGTGTAGGTATAGTGCAAACCAAATATAGAAAAGTAGAAGTCGGCAATAAAAACTGTTAATACATAACCACAATTCAAGTTCTAAGTGTCCAGTATAGCCGCTTATCAGCCAATGGCATTATTATTATGGCTTCTAGCATTCACGAATGTTTTCAGAGGATTTCTAACTGCAGTAAATCAGTTTAAGATGAAAAGCACAGGCAAACACAAGCACCTCTTATTAAATAAGGTTAATTAGTATATGCCAGTGATGGTGAATCATTTTGAGGCCGAGTGCCCAAGCTGCAACCTAAAACCCCACTTTTTTTATTGCATAGTGCCAACATGACCATTTAACCTGAATACAGAGTTTTTACTTTAGAAAAAACAACTAAATAGACACAGACCAATACAGTAGATAGAATTATAAATTACCTATTTAAGTCTACTTACACACAGGAGTTGAGATCTAAACAGTGACCTTAACCACTACAGTATTAGACAGGAGTTTGAGATCCAAAATAGCAGAGCTGAATGTTATAGTACGTGACCTCTCTCTGCTTCAGACAGCCGCTACACTTTCTCTCTGGCCTTCTGTAACAAACTCGGGGGACTCTGCTGTGCACGAGTGCCACAAAGAGGGCTCCAAATGCCACCTCTGGTACCAGTGCCATAGGTTCGCCCACACTGGTATACATAAACCGGTATGGTTTACATTTGAAACCATACCATAAAAAATCCAATTAAGAGTAGTTGTATATAAATAATTTCATATTGTTTTACCTGTCAGAACCAGAGTCCTCTGAAGAGCTTTTGAACATTTCATTGCCTTTCTAGCTGCCTCGGCTATATTTACAGAACAGACCGCGGACAGCCATGGCCAGCGCTCCGGCCTTCTCATCACTATTACTAGTGAAATCAACGTCAAATGAAGATTTCCCATTTTTACAGCAACTTCCACACCTTCCTCTTGGTCTAATGGCAGTGTCTGGGGCCGGGCAGTTTTATCCATGCCTTCCAACTTTCCTCTAGGGCTAATGGCAGTGTCTAACTTCCCCTGTTTGTTATTGTTGTGATTATGAGCTCTGAGGGGTCCCATCGTATTGGGAACACGTCCCATTGTCCACTATTTCAGATTGCATATAGGAGATTGTATGTTGCAAAGTAACCGTGTTTCAGTTCCATCTTGTTCGTCCATGATCCCATATACTAAAAGACGGATGGTTTCACATGTATCACCGACGCATTCCCACGAGGACAGAGGCACTTCTTTCCCTTCCTCATTTACGCGCGCACGGCCTACTTGTGCGCGCGCGTCTCTGCACGTTAAGGCGCGCGTCTCCAGTCCTTTTCCTGCCGTATACACAGCCACTAGATACAGTCGCTGCTACTCTCCACGGGCAAGTTCTGGCAGTCTTGTGTTGTGTCCAGCAGCCAGCCAGTCACCCAACATCCAGTGTGATATACTTTAAAGTGGCAATGCTATATTTTAAGGTGCCAGTCTGCCAGTGCCAGTAATTCAAAGTTCCAGCAGCCAGTGTTCATAATACGAAGTGCCAGCTTCCAGTGGTGCTGTAATACAAAGTGCCAGCTTCCTTTTGCGTAATACCAAGTGTGAACTTCCAGTGTTCTGTAATAAAGTGCCAGCCAGTGTTCTCTAATACAAAGTGCCAGCTTCCAGTGTGCAGTAATACCAAGTTGCCAAATTCCAATGTGCTGTAATACAAAGTGCCAGCTTTCCAGTGTGCTGAATTCAAGTGCCAGATTCCGTGGGCTGTATACAAAGTGCCATCTTTCCAGTTCTGTAATACAAAGTGCCAGCTTCCAGTGTTCTGTAATTACAAAGTGCCAGTTCCAGTGCTGTATCAAGTGCAGTTCAGCTCGTAATACAAAGTGCCAGCTTCCAGTGTTCTGTAACAAAGTGCCAGCTTCCAGTGTTCTGTTAATCAAAGTGCCGGCTTCCATTGTTCTGTAATACAAAGTGCGGCTTCCAGTGTTCTGTAATACCAAATGCGCTTCCGTGTTCTGTATAAAGCCGGCCCAGTGTTCTGTATACAAACAGTGCGGCTTCCAGTGTTCTGTAATACAAAGTGTTTCCGGCTTCCAGTGTACTGTAGTCCCAAAGTGCAGCTTCCAGTTACTAGTCAAAGTGCCAGCTCCAGTGTACTGTAGTCAGTGCAGTTCCAGTGTACAGTATTACAAAGTGCCAGCTTCCAGTGTTCTGTAATACAAAGTGCCAGCTTCCAGTGTTCTGTAATACAAAATGCCGGCTTCCAGTGTTCTGTAATACAAAGTGCCGGCTTCCAGTGTTCTGTAATACAAAGTGCCGGCTTCCAGTGTACTGTAGTCCAAAGTGCCAGCTTCCAGTGTACTGTAGTTCAGTGCCAGCTTCCAGTGTACAGTATTACAAAGTGCCAGCTTCCAGTGTTCTGTAATACAAAGTGCGAGCTTCCAGTGTTCGTACTACAAAGTCCACCCAGTGTTCCGTCAGTTCAGTTCGTGACAAAGTGCCAGCTTCCAGTGTTCTGTAATACAAAGTGTCAACTTCCTGTGTTCTGTAATTCAAAGTGTCAACTTCCTGTGTTCTGTAATTCAAAGTGCCAGCTTCAAGTGTTCTGTAATACAAAGTGCCAGCTTCCCTTGTGCAGTAATACCAAGTGTGAACTTCCAGTGTTCTGTAATACAAACTGCCAGCTTCCAGTGTGCTGTAATTCAAAGTGCCAGCTTCCAGTGTGCTGTAATACAAAGTGCCATCTTCCAGGTGTTCTGTAATACAAAGTGCCAGCTTCCAGGTGCTGTAATTCAAGTGCCAGCTTCCAGTGTTTTGTAATACAAGTGCCAGCTTCGTGTTCTGTAATTCAAAGTGCCGGCTTCCATTGTCTGTAATACAAAGTGCGGCTTCCAGTGTTCTGTAATACAAAGTGCCGGCTTCCAGTGTGCTGTAATACAAAGTGCCAGCTTCAAGTGTTCTGTATTCAAAAATGCCAACTTCCAGTGTTCTGTAATACAAAGTGCCAGCTTCCAGTGTTCTGTAATTCAATGTGCCAGCTTCCAGTATACTGTAAGTTAAAGTGCAGCATCCAGTTGGCTTTTATTCAAAGTGGCAACTTCCAGTGTTCTGTAATTTTGAAGTGCCAGCTTCCAGTGTGCTGTAATTTAAAGTGCCAAATTCCAGTGTTCTGTCATTTAAAGTGCCAAATTCCAGTGTTCTTGTCATTCAAAGGCAAGTTCCAGTGTTCTGTCATTCAAAGTGCCAGCTTCCAGTGTTCTGTAATTAAAAGTGCCAGCTTCCAGTGTTCTGCAATTTAAAGTGCCAGCATCCAATGTGCTTTTATTCAAAGTGGCAACTTCCAGTGTTCTGTAATGCAAAGTGCCAGCTTCCAGTGTTCTGTAATTCAAAGTGCCAGCTTCCAGTGTACTGTAAGTTAAAGTGCTAGCATCCAGTGTGCTTTTATTCAAAGTGCCAACTTCCAGTGTTCTGTAATTCAAAGTGACAGCTTCCAGTGTTCTGTAATTCAAAGTGCCAGCTTCCAGTGTGCTGTACCGTAATTTAATGTGCCAACTTCCAGTGTTCTGTCATTCAAAGTGCCAACTTCCAGTGTTCTGTCATTCAAAGTGCCAGCTTCCAGTGTTCTGTCATTCAAAGTGCCAGCATCCAGTGTGCTTTTATTTAAAGTGGCAACTTCCAGTGTTCTGTAATTCAAAGTGACAGCTTCCAGTGTTCTGTAATTCAAGTTCCAGCTTCCAGGGTGCTGTAATTTAAAGTGCCACATCCAGTGTTCTGTCATTCAAAGTGCAGCTTCCAGTGTTCTGTCATTCAAAGTGCCACTTCCAGTGTTCTTAATTCAAAGTGCCAGCTTCCAGTGTTCTGTAATTTAAAGTGCCAGCATCCATGTGCTTTTATTCAAAGTGGCAACTTCCAGTGTTCTGTAATGCAAAGTGCCAGCTTCCAGTGTTCTGTAATTCAAAGTGCCAGCTTCCAGTGTACTGTGTTAAAGGCTAGCATCCAGTGTGTTTTATTCAAAGTGCCACTTCCAGTGTTCTGTAATTCAAAGTGACAGCTTCCGTGTTCGTAATTCAAAGTGCCAGCTTCCAGTGTGCTGTACCGTAATTAATGTGCCAACTTCCAGTGTTCTGTCATTCAAAGTGCCAACCCAGTGTTCTGTCATTAAAAGTGCCAGTTCCAGTGTTCTGTAATTCAAAGTGCCAGCATCAGTGTGCTTTTTATTAAAGTGGCAACTTCCAGTGTTCTGTAATCAAAGTACAGCTTCCAGTGTTCTGTAATTCAAGTGACAGCTCAGTGTTCTGTAATTCAAGTTCCAGCTTCCAGTGTGCTGTAATTTAAAGTGCCAACTTCCAGTGTTCTGTCATTTCAAAGTGCCAGCTTCCAGTGTTCTGTCATTCAAAGTGCCAGCTTCCAGTGTTCGTAATTCAAAGTGCCAGCATCCAGTGTGCTTTTATTCAAAGTGCCAGCTTCCAGTGCACTGTAATTCCAAGTACCAGCATCCAGTGTTCTTCAATTCAAAGTGCCAACTTCCCGGTGCTGTAATTCAAAGAGCGAGCTTCTTAGCGTGCTGTAATTAAAATGCTAGCATCCAGTGTGCTTTTAATCAAAAACACTTGTGTTACAATTAATATATTCTGAGATATAAAATTTTATTAGAACTGATGATGTAAAAGTAGTTCCTAATTCGACATGTAGCGCATGTAATACATCTACTTCCACCACATCCAAACATGCCTTTAAAGGGACATGTCCACCCCCAAAACTATAATCCCCCAACTACTGGCCCACCAGTGTAGTGTAGTTTAATCCTTACCTCATCCAGCCTCCATCTGGTTTCCTGTAGTCCCCCCCCAAAGTCCAAAAACTGCCCAGAGATCACTGCCATGCGTACTGCAGCCCTTCTCTCCCCCTCCCCCTCCCTCCCTCTCCCTCCTGTTCTGCTATCCCTCCCTAGCTTAATCCCCTAATATCTCCTTCCCCCATGTCCCCCAGCCCCAACCGCAATAATTTTTAATTTTATAAAGCCTCCCAAACTTTTACTTACCTCTCCGCTTTCTACGCGGAAGTCGCGGAAGTGAGCAGCCGGCAGCCGCGTCCGTGATTGGCTGCCGCTCAGCCAATCACAGACGCGGCTGCCGGTCCCGCCCCTCTGCTTGCATTTCCTCGCAAGCAGAGGGCCGGGAGCGCATCGGAGGAAAGAGGGGAGGTAAGTAGAGTTTGGGGGGCTTTATAAAAAAATAAATAATGCGGTTGGGGCTGGGAGCCTATGGGGAATGATATATTAAAAATTACATTTTACTGTGGACATAGCCTTTAAATCTAAGCCATGCACATTTCTCCCCATTATACTCCCTTTCTAGTAAAAAGACTAGGAGATAAAACCCTTCATGGAGTGGGAGCCTGTTTGGACAAACATTTGTATCCCTCATTGTACAGAACCCAAGATATGCCTTCATCCGCATGTAAAATAGGAACACAATAGGCTTTTTAACCAATTTGACGATCTCTAATTATTGCCCATTAAACCTACCATACTCCTTTTATCCCCATACTGTATTTTATCCACACGTCTATTCTTCAGAAGTTTACTCCTCTGGAGTCTCAGGGCACGCGTGCATGATACAGCCCAGATACAGCCCCCAGGGGAAATGCACGGTGACGTAACCGGATGCACGAGTCGCACGCAGGCACACGGAATCTAGATTCTCAAACCATCTTGTTTAAAATGGCAAGCCACATCTCGTGGGGGCGATCCTTGGAGCCACAGTATCATGGAGCAGGAAGCCAGCCGCAAACTTAAACTGAAAATAGGGAGTGGGAAGGGATTAGGCAAAAAGGCACACACGTTTAGCTTACAGCCCCAGCTATCTAATAACATTAGGTTACTTTTTCAGTTTACATATCCTTTAATATGTTATTGGCCATTATTCTAGCTTTAAAACAAATTGGCTGCGTCTCAGCCAATCACAGATGCGGCTGCCAGTCTGGCCCCCTGCTTGCATACGCCGCCAATTTGTTTTTAAAGCTAGAATAATGGCCAATAACATATTAAAGGATATGTAAAACTGAAAAAGTACCTAATGTTATTAGATAGCTGGGGCTGTAAGCTAAACGTGGTGCCTTTTTGCCTAATCCCTTCCCACTCCCTATTTTCAGTTTAATTTGCGGCTGGCTTCCTGCTCCTGATACTGTGGCTCCAAGGATCGCCCCCACGAGATGTGGCTTGCCATTTTAAACAAGATGGTTTGAGAATCTAGATTCCGTGTGCCTGCGTGCGACTCGTGCATCCGTTACGTCACCGTGCATTTCCCTGGGGGCTGTATCTGGCTGTATCATGCACGCGTGCCCGAGAACTCCAGAGGAGATAAACTTCTGAAGAATAGACGTGTGGATAAAATACAGTATGGGGATAAAAGAGTATGGTAGGTTTAATGGGCAATAATTAGAGATCGTCAAATTGGTTAAAAAGCCTATGTGTTCCTATTTTACATGCGGATGAAGGCTATCTTGGGTTCTGTACAATGAGGGATACAAATGTTTGTCCAAACGGCTCCCACTCCATGAAGGGTTTTACTCCTAGTCTTTTTACTAAAGGGAGTAATGGGGAGAAATGTGCATGGCTTGATTTAAAGGCTATGTCCACAGTAAAATGTAATTTTTAATATATCATTCCCCTAGGCTCCCACCCAACCGCATTATTTATTTTTTTATAAAGCCCCCCAAACTCTACTTACCTCCCCTCTTTCCTCCGATGCGCTCCCGGCCCTCTGCTTGCGAGGAAATGCAAGCAGAGGGGCGGACCGGCAGCCGCGTCTGTGATTGGCTGAGCGCGCAGCCAATCACGGACGCGGCTGCCGGCTGCTCACTTCCCTTCCGCAGGAAAGCGGAGAGGTAAGTAAAAGTTTGGGAGGCTTTATAAAATTAAAAATATGCGGTTGGGGCTGGGGGACATGGGGGAAGGAGATATTAAGGGGATTAAGCTAGGGAGGGATAGCAGAACAGGAGGGAGAGGGAGGGAGGGGGAGGGGGAGAGAAGGGCTGCAGTACGCATGGCAGTGATCTCTGGGCAGTTTTTGGACTTTGGGGGGGGACTACAGGAAAACCAGATGGAGGCTGGATGAGGTAAGGATTAAACTCACTACACTGGTGGGCCAGTAGTTGGGGGATATATAGTTTTGGGGGTGGACATGTGCCCTTTAAAGGCATGTTTGGATGTGGTGGAAGTAGATGTATTACATGCGCTTACATGTCGAATTAGGAACTACTTTTACATCATCAGTTACTAATAAAATTTATATCTCAGAATATATTAATTGTAACACAAAGTGTTTTTGAATTAAAGCACACTGGATGCTAGCACTTTGAATTACAGCACGCTAGAAGCTCGCTCTTTGAATTACAGCACACTGGAAGTTGGCACTTGAATTGAAGACACTGGATGCTGGTACTTGGAATACAGTGCACTGGAAGCTGGCACTTTGAATAAAAGCACACTGGATGCTGGCACTTTGAATTACAGAACACTGGAAGCTGGCACTTTGAATGACAGAACACTGGAAGCTGGCACTTTGAATGACAGAACACTGGAAGTTGGCACTTTAAATTACAGCACACTGGAAGCTGGAACTTTGAATTACAGAACACTGGAGCTGTCACTTGAATTACAGAACACTGGAAGCTGTACTTTGATTACAGAACACTGGAAGTTGCCACTTTAATAAAAAGCACACTGATGCTGGCACTTTGAATTACAGAACACTGGAACTGGCACTTTTAATGACAGAACACTGGGTTGGCACTTTGAATGACAGAACACTGGAAGTTGGCACATTAATTACGGTACAGCACACTGGAAGCTGGCACTTTGAATTACGAACACGGAACTGTCACTTTGAATTACAGAACACTGGAAGTTGGCACTTTGAATAAAACACACTGGATGCTAGCCTTTACACAGTACACTGGAAGCTGGCACTTTGAATTACAGAACACTGGAAGCTGGCACTTTGCATTACAGAACACTGGAAGTTGCCACTTTGAATAAAAGCACATTGGATGCTGGCACTTTAAATTACAGAACACTGGAAGCTGGCACTTTGGAATTAAGAACACGGAAGCTGGCACTTTGAATGACAGACACTGGAAGCTGCACTTGAATGACAGAACACTGGATGTGGCACTTTAAATTACAGCACCCTGGAAGCTGGAACTTGAATTACAGAACACTGGAAGCTGTCACTTTGAATTACAGAACACTGGAAGTTGCCACTTTAAATAAAAGCACACTGGATGCTGGCACTTTGAATTACAGAACACTGGAAGCTGGCACTTTGAATGACAGACACTGGAAGTTGGCACTTTGAATGACAGAACACTGGAGTTGGCACATTAATTACGGTACAGCACCATGGAAGCTGGCACTTTGAATTACAGAACACTGGAAGCTGTCACTTTGAATTACAGAACACTGGAAGTTGGCACTTTGAATAAACACACACTGGATGCTAGCACTTTAACTTACAGTACCTGGAAGCTGGCACTTTGATTACAGAAACCTGGAAGCTGGCACTTTGCATTACAGAACACTGAAGTTGCCACTTTGAATAAAAGCACATTGGATGCTGGCACTTTAAATTGCAGAACACTGGAAGCTGGCACTTTTAATTACAGAACACTGGAAGCTGGCACTTTGAATGACAGAGAACACTGGAACTTTGCACTTTGAATGACAAGAACACTGGAATTTGGCACTTTAAATGACAGAACACTGGAATTTGGCACTTTAAATTACAGCACACTGGAAGCTGGCACTTCAAAATTACAGAACACTGGAAGTTGCCACTTTGAATAAAAGCCAACTGGATGCTGCACTTTAACTTACAGTATACTGGAAGCTGGCACATTGAATTACAGAACACTGGAAGCTGGCACTTTGTATTACAGAACACTGGAAGTTGGCATTTTTGAATACAGAACACTTGAAGCTGGCACTTTGTATTACAGCACACTGGAAAGCCGGCACTTGTATTACAGAACACTGGAAGCGCACTTTGTATTACAGACATGGAAGCCGGCCTTTGATTACAGAACACGAAGCTGGCACTTGTATTACAAGACACTGGAAGCTGGCACTTTGAATTACAGCACCTGGAAGCTGGCACTTTGTATTACAGAACACTGGAAGATGGCACTTTGTATTACAGCACAACTGGAAGCTGGCACTTTGAATTACAGCACCTGGAAGCTGGCAGTTTGTATTACAGAACACTGGAAGTTCACACTTGGTATTATGCACAAGGGAAGCTGGCACTTTGTATTACAGAACACTTGAAGCTGGCACTTGAATTACGAACACAGGAATTGACACTTGATTCAGAAACAAAGAAGTTGACATTTGTATTACAAGAACACTGGAAGCTGCACTTTGTACGAAACTGAACTGCGGATTACAACATGGCCTGACTTTTTATACGAAGCCCTGAAGCTCGACTTGTATTACAGAACACTGGAAGCTGGCACTTTGTAATAATCTGTACACTGGAAGCTGGCACGAACTACAGTACACTGGAAGCTGGCACTTGGACTACATATACACTGGAAGCCGGCACTTTGTATCAGTAACAGCAACGACGAACATGGAAGCCGGCACTTGTATTACAGAACACTGGAAGCCGGCATTTTGTATTACAGAACACTGGAAGCTGGCACTTTGTATTCCAGAACACTGGAAGCTGCACTTTGTATACTGTACACTGGAACTGCACTGACTACAGTACACTGGAAGCTGGCACTTGTGACTAGTAACTGGAAGCTGCACTTTGGGACTACAGTACACTGGAAGCCGGACACTTTGTATTACAGAACACTGGAAGCCGCACTGTTATGTATACAGAACACTGGGCCGGCTTTTACAGAACACGCGATTTTGGTATTACAGAACACTGGGAAGCCGCACTTTGTATTACAGAACAATGGAAGCCGGCACTTTGACTTAACAAACACTGGAACTGGCACTTTGTACAGAACACTGGAAGCTGGCACTTTGATTACGACCCTGAGCTGCACGTTGAATTACAGCACTGGAACGGCACTTTGTATTACAGAACACTGGAAGCTGGCACTTTGTATTACAGAGAACTGGAAAGATGGCACTTTGTATACAGCACCACGGAATCGGCACTTTGAATTACCAGCACACTGAAAGCTGGCACTTTGTATTACAGCACATTGGAATTGGCACTTGGTATTACTGCACACTGGAAGCTGGCACTTTGTATTAGAGAACACTGGCTGCGGCACTTGTATTACAGAACACTGGAAGTTCACACTTGGTATTACGGCAAAGGAAGCTGGACTTTGTATTACAAGCACCACGGAAGCTGGCACTTCGTAATTATGAACACTGGCTGCTGGAACTTTGAATTACTGGCACTGGCAAGCTGGCACCTTAAAATATAGCATTGCCACTTTAAAGTATATCACACTGGATGTTGGGTGACTGGCTGGCTGCTGGAACAACACAAGACTGCCAGAACTTGCCCGTGGAGAGTAGCAGCGACTGTATCTAGTGGCTGTGTATACGGCAGGAAAAGGACTGGAGACGCGCGCCTTAATCGTGCACGAGAACGCGCGCGCACAAGTAGGCCTGTGCGCGCGTAAATGAGGAAGGGAAAGAAGTCCTCTGTCCTCGTGGGAATGCTCGGTGATACATGTGAAACCCATCCGTCTTTTAGTATTGGGATCATGGACGAACAAATGGAACTGAAACACGTTACTTTGCAACATACAATCTCCTATATGCATCTGAAATAGTGGACAATGGGACGTGTTCCCCAATACGATGGGACCCCTCAGAGCTCATACATCACAACAATAACAAACAGGGGAAGTTAGACACTGCCATTAGCCCTAGAGGAAAGTTGAAGCATGGATAAAAACTGCCCGGCCCCAACACTGCCATTAGACCAAGAGAAGGTGTGGAATTGCTGTAAAAATGGAAATCTTCATTTTGACGTTGATTTCACTAGTAATAGTGATGAGAAGGCCGGAGCGCTGGCCATGGCTGTCCGCGGTCTGTTCTGTAAATATACCGAGGCAGCTAGAAATGGCAATGAAATGTTCAAAAGCTCTTCAGAGGTACTCTGGTTCTGACGGTAAAACAATATGAAATTATTTATATACAACTACTCTTAATTGGATGTTTTTATGGTATGGTTTCAAATGTAAACCATACCGTTTTTATGTATACCAGTGTGGGCGAACCTATGGCACTGGTACAGAGGTGGCATTTGGAGCCCTCTTTGTGGTCACTCGTGCACAGCAGAGTCCCCCGAGTTTGTTACAGAAGGCCAGAGAGAAAGTGTAGCGGCTGTCTGAAGCAGAGAGAGGTCACGTACTATACACTTCAGCTCTGCTATTTGGATCTCAACTCTGTCTAATACTGTAGTGGTTAAGGTCACTGTTTTAATCTCAAACTCCTGTGGTAAGGTAGACTTATAGGTAATTTATAATTCTATCTACTGTATTGGTCTTTGTCTATTTAAGTTGTTTTTCTAAAGTAAAAACTCTGTATTCAGGTTAAATGGTCATGTTGGCACTATGCAATAAAAAAAGTGGGGTTTTAGGTTGCAGCTTGGGCACTCGGCCCTCAAAATGATTCCCTCAACTGGCATATACTAATTAAACCTTATTTAATAAGAGGTGCTTGTGTTTGCCTGTGCTTTATCATCTTAAACTGATTTACTGCAGTTAGAAAATCCTCTGAAACATTCGATGAATGCTAGAAGCCATAATAATAATGCCATTGGCTGATAAGCGGCTATACTGGACACTTAGAACTTGAATTGTGTTGTTATGTATTAACAGTTTTTATTGCCGACTTCTACTTTTCTTATTTGGTTTGCACTATAACCTACACCTACATTATGCTGCTGGTATTCGTAGATTGACTGGCGGCTTATGTCATAGTGGGAAAATCCCAGGAGGCAGGAGCCATGAACCTAATAATTTACTGTTGGTAACTAAAATGTAGAGTTTTTTTATTGTATGTCTATGGAACTGGCTACAAAAAAATGGTAAAATGGCCCACAGAATAGTCTGGCTGCCTCTACTGATCAATAGTCTATTTGGCTACCAGTTTTTGTGTTTTTATGAATAAAATGGCAGCAGCTGCTAAAGAAATCAGGATCCATGTCTTAGAGGTTGTTAACGGAATACAAGGAACTGATAAGGTTCCATGTACAATCTGTTCCTTTGAGGAATCAATATTCAAAAAAATTTACAATTATATTTTAAAATAACCAGATTTATTTTTTATAGTGATTCTGACTCTTCATCCTCCTCTTCACTCCATACTTTCAATTCCTAAAGTAGAAGAAGATGAACCAATAGGAGCCAATGAAGGTCCTTTAAACGACCAAGGATGAGCTTCTCTAAATGTGAGTTGCTATGCATTTTACACACTTGTAAAAAAGCTTAATACTAATTAGATGACTCATTTGGACAGTGCAAAGTTGTTAAAGTACTATACCTTTAATAATTTTCCTGTGCTGTCACACGACGTGGGCAACCATGGGTTAAGTTCCCCGCCTCTGTGAGGCCAGGAAGTGTTAAAAAGCCCCTCCCCCTAGGATACCTGTCATTTTTTTTTATTCCTGCGTGTGTGTAGTCGTCTCCCCCTGGACTTTTTTGCCAGGGACCTTCTCTCCTCACCGATGCCTCGCTCCCTCCAACTGGCATGGAGAGAGGTTCCGACACCCCATCCCCCCTTGTTTTGATGGGGCTTATCACAGCAGTATGCGCGTGTAGGCGGGTCGCATGATGATACATCACACTTCTATCACCGGAAGATTTAAAAGGCTTGGCATCCTCCCTGCGCGCTAGTACAGCCGATTCTCTGTGTGGAAGGGGGAATCTCGCTGATGCTCCCTCTGGGCTTCTTTTTTTCATCTGTAGGTATATTTACTTCTGTTCTGCTAATTCTTGGATGAAACTGACACTATTTTATTTGTTTATAGGGTCTGATTTTTTCCAAGAAAATCCAGATCTGGGTCCAGTGGGGTGAGCTTTGATTTTATGGTCATTTGGAGAGTTTTCATCCTTCCAGTTGGCTTAGGAGGATTTCATATTCAAGATGTCTTTTTATTTTTTATTTTGGTTTTTCAAGGGAAAAACAAAAATTTGTCTAGTCACCACAAAGTCCACCAAGGAATGCAATATAGTATTAATCCAGCCCTTCCCCAGAAAATGATGTGCTGGATTTTATAGACAACTTGTACCCTCCTCCTCCTCAAGAGCTCAATTGTGGGTCCAACCAGAGCCACGACCATCTGTATCTAATAGAGATTGTGGATGATCATCCTAGATCTGAAGAGGCGGAAGGCGATAATTATCTGTTTCATCGTCTTGGATGCAGAGATGTAGATCAATTAATATACTTAATGATAAAAACATATGTGATGATAACCTCTGGAACAAGATAAATAGTTCCAGGAAGATGTTGATTCACGTTTGAAATTTCCATGCATGAGAAGATTTCTCGTATATTCTCAGAAGGTTTCCTGAGGTTTACGATAGGTTTTCCTTGTCCCCCTCCTTTTTAAAGATGTATCCATTTATTGAAGAGGATCTAAAACCTAGAGTTCGCCCCGAAAGTAGATGCGGGCTATGGCGGGAGTTGTAGGAGAACTTCCTTAGCCATTGATGATGGCACAACACTGAGGGATCCTATAGAAAGGCGACAGGATGCTCTGCTAAGAAGATCCTATTTGGTGCAGGAGCCTCAGTCCGACCTGCTGTAGCAATTACGGGATTAGCTAGCAGATACTGGATTCAATACATAGATCAGGCTCTGGCCACAAAGTCCCGAGAGAAAAATCGGAGACATCTGAATAATGTATCCCTTCCTAACAAATTCTTTGCTCTATATCAAAACAAAATTTGGCCAATCTCCTTTCGTAGGAGAGTATCTTTTTGGACCATATCTGAAAGATATTATAGCCAAAATGTAGACAATAGAAGATTCTTTCCCATTCTCGAGACAATTTAATAGAAATCATCTTTTCTTCCATCTTGTGATAGGCTACTTGTCAGGAAGCGAAACAATATAGACCTGGAGAACTGCAAGAGACACCTTCTTTTGTTCCAGAGAAAGACCGTTTGAAGGGTATCCCAGTCACCATCCTTGTGGTAGGGGAAGGCTTTCAGCATTCAAGGATTGTGTGGCAACGAACGTCAGTATAATGGTGTCCTGAACATATAGAAGATACAAGATAGAATTCATGGCCATTCCCTTTAACATCCGCTTTTGTAAGGCAACTGCCATGGTCCAAAGAAGCAGTTTCTCGCACTAAATAAATCATTGCAGACCTGTTGAAGAAGAAGTGTAATAGAGAAAGGTAAAACCATCGAGTTCCATGAAGGCATACATTCTCCCTATTTCTGTAAAGAATGCCTCTGGAATTCCAGGCAGTTTTGGACCTACAGAGCTGAACTTATTTATGGTCACAAAAACATTCACAGGTGGAGACCTTGATAGTAATCCTCAGCAGATCATTCCGAAGATGGATGTGCAAGATAGATTTGGCGGACACATACTTCTCATACTATACATCCAGCCCACAGAAGATTCTGCATTTCCCATCAACACTTCCAGTACAGAGCTCTGCTTCTTGGCCTCTCAACATCTCCAAGGGTTGTTTTCCCAAAATCCTGATAGTCTTAACCACATCCATTGAGGTTCAAGGCCTGCAATGCTTTGCCTATCTACACAATATCATGATAAAGCTCAATCCAGAGATTTGCTCTTGCTCAGACATATATAGCTATTAGATCCCTCGAAAGTCATGGGTGGATTATATACTGGAAGCAATCTCATCTTCAACTTGTCGAACGTGAGTATCTTGTGGTCATCTGGGACATCAATAGACCAGTGAAATTCAAATGTCTCTTCTGTATTATATATATATATATATTATTAATATTATATATATTAGAATGTTTCATCCAATCATTGTTTCTAAAGCTTTTGAGATATCTTGTGAATAAATGGTTTGTTTACTGCATCAATCAGTTCCCTCCCTTGTCTTATTGCTCGGCATATCCCATGGTTGCCCACTGCTGTGTGAAGCACAGGAAAAATGAAAATTGTCATTATATTACTGTAATTTCTGTTCCTGTGCTGAAGCACGAGTGGGCAAGCTTCCCTCCCTATTATAACAATCATTCAAAACAAGGTATCCTAGGTTGGAGGGCTCGTAACCATTCAGGCCTCACACAGCAGGGGAACTTAACCATGGTTGCCCACTGCTGTGCTTCAGCACAGGAAAAGAAAATTAAGCTAGGTATGGGGACAATTTTCATTTTTGAAGCCCGGCAGTTTAGAGCTATGCCTTGTCTCTTGTTCTTCATAATTGAGCAGGAGCCAGGTACAAGGTAATTACCTTTCCACCCACTGCGCGTTATAGTGGATTAGAGCCAGGAATGGGTCGGGAACCTGTAATTTTTGCAAGCGAAGATGTGCAAAAGGTAAATATACTTACCTTCGTCCCTGGGCTCCTGCTCAATTGAAGAACAGAGGTAAGGCATAGCTCCTTAACCTCCTGGCTTTAATCAATACATTAAAGGAATACGGTAGTTTACTTTTCTATGTGACCTATTCCTTTAAGGCACACCTGTTCTTCTTATAGAAGAAGTAAAGAATCAAATCTACTATATATTTACAATTTGCGTTGCCTATTGAAGTTTAGTTGTAGTCCATCTGATTCCCTGGTCAACTGCCTTCTCTGCTCGTATATGAGCAATACACATTCTAAGTGTAGCTTTTATATTTGGAATTTAGGAAGAGTTTTGTGCTTTTCTCTTTGCATTGACTTTTGGAAATAGTGGATATGGCTTTATTAAACCTAGATTACAATGGAAGGTAGTTTATATCAGTTATAAACAATGAAAATTTACTGCAGCCATGGTTATAATTAACCTCAACAGCTTAAAGAGATGTATGTTTGTATGTATTATAGTTTAATAAAGCACCCTTGGGGACACAGGCGCTGTACGTAAGCGAAATACAAAGTCCTACAAATACATAGTCAGTACATAAATATATAAATTATATAAATAGAAGTTCTAGAGATTTGCCACGAGGTAAGGAGGTCCCTGCCCCGCGTAGAGCTTACAATCTAGTTAGATTGAATTTCACATGCTTTATAAATAGTTTCAAGTTGCATGGAACAATCTCTTGTCCCTTACCTGTGTCTAAAATCACAACCTGTCATCCATATTTATGAAAGATGTGATAACTTAGGTACAGCAGTTTTGGGTAGTGACATTCAGCAATTAAATGATTTTTACTTTCTCTGAAATTTTTAGGACCTGCGAATTAGAAGTGTCTATTACTTTACCAGAAGAAGTTAACTAAAGCCATTTGGAATAGTCTCCAGCATCATTGAACAACTGGTATGTAAGAATTTAATTGTGTAGAATTTACATATTTAATATCTGATATATTATCAGATATATTATCTGCTAAGAATATCCAAATTGGGGGATGCTTAAACAATTCGATCTAAAAATATTTTTTGGGCTTTTATTTTAACCTCTGGCTGACTCATACATTTAAGCTTTTTTTATAAATTGGATTTCTGCTCTTTGGTTATCAGCTCTCTTTTTCCCTTTGTAAAGAGCCTTCATTCCATTGTGGCTAAATAGACTATATGAGCCTCGGTATATAATATGACAAGAATTCTCTTGAAAAAGTGGTAGTATTTAACCATCCTTAGCACGGTATTGTAAAAACTGCTGTTGATTCTTTTTGCAGTTTTATTGAGTCATTGAAAGATGTTCCCCCACTAAATGAAGACAGCGTATCTTTAAAGATGATCGGAATGCTGTTGAAACGGTATGAGTATATCTCATGAATTTCCCATTTTTGTTTGCATTAAGTGGCAGAAGTATGTTTAAGCTTTTTGCCCTCATTGGTTTAGACAAATTTTACAGTAGGAAACTCTCTCTGGTAAATAGGGAATATTGGGGGGTTATCAAAATAGTTCTATTCGTTTAAATGGTGCTTAATTTTGCCCCAACCAATCAGATGTTTACTTTCAAATGGGGGACATACGTTGATTGGTTGGGGCAAAATAGTACCATTTAAACAGATAAGACTTTTATTGAATCTCGCCGATTGTATTTAAACTAATGGTTTTAGCACAAATTCAACTTTAAAAAAGACAACAATTATTATGTTTTTATATATACTTTTCTTTTTTTTTTAAACTTGTGTTTATTGATAATCAAATAAAAACATTTCAATCTTATATAAAGTTCGGTTTGTTCATTTACATTAGTTTTGAGAGTAACAATTACTAGTGTTGTGAGAGGTTATCGAGTTATGATTGGTTTTATGTTTCAGCACATCTCTAATATACTATTTTTAGTATTAATTAAACATATTTCCTAGTAGCTCATACAATGGGGAAGGGGGGAAGTGTATGTTCTGGCACGTTACTACTATCCTCAATTTTGGCAACTGTTAGGATTCCATTAGTGTATTTGGGTTGTAGGGTTGTATCTGGAGAGTCCCAACCGATATCCCAGATTTTTATGAAATTTTCTGGGGCAATGCCTATGTTGATAGATAATATTGTGAATGGGGCTTGTTTATCATATTTTATCCAGGGTATTGATTTGAGGAGGGTTTGGTGCCATCCATTTAAGTACAATCGTTTTTTCTTGTCGAAACATAGTGTTTTCCCTTACAAAGTAACTTTATAAGGATCCTCATCTCTAGTATGTTTAAGATACATAGTTTAGGGTCTGGTGGAATTGCCATGGGGGTAGAGCTGACAAACTTATTTTTATGCCAGGGGGGCAGTCCCAGATGAGGTGCCAAATGTTTACATTATACTTTGTAATATTTTGGCATATCTTAGGGTGTTTTTAAAGGACATGCAATGTAGTTGTTTTGTGGTGTTAAGTAAGCTTGGGGTAATAAATTTTGGATCAATCTATTGGTGCGGGTGAGAGTTTATATGTGTGAGCCCATGTTCTGACCAGTCTTATTTTGTAGAATATAGGGATGTTTGGACGCCACAGTTTAGTTCGGTTTTCTTTTTGTTATTTGTTTGTGGTGGTGATAAGGCATTCTATTAGGGAAGTTAGTATGTATGCAAGTGTCGTAGCTGTAGGAACGGAAGAAATAAAGTGCGGTAGTTCATATTCTTTTCGAATTTCATAAATGCTTTCAGATTGTTATTGGATATTATTTATTCAAAGCGTTGTATTCCTTTGTCTTCCAGTCTTTGTACATAGGGAACTTCGACAGAATGTTTGATAGGATTTTATATGCCATAGGGCAGTTCAGGTGGTGTGCTAGTGTAAATGACATGGGGCTGGCCTCCTTCATATTTTATAGGACTGGATGTGGGGAAGGGGTGGCTTCCATGTCATCTGTAAGTCCAGGTGCCATTACTGTGGAAGTGTTGAGCCAGAACTATAGGGACATATGATCCGCTGGTGTTGGTGTCAGTGTTAATTTGCAGCCAGGTTTGCCATATATCTAAGTTGCCCGCCCAGATAGTATAGTCTGAAGTTTTGAAAGTGCTAGGCCAGATTACTCCTTTTTTGTTGTTGTAGTTTAGATGATCTTAAGTCTTGTTCTTTTGTCTGAGCAGAGACTGGAGAATAGTTTTTATTGAGCTAGATGTGGGGAATGTTTTTATGTATAGGATTTTAGGTAATAGGATTATTTTAATTAGGTTAACCTCTTTCTTGTCAAGTTATTGGGAGGGTGGTTCAGGTTTGTGCTTTGGATCGTATTGTTGTAAGTAGAGAGTTGTGTATTTAGTTAGTACATTTTTTATGGAGACCTTGATATCCATATTCAAAGTATTTATATTTATTACTATAGGGATTTGCCACGGGAAGGTATTAGTGTTATTTCTTCTTAATTCAGGGGACAAAGGCTATCTTTTGCCGATTGATTAGTCCGAATTGATCAATAATTTTGCTGCTCTGTTTAGGGATTGACCCGTGTCTGATAGATATAAAAAAATCAATCATCGCATAAAGTCCAATCAGTCTACTTGTGCTTTTTTTGTCACTCTTTTTTAATAAGGGAGTCTGTGTCTGAGCTTATAGCAAGGGTCTTTATAGCCAGAGAGAATAGGTAGGGGGATAGAAGGGCAACCTGCCTGGGTCCCTGTGTAATGGAAATGGGTTAGATTGTGTGCCGTTTCACTGTCACGGTGGCACGTGGGTTTCGGTAAAGGAGTTGTATCCATTTAATGTAATTGGGGCCATTGGTTTTTCCATGCAAGCCCATAGAAAGTTTCCACTCCACTGAATCAAAGGCTTACAAGCATCCAAAGACATCAGAGCTCTGTCTCCCATGGTGTACATGTGTTTTCTGATATGGATTTGTGTTCTTCTGATATTAGTGGAAGTACTTTTCACTGGCATAAATCTTATCGAAGGCTTTTTAACTCAATATCTTTCTCTCTTCCCCGTTCGCCACTGCCTCCTGGAGGGTCCAGGCGCCATGGGGTAGGTGGTCAAATGGAAGCAATAAACCCAACTTGTGTAGGTTTATCAGCAGATCTTAGTTCGTGGATTATGTTTTTGAACATTGTAATCGTAGCCCAATTTTTGGTTCTGTGTTTGGTATGTTTTGTGCATTGCTGGTTTTAGAGATACCTTCTGCATGATCCGGATAAACCACTACCCCCACCCGTACACCAAACCACCAGAATCCCAGGAAATCATTTTCCCTTCCTCTACATGTGGTCTTTCCGTCTCGACAGTGTTCAAATTCTATAATAATAGGTTTCCTTGAGATGTGATATGGGTAGGTGAGGTTTCCTCAACTTGTGGCCTCCTAGGTTCAATAATTGGGGTGTTGAACAGAAAATGTTGATGTATAGAATATATATATAAGTAGGTCAGGGGTCTGGCAAGTTCCAAGTGAATGGTCTGTCCTCCCCCCCCCCCTCTCTCATCCCACCCCCACAGTACCTATAATTTGTTTGTAAATAAATGGGCCTCAGGCGTTTAAGGTAATACTCCACTCCCAGCGAGTATTTATTTGGAGGTCCATCTTCCCCAACATATGTGATTATTTGGCATCCAGAGATCAGAAGTTTGTAGAGGATATAGTAAGGTGCAGGTGACCCTGTTGCCCAACATTGCGACAATGCATGTCCAGCCATTCGTTGCATGCTTCTGGCGTTTCAAGATGTAGTACGATTTTCATATTCTATTCTTAGTTGAGCCATGATAGCATTAAATATTTATATTTAATTGGCAAAGTGTAGCTTGGTCTCCAGAATTGTGATATTTTTTTTTTTTGAAGATCTGCCGAGAACCAGGAAGATCATAAGTGGGAGTGCCTTCTATGTTAAAGGGACACTATAACTGAAAAATTACTTTTGCCTCATCTAAATCCATAATGAATCATGTAAGTAACACTTACTTCGATTGGGTGTGTTGGCTGCATGCCTTCAATCCAGCACACATTTTGTTTAGGAGCAATTTCCCCCCCTCCCTCTTTTAACCACCCCACTTTCCATCCGACCTGACTTTTGTCCCACAAACCAACTGTCAAGCCTGCACACAACCTACGCATTCCAACTGTCAAAACTGTCACCATTCCAGCTACAGTAAAATACTCACAGAAGATAGTTTTTGAGACAAAGAACTTGATTGACGCTGAAATATAAGAAGTTTTAGATTGGATATCTAAAGAAAAGGGGGCCATACATAAAAATGATAACAGTGGGCTGGGAAGAATTATAGTTTCCAGTTATGGTCAATTTAAAGTAACTTTTTTGCGGTATATGATGCCCTTTAAGTTGGCCTGGCTCCTGTTGGCTCTAAGTATCTTGTCCTGTCTCTGGCACTTAACACGCGTGCTATGAAAGGGCGCGACGTGCCCTTTCCACGGAGAAGGTCAGGGATAGACTGTAATCAGGAAAGGTTTGTTGTAACCATCTTCAATAAAGTCTTCAGGTGTGCTTCCTTCTGCACGTTCTAAGATTCCCACAAACGGAGATTGTTCCTCCTCTATTCTGTTTTTCCATGTTGTCAGTTTTTGTTGGTGTGTGGCAAGTTGTTGTCAGAGGTTGTGTAATCTCTGTTGGCAGTGGATGTCTTCCAGAGTTGAAACCCATTTTTCCACCTCCGAACCCTTTGCCTTAGTGTTTGTAATCCTGCCTCAAAGTCTGATGTCTATCTCTGTCTTCCCTCCATGATGATGTTTACGTAGATTTGCTATCTTTAATGGCTGTCAAAAGTGTGTTTTGACAGCCATTAGTTTCTGGAGACAGGTTTGGTGGGATCCCCGCAGGCGTTTTTTCCTAGGTTTGGTCTAACCATTTTCACGTATTGTGGGAATCGCTGCGTTGGATTGATGGGCCCGGTATTGCAGCGTTTATGTGCAAATTTTCAGCTTGGCTGCCGCTTGCAGTAGCTTCTTGTCCCGTGGTTTGGTCATTCGGCATACCAGGTTTGTGGGGTAATATTTGTAGCTTTCTGGGTAGGGTTAATTCCCAGGATTTTAATAAGATAGACGTGAGGATGGAGCTCTTGCTTTATTCGATTTGCACCATGCTCGTTCCGGCCACCCCCCTTTTTATACTTTTCTAGATATTTGGTTTGTATTTTTGTGTGAAAGGGGGTTTTTTTTTTTATATATATTTTGAAGGTTTATGCACAAAAACTGTTTCTGAAAGCTTTCTTAAGCTGGGTCACACCATGGAATTAGTTCCTCCGATCACTGACGCAGTAGTCAATGGTCAGAACGTACACGACCGTAATCGGACTACGCAATCAGATGTGGTTTTCAAGTGCGTTCGATCACTCGTTTATCTGATTCAGACAAACGACAGTTGACCATCTAATTATACACTAAATGCCATGATGGGTAGTACTACCCGTATCGTTGTTCTTAATAATTCCACTCTATACACCGTGCCATTCGTTGGGGTTTACATTATTTATGTTAGACAAAAAAGACTTACGGTGGCAAACAAATAACTTTTATTAAAATATTGTTCAGACTGTATATTTATGTTTTTTCGATATTTGAAATATTTGGGACCAGTTCCACATCCTTTCTATGTGATTCGCTTTAAAAACTAAGACCAAATTGAAGCCAGGAGTATCTCATAAAAAGACACTATGTTTTTGCACTACGGTGGTTGACTTCCACGCAGTACATAATTCAGATAATGAAAATGTAAGTTCCTGTGCAGTACAGGAATTACAGCATATGGATTTTTATACTTTGTGTTTTAACTAAGATGAACATTTGCCATATCTATGTACTGTCCTCTGTCCTCAAGTATTAAAGGCTAGTTTGCTGCAAAAGACTGGGGCTTTCCTTACCATCCTTTCTTCAATCAATGCCTGTGGAGCCAGAACCAAATACAACAAAACTTATCCTTCACATGATCCTCCGCTGTCACACTGACAGGTCCCGACCACTTTCTGATTCTGATCATATCGCGCATTTCGCACATGCACTTTATAGTTAATCAGAACAGGAGTCGTCGGGACCGGTCAGTGTGACAGCGGATGATTGCGCATATGGTAAGTTCTTCTGTGTTTTCTTCTCCTGGCTCCACAGGCATGTTTGAAAAAAATTGATTGGTAAGGTTATGCTCCTTAACCTCACGGTCTTCATCAATGCATTAAGGAATAGTTCACTTTTGAAGTGTACTATTCCTTTAAGTGTACTAGTTATCTGTTTGTTTCTATGTAGAAGGGTTAATTTTGCTAAAAATAATGTTTGGCCTTTGTAATACATACTCTTACACTTTTTAATTAGCAGAGATACATTTGCAAGCTTTAATTTGTTTATTTTAAAGTAAATACCCCAATATGGTACATACTTTTGTGTGGCAAAGTAGGGGAGCCTTGTCTAGTAGAAACTAGCTCAACCCATTGTGAGCAACCAAACAGGAACTTTCAGGGTTATTCAATAAAAGTTCTTATTGTTAAAAATGGTGCATTTTGCCCCAACCAATCAGTGTTCGCCTTCAATGTTAAATCATATCTGATTGGTTGGGGCAAAATTAGCACCATTTTTAACGATACAGACTTTTATTGAATCTCCCAGTTAATGTGTTTTGTAGCTGCTGATATGTGTGTCAACGAAATTGACCTGAGGAAATGAGCAATGTGGGGAATATTATATTTGTGAAAGAGAATTATTGGTGCAAACCGGTCCATTGTGTGGCTAATATCACTAAGGTATGTTCCGGTTTACCATATTTTTGTCATTTTTAACTGTTGTAATGCCATTATGTAAAATCAATCTAATGCCCATTATATTAATCAAATTTAATGTACATTTCCAGAGACAAAGGATCCGATGCTTCCATGGACAAATGATCAGAACCACCAAAAGATGTAAGATTTTAATCTTTTCACGCTGTTCATGCTCTTTTTTACTTGTTTGAACATACCACCAATTGTATCTGCTGTGAAATCTTTTTTTATAAAGGACTTTATACCACCGTTGAAACCACCCACCCCCCACTTAAAATAATATCATTTTCCTGATCCCACCTCCTTTCTCACAAATCGAAGTACCCAGGAGAGGACATAATCCGCTAAATTTCCTCACCCTGTCTATGCCCTCTATCCTGAATAGCACTTATACTTCACTGATCCTGTCTTTGCGCTCTGTTGCTATCTTGCCAGATGGGAAGAACTTGTGCACTGACTGTCTGCAAAGTAGAGTAGACTTGGCAAGGGAATCTTTCAGTAGTATTACAGCTGATATCTTTGTTGTACTGGGTACTTTAAAGGCAATGTCCAACCCCCAAAACTAATTTTAACCCACTTACTGGTCCCCTCTGTGTAGAGTTAAAAATCCTTACCTTATAATCTCTGCTCCAATATTTCTCCCTGCAGTGACTGTTCAAATTTTTAAACAATTGAGAACGAGTAGGAGCTGTCGTGAGTCATCCGGTCCCCGCTTCCTCTTCTCTCCCTCCCTTCCCCTCTGGATCCCTTCATGCGGCTCCTGTTCCACTAGATATTAAAACTCTTTTCTTTGTATGTAGGGAACTCTAGCCCTCCCTAACTCTGTTAGTGAAATTAAAAAAGCTGCAGAACTTTACATATTCGTGTCTGGGCTCTCAAGCCATCATAGACACGACCTGCCCGTCCGGCCCCTGGCTTTGCAGTTTCAGCAGGCAGAGGGCTGCATCAGGTAGATCAAAGGACTGTAATAGAGTTTGCTTCTTTTTTAACTAAACAAAAAACAGCGGTTTTTTTTATTTATGTGGTGGAGATACCCATTTGAACCAAAGGATTTTGTTTTTTTAAAAGTCTTGCTATACTAAAGTATTAATAAAAAAAAATCCTAATGGTTGTTGTATTGATTTATTGTGTTCACTTTAGCTTTTAGACTTCAGTGATGATGGAAAAAGGAGGAGAGAACAAAGCAGAGAAAAAGTCACACAATCGGTCCAAAAGCAAACACAGTCCTGACCAGAGGTGAAACGTGGTATGTTTTGATTGCATTTAATTGGGAAACTGTGGTCTCTATACAAGTTCCCTCCAGATCATGTGTCTAGCTGTATTCTATCCAAAGTTTTACGCAGTATAAAGGTGGGCATTTTGCTTACACATTGAGCTGTGACATGAATAGCAGCAGCAAGCTCCTGG
This sequence comes from Hymenochirus boettgeri, assembly GCA_019447015.1. NCBI lineage: Eukaryota > Metazoa > Chordata > Amphibia > Anura > Pipidae > Hymenochirus > Hymenochirus boettgeri. The sequence continues at coordinate 78,141,506 of CM033469.1, read as the reverse complement.
CTTGAGCATTCCCATTTTATACCAATACTCTGCTGCATCATGAAAAATGTGTAGTGTGCTAGCCCTAATGCAATCCTAAAATGTGTTGTTTTTTTTCTCCTAAGTGTCTGATAGGCGTAGAGAAAAGCACAGTATTGTTTGCAAGCCTTGTAACTCGCTTCAGAATATTGGTTTTGGGGTGGTGCTGACTTTGACAGCTTAACACATGCATGTCAAGACACAACACAATACTGAAGAGAACGTTTATCTTGTTGGTCAATCTAGAAGTTTATAATTTTGTAGAACCATCTTTTCTGAGCTGATTTCCAATAGATTTTACAATTCTATGGGACCAACTGTTCCCTTAATATCCAAATATATACTGAATTTCTGCTGATTCCAGAATTTTAGGATTTGTTATTTCTGTTTAGTGGAGTTATGGCTAATAGACATGAAGGATGTCTTTATGAATACAGTACTTTTTTCCCCCCTAAAGTAGGCTTAGACCTACATTTCTTATTTCCTATTGTAATGGTTCCTCTAGTGCTTTATAGGCAAAGATTTTTTAAAAAGGCTTTTGCTAAAGATCTGTACACTGTTTAAAGCAAAAAGTTTGGTTACTGGAGTACCGTAGCTTTCAACCCTAAAGCGGTGTGAAACATATTTTTGTTCTGTTCCCCCCCGCCACTGATGGTTGGACTGTCTGACGTCCCGTCCTATCTCTCCTTAATCGTTGCACATTCACAGAAAATGAGGGGCATTGGTCTATTTTCTTCCCTTTAAGATTTTTGAGATAACTTTATATATCAGTTAGTGTTCCTGTTAAAGGGAAGTCAGTGCAAATACAATACTTTTCAGGAATAAAAAGGCAGATTTTTTTCATCCAGGCCTTATCGATCGGCCAATTCAGCATTTTGTTGTGTCTACATATTAAATGCAAACCGAAATTATGACTTCCCTGTTGGCACCCTAGTACGAGACCATTATGGTTCTTTGCCCTTGACCCAGAGCCTGGGTTTGTGGTAGCAGTTGCACAGTAGAGATCTGAGCATCTTTGACCCATCCAACAGCCAATCATAGAAATCATAACTGTTAGGAAACATCTCCAAGATGTGTGCCCTGGGAAGAAGGACCGTTAGAACTGAAATGTCGCTCACTATGTCAACAGCAGGGCAACCGCCAAGGTTATGAAATCAAGATTTTTAACAAGATGTAAAAGAATACTGTAGAATAACCTAAGAAGGCATTACACAAACTAACAATTAACAGATATTGATAATTTCCAGTGAAATGGTCCCTTCAGTCAGGATTGTTGTTAGGTCACCTAACAACTTCCTGATAGTTTCATGTCTAGAGATAAATATGAAATCTGTAAAATAATTTATTTAAGTCATAATATTGCGAGAAAAAAAAATAAATGTTTTTTAACTCAGCTTTTGAACTTTGTGATATTTCCCCCCCCCTGTAAAATGTTATGTTCAGGAGCAGAAACCGAACCGGCAGAATTACTCAAGGCCTCCTTCTAGGAAATAATTATGGTCCCACGCTTCTTTCTAGAGCCATAAGCTCACACTTGCAAGAGTGGCACCTTTAGGCATATCAGGACCATTTTTCCAGCCTGGGTTTCCTAGTCAACCAATTATAAACCAGCCTTAATGCGTTCCACAATCTGCTCAGTTCAAGATATTCCCCAGCATGTGCCATCTAATGGACATGGTCCTCCTCCCATTCCTTATCTTATTTTGATTCTCAATATGAACATATTACACCAACTTACATCCTGCCTCCAGGCCCCTGCCTCCAGATATGATTGGCCAGAATAGAACAGTCCACTTATGCCAAAACTTACCTTTTACCCTCCACCTCCCCCACCTCCGTTAAAACCCTGACCAATCTCCATTCGGCCCTAATTATTAAATAGTCAGGCAATAATGTCTTGCAAAAAACAAAAGTAACATTGTGCGGTTATGTCTTGAGCACCAACAATTACGTATTCTTTATATTTTTTAATATGATGGTTCAAAAGGTTAGTTAATGATGCCATTATGAGAGGCTTGGTATTTATTTTTTTAATAGATAATTGCCATCTATCGAAATCTTGTATAACAAAAAATGTGGATTTGGTAAGTTTCTGTTTATCTTTTTTTTTAATAATAAAAAAAAAAAAATCAAGCCACAAATTGTTTGTCTTTAATGGCAATTGAGCTTAAATACTAATCTCAGCCAATCACAGATGCGGCTGCCAGTCTGGCCCCCTGCTTGCAAGTTCCAGATCAATGCACCACAAGGGGCTGTAAGTAATGTTCTGGTCATTTTTTAAAAGAATAAAAATGGCGATTTTGGGTGTGCAGTGGGGAAAATTACTGTAAGTTATATAAAAACTATTTATAGGTTGGACATACCCTTTAAACAAATTGAAATTATGACTGAGAAAAGCTTAAACCTTTTGATAGTAACAACGTTTAGGCCTCCATTAAATACTTGACAGGTTAACCACATTTGTATTTAAACCTGACTCTATAGATATGTAAATATATTTACATATCTGTTTAACTATTTACATATATGGTTTGGTGTTTTGCCATTGCTCAATCTATGATGTATCGTTTATGCATATGTATATAGATATAGATAGATTTGTATGGAATTGGATGCAGGCTATTTATGGGCAGTGACACTTAAAAAATCCCTGATTATAGTGGGATGTAATTTTACATATTTGCCAGATATCTGGCTGGTTATTAAATCATGTATTTACCATACGTACAGTATTAAATTAATGGTGTATAGATGTACTTAATTAAATGCTTTGTTAATAAACGAGAAAAGATACACAGCATGCAATCTTAGTAAATAGTGTATTTACACACCCTTTATTTGGTATAAACTATGGTAAGGACCGTGATAGAAATAAGTTAAAAGCATCTAAAAACCAGGATTACAAAATCCCCCACAAATGGAAAACACGTTGTAAGTACAAACCTCCATATCTTCGGATACCTAAGTCCTTAGAGTTAAGGAAATGGTAAAACGTATCCTTCCGTAGTCTGTCATAAGTTCAGTAACAACATGGGGCATAAAGTGCCATGTCTGTGTATGGAAGTCCCAACTGGAGGAAAAGAGGCCAATTGAGTGAATGCTAGACGCGTTTCACCTCAGGCTGAGACTTTCTCAATAGCGTGGGTAAGGAACAAAGTCAATCGCCGTCTTTATATAAACTCGAGGTATCGCAATACCATGGAGCGTGTTAACGTAATGACGTCAGCACGTACACTCTCACCGTAGTAACGCAAGTGCGGGAACTCAGTGCAGAAGCAACCACCTATGTGACATGACCAAGTTGGGTCTCTTCGTCACTAGAATGTATTGTATGTATAATTTTATTTATAAAGTGCCACTTGGGTACACAGCGCTATTTGAAAGTATTAATGGATGTCACCAAGCAAAGCGAGAGAGGGAGAGAGCTCCAAAGGTAGGAAGCAGCAAGAGAGAATGGTTTACGGTGGGAGGAAGCAGTGTTTGTTGTGGGTTTGTGGAGAAGATTTCCTTGTGAGGATCGGAGGGCACAGCCTGGAACATAAGGGATCAAGAGAGAAGATAAGTAGGGAGGTGCAGTAGAGCGAAGGGATTTAAAGGTTAAAAGTTGGGTATTGAATATGATTCTTTGTTTGATGGGAAGCCACCCTATAGACTGAAGTATCGGGGTTGCGGGTTCTCTTTTGGAGGATAAAGGTAAAGTGGCAGATGCCAATGAAGGAAGACTACGGTAAGATACCCTTCTGATGGTACCTAGATACAATACTGTGCTACGCCGAAAGATATGGCCAAAAAACATAAAAACATACTATACAAAAATAAGAGAAATGCTTAGAATTCTAAGTTAAAATGAATATAAACATAATGTAAAGATCAGTTAATTGTACACATGCAAGGTCCTAACTGGTATATATGTGTTGCACAAATTACAATAGATATACATTAATAAACATGATTTTTTACATACATGAATCATCAGAGCCTTGTAATTTTCAGTATTGATCTCCTCACACCATATCCAGTGCCAGGAAACCTAAGTAAATAGTTCCGTATCTATGGGTAGGGTAACGGAAATCCCGCAGTAGTTAACATGAGCTAAAGAGGTGCAAATTAGGTGCAGGTATAAGCCAAATATAATTTGCAAGATATATTGAAAAAAATGCTGGGGGATAGAAGCAGAACCAAAGATTGGATCCAAGAAAGTCTGAAACGACACATTATTCCAAGGTAGATGAAGGAATCCCGCAAACAAATCCCATCAGATTAATTGGAGATTGGGTGCAACGTCTCAGACACTGAGGGGGTGTTGGTCTCATCCAACGGGAACATCAAAGAAAAGTAAAGTCGATATACACTAGCTCCTGTTGAGGTATGTTTTTCAGTTCCATTGAAGATCAAAATCTAGACTCTCAAACATCCTGTCAAAAAGCTCATGAAGTGGTAAATGTGATCCAAACAGGTAAGTTCATATCCCTCATCACAGAAAAGGAGTGAAGTCGAAAACTTCAATTAAACCAGGACCAGTAGTCCTGTTAAAAAATTAATAAAATGGTCAATATGTTAATATCCCCAATCATAGGAAAGAATTGAAGTCTAGAGCTTCATTTAAACCTTTAGGGTAAAGTGTTTTGAGCTTGAAGATCCATCTGCTCTCGCAGCATAATAACTTATTGTAGACATCACCACCTCTTATGGTAACAGGAATTTTATTCAATCCAAAAATTTTCAAACCCTTATGTGACTCCCCATGGTGTACCAAAAATGATCAGCTATGGTGGTAACAGTCTTACACTCAGTCTTGTGTCTCCCCGCCAACCTGATGTGAGACAGATGCTTAGATAATCTCTGCTTAAGCTTTTGGAAGGTTTTGCCCACATAAAGGGGCACTTAATCGCATACACCACATGATCACTTTTGCAATTAAAATAGTGGGAAATATTAAATGTCTCTTTCCCCTCTGAGTCACATACCTCAAGAGTCTTGTACACATATTGACAGTAAATGCAATTCCCACAAGGGTGAGTTCCTTCTAGCCTGGTACCAACTGTATGAGTGTTCCTGGGGCGTCTATAATGGCTTTTGGTCAAGATCTCCGCTAAATTTCTGCTGTGTCGGGCTGTTAGGATGGAAATTCAGCGATAAAGCGACCAATGGTGCCATCATTTTTTAAAACATGCCATGATCTGCTTAAAATATCCCTCAAAGTATTCTATTCAGAACCATATGTAGTAATTTATCTTACTAAGCCATCATTGATCATTTTATTTTTGATCTTTAAAAGATCAGCTTGTGTCTGTCATGCCGCTGAGGTTTTCTCTCTCTCCAAGAGACCCCTGGGATACCCCATTGAAGCTCTCTGGAAGCATTAGCATAGTCTATGTCAAGTGTACAATTTCTCCTAACATGGAGAAATTGACCTCTCTGTATAGACCTCTTTGGTGATACCGGATGAGCACTCTCATAGTGCAAATGAGACTCCGTCATGGTGGGTTTCCTGAAAAATGTAGTGGCTAAATTACATCCTTGCTTTTTAAAGGGTATGTCCACCCATTCCCCCTGTCCCCCCAGCCCCAACCGCTATATTAGTATTATCAGAAAATGCCCAAAACTTTACTTACCTTCCCTCTTTCCTCTGCCACGCTGCCACCAGAGAGGCGGGACCGGCAGTCGTGTCTGTGATTGGCTGAGCGGCAGCCAATCGCGGACGCGGCTGCCGGGAGTTCAGTGTGGCGGAGGCAAGAGGGAAGGTAAGTAATGTTTTGGGCCAGCGCGTTACATGTATAAATACGGAGTATCACAGAGCCATGGGATAATGTGGGAAGGCATTAAGGCATATATCAAGGAATTAGCGTTCAAATTATCAATCCAACAGTTTGAAGGAAAAGCATACTATTAGTACCTAACCATTATAGTGTATAAAAATTGATAAGCATTGACCAAGCCTTGACCTTAAGAATGAGATCCGCTTGCCCAGGAAGAAACTTACATTTAGTAGGTAGGGGACACAAATACAGTACAGAATGGGGGGGGATAGGGGGTACAAAGTGGAGCGTTAACAAAAAGGTCGTAAACCCTCCATATTTATGTTGCAAATGATGCTCGAATGATCTAGGATGATGCACTTCTAGAGTTTGTAAAGGTATTATGGACATTCAATCGTGAGTCTAAGTTTCAGAGGGGGTGGTGGAGAGGTTCCAAAGGGTAACGAGAGAAATGCCGCCAATGATGGTTATAAAACCGATGTGGATGCAAAATAATGCGTTTTTTCGGTTTGTCTTTTCTGCAAAATATATCTACTTCTAGGTGGGATTGTTTCTAATAATTCTCCCCACACCCACAACCCAGTACCTTTAAATTTTCTTCTTGCAAGAGTCCACCTGCTGTCCCTGACATATAGCCAAGTTACAAGCAACGTGAAGATGGTCACAATCAAACCACCTCGGGCTTGAGCTGTCAGATCAAATCCCCTAACGATAAGCGGATATAGAAGTGTTAGTGCTTTCACACAGGCTTTACACCGTAAGTCAGTGCCGCAATGACTCCTTCCTTCTGCAAAGAATGCTTGGAGGAAATGGCTAAGTGGTTAAAAACAGAAGTAAAAGGAAGAAGAGAAGTCCCACTCTCCTTCACAAGCTTTCACACCAATTTATTGTCCTGTCAAAGGGGAAGACCAGGCTGCAGTGATTCAGGACTCGGTCTCTCCACCCCCTTCTCCGCATTCCTTTAGTGTAACCTATCTTCGAACAACAGAGAAACTTCCTCTTTACAGGATTACATACCGAGTTTTTTTTTTTTTGTTACAAATGGTTAGAGTGATGTGTCGTGTAAGAATTAATGTGCATGAGCTGCTTGATTCACGGGTGCTTATTTACAGCCAGACTAAATGGGGGGGAATGACCAGAGAGAGGGAGTGGAAGTGGGATCCCTGCAGTAAATCAACATGGTGCAAACACAGAGCCACAGAGGAAGTGTAAAATAAGGCAGAATACACTACCCTTTTATTATGTCTAGGTTGGAGCATGTTTACTTAAATCACTATAGATGCCCTTTAAAGGTGAGGAGGCAGCAGTGTTAGTTGGGGTCTGTGGAGAAGATTTCCTTTGGGAGATGGAGGCTTGGCCTGGAAACATAAGGGATCACAGAGAAGATAAAGTAGGGAGGTGCGGAGATAGACGAAGGGATTTAAAGGTTAAAGGTTTGGGTATATATGAATATGATTCTTTGTTTGATGGGATGCCACCCCCTATACCACTGAAGTATATCCCGGGGTTGCGGGTTCTCTTTGGAGAATAAGGTAAGTGGCAGATGCAACTAAGAAAGGAAGACTATCGGTAAGATACCCTTCGATGGTACCTAGTACAATACGTGTCTACGCCGAAAGATAATGGGCCCACAAACAAAAACTACTATACATAAAGAGAAATAGGCTTAGATCTAAGTTAAATGATATAAACATAATGTAGAAAATCAGTTAATTGATCACAATGCAAGGTCCTAACTGGTATATATGTGTTTGCACAAATTACAATAGATATACAATTAATAAACATGATTTTTTACATACATGAATCATCAGAGTCCTTGTAATTTTCAGTATGATCTCCTCAAAGGCATATCCATATCCAGTGCCAGGAAACCTAAGTAAATATTCCTATGTATCTATGGGTAGGGTACGAAACTAACCCCGCATAGTTAACAGTAGCTAAAGAGGGTGCAAAGAGTGTCAGAGTATAAGCCAAATTAATTTGCAAGATATATTGAAAAAAAAATGCTGGGGGAATAAAAGCAGAACACAAAGATTGGTCCAAGAAGTCTGAAACGACACATTATTCCAAGGTAGAATGAAGGATCCCGCAAAACAATCCCAAGATTAATTGGAGATGGGGTGCAACGTCTCAGACACTGGGGGGGTGTTGGTCTCATCCAACGGGAACATCAAGAAAAGTAAAGTCGATATACACTAGCTCCTGTTAGGTATGTTTTTCAGTTCCATTGAAGATCAAAACTAGACTCTCAAACATCCTGTCAAAAGCTCATGAAGTGGTAAATGTGATCCAAACAGGTAGTTCATATCCCTCATCACAGAAAAGAGTGAAGTCGAAACTTCAATTAAACCAGACCGTATTCCTGTTAAAAAATTAATAAAATGGTCAATTGTTAATATCCCCAATCATAGGAAAGAATTGAAGTCTAGAGCTTCATTTAACCCTTTAGGGTAAAGTGTTTTGAGCTTGAAGATCCACTGCTCTCGCACATAATAACTTATTGTAGACACTCACCACCTCTAATGGTAACAGGAATTTTATTCAATCCAAAAATTTTCAACCCTATGTGACTCCCCATGGTGTACCAAAATGATCAGCTATGGGGGTAACAGTCTTACACGTCATTCTGTGTCTCCCCGCCAACCTGATGTGAGACAGATGCTTAGATAATCTCTGCTTAAGCTTTTGGAAGGTTTTGCCCACATAAAGGGGCACTTAATCGCATACACCACATGATCACTTTTGCAATTAAAATGTGGGAAATATTAATGTCTCTTTCCCCTCTGAGTCACTATCCTCAAGAGTCTTGTACCATATTGACAGTAATGCAATTCCCACAAGGGTGAGTTCCTTCTAGCCTGGTCCAAACTGTATGAGTGTTCCTGGGGCGTCTATAATGGCTTTGGTCAGATCTCTCGCTAAATTTCTGCTGTGTCGGGCTGTTGAATGGAAATTCAGCGATAAAGGCGACCATTGGTGCCATCATTTTTAAAACATGCCAGTTCTGCTTAAAATATCCCTCAAAGTATTCTATTCAGAAACCATATGTAGTAATTTTTCTTACTAAGCCATCATTGATCATTTAATTTTTGATCTTTAAAAGATCAGCTTGTGTCGTCATGTCATGCCGCTGAGTTTTCTCTCTCCTCCAGAGAACCCCTGGGATACCCCATTAGAGCTCTCTGAAAGCATTAGCATAGTCTATGTCAATGTACAATTCTCCTAACAGGAGAAATTGACCTCTCTGTATAGACCTCTCTTTGGTGATACCGGATGAGAGCACCCATAGTGCAAATGAGACTCCGTCATGGTGGGTTTCCTGAAAAATGTAGTGGCTAAATTACATCCTTGCTTTTTAAAGGGTATGTCCACCCATTCCCCACCATCCCCCTGTCCCCCAGCCCAACCGCTATATTAGTATTATCAGAAAATGCCCAAAACTTTACTTACCTTCCCTCTTTCCTTCCTCTGCCACGCTGCCACCAAGAGAGGCGGGACCGGCAGTCGTGTCCTGTGATTGGCTGAGCGGCAGCCAATCGCGGACGCGGCTGCCGGGAGTTCAGTGTGGCGGAGGCAAGAGGAAGGTAAGTAATGTTTTGGGCCTTTTCTGATGATACTAATAGAGTGGTTGGGCTGGGGGGACAGGGGGAATGTTTGGTAAAAAGGGTTTTAAGGTAGGGGGAGGGAATCCTAATCGAGAGGGGAGGGAGGGGGAGAAGGGCTGCTGTACGCATGCCAAACTTCTCCCCCCGGGGGCCATGTCATGGAGGCAGAGTCCTATATGGACTCTGCTATCCTCCTGGTGGGCAGTTTTTGGGACTTTGGGGGGGGACTACAGGAGAACCATATTGAGCTAGGATGTGAGAATTAAACTACACTACACAATGGGGCCAATAGTGGGGGGGATTATAGTTTTAGGGGTTGACATGCCCTTTAATGATGTTAACAAATTCCAGAAGCATGTTCTTGGAACCACTCCAGATAAAAAAGATGTTGTCTATAAATTTAAACCACAATTCAATGCACATCGTGTAGCAAATAAGACCCTAACAGAAGATGTGCTCCCTCTCCCACCAACCCAAAAACAGGTTAGTGTAGGAGGGAGCACATCTGGCACCCATTGCGGTGCCACGCCCCTGCACATAATGTGAAATAATGTGAAATAATTGTGTGTTAAGACAAATCTCAAAAGATTTAAAATAAACTGGTGTCTCCCTGTGAGTCCATGCCTATCCATATCAAGCTCCAAATAGCTCACAGCCTACAATCCTTTGTGGTGATCTATGTTGGTGTACAGGGATTCCACATCACAGGTTACCATGGGTATTTCTGTGCCCTGCAACTTGGAAATTAAAGGGCATGTCCACCCCTTTTTTTAACTTTTCATATGTTGTAGGTCTCCCTACCCCAGCCAACTTATTATTAAGTCCAGAAACTCCCCCGATCTTTACTTACCTTCCCTCTCTCCTCCGCTGCACTGCCCGGCCTTCTGCTTGCATGGAACTGCAAGAAGGGGGCCGGACCGACAGCCGCGTCTATGATTGGCTGAGAGGCAGCCAATCACGGACGCGGCTGCCGGCAGTTCAGAACGCCGGAGGAGAGAGGAAAGGTAAGTAGAGTTCAGGAGAGTTTCTGCACATAATAATATAGCAGTTTGTGCTGGGGGAGGAAGCCCTACAATACCTCAAGGGGGTTTTGCACTAGGGGGAGGGAAACAATTTCCCTTCCTGCACTGCTCCTGGTGGACAGTTTTTTGTACTTTGGAGGGACATTACAGGAGAACTATTTGGAGCTGGGATGTAAGGTAAGGATTTTTATACACTACAGAGTGGGGCCAGTAGTGGGTTAAATTCTAGTTTTGGGGGTGGACATGCCCTTTAAATCGGTGGTATCTCTGATGTAGGAATCTAAAGAGGTCACATTGGATTGGAGGTAACCATCTGTTAAGATGCATGGATTTTCATTCAATCCCCCAATCCCTAAAACTATGGGTCTACCTGGAGGTTTGGACACATTCTTGTGCGCTTTGGGTAGAAAGTCGGGACCACAGGGTGTTCTGTCTTCAGGAAAACAGCTTCATTAGGAGAAATAGCCATTTCATCCAGAGCATAGTCAATCAGGTTTAGAAGTTTTTTCTGAAAAGGTTCCTATGGGATCAGAAGGTAAGAGTTTGTAATTAATTTTGTTATTCAACTGACTAGCCGCTTCTTCCCTATACATAGTGTCTGGCCAAATCACAATATTACCTCCCTTATCGGAAGATTTGATTTGTACATCCTCCCAAGTGGCGATGTCTTTAAAAGTCAGCCATTCTTCTTAAGTTATGGCCTACTTTCGTATTAAGTGGTAATTTTTAAATTTTTCTCACATTGTACTGTGGTAAAGGACATTTATATTTGGGAAGCCAGACAAAGCAGGACAGAAGGTAGATTTAGGTTTAAATCTATCACTCCCACCTTGATGTGTGATCCACATCAAGGTGGGAGTGATAGATTTAAACCTAAATCTACCTTCTGTCCTGCTTTGTTCTGGCTTCCCTTGTGAAGCAGGGATCCATATCTTTATATGTAATTTAAGTGCACTTTTAATGCCAATTTCCTACAAAATAAATTAGTCTTTAGCCAAATTGAATCAATCAACATGTTTGTCTGGGCAAAAAGTCTAGTACCAACATACTTACTGACCCCCCCCTCTGGTGATTTTGGAACTGGTACAAAGGGTTTGACTTTTTGCCCAGACAAACATCTACCTTGGAATAATATGTTGTTTTGGATTTTCTTGGATCTAATCTGTGGTTCTGCTTCTATCCCCCAGCATTTTTTTCAATATATTTTGCTAATTCTATTTGGCTTAAACCTGCACCTAGTTTGCACCCCCCATGGTGTTACTGAACTTATGACAGACTACGGACAGGTTAGTTTTACCATTTCCTTAAAGGGGAACTGTTGTCTCCAAACAAGTTAAGTTTTAAATGAAAGTCCGGTTTCCTACCTTTATAAACGAGCCATAAACCACCTCTCTACGTACTCCACAGCCCAAGATATACAGAAATGACTGACCAGAAAGTTAATGGTGGGAGGCAGACTATGACATTCCTGAGGCTTCTCCTGTACAAATGCCGCCGGCGACACAGCCTCAGACTCCCTCAGTGTGTGAGGGAGACAGAGACGTCCATCCTACCTCTCTGCTTGTGAAGTCTTGACAGAGAAGGTAAGGAAACTTATAGTAGCCCTTCTCTTTCACTGTGTGAACACAGCCTTTTCCAGGCAGATGTTCTCACTCTGCCGAAAAGGCTGTTTCCACAGAGTTTTCTGTAGGGGGGGGGGTCGGAGTACCCATGGCACCTGTAGTGGGCGGGGGCTTAGGCACCCACGGGTGGCACCACGCACCCATTGTGGGCGGGGCCAATGGTCATCCTTGAGTGGTGGGGCCCGGCCCCCACGAGTGGGCGGGGAAGGCCCACAATGGGGCTGTAGATAATGGCCATGGGGGGGCCTGCAACTGGAGCGAGCCATGGGGTCCAGTGAGTGTGAGAGTGGAACCAGGGGGGCTACAAAGGGGAGAGGAGACCCAGACATGAATTGACTGACAGTTTAACGAGCAGGAAGTGCAGGGGACCTGTTTTGATGCTGCTGCTATATCACCACACAAAAATTTTAAAGATCTTCAAAACTATGCCAAACTACCACTGGAAATATTGCAAAAACTCTCAGGGGAGCAATTCCCTATCAATTTCCTAAGTCATTTTGGGACCACACGTTACCCCTGTTAAACTCTAAGGCTTAGGTATCTGAAGTTATGGAGGTTGTACTTACAAACGTGTTTTCCATATGTGGAGGTTTTTGTAATCCTGGTTTTTAGATGCTTTTAACTTCTTCTTTCTATCATGGTCCTTACCCAAATAAGGGTGTGTAAATACACCTATTTACTAAGATTGTGTGCTGCGTATCCTTTCTCTTGTTTATTACCATTTATTTAAATTTAACATATGCATGCACATTACCACAGGGTGCATTTGGAGGACCTTGTTGATCTGTCTATTGTTTGTACTCTTAATTAATATGCTTGTAACATATTCCCCTCTATTAACAGTATTCTCATGTTCCAGGCGGGCTTTTAAAAAAAATTTTTGAAGCTGACAATAAAAGTAGATATTTTAAGAACAACCTGAGTATCCGATGCTGTGTTTGTACGGCCGACAACACTTTTCTTTTATATGACTTGCCTATGGGGCATACCATTTTTAGTTGCCGGAACAGCATGGGTTGGACTGGATGACGTAGTTTTTATTCAACCAACCTCAAAATACTATACCTAACATTTGGGTCAAATAGCTTGATCTTAGGCTTAGCCCCAAACATTTACTTTTTTTAAAAATCTTAACAAGTGAAAAATAAATCCCTATTTTTTGTTAATTTTGGAGCTCATTCACTTTTTTTGTCTAGATTTTTTTTCTTGTTCCTTTTTCTGTTCTATTCTATTCAATACCAATTCTGTTTTATTATGTTCTTACACTACTACTCTTTTTCCTATTCTCTTCTGTTCTTTACTTTTCTATTCTGTTCTGCTAACATATGCTATGTTCACTCTCTCTTGTTCTTCCCTCCTAAAAGGTATCTTTACTCCACAAAGTCTGTGCTGTGAATACTGCAAGTTTATTGAAAAACATGCGTGCTACATGTTTCGACCCACTCAAGCACTTGAGGAAGGACAAGTGGGTCGAAAACATGTAGAATGCTGTTTTTGGCAATAAACCTGCACTATTCACAGTTACAGACCTGTGTCTTTGTATGTTTCACGCCTATAAAGTATTGTTTAAAGGGCATGTCCACCCCCAAAACTATAATCCCCCCCCCCCCCAACTACTGGCCCCACCATGTAGTTAGTTTTAATCCTTACCTTACTCCCAGCTCCACAAGGTTCTCCTGTAGTCCCCCCCCCAAAGTCCCAAAAACTGCCCACCAGGAGATAGCAAGTCCATATAGACTCTGCCTCCTAACCTGCCTCCGTGAGAAGTTTGGCATGCGTACTGCACGCCTTCTCCCCTCCCTCTCACATCCCTCCCCTCCCTCTCAGGATTTCTCCCTCCCCCCCTATAGCATTAAACCCAAAGATAGAGGGATTCCCCACGTCCCCCGAGCCCCAACCGCTTCTATTTATACTCTTGAAAGCTCCCCCCAAACTTAACTTACCTCCCCTCTTTCCTCCGACCGCACTGATACCACAGAAACCTGCGTTCCCGTATTGCTGCCATCCAGCCAATCACAGACGCACGCCGTCCCCCCCTGTGCTTGCATTTCTCCGGCTAAGCAGGGCCGCAGCGCGGCGGAGGAAAAAGGGGAGGTAACTGTTAAAGTTTGGGGAGCATTTAGAGATTATAAATAGCAGCGTTGGGCTGGGGGGACCAGGATATCATATATAAAAATTGCTATTGTAGGGTGGCATACCTTTCAAGAGTGTCGGAGGGCCCTATTTTTAAAAACATTGCGATATAACCGGCGGTTTTGGTTACTGTGTCGACCGTGGCCGTAGTATACCATGCGTAAACGACCGTAATGATATTCTCCTATCTAAACTACGGACGCCGTAAACATTTAAGTTTGCTATCATACATTTACAAACGATTTCCAATAGCGTCATAATTAATGAATGATCTAAAGAAGGAGATACCACCACCTTTAATAAATATGGCCCGTAGTGTGAAGTTTTTTGCTCTTCCCTGTCAGCTGGCAGTAATATTAGTCGAAAGTGTCACCGTCGTAAAGGGGAATGTAAAAATGGAGGGTAGGATAGTGTGCTTATATAGAAACTACATATTGCAGAACTGTTGGGAGGGATGTGAAGTGAACCTGATATTAGCACGCTCCTAGCCCAATGCTTTTCATCAGTGTACATTCTTAGGGGATGTTGGTACGGTAGTAGGAGTGGCGTTTTTATAGAAATCGGAGGGCGAACTATATGGGAGGATATAATGGTGAACCTGATCTTAGCAACGCTTTTGTGAAATGCCAAAAACTTCCAGTGTTCTGTAATACAAAGTGCCAGCTTCCAGTGTGCTGTAATTCAAAGTGCCAGCTTCCAGTGTTCTGTAATACAAATGCCGCTTCCCAGTGTTCTGTATACAAGTGCGCTTCCAGTGTCTGTAATACAAAGTTCCGGCTTCCAGTGTGCTTGTAATACAAAGTGCCGCTTCCAGTGTACTGTAGTCCAAGTGCCAGCTTCCCAGTGTACTGTAGTCTAAAGTGCCAGCTCCAGTGTACTGTAGTTCAGTGGCCATGCTTCCAGTGTACGTATTACAAGTGCCAGCTTCCAGTTTCTGTAATACAATGGCCAGCTTCCAGTTTCGTGTAATACAAAATGCCGGCTTCCAGTGTTCTGTAATACAAAAGTGCCGGCTTCCAGTGTTCTGTAATACAAAGTGCCGGCTTCCAGTGTTCTTGTAATACAAAGTGCCGCTTCAGTGTACGTAGTCCAAAGTGCCAGCTTCCAGTGTACTGTAGTTCAGTGCCAAGCCTTCCATGTACAGTATACAAAGTTGCCAGCTTCCAGTGTTCTGTAATACAAAGTCCAGCTTCCAGTGTTCTGTAATACAAAGTGTCCAGCTTCCAGTGCTTTGTAATACAAAGTGCCAGCTTCCAGTGTTCTGTAATACAAGTGCCGCGTTCCAGTGTCGTAATACAAATTGTCAACTTCCTGTGTTCTGTAATCAAGTGCCACTTCAAGTGTTCTGTAATACAAAGTGCCAGCTTCCCTTGTCAGTAATACCAAGTCGTGAACTTCCAGTGTTCTTTAATACAAACTGCCAGCTTCCAGTGTGCTGTAATTCCAAAGTGCCAGCTTCCAGTGTGCTGTAATACAAATGCCATCTTCCAGTGTTCTGTAATACAAGTGCCAGCTTCCCGTGTGCTAGTAATTCAAGTGCCAGCTTCCAGTGTTCTGTAATTCAAAGTGCCGGCTTCCATTGTTCTGTAATACAAAGTGCCGGCTTCCAGTGTTCTGTAATACAAAGTGCCGGCTTCCAGTGTGCTGTAATACAAAGTGCCAGCTTCAAGTGTTCTGTAATTCAAAAATGCCAACTTCCAGTGTTCTGTAATACAAAGTGCCAGCTTCCAGTGTTCTGTAATTCAATGTGCCAGCTTCCAGTATACTGTAAGTTAAAGTGCCAGCATCCAGTGTGCTTTTATTCAAAGTGGCAACTTCCAGTGTTCTGTAATTTTGAAGTGCCAGCTTCCAGTGTGCTGTAATTTAAAGTGCCAAATTCCAGTGTTCTGTCATTTAAAGTGCCAAATTCCAGTGTTCTGTCATTCAAAGTGCCAAGTTCCAGTGTTCTGTCATTCAAAGTGCCAGCTTCCAGTGTTCTGTAATCCGTGAGTGGGTGGGGCCACGGCACCCACGAGTGGGCGGGGCCACATGGGGCTGTAAGATAATGGGCCATGGGGGGGCCTGCAACTGGAGCGACCATGGGGTCCATGAGTGGGAGGGACCAGGGGGGCTACAAAGGGGAGGAGGAGACACAGGACAGATTGACTGACAGTTTCAGAGCAGGAAGTGCAGGGGACCTGTTGATGCTGCTGCTATATCACACACAAAAATTTTAAATATCTTCAAAACTATGCAAAATAACCAATGGAAATAAATTGCAAAAACTCTCAGGGGAGCAATTCCTATCAATTTACCTAAAGTCATTTTTGGACCACAGTTCCCCTTTAACTCTAAGGACTTAGGTATCTGAAGTTATGGAGGGTTGTACTTACAACGTGTTTTCCATATGTGGAGGTTTTTGTAATCCTGGTTTTTAGATGCTTTTAACTTCTTTCTATCATGGTCCTTACCCAAATAAAGGGTGTGTAAATACACTATTTACTAAGATTGTGTGCTGCGTATCCTTTCTCTTGTTTATTAACATATTTATTGATTTAACATATGCATGCACCATTACCCACATGGGTGCATTTGTAGGCCTTGTGATCTGTCTATTGTTTGTACTCTTAATTAAATGCTTGTAATATATTCCCCTCTATTTACAGTATTCTCATGGTCAGGCGTGCTTTTATTTTTGAAGCTGCAATAAAAGTAGATTTTTAAGAACAACCTGAGTATCCGATGCTGTGTTTGTACGGCCGACAACACTTTTCTTTTATATGACTTGCCTATGGGGCATACACATTTTAGTTGCAGGAAAGCAATGGGTTGGACTGGATGGACGTATGTTTTTATTCAACCTCAAAATACTATACCTATACATTTGGTCAAATAGCTTGATCTTAGGCTTAGCCCCAAAACATTTACTTTTTTAAAAATCTTAACAAGGAAAAATAAATCCCTATTTTTGTTAATTTTGGAGCCTCATTCACTTTTTTTGTCATAGATTTTTTCTTGTTCCTTTTTCTGTTCTATTCTATTCAATACCATTCTGTTTTATTATGTTCTTTACTCTTTTTTCCTATTCTCTTCTGTTCTTTACTTTTCTATTCTGTTCTGCTAACATATGCTATGTTCACTTCTCTCTTGTTCTTCCCTCCTAAAAGGTATCTTTACTCCACAAGTCTGTGGCTGGGAATACTGCAAGTTTATTGAAAAACATGCGTGCTACATGTTTCAGACCCACTCAAGCACTTGAGGAAGGACAAGTGGGTCAGAAACATGTAGAATGCATGTTTTGCAATAAACCTGCACTATTCACAGTTACAGACCTGTGTCTTTGTATGTTTCACCTATAAAGTATTGTTTAAAGGGCATGTCCACCCCCAAAACTATAATCCCCCCAACTACATGGTGGGGCCAGTAGTTGGGGGGATTATAGTTTTGGGGGTCAGCGCGTTACATGTATAAATACGGAGTATCACAGAGCCATGGGATAATGTGGGAAGGCATTAAGGCATATATCAAGGAATTAGCGTTCAAATTATCAATCCAACAGTTTGAAGGAAAAGCATACTATTAGTACCTAACCATTATAGTGTATAAAAATTGATAAGCATTGACCAAGCCTTGACCTTAAGAATGAGATCCGCTTGCCCAGGAAGAAACTTACATTTAGTAGGTAGGGGACACAAATACAGTACAGAATGGGGGGGGATAGGGGGTACAAAGTGGAGCGTTAACAAAAAGGTCGTAAACCCTCCATATTTATGTTGCAAATGATGCTCGAATGATCTAGGATGATGCACTTCTAGAGTTTGTAAAGGTATTATGGACATTCAATCGTGAGTCTAAGTTTCAGAGGGGGTGGTGGAGAGGTTCCAAAGGGTAACGAGAGAAATGCCGCCAATGATGGTTATAAAACCGATGTGGATGCAAAATAATGCGTTTTTTCGGTTTGTCTTTTCTGCAAAATATATCTACTTCTAGGTGGGATTGTTTCTAATAATTCTCCCCACACCACACAACCCAGATACCATTTAATTTTCTGTCTGAAGATCCCCGCTGTCCCTGACATATATCAAAGTTACAGCACAGTGCAGTGATGTACACAATACACAACCCCTCCTGCTTGAGCTGTCAGATCAAATCCCCTAACAGATAACGGATATAGGTGTGTTAGGCTTGTACACAGGCTTTACACCGGTAACGCGTGCCCACATGACTGCCGTTCCTTCTGCAAACAATGCTTGGAAACATGGCTAAGTGGTTAAAAACAGAAGTAAAAGGAAGAAGAGAAGTCCCACTCTCCTTCACAAGCTTTCACACCAATTTATTGTCCTGTCAAAGGGGAAGACCAGGCTGCAGTGATTCAGGACTCGGTCTCTCCACCCCCTTCTCCGCATTCCTTTAGTGTAACCTATCTTCGAACAACAGAGAAACTTCCTCTTTACAGGATTACATACCGAGTTTTTTTTTTTTTGTTACAAATGGTTAGAGTGATGTGTCGTGTAAGAATTAATGTGCATGAGCTGCTTGATTCACGGGTGCTTATTTACAGCCAGACTAAATGGGGGGGAATGACCAGAGAGAGGGAGTGGAAGTGGGATCCCTGCAGTAAATCAACATGGTGCAAACACAGAGCCACAGAGGAAGTGTAAAATAAGGCAGAATACACTACCCTTTTATTATGTCTAGGTTGGAGCATGTTTACTTAAATCACTATAGATGCCCTTTAAAGGTGAGGAGGCAGCAGTGTTAGTTGGGGTCTGTGGAGAAGATTTCCTTTGGGAGATGGAGGCTTGGCCTGGAAACATAAGGGATCACAGAGAAGATAAAGTAGGGAGGTGCGGAGATAGACGAAGGGATTTAAAGGTTAAAGGTTTGGGTATATATGAATATGATTCTTTGTTTGATGGGATGCCACCCCCTATACCACTGAAGTATATCCCGGGGTTGCGGGTTCTCTTTGGAGAATAAGGTAAGTGGCAGATGCAACTAAGAAAGGAAGACTATCGGTAAGATACCCTTCGATGGTACCTAGTACAATACGTGTCTACGCCGAAAGATAATGGGCCCACAAACAAAAACTACTATACATAAAGAGAAATAGGCTTAGATCTAAGTTAAATGATATAAACATAATGTAGAAAATCAGTTAATTGATCACAATGCAAGGTCCTAACTGGTATATATGTGTTTGCACAAATTACAATAGATATACAATTAATAAACATGATTTTTTACATACATGAATCATCAGAGTCCTTGTAATTTTCAGTATGATCTCCTCAAAGGCATATCCATATCCAGTGGCCAGGAAACCTATGTAAATAGTTCCTTCGTATCTATGGGTAGGGTACGAAACTAACCCCCCGCAGTAGTTAACATGAGCTAAAGAGGTGCAAAGAGGTGCAGGTATAAGCCAAATTAATTTGCAAGATATATTGAAAAAAACTGTTGGGAGGATAGAAGCAGAACCAAAGATTGGTCCAAGAAAGTCTGAAACGACACATTATTCCAAGGTAGAATGAAGGGAATCCCGCAAACAATCCCATCAGATTAAATTGGAGATTGGGTGTCAACGTCTCAGACACTGAGGGGGGTGTTGGTCTCATCCAACGGGAACATCAAAGAAAAGTAAGTCGATATACACTAGCTCCTGTTGAGGTATGTTTTTCAGTTCCATTGAAGATCAAAATCTAGAACTCTCAAACATCCTGTCAAAAGCTCATGAAGTGGTAAATGTGATCCAAACAGGTAGTTCATTATCCCTCATCACAGAAAAGAGTGAAGTCGAAACTTCAATTAAACCATGACCGTATTCCGTTAAAAAATTAATAAATGGTCAATCTGTTAATATCCCCAATCATAGGAAAGATTGAAGTCTAGAGCTTCATTTAAACCTTTAGGTAAAGTGTTTTGAGCTTGAAGATACCATCTGCTCTCGCAGCATAATAACTTATTGTAGACCATCACCACCTCTAATGGTAACAGGAATTTTATTCAATCCAAAAATTTTCAACCCTATGTGACTCCCCATGTGTACCAAATGATCACTATGGGTGGTAACAGTCTTAAACACGTCATTCTGTGTCTCCCCTGCCCCCCAACCTGATGTGAGACAGATGCTTAGATAATCTCTGCTTAAGCTTTTGGAAGGTTTTGCCCACATAAAGGGGCACTTAAATCGCATACACCACAATGATCACTTTTGCAATTAAAATAGTGGGAAATATTAAATGTCTCTTTCCCCTCTGAGTCACATACCTCAAGAGTCTTGTACCCATATTGACAGTAATGCAATTCCCCACAAGGGTGAGTTCCTTCTAAGCCTGGTCACAACTGTATGAGTGTTCCTGGGGCGTCTATAATGGCTTTTGGTCAAGATCTCTCGCTAAATTTCTGCTGTGACGGGCTGTTAGGGATGGAAATTCAGCGATAAAGGCGACCATTGGTGCCATCATTTTTTAAACATGCCATGATCTGCTTAAAATATCACCTCAAAGTTTCTATTTTCAGAAACCATATTAGTAATTTTCTTACTAAGCCATCATTGATCATTTAATTTTTGATACTTAAAAGATCAGCTTGTGTCTGTCATGGCGCCGCTGAGGTTTTCTCTCTCCTCCAAAGACCCCTGGGATACCCCATTGAAGCTCTCTGAAGCATTAGCATATCTAATGTCAAGTGTACAATTCTCCTAACATGGAGAAATTGACCTCTCTGTTAGACCGATCTCTTTGGTGATACCGATGAGACACCACATAGTGCAAATGAGACTCCTCATGGTGGGTTTCCTGAAAAATGTAGTGGCTAATTACATCCTGCTTTTTAAAGGGTATGTCCACCCATTCCCCACCCATTCCCCCTGTCCCCCCAGCCCACACCGCTATATTAGTATTATCAGAAAATGCCCAAAACTTTACTTACCTTCCCTCTTTCCTCTCTCCTCTGCCACGCTGCCACCATGAGAGGCGGGACCGGCAGTCGTTCCCTGTGATTGGCTGAGCGGCAGCCAATCGCGGACGCGGCTGCCGGAGTTCAGTGTGGCGGAGGCAAGAGGAAGGTAAGTAATGTTTTGGGCCTTTTCTGATGATACTAATAGAGTGGTTGGGCTGGGGGACAGGGGGAATGTTTGGTAAAAAGGGTTTTAAGGTAGGGGGAGGGAATCCTAATCGAGAGGGGAGGGAGGGGGAGAAGGGCTGCAGTACGCATGCCAAACTTCTCCCGGGGCCAGTATGGAGGCAGAGTCCTATATGGACTCTGCTATCCTCCTGGTGTGGCATTTTTGTGGACTTTGGGGGGGGACTACAGGAGAACCATATGAGCTAGGATGTGAGAATTAAACTACACTACACACATGGGCCAATAGTGGGGGGGTTATAGTTTTAAGGGGTTGACATGCCCTTTAATGATGTTAACAAATTCCAGAAGCATGTTTCTTGGAACCACTCCAGATAAAAAAGATGTTGTCTATAAATGTTAAACCACAATTCAATGCCCATCTGTAGACAAATAAGACCCTAACAGAAGAATGTGCTTCCCTCTCCCACCAACCCCAAACAGGTTAGTGTAGGAGGGAGCACATCGGGCAACCCTTGCGGTGCCACCCCCTGCACATAATGTGAAATAATGTGAATTGTGTGTTAAGACAAATCTCAAAAATTTAAAATAAACTGGTGTCTCCCTGTGAGTTCCATGCCTTACCATATCAAGCTCCAAATAGCTCACAGCCTACAATCCTTTGTGGTGATCTTAGTTGGTGTACAGGGATTCCACATCACTGTTCCATGGGTATTTCTGTGCCCTGCAACTTGGAATTAAAGGGCAATGTCCACCCCTTTTTTTAACTTTTTCATATGTTTGTAGGTCTCCTACCCCAGCCAACTTAATTAAGTCCAGAAACTCCCCCGATCTTACTTACCTTCCCTCTCTCCTCCCGCTGCACTGCCCCGGCCTCTGTCTTGCATGGAACTGCAAGAAGGGGGCCGGACCGACAGCCCGCGTCTATGATTGGCTGAGAGGCAGCCAATCAACACGGACGCGGCTGCCGGCAGTTCAGAACGCCGGAGGAGAGAGGAAAGGTAGTAGAGTTCAGGAGAGTTCTGCACATATAATATAGCAGTTTGTGCTGGGGGAGGAAGCCCTACAATACCTCAAGGGGGTTTTGCACTAGGGGGAGGAAACAATTTCCCTTCCTGCCTTCTCCTGGTGGACAGTTTTTTTGTACTTTGGAGGACATTTACAGGGATAACTATTTGGAGCTGGGATGTAAGGTAAGGATTTTTATACACTACAGAGTGGGCCAGTAGTGGGTTAAATTCTAGTTTTGGGGGGGTGGACATGCCCTAAAATCGGTGGTATCTCTGATGTAGGAATCTAAAGAGGTCACTTGGATTGAGGTACCCATCTGTTAAGATGCATGGAGTTTTCATTCAATCCCCCAATCCCTAAAACTATGGGTCTACCTGGAGGTTTGGACCATTCTCTTGTGCGCTTTGGGTAGAAAGTCGGGACCACAGGGTGTTCTTGTCTCAGGAAAACGCTTCATTAGGAGAATAAGCCAATTTCATCCAGAGCATAAGTCATCAGGTTTAGAAAGTTTTTCTGAAAAGGTTCCTATGGGATCAGAAGGTAAGAGTTTGTAATAATTTTGTTATTCAAACTGACTAGCCGCTTCTTCCCTATACATATGTCTGGCCAATCATCCAATATTACCTCCCTTATCGGAAGATTTTGATTTGTACAACCTCCCAAGTGGCGATGTCTTTAAAGTCAGCCATTCTTCTTAAGTTATGGCCTACTTTCGTATTAATGGTAATTTTAAATTTTTCTTTCTCACATTGTACTGTGGTAAAGGACATTTAATTTGGGAAGCCAGAACAAAGCAGACAGAAGGTAGATTTGGTTGTTAAATCTATCACTCCCACCTTGATGTGTAAGATCCACATCAAGGTGGGATTGATAGATTTAAACCTAAATACTACCTTCTGTCCTGCTTTTGTCTGGCTTCCCTTGTGAAGCAGGGATCCATAATCTTTATATGAATTTAGTGACACTTTTAATGGCCAATTTCCTACAAAATAATATAAGTCTTTAGCCAAATTGAATCAATCAACATGTTTTGTCCTGGGCAAAAAGTCTAGTACCAACCTACTTACTGACCCCCCCTCTGGTGATTTTTGGAACTGGTACAAAGGTTTGATTTTTGCCCAGACAAACATCTACCTTGGAATAATATGTTGTTTTGGATTTCTTGGATCTAATCTGTGGTTCTGCTTCTATCCCCCCAGCTTTTTTTTCAATATATTATTTGCTAATTCTATTTGGCTTAAACCTGCACCTAGTTTTTGCACCCCCCCCATGGTGTTACTGAACTTATGACAGACGACTACGGACAGGTTATTTTTACCATTTTCCTTTAAAGGGGAACTGTTGTCTCCAACAAGTTAAGTTTTAAATGAAAGTCCGTTTCCTACCTTTATAAACGAGCCATAAACCACCTCCTACGTACTCCACAGCCCAATAGATATACAGAAATGACTGACCAGAAAGTTAATGGTGGGAGGCAGACTATGACATTCCTGAGGCTTCTCCTGTACAAATGTCCGCCGGCGACCAGCCTCAGACTCCCTCAGTGTGTGAGGGAGACAGAGACGTCCATCCTACCTCTCTGCTTGTGAAGTCTTGACAGAGAAGGTAAGGAAACTTATAGTAGCCCTTCTCTTTCACTGTGTGAACACAGCCTTTTCCAGGCAGATTTCTCACTCTGCCGAAAAGGCTGTTTCCACAGAGTTTTCTGTAGGGGGGGGGGTCGGAGTACCCATGGCACCTGTAGTGGGCGGGGGCTTAGGCACCCACGGGTGGCCCACGCACCCATTGTGGACGGGGCCAATGGTCATCCTTGAGTGGTGGGGCCCGGCCCCCACGAGTGGGCGGGGAAGGCCCACAATGGGGCTGTAGATAATGGCCATGGGGGGGCCTGCAACTGGAGCGAGCCATGGGGTCCATGAGTGTGAAGTGGAACCAGGGGGGCTACAAAGGGGAGAGGAGACCCAGACATGAATTGACTGACAGTTTAACAGAGCAGGAAGTGCAGGGGACCTGTTTTGATGCTGCTGCTATATCACCACACAAAAATTTTAAAGATCTTCAAAACTATGCCAAATACCACTGGAAATATTGCAAAAACTCTCAGGGGAGCAATTCCCTATCAATTTTCCTAAGTCATTTTGGGACCACACGTTACCCCTGTTAAACTCTAAGGCTTAGGTATCTGAAGTTATGGAGGTTGTACTTACAAACGTGTTTTCCATATGTGGAGGTTTTTGTAATCCTGGTTTTTAGATGCTTTTAACTTCTTCTTTCTATCATGGTCCTTACCCAAATAAGGGTGTGTAAATACACCTATTTACTAAGATTGTGTGCTGCGTATCCTTTCTCTTGTTTATTACCATTTATTTAAATTTAACATATGCATGCACATTACCACAGGGTGCATTTGGAGGACCTTGTTGATCTGTCTTTGTTTGTACTCTTAATTAAATGCTTGTAACATATTCCCCTCTATTACACAGTATTCTCATGTTCCAGGCGGGCTTTTAAAAAAAATTTTTGAAGCTGTCAATAAAAGTAGATATTTTAAGAACAACCTGAGTATCCGATGCTGTGTTTGTACGGCCGACAACACTTTTCTTTTATATGACTTGCCTATGGGGCATACCATTTTTAGTTGCCGGAACAGCATGGGTTGGACTGGATGACGTAGTTTTTATTCAACCAACCTCAAAATACTATACCTAACATTTGGGTCAAATAGCTTGATCTTAGGCTTAGCCCCAAACATTTACTTTTTTTAAAAATCTTAACAAGTGAAAAATAAATCCCTATTTTTTGTTAATTTTGGAGCTCATTCACTTTTTTTGTCTAGATTTTTTTTCTTGTTCCTTTTTCTGTTCTATTCTATTCAATACCAATTCTGTTTTATTATGTTCTTACACTACTACTCTTTTTCCTATTCTCTTCTGTTCTTTACTTTTCTATTCTGTTCTGCTAACATATGCTATGTTCACTCTCTCTTGTTCTTCCCTCCTAAAAGGTATCTTTACTCCACAAAGTCTGTGCTGTGAATACTGCAAGTTTATTGAAAAACATGCGTGCTACATGTTTCGACCCACTCAAGCACTTGAGGAAGGACAAGTGGGTCGAAAACATGTAGAATGCTGTTTTTGCAATAAACCTGCACTATTCACAGTTACAGACCTGTGTCTTTGTATGTTTCACGCCTATAAAGTATTGTTTAAAGGGCATGTCCACCCCCAAAACTATAATCCCCCCCCCCCCCAACTACTGGCCCCACCATGTAGTTAGTTTTAATCCTTACCTTACTCCCAGCTCCACAAGGTTCTCCTGTAGTCCCCCCCCCAAAGTCCCAAAAACTGCCCACCAGGAGATAGCAAGTCCATATAGACTCTGCCTCCTAACCTGCCTCCGTGAGAAGTTTGGCATGCGTACTGCACGCCTTCTCCCCTCCCTCTCACATCCCTCCCCTCCCCTCAGGATTCCCCTCCCCCCCTATAGCATTAAACCCAAAGATATGGATTCCCCATGTCCCCCGAGCCCAACCGGCTCCTTTTATACTCTTAGGTAAAGCTCCCCCCAAACTGTTAAACTTACCTCAACCCTCTTTCCTCCGACCGCACTGATGACCACAGAAAGCCTGCGTTCCCGTATTGCTGCCACCAGCCAATCACAGACGCACTGCCGTCCCGCCCCCTGTGCTTGCATTTTTTCTGGCTAAGCAGGGCCGCAAGCGCGGCGGAGGAAAATAGGGGTAAGGTAAGTAAAGTTTGGGGAGCATTTACGAGATTATAAATAGAGCGGTTGGGGCTGGGGGGACAGGAGGAATCATATATAAAAAATTGATTTTTAGGGTGGACATACCCTTTAAGTGTCGGAGGGCCATATTTAAAAACTTGCGATACCGCGGGTTTTGGTTACTGTGCGACCGTGGCAGTAGTATACCATGCTGTAAACGACCGTAATGATATTCTACGGACGGCCGTAAATTTAAGTTTGCTATCATACATTTACAAGATTTCCAATAGCGATCATAAATTAATGATCGCTAAAGAAGGAGATACCACACCTTTATAAATATGGCCCGTAGTGTGAAGGTTTCTAGCTCTCCCTGTCAGCTGCAGTAATATTAGTCGAAAGTGTAACTTCTTAAAGGGGAATGTTGGAGGGTAGGAATAGTGTGCTTTTATAGAAACTACATATTGCAGAACTGTAGGGGAGGATAGTGAAGTGAACCTGATATTAGCACAGCTCTATGCAATGCATTTTTCATCAGTGTACATTCTTAAAGGGGAATGTTGGTACGGTAGTAGGAGTGCGTTTTTATAGAAATCGTGCAGAACTATATGGGGAGGATAGTAAGGTGAACCTGATCTTAGCACAGCTTTGTGAAATGCATTTCTCATCAGTGTACCTTAATAAAGGGAATGTTGGAGGGTAGGAAGAGAGTGTTTTTGATTCAGCTGTCTGTATGAAAACAACAAACTGTAGTACAGAGCAAAGCTAAGAAATGCATTATACAGAGAATGCAGAGCTGTGCTAAGATCAGGGTCATTATATAATCCTCCACCTGCAGCACTGAACCATGTTCTATAAGTACGTATTAAAGGGGAATGTTGGGGAGTGTGCCACCGCAACAGCTACTCTGTGGCTAATGTTTTCAGCTCTGGGTCAATCCAGCCTGGCCTGAGAGCAATACTCCATATTTGTTCTTCCTTCTCTCTTCACGAGGCACCTTTGTGGTGTCACCCACCCTGACCATCTCATACAGCCGCAACAGCTACTCTGTGGCTAATGTTTTCAGCTCTGGGTCAATCTTGCCTTGCCCGAGAGCAGTACTCCATATTTGTTCTTCCTTCTCTCTCCACGAGGCACCTTTGTGGTGTCACCTACTCTGACCATCTCATACAGCCGCAACAACTACTCTGTGGCTAATGTTTTCAGCTCTGGGTCAATCCTGCCTGGCCCGAGAGCAGTACTCCATATTACAAAGTGTGGGCCTGCTGTAACTCAACGGTGCTGTTCCTACAAAGCCGTACCCTTTCACCCGCTTTCCCTTGCACGAAGCATACTCTGAGGGAGAGAAGCCAATGGGGTGAGGGGTATGTCCAGTGGGGCCAAGCCTGCCTGGACCCACAACAATGGTGGCAACTGCAGTGGGCCTGCTGTAACTCAATGGTGCTGTTCCTACGAAGGCTTAGCCTTTAACCCGCTTTCCCTTGCACGAAGCATACTCTGAGGGAGAGAAGCCAATGGGGTGAGGGGTATGTCCAGTGGGGCCAAGCCTGCCTGGCCCCAAAACAATGGTGGCAAACTGCAGTGGGCCTGCTGTAACTCAATGGTAAGGTATATACAATTATAATTACCAGACATATAGCTAGCTAAATAGATATGTGTATTGTAATTTTTCAAATAAAAATTGATTTTGAATCTATCTGAATAATTTGATATATCGAAAAATAAAGCCCAAAAACATTTTTTTTAAAATAATTTTTATGATTTCAAAAAATTTCTTTTTTTTTAAACCTATTTTAACTATTTAAAAATTTATTTTTTTTTTTTTTCCCAGCCTGGAAACCCTCCTCTCCAGTCTGGTCAGGCGGCGGTCCAGGCGCTGCCCCAAGTGGCACTGCAATGCAATAATGTTGCGGTATGTCATAAAAAGGAAAGCTCAGTATAAAATATCATTATTTCTAAAATTCTTAGTTTATATTATGCATACCTAGTTATGGTAACAGTGATTTCTACTGATTGGCTGTTGGATGGGTCACACATGCTCAGATCTCTACTGAGCAACTGAATCAACCCAGGGACTGGG
Organism: Hymenochirus boettgeri; assembly: GCA_019447015.1. Lineage (NCBI taxonomy): Eukaryota > Metazoa > Chordata > Amphibia > Anura > Pipidae > Hymenochirus > Hymenochirus boettgeri. The sequence goes on along the minus strand of CM033469.1, from coordinate 78,113,465 downwards.
TCAAGGGCAAGACCATAACGATATCTATTAGGGGTCCTGCAAACAGGAAGTCAGTATTTCTTTATACACAGACACAATGCTTAATTGACAGGTTAAGGTCATTTGGATGGAAAAATACTGCTCTTTTTTCTTAAAAGTATATATATTATCACTGAACTTCCACTTAAAGCGATATTATTGCATCATGGGGGATCACTGATAAACAGCATGAGGTAATGCTGGCATAAAACATTACGTTTATTGCTAAATTGTATCAGAACATTCTTGGTTTTGTATTACTAGGACTGTGCTACATACAAAAATTTTTGGAAGTGGTACAGCCCCCATAAAAGCATTGTCAAACCCACAGTACCCATTGTTGCATCATTTAGCGTGGATTTTACACTGGGAAAATACAGATATTAATAGTCTTGTATATATTTCATTAACGTTGCATATGATTTACTTAAGGTTTTCAATCATGGCTGCCGGAGGGACTGGAGAGGGTGGAGGTCCTGGAGAGGCTGGTCCTGCTTCTAGAAAAAAAAAATGTTTTATTTCAACAATCACTGTCCAAGCCATTAGTAATATTACATGTATAAGAACATTTCCTAAAAGGCTACGTAGTGAATATTTCTTGGATAATTTTTGAACCACAAAAATGCAATGAAAAACTGGTTTAATGAAAGATTTAAAAAAACATTAACTTCACTAGGATGCACTTATGTTGTTGGCTGCAGGAAGCACCCTCATCCTCATGCAGGGGTAGGGGGTGGGGGTGGAAGAGTCATCATCTGAAGGTTAAAATAAAAAAAAGACAATGATATATCTGAAGGTAATGAAAGGGAAGGTTGGGAGGGTTGGGTGTAGGAGGATATCAGTAGTTGTGTTGTGTTTACCTGCATCTGTTTAGGTTTAGTGGGAATCATTTACCATTTATAAAAATAACCTTTTCAGATGATAATCAACATTTCATTTTGGTGTGAATAGCTGTGTGGGGTTCATGGGTATGTGTTTGTTGGACAATGTTGGAAAGGATACTTAAGATAATCGCACACTTGTACTGCACGTTTGGACTGAATTTCGTGACTTAAGCTCAAAAACTGAGGGACAAGATACAGCCCAAACAATGGGAAGTCGGGGACAATAAATGGGAATGAGAAATGAGAAGAACTGTGATCTGTCTCTCAAGCCAAATTAATAGATTTGTTGCATTTTTTTTACAAAAATTTTTATCTGTAAAATAATCAAAATTCACTAAATTATGACTGATAATTTTTTTTTTCAATAGGCTGCACTTACATTCTTGGCTGGCACCAAGAGCCTCCCCTGGTGCTTCCTCTGGCGGGGATGGTGGTGGTGGTGGGGTATCAGAGGATGAATCAGCTGCAAATTAAAATAAAAAAATACATAATGAATGATATATCTAAAGGGTATATTTAATTATATACTTTGAATTCTGCTTGAAAATACAGATTAAATAAGACAATATGTTATAGTTGCTTTAAAAGTCAATCATATTTCTATGGCAATGATTTCATACCTTATTCTGGCTAAGTACTTGTAGCCATGGAAAGGGAAAAGTTGGTTGGGTGTAGGGGAGCATCAGTAGCTGTGTGTACTTGTATCTGTATAGATTTTGTGGGTAACACAACATTTTTAATTTTGGAGTGTAAAAATAAATATTTGAAGATTACATTTTTGAAAGACAAAATCAAATTTTAATAATTGATCAAAATTTCATTTTTGACTTTACTTTCCCTTTAAATAGGGCTGCCATGTAAATAAAAGGGTGGGTCAGTAAAGTGTGCTTAACTGTGTCTATGTGTGGGTGTCAGTGTGCATTTATAAGGTAAAAAGAAATCAATTTTTAATGATCGATTTCATTTTTAACTTTACTTAGCCTTTAAATAAGGCTGCCATGGAAATGGAAGGGTGGGCCACCAAGTGTGTTTACCTGTGTCTATGTTTGGGTATAATTTTGAATTTATAGGTGTTGTGTTGAATAAAGTCACTTTTCAGTGATTTAATTTTTTACTTTACTTACCCTTTAAATATGGCTGATATTGAATAATATAAGAATAATAATAATGTAATAATAACCAGTGAATGAGAAATACAAAGAACTTGGATCTCTCTCTCTCTCAAGCCAAATTTATGGATTATTGATGTTATAAATAATATATAAATATATATAAATATGTTTTTGTCAGAAGTGAATTAAAATATTTTACTACTTATTACAATACAGTAATATAATAAAAAGTATACTTGCCTTCCATAAGTTGCCGTACGGCTTCAATATAATGAGGCCTTTGCCTCAGACCACTGTCTCTGGAGGGTAGAGACAGTGGTCTGCAGCTGAAAACGGTGCGCCAGCCGGCGCTACAGGCCCTCCATAATCGTGCACTTCTTGCGCCACACGTGCCTGGTACACAAGGGCATGTTGTCATAACCCTTTGCCAGGAGGTACTGGGTCATGTACAGCTGCCTGGCAAAACTCGACATTTTTTCTGTAACTCCGCCTAACACAGGATGTAGTAAAAAGCAATGGAATCGAAGATCCGGTTCGGGTCCGTATTTCCGAAGAATCCTCGTATTTCCGAAGAATCCTCGTATTTCCGAAAATCCTCGCATTTCCGAAAATCCTTGTATTTCCGAAGAATCCTCGTATTTTCGAAGAATAACGAAGACTCGGGCGCATTTGAAATTCACGCTAGCGGACTGTAATTTTTAGGTATTGTAGGCATTGATACGTGTTTCCAAGGTCATCACCCAGGTTCCTGAGTGATTTAGTGTACGTTACCAAGGCTATTTAGACCAATTTTAATGCGGATTTTGCCAAACTTTGATTTTAATAGGTTTTAACGGGTCCGCTCACGGATTTTCGGATCCTCGAGCAGACCAGATTATGCGAAAGTTCGGACATCTCTAATCGTAAGTTTCAACTTCAGAGTGTTTACATTTTAAACATGGATTATATCAAATGGTACAGACATAAATTCAGAAAGTAAAATATAATGATCAGTATACAAACACAGAACAATGTTTACACCTGAAAGTTTCATTTACTTAAACAATATACCCACCTAATTTTTTTATGTTGAAATGCAGACGGAAGAACCAACAGAACAATACATATTTGTATCAGTGATACATCCACCTCTAAGTTCTTATTTCTTTCTGCTACAATTGTTGAAATTGACTGACTCATCTATTGTAATGGATGATCCTCAAGACCTTATGATGTTAGATCAGTAGATAAATCTTCCTTTCATTTAGATGACAAACATGTTTATTTGACTACATCATTCTAATTTTTGAGAGCTGTTGATATCACTGGCACATTTTCAAGATCCCTGCCCTGAAACATGCAATTTCAAAACTATATAACAAAAAAGAATGTTATATAGACGTTAGCGAGATGTATTCAATATTTGGTGTTTCAGCCATATCATGTACATTTTTAATTTAAATATCACAGAGAATATATGTTTCGTGCCATTCATTATCAACAGAAATTAGAACAGCAGACAATTTTGGATGGTGTAAAGCACAAAGCTCTCCTATGTGGGGGGATGCACAAAATGGCAGCCCTGGATACAATGCTAAATATATTTATACTATGATGGACTTAAGTGATAAAATTGTTAATTTTAATATTGATGAAGTAGTCTGGCAAAGCATCAATAGCATTGGGAAAACAAATTTAAAAAAAGATATGTGCCCAATAGAAAGACTTGTCATCTAATCTATATCTAAAAGATGAAATAGATGGGGGTATAAACAATAGGGCTGAAACAATATGGGTGAGGCTCTGCACAAGAAGCAAGAAGGTGGGTAAACTAATTGTTGGTGTTTGTTATAAGGCACCAAATGCCAGTGAGGAGGTGGAAATTTACCTACATATGCAGTTGGTGAAGGCTGCTGGTATGGGGCATATTCAGGTTATGAGGGATATAAATGACCCTAACATATATTTAGTTAGGGAACTGCAAGCACCTCAAAAGGTATCAAGTTCCTAAATTTGAGCATGAGCATTTTCTTTCACAGATTGTTGTTCCTACTAGAAAGGATGCTTTGTTGGATCTGCTAATATCTAATAACCCTGAGCTCATTATGGAGATAAAGATAATGGAAAACTTAGGAAATAATGATCATGATATGTTGTAATATAGGTTGCTAAAAATAAGTGCACTGGGTTAACAAAAAACTTTAACTTTAAGAACTTTATGCTATTATGCTATTAAATAAAGTGGGGTGATATGTTCTTAGGTAAGGATACTGAATAGAAGTGGAATGCTTTAAAAGGGGATATTAAACTATTACACTTTTACATTTATACCCTAAGGTAGGGAACAAGTGTGAAATAAATTAGGTCCACTTCTGTGCGGCTTAGGTAAATAGGGAAATTGTTTTTAAAATCAGAGGAAACAGAACATTTTTACATGAAGTATAAAAGCTGTAATAGGGAGTGCAAGAAAGCACCATCTAAAATAGAAGTATGGATAGCAGAAGAAAGCAAGACCAACACCAAAATGTTTTACCAATAGTGAAAAGATAAGGACAGAGAATGTGGAACTATAAAATAATTGGGCTAAGTTAGTTATAGAGTATCCCGAAATGGCTTATGTGCTAAACAGTTTTTTTTCCCTCTGTATACACTTTCTCTGTATGCTTATAGCAGGGACAGTAATAATATGAAGGATATAAATGAGGAATGTTAGCTTTGTCTGACAGAGGACATGGTACGGAAACAATTAGATAAAGTTTTTTTTTATTATTATTATTATTATTGTGGATTAATATAGTGCTAACATCTTCTGTAGCGCATTACAATTACATGAAGTTAACATCAGTAAAGCCCCAGGACCTGATAAAATACTTTCTCCGAGAGCTTAGTCCAGTTTTATCTAGACCACTGTTCCTTTAATTTTCAGATTGACTTTTGTCTGGGGATGTGCCTCTGGATTGGAAAAAAAGCCAATGTAATACCAATATTAAAAATAGGTAGTCATTCACATTCTTGTAACTGTAAACCTCTAAGCCTAATTAATATCAGTGATAGGGAAGATACTGGAAACTTTGTTATGGCATCATATTCTGAACTTTGTCTCCAGATCTGATCTTATAAGTAGTAGTCAGCATGAATTTATGAAAAATAGATTTTATTGGGTTTTTATGAAAAAGTGAGCAAGAATTTAGATTCTGGCATAGCAGTGGATAATTGGATTTTGCTAAAGCTTTGAGAGTGGTGGTCAATGGAGCAACATCCATGTGGGCTAAAGTTCTAATTGGAGTGCCTTAGGGTTCTGTACTGGGACCAGTTCTTTTTAATCTGTTTATAAATGACTTAGAAGGGGGCATTGAGAGCAAAGTCTCTGTTTTTGCTGACAACTAAGCTTTGAAAACTTTAGATGTTGTGCAATTACTGCAAAGTGGCTTAGATAGATTATCAGAATAGGCAGCAGAGTGGCAAATGAGATTCAATGCTGATGCATTTCTGGTTTAACCTTCCTTGTGCGGCCTACACCATAAATGGCTCTGTGCTAAGTGAATCTCTGTTTTAAAAAAATTGTTGTTCTAGTTACAGTAACAGACTTAGCTGTAGCAAGCAGTGCCAGATAGCTAAACCTACCAAGATATGGCTATAAAAGGGAATAGATTTAAGGAAGAAAAATATTATTCTCCCTCTTTACAAGGCAATGGTAAGGCCTCATTTGGAATATGCGATGCAGTTTTGGAATCCCATATACAAAAGAGACATCCTGGAAATGGAAGCAGTTCGGAGAAGGGCAAATAAATTAATAAGGGGAATGGATGGGCTTGACTATGCAGGCAGATTAGACAAGCCTTTTCCATTCTTTTAGATATGGTTAATTAGTAGGCTATAAAGGTTGTAGTAGATGGACATTTGTCTTCATTAAACCTATGTTACTATGTATTATCCAGGCATACTATAGATTTTCTCAGCAAAATAAATAAAGATCGTAGTTACGTTCCAAAACACGTTATTCCCAACATAAATCTAACATTCGGAAAGGCAATGGTAAACTGCCTGTATCGAGACACTTAAATAAAATAGGACACCAGGAAACTGAGCTACAATACATGATTATTGACAGAGTGGTTGTACTGAGAAGGGGAGGAGACAGATAGCACTAAGGAAGAAGGAGGTTTCAGTGGATACATAAACTAAAATCCCTTGCCCCTTAATGCTTGAACCGTGACTATGATCTTGTAAGATGTTTTATACTTGTTACAGGGACTCATTATAATTGAGATTACATAATTTCCTGTTTAAAACTGATATATAACAATCAAGGACACTCATCTGTTCTTTCTCATTGCAGCAGACCCTGCCTGATGAAGGGACATCTGTAAGCCCCGAAACGTTGCACTCAGTGTCGGACTCGCCCACAGAGTTAACGGGGAAATCCCCCAGTAGGCCCACAGCCCACTCACCCAAGAAAACATAGAAAACTGCTTAAATTTAAATACAGAGCCAAAGGGACAGTAATAAATTCATTCTAATAAACAAAAGGATCCAGTAGGAGTAAAATAGATATGTAAATGAGTGCTAATATATGAAATGAGCAAGTACCTGATTGAGGGGGGGGGTGCTGTACCAAACTCCAAATTTATATTTATATATCATTTTTTGTTTGGTGCATTTGGTATGTACACTGTAAAAATAACTTAAGCTTACTGGATAGCTGTGGCTTTAAATATAATGGTGTATAATTTTTCTTGTTCTACTCCCCTCGTATAGCCTACCTTTACTACTTGAATGTTGCTGACATCCTCCTCCTCTGAAATGGCGTGTTGCGTGTGACGTCATTGCGCTGCGACCAAGCATGCTGTAGTGCAATGATGCCACGAGCGCGGCAACGGCATCGGGACACACGTGCGCAATGACGTCATCTGCAAACTTTTTAAGACACGAGAAGATGTTGGATATTTGCACAATCTCGTGGGGACACAGCTAAAAACACAATTTCAGAGGAGGAGGAAGTCAGCAACATTCAAGGAGTAAAGGTAGGCTATGGGAGGCTAATAGAACAAAAAAAATGACACTTTTAGATTTCAAGCCACAGCTATCCAGTAAGCTCAAGTTGTTTTTACAGTGTACATACCCTTTAAAGGGCATGTCCACCCTCCAAACAATATATATTGCAAAAACATTCCCCCCTAAAAAGAACCTCCCCCGGACTCTTCCAAGATTTTGCTGAGTAGGAGAGGAATGGCGTAACTACTAATACATTCCCCTCTGCTTTGTTTCAAGCTTGTTTCGAGCAAGTGTTGCGTGCTTGTTTCCAGTAAACCTCGCTCCTTTCCAGGAAGCATGGAATCAATATTTCACCCACGCTAGGTCTCTTCAGCCAATCCTGACACTGCAATTGTAAATCAATCACGAAGCAGCATTTGCAAACCAATAGGAGCGCAGTATTCTCAGCAATGGATCCAAACTGACAGGCATGACAAGCATTCCATCTCCATCCCAATTTACAATCAATACAGCTGCCAGGCAAAATGTACTCCAACCTTCGCTTGATGTCTGCAGTCAGAATTTAACACTTCCTGAAATAGAGCTGTAAAGTCTTGCAATACCTGACATAATGGTGGACAAGACTGTGTGAGGCTTGGATCTTGGGGAGTGATTGACAGAACAGGGATGAAGCGAGGTAGCAGGTATTGGTTGCTAAAGCTTGGACATAAAAAACATTTTTTTTGGGGGGACTATTCGATTATGGTCTGTATGGTATGCAGAACTCTATGTAGAAAAATTTATTTTGGGGTGGACATGTCCTTTAATGTGCTCCATTATAATTTCAAAAAGTTTAGAATTTTATGAAAACAGTAAATATATGTAAACTATTTAGTGCTACAAGATGAAATGAGAAAGAACATTCATGCTATACTTTTTTGGTTATTACTATTTTTCCACACTGTTAACACAATACTGTATGTATTATAAAACAAAAAGTTATTAAATAAAATGTATTTTTTAAAAACAAAATAACAATATATAAATAAGTCATGAACAAAGTTTCTATTAGTTTCAGGTAGGAAGTCGTGTCCTTCATTAAAGGCATCTCTTTTTTTAGATTAGGTATCGGCTTTCTATTTTGGTATCCTAGGAAAATGATGAATTACCTGTATGCTGTCTTTCTAAAAATCATGGTAAATAATCTATAATATAAAAAGCAGAAAAATGATGACTGACTAGATCGAAATATATATAATAAATAATATAAAGTGTTTCGTTTTTTACTCTAAAAGTTTATTTTATTTGTGCAATCAGTGTCATTTCATTCCTGTGTCTGTGACCTTGATAAAGATCCCAAGCAGGACCAATATGTTACTTACTGCACAAACAAAATAAACTTGTGCATGTTCTTCAATAAATATTTTTTTAAAATTTTAATTTACCTAATTGTTCCATCTCTTTCATTCCTTCTGTCCTTCTCTTCTCCTTTACAAACCAAACTTTTGAGCCAAATTAACCAAATCCTTTTGGTTACAATTGGGCTGTGAAGGAGCAGGGAAAGACCTAAAACTTACAGAAAGAGTTGTGGATGAGTGATTATATTTTCATCAATATAGGAAGAATTTATTCATATTTATCATTATTATTTATTTCCTACCCTGCATACTCACACTGCAGCCTTGTACTTTTATATAGTTTTAGAGTATGGGAATCATTTATTTTTACATAAAAAGCGTGTGTGTAGCTATGAATCTTATTGAAATAAACGGCCGGACGGCCAGGGTACTTACAAGTACGCTTTTAGGAGGAGGCGGATAGTCTGGAAAATGCAGGACACAGAGGCTGCTGGGAACAGAAGGCTGGATTCTGGAACAAGGTGCTGCTGAGAACTGTAGGCAGGTTACTGGAACAAGGTGCTGCTGGGAACTGGAACAAGGTGCTGCTGGGAACTGTAGGCTGGATGCTGGAACAAGGTGCTGCTGGGAACTGTAGACTTCTATTCAGGCTTGGTTTCTTTATTTTGACATAAATGGCCTCCTTGACACCTTTTGAACCAATACAGCTCTTTAGCCAAGATGTTGACATTACAATCTTCAAACGTTTGTCCCTTTTTCGTAATATTTAAGTTCATGGCTGAGTCCTGACCTGATGTATTGGCTCTTCTGTGTGTGGTCATACGTTGGTGCAGCTGCTGTTTGGTCTCCCACACATACAAATCAGAGCACTACTCATTTTAGTACACTGCGTATATTATGTTGCTCTTCTTGTATTTCGGTATAAGTTCCTTTGGATGCACCTCATAAGTTAGGGTATCCAGATTTTGAAACACAAAATAGATGACAAATGAAAGGAGTGCAAGTTGGCGAATGTTTGGCCATGCCCTCTTTTCCAGAACCACACCCACTTTTTGAGGCAATGCCCACTTTAAAGTTACCACTTGGTACACTGTAAACCTTGAATTAGGTCTCCTTTACACTAGGATTGATGAAAATGGACCAAAAACACTCCATTTTTGGGGGGTAAATTTTCATAAAATTTTGTATTCAATTTTTTCTTTTTAATTAAAACGTGTTTGTTTCTGGACAGAAATGCGTGCAGCAGTGGATTTTTTTAATAGACCAGGTCAATACAATTAATTAAAAAAGGTACCACAACACATAATTCTGTCCGGAAATGGACAAAAACGTGTCTAATGTGAACAAGCACTCACAGAGTCGCACTTTCTCACGACCAGGTACCCATACACAGGCACTCAAACTCTATCGCAAAGAGGCACTCAAACTCTTTCTATCACAGACACACTAAAATCTATCACAGACAGGCACTTACACATGGCACTCACTGTCTCAGATAGGCACCCATGCACAAACACTCCAACTTACAGACAGGCTTACCTGCACAGGAACTCAAGCACTTAATATCACAGACAGGCACACCCTCTCTCTCACAGACAGGCATTTACACACTCTCTCACAGACAGGCACTCACACACACACCCTCATAAAAAAACATACATACTTTCACAGACAGGCACCCCTGCAAAGGTACTCACACACTGTCTCCCACAGACAGGAGCTCAGGCAGAGGCACACACTCACAGGCAGTCACTTGTACACTCTCACAGCCAAGCAATCATGCATACTTACAGCAAGGAACTCACAGACAGGCATTCCAACTCTCTCTCTCTTACAGACAGGCACACAAAGGCCTCACATACTCCCACATTTCTGCTCTTTCTTACAATTAGAATAAAAATATGTTGTTTATTTAGCTGTATTCATGATTTAGTTGCCCTTTAGTACACTTGAACATGGAATTTAGGCCTGAAGGAGTATCTTATGGATCATGGCAGGAGTCACAGGACTGTATTTTTTGTGTGATTAAAGGACAACAATATTGTCCTTTACACACACACACACACATCCCTATTCATAAGAACCCAGGGTGAGCACCTAAACTGCTAGGTTCAAGCATCTAACTCCTGCAGTTATCTCTTAAACCTGCGATCACCAGCATGATGTTCTATGCCTCCAGCTTCCGATCTGATACCAGTAGGTTTCGCACAGTCAGCTCGCATCATGGAAGTAGGAAGTGGAAAAGAGCGTGCTGGCAATCACTACTTTAAGAAGTAGGTGAAAGGACTAAATGCTTAACCCAGAGGTGAGGACCTAGCAGTATAGGTCCTCACCATTGGTTCATTCAAATTGGTGTGTGTGATACTCCTTCATGATGGGTCTTTACCCTGATAATGATGAATTCATTCTTAGTGCCCACATTACTAAAGTGCATCTATAGCATATAGATATACAGCTTATAAAAAAACAGATTTCTTTTAAATGGATAAAGAAGAGGATCAGGGCTGAGGTGAGCAAGTTGTCCTTCAACCCCTTTAGTGTTGTCTCACCATTTCTTTATTGTTAGTATTGCATGAGTTAAGCATAATGACTGTCACTAGCAGCAACGGCTCCACCGTTGGAAAGTACCCAGGGTGAGGACCTAAACACCACTGTCCTCAACCCTGGGTTCACTTTCTTACTTTAGATTTACTCACCTAAAGTTTTCTTCATTGCGCCGATTCTGGACTTGTCGGTGACTCGTCCAATGAGGAGATGCACTCTGAAATAATTGTGTCTCTTCGTTGGCCGGATCACGGAAGTGGGAGCAGAGCACCGAAGGGAACATTAGATAAGTAAGTAAACCCAGGGCTGATGGCAGGGGCGGGGTCTAGGTGATTATGACTATCTTTTAAAGGAATAGTTCACTTGAAAAGTGAACTAATTCTTTAATGTATTGATTGAAGACCCAGAGGTTAAGGACCAGGAGCCACGCATGAAGATAGAAGATATTTACCTTACACGGGATCCTCCGCAGCAGCAGCACTGACAGGTCCCGACCGCTTCCTTATTCAGATTAACTATAGCAGGCATGCTAGTTATTCAGTCTATAACTAAATGATAAGACAACCCTTTTGCTTTATGAAAACTTCCATACAGTGTATAAATTGCAATTTGGGTGTAAGTGTTTTTCTATGTGCAATACACCTACTAAACGTTTTAGATAAAATACAAACAATCCTGACACAATATCCATGAAATTTTATTTGACCAGATCAATATACAATCATGCAGATATAGCAAACCAATTTGCTGTGTACTACTCTATGCTCTATAATCTAACATCGGAGGGGAAATGTGTCACAAACTATCTTAAATTGATTTTTTTATGTTCAATTACAATAGAAAAGCACATCTCTCAGTTGCTGGACTCAGTCAAGTCTTTGGCCTTTGGAAAAACTCAAGGTACAGATGGATTTATACCAAGCTAGTATAATATCTCCTCGTCTTTAAAGCCACAGTTTACTGTTAAAGGAGAAAATCATCCCAGTGGCTAACTATAGGCACATGGCCATAGAGTTTCCATTGCAGGGGTTGCCAGCTCCCTGAGCAATTTTTAGAGTCACGTCATGGGCTTGCTGCCTATAGCTTCTATTACTTCCTTACCTTTCTAAAGCAGGGTGCAAACTTGAGTAAACTACGCAGTCCAAACTTAATCTCCTTACACTCTGTATTTGGAGAATCATTTAGGTGCCCACACATTAAAATTATCACTATTTAATACAGTATCTATTGTATTTAGTTTAGATCAACTGGACTTGAAGTTTAGTTCTTAAATGTTGCACTAGTTATCCAACTGGCTTTCTCAATTCAGAATGGCTAGTACAAGAGTCTGTTGGCAATAAATACCCTGTACTGTGTCCCAATCAGCATTTAACAGCTTTTTCCATAGCATAGCCCACCCATGACCACCCCCAACTGCCAAGTTAGTTTTGTAAAACAAGCCACAGAATATACTTACACTCCTCCTTTCCCTCGGCTGTCTGCATAGCTGGCATGCGCACCTGTGATTGGCTGCCTCTCAGCCATTCACAGACATGGCTGCTAGTCCAGCCCCTCTCTGCTGCTTCCAGCAAGCAGAGAGCCAGGAGCAGACAACCGAGAGAATGAAGGAGAAGTATTTTTCTGGGATATGTTTTACTATTTGAAGTTGGTGGTGGGCTGGTAAAGGGCTATACTATGTAAAAAGTTTTTTTTCTTGGCGGAGATACCATTTAAGGTACTAAACAGCTAAAATTTTAGTTACTATATAGAGCAGAGCCAGGACACAGAAGTCCTGAAAACAGACCACATATAAAGAAGCAATCTGCCATAACACCTGTAGTAAAAACATATCCTTTATTGCAGCATGCAGAGATGAGTATTAAATAACCATATACCATATCAAAAACACCCAAAGAGCTGCTAACCCTATTGAGTGCCGAACCACCTATAAGAGTGCCGATGGAGCTGAATGACATCTTGTGTAGTTCTGGCAAACAACACTGTATAGAATACAAAGTCACTAAGTGTATATCCCAATTGTTAAGTTTAACCAAGTCCAAGTACTAAAATAGGTGATCCAGCATCACAATAGACCACAGTAAAAAGTGGGGTGTATATACTTGCCGGTACTTGCTTGGGCCACACGTCAGTGCACAGAGCACCAAGGCAGCTATTGCTTGTGGAATAATGGTGTTGCAGTAAATTGAAGCCTGTGATTAAGTAAAGTGTTGTTGGTATTTTTTATTTTTTGTATAATTAACAGATCGGCATCACATTAATTCCCCATTTTTTTTTACTGTTTATAAAATGCTCCGTGTATATAGGTAGCATATACTAGATGGTCTCCGTTAAATACATATCTTGCTGTATGATGTACCCTCCACTCCAGTTTTGCTGATATTATTTATAGCTTACATTCTCACACTGTATATAGCATTGGAATTACTAGTAGTTTCTGATTTCTAGGAGAGGAATAAAGTTATATATAGAGAAATAACTCAATATCATAGAGCTGGCAAGAAAAAAAAGGTCACAGTGCATAGTCTGAAGAATGTATTTCACCGCCCCTCCTGTAAGCTGAAGATTTTAAAGGTTTTCTTACTTTTGAGAAATCAAAGCTGTTTGGTGTAGAGAAAAGTCCAGAAAGGTAGGAAGGCGAGTAGCACAAAAAAGATAGGTGTTTTACAATTGAAAACTTGAATACCGAAACTTAGTTTTCGTTTAAAAATATTTGTTAAATATTACTGTTTTTTAAAGGGCATGTCCACCCTTTTTTAAACTTTTTATATATTATACATATTGATCCCCCAGCCCCAACCGCCGTAATAAAATTCTTAGAAAGTGCCCCGATATGTACTTACCTTCCCTCTATCCTCCGCGGCAGTCTCCAGGCCCTCTGCTTGCACGGAAATGCAAGCAGGGGGCGGGACCAGCAGCCGCTGGTTGAGACCAGCCAATCAGGGTCGCGGCTGCTGGCTGCTCAGAACGCCGGAGGATAGAGGGAAGGTAAGTAACTATCGGAGCACTTTCTATGAAATCTGTTACGGCGGTTGGGGCTGGGGGATCAATATATATAATGGGGATTTTACACTAGGGGGAGGGAGGAAAAAACGGGAGGGAGAGGGAGGGGGGGAGGACTCTCCTGCACATGCCTCAACTTCGTCGAGGTTGAGGCTGAGACAGGCGCCGGATGAGTCACCCAGACCTTCTACACTACACTTTCCTGGACTTTGGAGGGGCACAGCATGGCAACTATAAGGAGCTGGGATGTAAGGTAAGAATTTTTGTACACTACAAAGTGGGGCCGGTATGGGGTTAAATTTGAGTTTTGGGGATGGACATGCCCTTTAAACACTGTTTACTGTCCAAAAACTATAATTATTAAAGGGTATGTCCATTGTATTTTACAACTTTCCAAACAACTGTTTTACTGAAGAACAGGGGGCAAATGCACTTGCAGGCAAGTACCATTAGGTTAGGACCCAGTTAAAGAAAGCAACCTTGACGTGGTGACTGGTCTTAAAATAATTTGGCCAACTTATTGAACTTATTGCTTTTATTTATCCAGGGTTCAGCAGGCTGTAGCAGCAACCTTATGGAGGTAGCCAATATGCAATTAGAATTGTTTGTGCACTAGAATTCTATTTTTTGTAGGTAAATATGTACAGTAGTGATCTGCTACACCTTTAATTCCCCCCATGTGCAATACTAATTGATAAACAAATATTACATTATGCTGCTCTTAAAATGACTAAGCTCCAACAATATAATTTTGTAAATTGACAATGCAAAGATAAATAAAACTACTGGCAGCTATATTATAAATAACAGATGTTCTGTCAGTGTAACATGTGAACAGGTTTATTGTGTTTAAATGATTAAGCCATGGTTAAATCAAAAGAGGCAACATATATTGAACAACATTTCTTATTCTAAATGACTTGTAGTTGTGTAAAGTAAAATTCCAGCAACTTATGGCAAGCTGTATGGGCTAAACTTTTCTGTCTTATTGCTTTCTTTCTATACTGGACACGAATAGTATGACTGTACACTAAAATTTCAACGCGCTCCTAATAACCTGATATAAAAGGACCTCCATATTAAAATAAAGTGGATGGTCACTACTTTTGGGGTAAGAAAACACAATCAGGGAGATTCAATAAAAGTTCTTGGTGGTTATTCAATAAAAGTTCTTATCGTTTAAATGGTGCTAATTTTGCCCCAACCAATCAGATGTTAGCTTTCATATATTACATAAGTTCTGATTGGTGGGACAAAATTAGCACCATTTTAAACGATAAGAACTTTTATTGAATCTCCCTGTTTATCGTTTAAAATGGTGCTAATTTTGCCCCAACCAATCAGATTTTATTTAACATTTGAAAGCTAACATCTGATTGGTTGGGGCAAAATTAGCACCATTTTTAACGATAAGAACTTTTATTGAATAACCCTTAATGTTCACAAGAACAATATCTCCTTAACTGAAAAGTACTAGACACAAGTAGTATATTTAATATAATATCAATATAATAACAAGGAATTTTTGCATTTGTTTTTAATATGATATATCACTTTCTCAATGTACAGTGCACTCAGGATTTTCAAATTCACATATTTTTCTGCAGTGTACAGTGCAACGTTTCGGTCCTTGTCTCAGACCTTAATGAAGCTTGAGCCCATCTGGTCTGTTACTTGCTGCATTCTCACCTGGCCCAATAGTCCTCTGTCCTCTCTCAAGTCTCAGGAATCTGTACATCAGACCAGACAGGAGAAGGGAGGGGGTTTCATTTTCCCTGTAGTCCACCTTCTTGACAATTTACTTATTTCCAATAAATTTTACTAACTTTTGTTGAACCCTACAGACTCTATTAGCATCTGCAAGGGATTAATCTTGGTAAACATGATTGAAAGCATCAACAGCATTGTTTAAAATGAACTAAATAATACTGTCAGTACAGAGAAAAGTAAGGGGATAATGATAGTGGAAGAAATGCAAAATAAAAAAAGCAGATTACATACTGAATCTCATAGACCATTCAATTCACACTATCCTGCCACCAAATCAATATTCTACTTCTTGTAAATGTCAATATATTTTAACCTTATGTGGCTTGCTTCAGATTTAAGTTCTGAAATAAACAGTGGAAAGGTGATTTAAATCAAAATAAATAGAAAACATTAAAAAGAGGAAAGAAACAATAAAGATCCAGTATAGACAAATGATTCATATAAGAAATTATTTGAAAGATCAAATAAAATATATAAAGGGGGTTATTCAATAAAAATTCTTATCGTTTAAAATGGTGCTAATTTTGCCCCAACCAATCAGATGTTAGCTTTCAAATGTTAAATAAGATCTGATTGGTTGGGGCAAAATTAGCACCATTTTAAACGATAAGAACTTTTATTGAATCTCCCTGAAAGTTTTAAAGGTACTGTTGCATCATTACACCGGCAGACGCTTCGCAGCCAATCATGGACGCAGCTGCTGGCTTCTCAGTGTGGCGAAGGAGCGAGGCATGGTAAGTAACTATCTGTGGACTTTCTAAGAAAATTATTATAGAGTTTGGGGCTGAGGGCACATTTACTATCATATACATAAAGGGATTTACGCTAGGGGGAGGGAGACCAGAGCTGGTGGAAGTGGGACGGGGAAAAGTGCTGCACTGTGCATGGCAAAATTCTCCCAGAGGGGAGATAGGAGGCAGAGTCCTATATGGACTCTGCTCTCCTCCTGGTGGCCACTTTTTTGGACTTTTGGGGGGGATTACTGGAGAACCACTTGGTGCTGGGATGTAAGGTAAGGATTTTATTGCACTACACATTGGGGCCAGTAGTGGGGGGATTATAGTTTTGGGGGTGGACATGCCCTTTAAACATGCCTATACTTGATCTCTTGGTTAGGCACATTGAGCATGCCTGAGCCACTGGCTTTGGGAGAAGAAGAGGTAAGAAAAGACTGAAGGTCTCCTTTTAACCTAATACCTAAAAATTGCAAAATGTTTTAAATCATTATTCAAACATTCATAGTAATTTATAATGAGTTCTTAATTAGCATACTCATTTATTTATCTTTCACTTGCTACACACATTTCTACCGTAATTCATTTATACATGCAAATAGTTAAAGAAATGCTCTGTTTAGAATACGGCAGACATGGAGCTAGATGTGTTAGTGTGATGCCAGATGCTACCAGAACTGTTAGGACACATTACCATAGCCCAGAGAACCTTAGCTAATGAGTGCTCATCACAATGACAGTAATCTGTAATTTTAATGCAATATTTTACTAAATAATAGAGATCATTCTGCTCTAAAACCCTTGAGGTAAATTTGCATGTTGCTTTTGGTGGTAGGGGCAGATGTTATTGCTATAAACCTTGTATTTCCTGATACAAGAGGATTGAATTGTAAACACATTTTTTGATACCAGGTGGTATGAAGTTCTAATCTGTGTAAAATACATTAAAAAGTGTTTATTAAAATAAATAAATTATAAAAAAAACACATACACAGTAATGCCGTTGGTGCGCAATGGGACTTTTTTTGTGTGTATGTTTGACTAGGTGTGTCAGGGCCAGCCTTAGGATAATTATCACCCTGTGCAAAATTTGTTACCGACGCCCAGCACCCCCTGCAAAATGACCCCCATTGCACAAAAAATAATATGCTGTATGTGGCTTGCCTTGGTCTATTTCATATCAAGTCCGCCACCTTACGTAATGCACTAAATGCACAGACAGAACAGCACAGCATACAGACATCTTAAGTAAGGTTTACATGTGTTGGGGCATTTGATCTGCAGGGAGGGCTGTGGTACTGATGCACAACTTTGACCTACAGGTATGTGACCTATGTTGCACAGGTCGCCCATATCAAAGGCCGGCCCTAAGGTGTGGATATAAAAAGTCCACACACCCTGCAAAGTGGCAGAGGGTTTTTTTTTTTTTGATAATAAAAAAAGAAAGGCAAATCCTATGAGAACTTGTTCCAGCTTTACTTTTAAACTAACATCTATAATAATATAATTAAAGCTATAAAATAAGTCATAGAAATTCCGGTTGCATTAGTATGCATGGTATTACTGAATTGGTATACTTATACACCAAACATTTTTATTGTAATTGGCACAATCTTTAATAAATGAGACATTATGTAACACGTTTGGACTTGTGTAAGGTGGCAGGGCCTGCCTTTGATATGTTCGACCATGCACAGTTTGTATTACAAGGGGGTCGTCGGGGGTCACTACATTTTTTTCCCTCTCTCGAACTTTCATTACTATTAATCTAATACTTATAGTATATCCCGAGTATAACCGAGGCACATATTTTACTTGAAAAAAGGATAAAACTGATTGACTCGAGTATAAACCAAATTTTGACCACTACTACCTTCTGATTCTGTGTTGTTTTGAGGCTTTAGTTGCCCTTTAAATGGAAACCAGAATTCCCATACTGCCGCATACAGTAATAGCCAAATCCAGTTTGGCCATTACTGTATGGGACTACTGTATGGGAATTCTGCTGTCAATTTAAAGTGCAACTAAAACCTCAGAACAAAACAGAATCAGAAGGCAATCTTTTTAACAATAGATACCATCCTCCTCATTCTGTATTGTTTTGATGCACTAGTTGCCCTTTAAATATACAGTAATCCCATACAGTAACCCCCAATTCCTTGTTTGGAAGATGTTTGGAAAAAAACCCTCCCTTGTACAAAATGGTAACTTGTTTAAACTGGTGGAACTCCCCCTCCAGTTTACTGTATCCTACGGTAACTTGCGGGGTCAATCTCTTACCTTCCAGTAATCCGGTGGCCACTTGCTCCGCATCCTCTGCTCCCTGATGTCACTACTCAGTGCCGGGAAGTGAGAGACACTGAGTAGTGACGTCAGCCTGCACAACAGAGGAAGCTGAGCAAGCGGACGCTGGATTACTGAAAGGTAAGAGACTGACCCGAGTATAAACCGAGGTACAGTTTTCAGCCTTTTTTAAAAGCCTGAAGACCTTGGCTAATACTAGATTATTACACCTTGTAATAGTTACACACTGAGGGAAGGAGGAGGTAGAATCCTATCACTTCAGTGGAGAGAAATCCAAATCAGAATGGTTCTATAGTAAAAAAATATAATAAAAAATCTCACCATTATAGGCTTTTCAATTAATATTAATCTCCTCTCTTGAATCTAAACATGGCAGATCTCACAGGATATTTCAGTGCTGACATCACTTAAAAGAATTCACTAAAATGTGAACTTTTCTTTTAATGTATTATTTGAATACCAGGAGGAGCTATGTCTTAGCTTCCAATCTTCAATCAATTGACCTGGAGCCACGGACGAAGATAGAAGATCTTTACATTGCATGCAATCCTCCGCAGTAGCATTAAAAATTCCCAACCGCTTCCTGGTTTAGATTAACTGTAGTGTGCACAGTCGCGCATGCCCGCTATTGTTAATCTGAACCAGGAAGCGGTTGGGCCCTGTCAGTGCTGCTGCAGAGGATCGTGTGCATCTTCACATCCATCTTACCATTCATTTTCATGGCAAACATATAGGAATCATCAAAAAAAATCATCAATATTCTGATCAATTTGTCAAATTTGACATGCCCTTGAGTTTCCATGGCAACCATTCCTAAACCATTAAAACAGTTAGTTTTACAATCATAAACACAAAGGCATACCCCATAACACCACACAGACACAGGTACACAAACCTACTGATACACTTCAACACCCATCCCACATTTCTGTTTCCATGACAACCATACACAAAATAATAAAAATGTATATATTAAATCAGATAGCAGTGCTATTTAAATGTCCTCTTTCATTATTATAGCAAGATTATTGAGCTTTAAAACTGCAGCACAGACACAAATATTTCCTTCCAAAATTCAGCCTCTTAAGTAAAATTTTAGGTTTACACTTAATGTTTCTTTTCTAGTTATTATTGGTTATGTAATAATACCCATAAGCACTTACTGTATACATTTCTGTGTGTTTCTATTTGGTAAAATACATGGGAAACTTAAAGGGTAACTATACAGAAAAAAATACTTTTCCTAATAATATATAAATAAACATGTGTAAATAGCACTTGATTGCATGCCTTTAATCCAGTACTTGTTTTGCTCAGGGTCAGTATCCCCCCTTCCTCTTTTAACCACTCCCCCTTCTATCTGACCTGACTTTCTGTGAAATCAAGCATACCAATTGTCAAAACTCTTTCACCATTCCAGGTACAGCAAAACCGTTTACAGCAGAACAGTTTATGATTACTTGATTGACTGCTGAATTGCAAGGTGCTTCAGATTGGATATTTAAAGAAATCAACAATAAAATGCTACAGTATAGTTTCCCTTTAAAACCTTTAGACAGGCTGGTATAGCCCAGTTACTAACCTCTAATTGGTCTATACTATCTTGTAACTGTAAAGTAACTTAGTTAAAAAGGATAACTATACTGTAAAAATTAATGTTTTGAAAATGGAAAGTACCTGGGGAAGGGGGGTAGGATTGATTATTCCTACTTCACAATATAATTTCATTGAGAATCTACAGCACATTTTTCATTTGCCGGGTTAGTCCTGATGCCAGGAGGAAGACTGGCAGAATAAGTTTTCCTTTGGCTGATGCTCCTCTCAGATACAATATTGGAAGGTAGGAAATACCAGTCCTATATGCCTGTCCCAAGTACTTTTCATTTGAACTATTTTTAAAAAAAACTTCATACACACAATATTCTTTAAATTCTTCCTTTACAGTTATATTTCTCCAACTGCGTCATTATTATGCAACATTATTTATATTTTTATGGCAGACAGTTGGTGTCGACAGTTGGTGTCGAACCCCGCCACCTCTATTTAGGCTTGGTTTCTTTATTTTCACATAAATGGCCTCAAGAGAGGTGTTAAGGAGGCCATTTATGTGAAAATAAAGAAACCAAGCCTAAATAGAGGTGGGGGGGTTCGACACCAACTGTCTGCCATGTACAATGCTGTTTTGACACCTTACTCTGGGCGTTCCTATAACACCTCTTAGCCACTATCCAATCACACCCTTAACACCTGGCTGTGATATGTTAATTGGGATTTTCCAGGGTACATAATTGCCACAGATTCTTGTACAAGTCATTCTGAATTGAGAAAGCCAGTCGGATGACTAGCGAAACGTCTTCAAGAACTACATTTCAAGTCCAGTTGATCTAATTGAATACAACAGATATACCATGACCTGGATGAATGAGAACCTTCACAAGCAAACAAAAACAATACTTTTTTTAATTTTACATATTTAAATGTAGAGTATCAGCCTTTCTGAAGGCTAATGATTGAAGTAATATACTCTACAATTTTTTTTTTAGAATTTTCTTCACAAAATGTTAAGCTTTTACCAGATTTAATGGTAAATCACAAATACCCCTACAAACCACGAGTATGTTTGAGGCCTACACACTTTCAGCTATGTAAGCTCTTTTAAAAATACATGCAGAATTCCACTTCTTCATACAACTTTGCTCTTTTAGAAGATTTTCTTTAAAATAATTATGCAAAACAGCAATGCAATTTTGCCCAGATGCCATTAAATGTACAATTACCCCACTAAATATCAATATCCTGAATCAAACTGCCATAAACATAGGTGCACACAGATGTAGCCATAAAGTAGCCCACAAAAGACCCAAAGCATAATATGCAACACATAGCTACATAATGGGGCCATTCATACGCATATGTAAAGTTCTATACAGTGTTCTAGAATACGCAGTCATGGAATAAAATGGCAACCGACTTGTACACAGAGTGCAGAGTTAAACCGAGAAAACAGTTCCAAAGGGAGCCAATGAATTCTTTTGGGTCTGTTCTCTTTAATGCAAATTTGCACTTTTTTTTAAAGTAAACCTTGTCCAAGTTAAAATCCACATGTAAGAATCACTATCTGGAAAGCATTTTCTAGGAAATAATTCACTCCTTCATGGCAAAGATTAAAGGATATGTCCACCCTTAAAACAAAAAACTGATGACTTTTCAGTTATCTGACCACAGCCCCAACTGTTTATTACATGTATTTTTAATGAGATATTTAAGGATAATTATTGTTTCAATTCTGGCAGAGTAAGCTGTCTTCTCCCTCCAAGACTGACAATGATTGACTGCAGTTTTGCCTGCTGCCCCATCTGCACATGCTCAAGCTAATAATAAGCTCTTTGATAGGCGGGAGGAGGCAGATTTTTTTTTTTTAGAACGGAAGATAATTTATCATTTAATATCTGGTTACAAATGCATGTAATAAACTCCTAAAAATATCGTTTAGGGTTGCAGTCAGATAATTGACAAGTCACCAGTTTTAAGAGTGGACAGATAATTGACAAGTCACCAGTTTTAAGGGTGGACATACCCTTTATTATTAGTCACTTATTACTGATCTGTGGCTGTAAAGTTGCATTCAAGCACCAAAAATATTTGGTTCAAATTAGATTTTCAGAATTTTAATACATTCTGTGGAACGGCAAGCGGAACAAAAATCGTCCCTTTCATTAATTTCTAGTGGTGAGTTGAATAAAGGATGTTTACTGTAAAGCTAGGTACACACTATACAATCTCTCCTCCTGACCGACCGTTCGAGGCTTTCGACCGGTCGGCCAGGAGGAAGGACTTTCGGTTGTAGCAAAAGCAGCCACGTCCGACAGGTAGGTGCTACCGATCGCGTGGTCCATAGAGGGCAGCACGATCGGTTGTGATTTTCCAACCTGTCCGATCATTCTCTTGTACGATTTGGATGAACGAACGGACGGCGATCAGTCACGGCCGCAAAAAAGCCATACAATAATTTGGCCCAACCGACTGAAACACTGAAATGTCGCTCGGTCCGGCCAAATTATTGCATCGTATGTACCTAG
This sequence comes from Hymenochirus boettgeri, assembly GCA_019447015.1. Classification (NCBI taxonomy): domain Eukaryota; kingdom Metazoa; phylum Chordata; class Amphibia; order Anura; family Pipidae; genus Hymenochirus; species Hymenochirus boettgeri. The sequence goes on along the minus strand of CM033469.1, from coordinate 78,090,709 downwards.
CTTACGTTGAGCAGGAGTTTGAAAGATGCACTTCAGGGGCTGCAACACTTGCAATGCTAAGATTTGGTAATCAAGTTATGTGATTGTGACTGTTACATTACCACATTACAGGATCACTGGAATTTATCGAACTGTTTTGACCTTTTAACCTTACTACAGCTGTAGGCTTGGCTTTGTTTTAAATCTATTACACAACTCCACATATTGATTGGTTACTGCTTATTTGATTTCATAGAAAATATATTGATAATGGACCCTGTGAGTGATTTTGCGTCCAGCGTTGCTTTTATCTCGGTAGGATTATTACCATTATCTAAAATTGAAATCTAAATTATATTTCTCCTCATTATAAACATTGGATTTTCATTAAGATAATTTGCTAAAATGCTAATACTCTCACATGCAAGTGCAAAGAAGCAAATTGTTTGGTGAATAGTTTGTTTATTGAACAAAAAGCCCATGAGACCATAACTGTAAACATATGGGAAACATAACAGAATTCAAATTTAAAATAAATCAACCTTTGCTGCTCCATCTGTTGCTGAAACATTAACCACAATTCTTGCCTTAAACAAGGAGGAGGAGTGAGCAAAGTGTTACAGCTGGAACACCAAAGGAAATATATCTGTTGTATTCAATTAGATCAACTGGACTTGAAGTTTAGTTCTTGAAGACGTTTCGCTAGTCATTCGACTGGCTTTCTCAATTCAGAATGACTTGTACAAGAATCTTTGGCAATTATGTACCCTGGAAAATCCCAATTAGCATATCCAGGATTTTCCAGGGTACATAATTGCCAAAGATTCTTGTTCAAGTCATTCTGAATTGAGAAAGCCAGTCGGATGACTAGCGGAACGTCTTCAAGAACTAAACTTCAAGTCCAGTTGATCTAATTGAATACAACAGATATACCATGACCTGGATGAATGAGAATCTTCTCAAGCATACACCAAAGGAAATGTTTTATTAAAGGGCTTGTCCAGTCTAAATTAAAGGGCATGCCCACCCCCAAAATTATAATTTTGTAGTGCTCTGTAGTGTAGAAAAATCCTTACCTTACATCCCAGATCCAAATGGTTGCCCTGCAATGCCCCTCCAAAGTCCAGAAAACTGTCCACCAGGAGCCTAGCAGAGGGGGAAATTGTTTCCGCCTCTGAGGCTTCCTCTGAGAGGATTGTGGCATGCTCTGAGCAGCCTTCCCACCCTCCCTCTCCTTCCCGTTTCCCTCCCCCTAGTGTAAATCCCTTTTAATATGTTATAGGTATTGCTCCCCCAGCCCCAACTGCATTAATATTATTAATTCCCCTGATCTTTAATTACCTTCCCACTATCCTCCGCCTTTCTGAACTTTCTGAACTGCCAGCAGCCGCGTCCATGATTGGCTGCCTCTCAGCCAATCATGGATGCGGCTGCCAGTCCCGCCCCAAGCAGAGGGCCGGGCAGTGCGGCGGAGGATAGAGGGAAGGTAAGTAACTATCGTGGGAGTTTCTGCAAATAATATTAATGCGGTTGGGACTGGGAGAGCAATACCTATAACATATTAAAAGTTTATTTAAAGGGTGGACTTACCCTTTGAAACTTTTGATACTATGTAGACTACCCCTGCCCACCCCCAACCACTATATTATTTTCTTAAAAAAACATTTAGAACTTTACTTACATCCCCGGTGTTATGATACAGCTCCCTGCTTGCTAAGAGGCCAATCACAGATGCGGCTGCCGTCAATGGAGAGCGCCGCTGAAATGAAGGGCTGAATGTTTTTTTAGTTAACTAAACTATATTATATCCAAATGTTTCTACGCTAGGTGGAAGGGCTGCAATGGATGGATACGGATGGTGGGAGGGAATTGGAGAAAATGGGTAAGACACTACCTCCCGGAGGCGACAGAAGAGGCAAAAAACTAATGCTCTTCACTTTCCTGGACTTTGGACAAGCATTGCAGGAGAACTATAAGGAGCAGAGATGTAAGGTAAGGATTTTGGGGGGCAGTAGTGGGTTGAATTTTAGTTTTCGGGGGGACAAGCCCTTTAAAGGACATCTATAGTGAAAAAAACACATTGCCCCTTTGCAAAGTTAAATTCATGTACTCTCCATGTCGGCAAAACTCCGGCTTGCGACAAGCTTATCGTGTGCAGTAGGAGTTAAAAGTTCAACATCCTGAAAAACACACCCACACACAGTGGCCAATAGAAAGCAAGCTGTCCTGGAGACAGGAAGAAGTAGATCAGTACAGTTTACGATCTCTCACTTTGTGACCCATCATCAATCATCGAAAGCAATTAAGAAGGGGGGTCAAGTGCAGCCTTATATCTACCATCAAAGCTACCTCTCTCCCCCTGCTAATGCTCTTAGCCACCACTGAACAAGCAGAGTACTCTGGTACATTTGGTGTATAAACATCTGTATAGAAAACACTCTGTCCATAGAGACAGTGAATACTGGGGTCAGGGGGCGGGGTTCTTTGATGACTTCATGGGCTGTGGGTTGTACTGGCAACAACATGGAAGCCTTCTTATTTACAGAATCTATTTCTTACATGTACTAAATGCAACTTACTAGAGAAGAATCTTACAATGTATAGGTGTTCTGGGGAGAAAAACTTTCACATTAGGTTTTAAAAATTTTAAGTTTAGTTCTCCTTTAATACACTTAGGAGGATTTAGATCTTATCTAAATCTATAGGACGCTGACATTAAACTGACCAATTAGACTAGCCCTTTGGCAGAAAACTGACCAATTTTGTGATCAAATGTAAAGCAATGGTGCAGACAATCAATACTTCCTGTTTTGCATAGTATCATTGTTAAAAAAGAAGGCATCTTTAAAAACATATTTGCACACATACGTAGATAGCAGCTACCCATATAAATATATTCAACAATCCTGACTCTTTTCATGTAGAAATAGATTAATGCATTAAACAGCATTGCTTCTAGAATTATTGATTATAGATTTGTAACCAAATGCCCAAGGAGTATTAACATGTGGAATTACAGGGCCCTGTGGAATCTGAATTATTGACAAAGTTGAACAGCATCCTTAGCTCAATAACAATCATCACAACTGTTAATGTATTGTGTAGTATTAATTGCTTTGGAATTTATGATCTTAAAGAACAACAAAAACAATTCTAACCAGCCTCTCCCATTAAAAGTAACCCAAGAGACCTAAACTTCTGGGTCCTTAACCCTAGATTTTCCTCAGAATACTTGTAATACTTGCCTTAACTTGTGCTCAGAGCCCACCCCCACAAATATCTTGTTGAGTGCACCCTCCTATTAGTCAGGGCCACAAGCACACAGTCCTCATTTTGTGTGCTTTTATTTGGAGAATGAAAATTAGTTGATTAGAAGAATGATCAAACTTCGGCTTTCAGTAGCTTGAGTGACATCACCTGACCCTCTGCTCCCCCTAGTCCTTGAGGACAGAACTGGAAAAGACAGGATGTACCTGCACAGGCACAAGGGGTGAGGGGCTATTAATGCAGACAAAGGCAGATTACATGAGTACAAGCCAGTCAAATACTACAAGCTGCTAAAAATAGGAAGTTATATTACTGAACCTTTCCAGAAATAATGTCTCACAAATTAGTGAGATGTGATTTAGGGTTAATTGTGAAGGTACAACAGAAGGCTTTTTATTTAACCCTAAATTTTTTGGAGACCACAGTTCCTCTGGAATGTTGATGAAAGTCTCTTGGTCTTTTCATCTCTTTGTCTTTTCATCTTGGAGGGATGTCCTTTTCTTGGTAGAGTCACTGTTGAGCCATATTTTTTCAACCTGTTGATAACTGTCTTTACCCTGCTCCATTAAATGTTTTCTGCTTACTTTTTCATATACCTGTCCTGATTGATAACTTTCAAAGATGTGATACCTTTCATGTTTTGAACGTTTTTTTGTGGACCATGTCCTTTTGAGTATGAAGTCAAGAGGAATAATCCAACTGGAACATACAGACATTATTTCTGCTTAATTAGAGATACTTTTATTGGTGTCTGGTATATACAAACTAGTGATGAATCCCAGTTTCAAAACAAACCTGGTTTTGATTTGGAACTGGGAGGTACAATAATCTTCACAGAATTGTTCAAAATACTGGTGGGGAAAAAAGGTATATTATTATCACAACCTGATCTTATTGGTTCTATCTCACATCAATCAAAGCTATACATTGCTAAAGTTAAGTGTTTTTTGGTTCTGGTAATAGCCACTCTCCACTTAACAGCTCACTATATATGGGAGAACAGATTTTTACAAAAATTCCAAATGGAAACAGATAGTGTTCACAACATACACACACCTACTGGTCTACTTATCCATTACTGTGGCAGCTACACATAAAGGGTAAAGTTGAAAAAAAACTAATTTAGATCAATATTTAAAAAAGTTTGTTTTTTTAACTTCCAACCTGATCCAGGTACACACGCATACTCATCTACCCCTCTATTTTTATGGCAGCCATATTTAAAGGGTAACTATAGTCAAAAAACCTATTTTGACTAATCAACAAAGTTGTTTTTTTAAAACCCCCCCCCAACCTGAAATAGGTACACACACCTGATCTACTTATCCATTACTGTGGCAGCCATACTTACAGGGTAGCTAAAGTAAAAAAAAAAACAAATTTTGACCAACCATCAAAAAAGTTTGTTTTTTTTTAACCCCCAACCCACCACAGGTACACACACCTACGGATCTACTTATCCATTACTGTGGCAGCCATACGTTAATGGTAACTAAAGTAAACAAAATTAATTTCCAACCTGATCCAGGTATACACAACTACTGACCTACACTTCCATTTCTGTGGCAGCCGTACTTAAAGGGTAACTATAGTGAAAAAACTAATTTTGACCAGTAATAAAAAAAGTTAGTTTTTTAACCCCCAACTTGGCACAGGTACACATAAAATACATCCTCGGGTACTTAGGGAGCTAAGTTTAGTTTTATCTAGGCTGTTGTTTCTTATTTTTGCAGATTCCCTCATGTCCGGAGTTGTGCATCTGGATTGTAAAAAGGCTGATGTTATTCCAATATTCAAAAAGGGTAGTCATTCAGAGCCGGGTAATTACAGGCCTGTAAGTTTAACTCGTGGTGGGGAAGATACTGGAAAATTTTAATATGGGAACATGTTCTAGAGTATGTTTCAAGGACTGACATTATAAGTAGTAACCAGCATGGATTTAGGAGGAATAGAGCTTGTCAAACTAACTTGCTTGGCTTTTATGAGGAAGTGAGTAGAAATTTAGACTCTGGCATAGCAGTAGATGTAGTATACTTTTGCAAAGGCTTTTGATACAGTCCCCCATATGTGACTAATGTATTAGCTAAGGTCTGTTAGTCTGGGGAGGCACATTTTTACATGGATAGAAAATTGGTTAATGAATAGGATGCAGAGACTAGTTGTCAATGGGGCTTCATCATTATGGACTAAAGTTCTAAGTGGGGTGCCACAGGTTCTGTGTTGGGGTCGCTTCTATTTAATTTATTTATTATGATTTGGAAGTGGGTATTGTCAGCAAGGTTTTTGTGTTTGCTGACGACACAAAACTTTGTCGACCATTAAAAACGTCAGAGGATGTGCAATTGTTGCAGGGGGATCTAGATAGATTGTCACATTGGGCTGCTAAGTGGCAGATGAGATTCAATGTTAATAAATGTAAGGTGATGCATTTTGGACTTAAAAATCCTTGTGCTGTTTATACTCCAAGGGATCTTGGAGTTTTGGTGGATAACACACTTAAAGGAAGCAAGCAGTGCCAGGCGGCAACAGCCAGAGCCAGCATGGTATTGTCTTGTATAAAGAGAGGTATGGATTCAAGGAAGGAAAATGTTATTCTCCCTCTTTACAAAGCATTGGTAAGGCCTCATTTGGAATATGCAGTGCAATTTTGGGATCCTGTTTACAAAAAGGACATCTTTGAAATGGAAAGGGTTCAGAGAAGTGCAACTATATTAATAAGGGGATTGGGGGAGCTTGAATATGAAGAGAGACTGGAAAAGTTACAATTATATACACTGGAGAAATGCACTCTTGTCCAACGGTGGGTGCAGATACCTCAAATGGTTCTCCCTCAAACCAGAAATATCACAGCAAAATAAAAAAGTCTGAGGATCGCACTCCAAAGGGTTATAAGTTTATTGTGAACCACACATCACGCAAAACACAACGTTTCAGGGGAATAAGGTGCCCCCTTCTTCAGATGAGCAAGGTGCAACTGTGCTCAGGGCTTTTTAAAGGCTGCTAGTGCCTGGAAACCAACCCCAACATGGGAGGAGCCAGGCGTGAACAGGAAATGGATATAACATAAATAGTAGTAACAACACTACACAATACATAATTATGTAATAAAATAATATATTCATAGGGATAAAGATTACTATATCAAAATTAGCAATATCCATTGTATTAAAGAGAAAATATGTACATATAAATTGTAAAGTGCCAAATAAAGTTAGTCTGGCATTATTGAGTTTTAAAATCTGCAGCACAAACACACACACATTCCCTTCCAAAATGTGGCCTTTTAAGCCAAATTCAAAGTTTATACTTTCCCTTTCTAGTTGTCATTGTTACTTTAATAAATATTTAAAATTAAAAAAAAATTGCCCAGACAGACAATTGGTGTTGATGCCCCCACACACCTATTAAGGATTGGTTTCTTTATTTTGACATAAATGGCATCCTTAACACCTCTTTTAAATTCTTTGGCCAAGATGTTGAAATTACAATCTTCAAACATATGTTCTTTTTCCTTAAGATGCAGGTACACGTCTGAATCCTAACCTGAGGAATTGGAACTTCTCTACTGGGCTATACATTGGTGCAGCTGCTGTTTTCTCTCCCCCTCATTCAAATCAGAGAACTCTTCACTGCACTGCGTATATGATGTGTTTCTGTATTGGTTCTTTAGGATGTCCCAGTTGCTGCCTCAGCATGTTGCTGGTTTTAAAGTAGGCAGGGATACAGCGTCTCATACTTTCCGTAGAAAAATATAACATTTCTTTATGTACCTATTCTCTATGTGTTACCTTTGGTGGGTTAACAAGCTAGTTCTCTACTTTTAGAAAGACAAAATCCATGAAGGTTACAGGTTCAAATCCCCAGACTTACACACAGAAAAGGTTTTTTCTATAGTCTACAACAGTGTTAGTTACTGGAAAGGACAGGATATCTGTGCTATAACATGATTGGCTGCCAGCTTCTAGGAGACAGTACAGCTTCCTTGTTTGTAATCTGCTTTGCACTAAAGCACATATTCAAATGTGTACAGTATACACTTAGACTCCCAGCAACATGAGATGTGAATTATGGAAGCTGACTAGTACCTACAGATTTTTTAATCAAAACAATCAACAAACAGCCACAGCAAAGGGAGAGATGAAACACTTTTTGTATCATTGTGTATGTGCTCTGACTATTGGTATTATTTTGTCCAATGAATTTGGTTCCCCTTTAAATAGTCTATATATCGGAGGTAGGATCAAGTATTCCTTCCATCCTGATGCCACTAAAGAGTTCAAAGCTGTAGGAGTTTAACTGACTTTCACTATGCCTGCTTTACTTCAAAGAGAAGTATTCAAAAAACAGCCATAACAATATTTCATTTGGGAGGGTCGGAATTTTTTTGTTGTCGAACTGTCATTCAAATCAGACATAAGATTGATAAGACATATATGTACATTTCGGTTGATTGTGCTGTCTTAAGTGGACTGCATGATTGGTTGTGCCAAAATGTCAGCTGCAATACTTTTTCTTTTAAGAAGGTTACTACCAATCAGTATATTGATTGGAAGTCAGACGGTTTGGAAGATACAGTAGATCTGAGGTTGGCCCATGTGTATCACGCCTTAGAGAAATATAAAATTTTACCATATCTTTGTTGTTTTTTTTCATCACAGTTCAAATTTCCAATTAAAGGGTTGAATTGTTTAACTTCACATGTAAAAAACTAACTAGAATATAAAAATCCATTTGGGTTCTTTCTGTAAATGCATAATACTTCATGCTCCAAAGCAAAAGAAAATCAGCTTTTTAACTTATGCTCCTGGATAATCATATGATGGTCTTTTCCCTACAGTATTTTGACGTTAAAACAAGAATTTCATAAAGGCTTCAAATTGCAAAATCCCAGCAAGTGGGCTGTTTGAAAATAGTGACCTTATAGATATGTCATACGTAATCTATTAAAATAACAAATTAGGCACACAAAGCAAAGAGGATCCCTGTTAGAAACACATTATGTTTGTTTTACTGTCCCTGTAACAAGTGCACCATAGCGCAATACAAACAGATCTCTAGGAAATCTGAAACTGGCAGAAGAGTTATTTAGTGGGGTCTTAGGCGTTATAATGGTTGGAAACGGCCTGTCAATGTACATAGGGCAATGTCTTTTGATCTATAGTGTGTATATCTATTTCATTCTGCAGGGCCAGAAGTGTTTAACTCTTGGTTAGTAAAGAAATTGACCAATGTCTCTGTTTACGTGCAAGTGGCTGTCATTAACCAACAGTTAATTGGAGAAAAATCCTTGACTCTCCAAACCGGGATTTCCAATGATAATTCTGCCACTTTGCTATGTGATTTACCGGCTTTTATACATTTACAAAAAGGCAGCAATAAGATCTCATTATTGAGTATTTTAGATGCTTCTGGAGTAGATAAACTGACTCACAAAATTACCAGATTAAACTGATACTGCCATCCAGTGGTTAAAAATTATACTGCAAATACACATTTTACAAGATTTTAAACAATAGAAACAACATGGATTTGCCAAAGAACACAATAAACGCAGTATCCTTTTAAACTCTGTATTCAGGGGAGTAAGCTAATTGTAATCTGTACAATACAGGCAGTTAGGAACCAGGTTATGCAGCTTTGTTCTTCAGTTGGAACAGGTATATATACAGAACATATTTTAAGTGTAACTTAGACAGATGTTTGCAGCATTTTAAAAATAGATTGTGGTTTTGGCCGGCTTTGCAAACAGCTGTTTTTACCAGCTTCTTCTCGTAAGGTGGGTAATAGGGAGGGTTGAGGGCCATTGACCAGTGGTGTGCAGCCAACCACCAGTTTAACCTCCTGACTTTATTCTCCTGCAGACCCCTTTGCTGTACAGTATTTGCCCTTATGCCCCTCCATTTGCCCTGTTTGTAAGTAGGAGTTCCATGTAAGTTGGATATTTGTAACCTGGGGGTTGTCTGTACAGACTTACCTTGGTTTTTATTATGGATGGACAAAACCTGTAAATACAGCAAACATATACTTGATGCCTAACTCAGAAGTACATTGCGTTTAATTCCTTGCAATCCATTGCAGTTGTTTTTTTTTATGTAATTGTTTGAATAAATTAGCTGCAGCTCTTTTTTCTGAAATCGGCAGCATTGCAGTCAAACCAACCGTTATTCAGATTAGTGGTATTGGATGATTTCTGCTGCCTTCCTTCCTAGTGATCAAAAATATGTTTACTATGTTAATTATGAATCGGTCACAGTGTAGTTGTGTGACAGTTCTGGTGGTGGTGGAGTTGTATAGAATTCAATGACCCTGTGTAACCGTATGTTTACAATTCAACAAACCTGTGCACACTCAGCCTCTGCTGGTAGGTAGAAAAACGTTGTGGTGGCAAATCACCAAAATTACCAAAGGAGCAAGATGCACCATACACCATACACACAGATAAACTGCAAGGGTATAACACCCATTTATTGTGTAAAAAAGTATGTAAGGTTACCACCAAAACACATATATATATATCTAATATAATATCTATATATATATATTATATATAAGCAAATGTAATTGCCTGCACTCCGTTCCTATGTATGGGCCCGGGTGCTCCCGAAATGTAGTAGTTATAGAATGAAGAAATGGGGCTTCCAAAGATATATTATTCCAAAGTACTACCTATACTTTGGAAAAAAATATCTTTGGAAGACCCAGAAGTGCCCATTTCTTCATTATTATATATATATATATATATATATATATATTTATTTACTGTATAATATAGTCTGTTAGTAAAAGTATTATTGAATTATTGAATTTTAGATGCTTGGTATGTTTGCATTGTCACAAATTGTGCTGCAGAGATGTGCACGTTTTAACCTTTTAAAAAGGCAAAAAAAAAATGCAAGAAATTTGAAGGAACCTGGCCTGAATTTTAACAAAGTAAAGCTAAGTTACTACTCAAAGTCCAGAGATAACAGTCTCTTCCATTACACTTCATTATACAGACATCATTGTAGAATTCTTTATCAAGTGTTCTTGTGCCAAGCTCCCATGAGCTTAGACAGAAGCAATTTGTTATACGGGGAGTGGTAACCCCATCTCCCAGCAGCTAGCGGTCTGTCTTTTATCATCTAAGCTGCCACAGTCATTTCGTTCCATCATTATGCTTTCCTTATGATATTTCTGGAAATGTTTGTACAGACAGGTGACTTTCAGCAAATGTATTTGATTTTTTCACACATGCTGTAGAATTTAGGTCTATAGTAATAGTGTTTTCTTTTTGCATTCTTCATGGAGCAAGAGACTTTTTATTAGAATTGGAATTATAAATTGCTCATAGTTCATACTCTGGAGACAAGATAGATGGGAATACACAATTCAATTTATTTTACTCTGTTTTAAACTCTGCTTGCATGAATGAATGCTTCTAACTTAAGGATAAATGGAAATTGCATGTAGGATAAAATAATTGAAATGCAATGTAAAGTGGGGTAAGATGCATTTTAAACTTGACTTTAAGAATAGGCATTATTCTTGGGGAGGTCGGAGTATTTTTCCTACTTCCTGCAATTACTTGTAAATTATAGAGGTAAAGTTATAAACCTGTTTAGTGACCCTACTTTGTTATTATCAGTGTTAAGTGCCAGCAGCTATAACAATACAATTCTTCTAGTTAAGATTACAGGTTAGGGCTGGTGTTGCAGAGAAGAAACATTAAATTAAATTTTATTTCTCATGTTATTTTGCCAGGCAGCATAAAGCAGATTTCTACAAATGAGCTTTTAGAGCCATATTTATAAAATTTTGTTAAAGGACAACTTTATTAAAAATGAAATATACCTGGGGCAGGGACGTAGGATTGATTATTCCTACCTCCCAATATTGTTTCGTAGACAAGCTACATACACATAAAGTTTTCATCTGCTAGATTAGTGCTCAACACTCAAGAAGCCTGGCAAAAAAAAATCTTTGTGTTGCCGCTAGAAATGATATTGGGAGGTAGAAAGCACTAATCTTAACTCCCTGCCCAAGATACCTTTCATTTTAACCATTTTTGAAAAGACTTTATAATCACTTTCCAGGGACCCATTTCCAGGCTAGAAATATGGCCACTAATGCATTTTGCTACCTCAGACTATTTTTAAAGACAAATTTTATAAATTGATTGAGCAGTTACCACCACAATATATAGACTATTTCCATTCAGCGATTATAAAAAAAATCTTTCAACTTTTCGAATTTCCAATGTCTGCTTTTCGAGTTTTCTGATTTTCACTATTTCACAATAAAGTTGATTGGAAGTCTTAATTTCACATACTGTATACATGAGTGTTTTAACTGCTAAAGGCCCCTTTGTAATGTTGCCTAATTCTGTGTTATAGCACCTAAAGTAATGAATATAACGGTGTTAATTTTACATATTGCTTTGACAATAATCATTGTTGCAGTAGCATCTGGTTGCAAAATATTGCAAAAATAATGTGATTTTACAGCCAAGTCTACCATTAGCGAAACATCAGAAAGAGGGGTACTTCATAAATATACCCCCAAATTAATCGTATTCCTATTAGTACTACTGCACTAAGTACTTAAAGAGGTTAATCATATGTTGTCTTGTCTTTACTAAAAATCTCTGTCTCATCTTTTGATAGTTACCCCTACCCACTTTCAGATCACTATCTTATTACTTTTCTTGCTCAACATTCTCCTGTTTGTCTTGACCCTCCTCCTTGTGTGTATGTCCGAGCCATAGATCTTCCGGTGCTGGCTTCTCTCTCCTCTAGTCTCTCTACCCTTATGTCCAACTGACTTGCTTCTTAACACTTATAACTCTGTCCTGACTAATGCTATTGATGTCCTTGCAACCCCGCAATCAATGTTTCTTGAACCCTCGCCCCTGGCTCTGCCCCACATCTCGTTTTTTACGTAGGTGCACACGTGCTGCTGAGTGGATTTGGAGAAAGTCTTGTACGCAGGCTGACTTTCTCCATTACAAGTTTATGTTACAATGCCTCAACACCACACTTTCGGAAGCAAAACAAAAATACTATAAAATGCTTATAAATAATAAATCAAACCCATGCCGTCTTTTCTCCATCTTTAACTCCCTTCTCCGTCCCTCGCCCACTGGCTCTCCCCAAGACTTTGCTGACTACTTCATAAAATATAGTCCATCCGTATGCAGATTCCTAACCCTCAGCATAGCTCTCAGATTCTCTTATCCACACCCCCTTCTACTGCTCTTAAATCTTTTAGTCCTGTGACCCAGTCAGAGGTCTCTTCTCTGCTTCGGTCTTGTCCGCTCACTGCATGTCTCCTCGACCCCATGCCCTCTTTCCTATTGAAGCACTGTAATCAGGCTGTCTCCTCTATACTAACCCACATATTAAACGCCTCTTTGTCATCTGGTATTTTCCCTTCCACCTTTAAACACGCCCACGTGAAACCTATAATCAGAAAAGCCTCCCTTGTCCCTTATTGTCTTGCTGACTACCACCCGGTCTCTCTTCTACCGATAGCCTCCTAGCTACTGGAACATCTTGTCTTTTCCCTAATCAATATCTTAATTTTCATAACTTACTGGACCACTTGCAATCAGGGTTCCGTTCTTGGCACTCCATTGAGTTATGAATGACCATCAGGCAGCCGAAGCCAAAGGCCACTTTTCTATTCACATCCTTCACCTCTCCTCTGCTTTCGACACAGTACGATCCTACCTCTCAAACAGAAAATACTCTGTGTTATGATAATAAAACATCCTCTCCAATTCCCCTTATTGATGGGGTCTGCAGGGCTCTGTTCTTGGACCCCTGCTGTTCTCCCTCTATACCATTTTCCTGGAAGAAGTCATCAGCACATTTGATTCTAACTACCATCTGTACGCCAATGATAATCAAATATATTTTTCCAGCCCCACGCTTAGTCCTGACACCCAATCCACATCTCCGACTATCTCTGTGCTGTCTCCTCATGTATGGCGCACCGATGCCTCAATCTAAACCCGATTAAAACCGAACTAATAATTTCCCCACCTAAATCTGGTCCTATCCCACATTTTTAAATTTCTGTTGACAACACCCCCATTATTGCTTAAGGGTTATGATTGATTCTGTTCTCTCCTTTTCCAATCACATTAACTATGTTGCTAAAAACCTGTCACTTTTTTCTTCGTAACATTGTAAAAATCCGCAGATTCCTTTCTCTTCCAACTACTGCTATGCTTATGCATGCTCTCATCCTATCACGTCTGGACTATTGTAACCTTCTGCTTTCTGGTCTTCCTTCTTCCTTTCTCCTTTTTCCTTTCTCCTCTTCAGTTCATACTTACATACATGCCTCACATATTGTCTTGCTCTCTAACAATCAGGATATTAAATCTCCTTTCTGCCGCACATCTACCTGGCTCCCCATTAAACAATGTATTATCTACAAAACCCTTCTCAACATTTAAATCCCCTCTCTCTGCTGCTCCTTCTTATATTTCTTCTCTTGTGTCCCCATATGTCCCTGCCCATTCTCTGCTCATCACAGAACCATCTCTAATACAGACCCCCCCCACTCGCACTGTCTCGTCTCGCCACTGGAATTCTATTCCCTTCTTTCTACATCAAGAAACCTAAATAAACAAGTTTAAATCTAACCTCTCATCTAATCTCTCTGAGCACAGCACAGCATAGGACCATTGACACTGCACCAGTTATTACTTTAGCACTTCCAACCTTTCCTATGCATCTGTATGTTACCCACCTAAGTAGATTGTAAGCTCTATGGGGCAGGGACCTTTTTCCTCATGTTGCATGTTCCAAGTACTTGTATATTTTGTGATGCTCATACTTATTTATATATTTGTGTGTTTATTTACTGTTCCCCTTGTATGACTTTTTGCATTCTATATTGTACAGCGCTGCGTCCCCTAGTGGTGCTATATAAATAAACATATACATACAGACATTGACATGTCTTGCTAGAGCATTGTCTATCAGTAAATACACATTAAGGGGTAATATGTGGACAGCATAGCTACTATATCTTTTGCAATATGTTGTCTAGGTGCTAGATGGCGATACACACTTACTCCACTCTTGGTATGCCTGCTAGCATTTGCTTCTATCCTGTTCATTTTGTCTTCATTCTGTTCTTGCTAAACCAAAAGGTCACACGTAATTTGATTTATGAGTCTGTAAGTTTGGTGTGCAGTATTCTCTATTTAAAACAGTAGATCTAAAGCAATTCATAAAATACAGACGTGGTGAATGTAAAGATAAAAATTTAAATAAGAAATAACTAATTAATAATTGTGCAAATATTATCAGGGAGATTTAATATGCTAAAAATTTGTGTAAAATCCGAAGTTTTACACAGATTTTAGAGCACAGCGCCATTTCCAAATGTTTTTGAAATAGCGCTGTGCTACTGATACAAAACCCCTTTCATAAAGTTTTACGTTACCTCATAGCGCAATACATAACTGGGCTGTGTATGGGGCTTAATGTGATTCCACGATGCTATACCAGACGTAATCTCATTTACATCTGGTACTGTATCGCGGGGTAATGCTGAATGCAGTATATGTTATATTATATCATAACTTTCAGGTAAGTGTCTTTCCTAAAGATATTTGTCTGTAAAATGAGTGTTTGGATTTTTCCCATCTGCTTTTTTGCTATTTTTTTAAACTTTTGGAATAGCTTACACCAAATTCTATACACAGATAGTAGATAGGAATCTTCTGCACACCTATACAAGGTAAGTATATGCTGGGTGCTGCTCAGGGTACCATAGGCAATGGTGAAGAACATACAAAGAGAAATGATCCTGGACGCACACCAAACTTGAAAAACAACAGTGTTTAATGTTTAACACGTGACGTTTCGGTGTACTAGCACACCTTCCTCAGACTAGAAAACAAACAAGCAAACAAATTCTATACACAAGTGCAAAATAATCTAAATCACACACCACCTCTTTTACCGAGAGGTGCTATGCTGAAATCCATTTTTGAAGTTGTGCAAACCAGTTCAATATACGTTGGCACAACTTTAAGAAAGAATTTGCAGTGGCTGCAGTTGTTTCTGGGAGTAAACCACACAGCCGCTCTAGGCTGACTATAGATTTGAGTAATAAATATTTATTATTATGCTTAATACATTTGATATCTTATTATTAATGAAGACTGCATGATCAGATCAAAATTACCAACGTGTCCAATGCATTCAATCAATTTTGCCTAAAAGGTGGGTGAAAATGGTCAATCCTGTCAGAGATTACAGCCCATATTTTATCAACCAAAATATTGTGCCAGGCAGTCAATTGGGCAGAGATATTGAACCTGTATCAGTCCTAACAGGAAGAAAAAACTTTATCTCCAGCTAACATCAATGGCTCCATCTACTTGTTTTGTTTTTTACCACTTCAACAAAGGATATCTCTGCAGACACTGATACAACACACAATACAATATTTATAAATTGTCCTTTGGAGTCCTTCATTTAAATATTCAATTATTCAAACACTCACATAAAAACAGAATATACAGATGTACATTTCATCAGTACAACCTGATAAGGGGTAATTATTCATCTTACCTTGGAAAAGCAATCACCAAATGTAATGTGAAGTTTACATGCTACAAATGGGCTTATCTAGAAGACTTCATATCTTATGTATTACTGACATAGAAGATAAGAAAATTCTAAAGTAGCAATCTTAATATCAATGTCTGACCACACACAGCTTATTTAATGTTGATGCAGGTGTATAAATGTATGTTCCAACTCTACTGACATGTGTACCAATCTATTTACAAATTATTTTACCTAAAGAGCATTCCTGAGCCAGGCGAAAGGTATCTGGAAGGTTGCTTGGTGTAAAGGCAGACATATTTGTTAGTCTGACCAAACACATTGCCTAAAGCTAGGTACACACGTTTCAATTTTTGAGCGTTCGGAAAAAAACGAAAACTATAGCTCGAATCGAAAACTCACTCCGAAGTCCCGAACGATCCTGATGGACGGAACATTTGGATTTTGGAACTGAGGGGTTCCGTGTCGGAACCAGATCCCATCTCTAGTGAACAGCACGGTGATAATTTGGTCCTGTAAAGGGTTAACAAGTCACTCTGGCTGCAGCGGCTCCTCCTGCAAACCAGGTGCTGTCAGTCTCTGTACAATATTAGGCAGCACAATGTCACTTTTTATCCTTTATAATAATAAGGCCCAGATACAGGTAAACAGAAGGTTTGTTGGGGCAGTAACAGCAGTTACAATGACAGCCTTAAGGGTGGCAAAGTGTCACTTTACACAGCAGCCTGTACCTAAGGATCTGTTTGCTCTGATCATTCACCCCAGCTTTCTATGATGGCAGTCTTGTCCACGGGCATCCGCAAATAGGGGCAAGGGAGGGCACTTGCCCCTCGTTGGATTTCAACCTAAAAAAAAAATTACTGTGCACGGCCGGATCTTCTGCTGGCCCTTTAATAAAATAAATGCCCGAACCCTCTTTAGGCAGAGGCAGGGTCAGACTGGCCTATTAGGGTACCAGGGAAATCCCCGGTGGGCTCGGTCTTAGTGGGCCCAGCAAAAAGGAAAAAATAACTAAACAGACCGACAGCCTGTCTTCTGCGCTGCGCCTAGCTAACTGTGTGCTGCATCCTGTCCAATAGCCTGGCGCATGTAGTGACACACCCACCAGGAGTAGGAGAAGGAAGGAGTGCCCTGGTCAGCAGCAGAATCGACGCTACCTCCTAATGTATGCTCCAAAGACAGGCTGGGATGCATGCAGAGAGTGAGTAAGACGCGGCAATCGGCAGCATTGTGGAGGTGTGAAGGAGGCAGACCATCAGTGAGTTGTTAAGACTGCTGGCCAGAGCACAGTGGAGCCTGCTGCCTGCAGGTACTACTACTGTAATTTAATGTAACAGCATTGGGGGGGGGGGTAATTCGTGGGAGCTGCTGCTGGTCTGAGCACAGCAGAGCCTTCTGCCTGTGCCTGCAGAGGTACTTCATGTAATGTAACAGACCAGACCAAAAAAATTATACATTTTAAAAAAGTTTGTTGGGAGGGTAGGATTATAGTAAGTATAGTAAGTATAAATATGAATATTACAGTCAGTGGCTTTTCTGTGTGTGTAGGGGTGTGTGGTCATGGTTCTGCTGGCCTGCTGTTGGGGGATAAATAATAGTGGTGGTTTTTTATGGGCCTTTGTACAGTATAGCGGGGAGAGGCATGTGATTATGATGGCTGCTGGGGGATAATGGTAGGACTGTGGGGCTTCAGTATAGGGAGGAGGGTTTAGGATTATGTAGTCATGGGGTCTGATGTTAGAAGGTCATGCTGTTGATCTTGATGGTTCTGAGCGGTACCAGTCTCACCAGTTTCACAATGCCAGCCTATACTCATCTTCACAGTGACAGCCTATTCACCTGTCTCTTAATCCTATTCACAATGCTCGGTGCCAGCCTATTCACCTACCTCACAATGCCATCCTATTCCCCACAGTGTCAACCTATTCAGAAATCTCAGTGCCAGCCTATTGCTAGCCTAATGAAAACCTATTCACCAGACTCAGTCTGTCTGTCTCTCTCTATCTTGTACTTTCTGTTTTTCTCTTATCTCTATCTAGCCTCTTACCTGTCTATCTCTCTCTTTACATATCTTTCTGTCTTTCTCTCTATGTACCCCTGTTTATCTGTCAGTATCTCTGTGTCTGTCGATCTCTCTGTCTGTATAGAATTCACTTCTTACATAAATGTAAATGCAATTTACTAAAGTAGTATCCTACAATGCTTAGACGTTCTGGGGAGGAAAGCCTTCACATTAAGGTGAAAAAATAAATTTAGTTCTCCTTTAATATCTTTGCCCTCCACCTGTGGGGCCCAGAATATTTAAGACCCTAGCAAGCAAGCCCCTGTACTGGATATCTTCACACCATGGTAAAAGTTGACATAACTAGTGCCAGGCTACTGGGGAACATGTCCCAGATATGCAAGCTTTTCTCCTGTCTGTTTTTCAGCTGCCTGTCTGTCTATCCTATATATTTTCTATCTATCTGTCTGTATGTCTATCTAACTGTCTATATCTCTGTATCTATCTCTTTAATCTATGTCTACAGTATTTGAGAAAAATAAATGTTTTTTTCAGGGTACCTTTTAACAAGGCATATTTCCGTTATGTCACATTATTCTGTGTTGTATTAATATAAATGAAATAGGCAAAATTACCCTTCAACCCCAAAACTTGTTTAAATGTTATATTATATGTTATATCGATATTTTTTAACATTAAATTTTCCAAACTATCCCCCACACCAGGCCACACCTATTCCACAATTCCTACTTCCCCGTCAGCAGCGCACTATGCGTTCATTATTCTGGGATTATGTGTGAATTAGCAGCACTTGAAAAGGAACGTCTTAATAAATTAGATGAAGTATTTACAGATATCTATTCCCCCCCAACATCTGATAAGGATATCAATAAATTGATTAATGAATTGAAAGAGTTACATGTTTCCCATGCCAAAATCTGGTGGAATGTGTGTAGTTTGGAAAAATATATAGCACTAAAATTGATACCACGAGGTCTACGAATGCGTACCCTCCCGGCTTGGGAACCTACTCCTGATTTTAAGACTGAATGGGAAAGTGTTTTGAATGATTGTTCTCTACGTTTAATGACTCTATTGGTTAAACATGATAGGATTAAACTAGATGAAAGCAAAAGGACTATTGAAACCCTTACCACCACTGTCCAAAATAAAGTTGAGAAACAAGAATTTTACGATATTGACAAAAAACTTAAATTTGAGATTTCTAAGATTGAGGAAGAGATCATTAGGTTAAAGAAAAATAAATTGAGCCGTGATAAGGAGGACGAGAAAAAAGGACAGGTTTATAGGTGGAGACACTCAGGAAATAGGAGGAGGAATTTTGGTAACACCTTTAGCCAAATCACCGGAGAGAGCTCTGAATTAGATCTGACAGACACTGACTCCAGCACTAGCACTACTTTTTTAGATCAAGGAAGGTCAGGAGGGGTAGATCGCGGAAGAAATCTAAGGAAAAGGCAAAGGAAATGGAATTACTCAGAGAAGAGGAGGTACATGAGACGACACAGGTCGACTTCCAAATAATTAATTTATCTTCACATGTGTTAACTGCGCCTCAAAGGTCAGTGCTACAAAAAGGGTTATCTTTCTGTCCTTCTATGAATATGGATTCTTTTACTGTCATTAAGGACTTATTTTTATTCTGTAGGAGGATAGCATTGAGAGCACACTTTAAGGAGGATCAGAATTTTGAGAAACAAGATCAGGAGTTGGTCAGTGAAAATCTCAATGAACTTTGTACATTAGCCGCAGGTAAGCCCTTCCATAAGAAGTCTAGATATACTCCCGCTTTCTCAGATATCCCTGCATTGCAAACATTCTACCGATGTACCATGGAATCTATAGAGAGAATTCCAAGAGGACTTCCTCTATCTAATTTATCCCCAGTGGAGTTGAAAGCCATAAATGAACTCAGGGATTTGAAAGATGTGGTCATCAAAAAGTCTGATAAAGGCGGTAATATTGTTTTGTGGGCAGAGGAACTATATGTTAAGGAAGCGAAAAGGCAATTATCTAACATCAATAACTATAAAAAACTTCGGTCTAATCCCACAGAATGTTTCCAACAACGATTAGCACAGATTCTGGACACAGCAAGAGAATCTCAAGTTATTACAGATAAGGAGTTGGGTTACCTGATGGTGGAAAATCCAGTTACACCAACTTTTTACCTACTACCAAAGGTTCACAAGAATACACAAGAACCACCATGTAGGCCTATTATTTCAGGCATAGCTAGTATGTTAGAACCTGCATGCTCTTATATTGACTCCTTTTTACAACCACATGTGACGGCACTTGAGTCCTACATCAGAGACACGACGGACTTTCTCAATAGGATAAAAGATATTACCTTTGATGGGGATGTATGGATGGTTACATGCGATGTGGAATCGTTGTATTCCAACATCAATCACGAGGATGGTATAAGAGCTGTAGAATACTTTATGTCAATGCAAAATAGGGCGGATTGCCCTAAGGTTAAGTTTATTATTGACCTACTGTGTTTCGTTTTACGACATAATTTTTTTCTGTTTGATAATACTTATTATCTACAGGTCAGAGGCACGGCTATGGGCGCCAAGTGCGCCCCCTCCTACGCCAACCTATTTTTGGGTTGGTGGGAGAGGGAGGTGGCACTTGGCGCCTCAATGACTAAATACACCACACACATACTGTTATGGCTTAGATACATTGACGACCTGTTCATGCTGTGGCAAGGCCCATATGAGCTATTACAAGACTATCTAAGGGAATTAAATACTAACCCTTATAATATCTTTCTTACCCAGTATGTATCTAAATCTACATGTGAATTCCTTGATGTTTTGGTGATGATGAAAGAAGACACATTAAGCACTAGATTATATCGCAAACCTACTGCGACAAATTCCCTTCTCCACTTTTCAAGTTCACATCCTAGACCTCTTGTGAGAGGTATACCTAAGGGACAGTTTATGCGAGCTCGGAGAAATTGCACAAATGTACATGATTACATGATAGCAGCTACTGACCTAGAAAAACGATTTGTGGAAAGGGGTTATCCGCCGACACTTCTAGATGCTTACAAGACACAGGTAAAGAAAATGCCACAGGATGATTTACTTATGTCTAGACAGAAAATGAGAGATGATAATCTTAGATTCATTACCCCCTTTAACCAACAATGGGATGGAATCCGAAAGGTTCTATCTGACAATTGGCGAATACTCACAAGTGACCCTCAATTAAGAGAGATGATACCTAGGACACCACTCATGACAGCA
The DNA here is from genome assembly GCA_019447015.1 of Hymenochirus boettgeri. Lineage (NCBI taxonomy): Eukaryota > Metazoa > Chordata > Amphibia > Anura > Pipidae > Hymenochirus > Hymenochirus boettgeri. The sequence goes on along the minus strand of CM033469.1, from coordinate 78,069,602 downwards.
AAAAGGTGTCAAAATCTAGCTGACAAACTCTGCAAGAGCCATTTTGAGAAATCATCCCATACTCTTGGGAGAGGCACTAAATACATTGGTATGCATAAATGTGGGACATGTAAATTCTGTAAATTTATGAATCAAAAAGATGTGTTTGAAGATAAAAGAGGGAAAAAATATAAAATCAAAAAATTTTATGACTGTAATAGTAAGAATGTTATCTATTTACTTACCTGTACTTGCCCCATAAGTTACGTGGGTAAGACGACACAAAAAATGAAGGAGAGGCTTAGTGCCCATCTGTCTAACATTAGAAATGCAGCAAGACTGTCTCTAGAGGGGCGCTACATTACCAGTGTAGCTGAGCATTTCTTAAACCAGCATGATGGTAAAACTGACGCGCTAAAATGTATGGTTATTGATAATGTCAGACTCAGCTCTAGGAGTGGGGACTTTGAGAACCTGCTATTAAAAAGAGAGGCCCAGTGGATCTATAGATTGGGCACTATCGCCCCTGATGGTTTAAATGAAGAGTGGGACCTGACCTCTTTTATCTGACTATTTCCTTTTTTCTTATCTCTTAAGAACTATTTGGTCCAGATGGATGATCGCCCTTTATGGATGACTTCGGATATCGTCTATGACTTTGGATATCGTCTATCCCTTTCAAATACATCAATTGTGGTTACCATTTAGGATCCTTTATGGATGACTTCGGATATCGTCTATGACTTTGGATATTGTCTATCCCTTTCAAGTACATCAATTGTGGTTACCATTTAGGATCTCAGACATCGTTTTCTATTTGGAGATACTATTACTATGGAGGATGATTTATTATTGATGACTTCTGATTGGCCCGATCTAGGATGAATAATCAGGTGGATCATTATATTGTGCACGGACTGTGCACGGACTGTGCACGGAGTCTTTGTGATTCTATCCATCTAGAATCTGCCTACAATCCGGACCATCTTTTATGAGGAAAGATGGATGACGAACAAGGACTTCGTATATTATTTACCAAGCTGAGATATTTCTAATATAAGGTTGCTTCTGTGTTGCATTTGCTGTATTATGCTATTTTGGTCACTAGGGGGACCTACTTGCCCTTATGGATGTTTAACCTGTATGGAATTATGCCATTAGTATACCAGTATTATTGGGGTATGCACAGTTAGTTATGGAATATGTTTTTTCGGTCACTAGGGGGACCTTTTGCCCCTATGGATATATTTCATGCCACTAGTATACTGGTATAGTAGAGGTATGCATAACCATATATATGTAAGCTTAGGCAACCATGGTACGAGTGCCACCATTATATGACTTCTATAAGCGGTCACTAGGGGGACCTACTTACCCTTATGGATGTTTAACCTGTATGGAATTTTGCCATTATTATACCAGTATTATTGGGATATGCACAATTAGTTATGGGATATGTTTTGTCGGTCACTAGGGGGACCTTTTTGCCCCTATGGATATATTTCATGCCACTAGTATACTGGTATAGTGGAGGTATGCATAACCACATATATGTAAGCTAAGGCAACCATGGTACGAGTGCCACAATTATATGACTTCTATAAGCGACATAGTGAGATTGTGGGTATCTCTCTTCTCTGTGCTGCTTGTGCCGTTTTTCCCTTTTCAAAGATGGCCGATGGGTAGCGGACGTATGCACGTGCATGCGTGCGACTTACGGAAAGATTTGTGATGCTCCAAGATACCGCGTGACTCTGCTATTTGGGTTTCGCGGGGTTCTTTTCTTTCCCACACATACGCTATTTCCGTTTCCTTCTCACTGATGCCGTCTGGGTATTTAAGGTGCTATTCAGTTGTGTAGAATTTGCCGATGGATGAAGTCCGACTATACGGACGAAACGCGTCCGGCTTTGTTTTAATTTGCTCTCCATACCTTCTTGTGTATCCTGACCATACAGATGGGTGCTCAGTGGTGAGATTATGCTGGTTTTGCTCGGTTATTGGTTATAGGTGTTCCCTCCTCCTAATTTCTAGGGGTATTTACAAGGTTAGGGTAGTCAGCCTATACTTCATGATTATATTATATGAATTATATTACTGCTATATGTATAAGATTGTACTAAAACTTATGTGTCTGATGCACCACTTTGTCATATTGGTTTATGTATATACTTATATCTATGTATGACTGGATGAATGAATATACCGGTATATTCTCTGTGTGATGTATCTCTGTGATACTGGGGTTGGAGATGTGTTTTTAATTTTTGTTGCACCTTCCTGCTATATCCCAAGTTTATATTTAATAAAGGATATTTTATACATTATTAGTTTCTGGGTGTGCCCTGTTTATACCACTTCTGTTCTCTTCTGCTTATTATAGCAGCGCACTATGCGCACCGTTATTTTTCCCTTGTGCCCCCCCCCCCCCCCCCGGAAAATTTTCTGTGGACGCCCATGGTCTTGTCTTTAATTACAGTCTCAGTTGTTTTCTCTATGACACTTACTGCTCCCAGTCTGATGTGTGTCCCAAATGGAAACAACACAGGTCCTGGTCAGCTTTATTCAGGAAACAGCCCAAATCTTTACTGTACTTTATGGCTCCACTGAAAACCTATTAGGATCCAGTCTATTTTCCCACCTAGGGCAGCAGAGATTTTTTTCTTGTTCCTCAGGAGTCCATACACAGCACTCCCTTTTCTTTCTTTTTTCTTCTTCCCGCCAAAAAAAGAAACTCCTTTTTCATTGGCTGCCTCCCTACACAGAGCAGACTAAGCAAGCAGAACCCGTTTCCCTGGTAACCAAACATTTCAGTATGCATTAAGGAGGATGTTACAATACACTACATTACAGGAGCATTATTTTCTGTATTTTTTCCACCAGACCTTGCCACAATTTTTTAAACTTTTCACCCTGTTACGTGGCAAAATGTAGTGCTAATAATGCTGCAAATGTGGTGAAAAGTCAGGTTTACCAAGTGAAATACTCAAGTGAATTCAGAACATTTCCTATTATCAGGGCATACTGTATGATGGAAAATACGGTAAATGGTGAGTTTTCAATGTAGTCTGAAATAGGTTAATATACACTGAACACCTATCATTGTTATTTTAAAGTAGCCTAATACATGTGGTGTTTTTTTCAGCAAAAGATATGATAAATAGTGTAAAACTCACCCAGGTGAATTTTTGTTAATAGTGTAACATCATGGCTAATTTTCAGTATTGGTAATTTCCAGCATACTGTAGCTACTTATCAAACCAGTTACATTAATAGGGTAACACACCATAGTGCTGTTTAAGTAATATCCACATTAATGGAACCTTCCAGTAAATTATAGAACCTATTTCCAGATTAGAAAGTCCCCATAGACGCTTTAGACTTGGACATCGTTTTTAGATAATTGTATGCTGCTTTTTAAATACTGTTGTGCTTTTTGCCACGTTTAATGCTATGGAAACAAGCAAAACAGCAAAAAATCTAGCAAAAAAAGGGGCAAATTTCACATCTTCATCAATTTAGAAACCTGTACTGAGCCTGTACTGAGCCTAGGCATGCTCAGAAGAGGCAGACAGGGGATTAACATTCAGTCATTGGCTGTGATGTCAACTGTCAAATCCATAACTGACAGTTGCTAACTGGAAGAACCAGGAAACAGAAACAGGGGAAACAGGACATTGTGCAGGATTTCAGGTTAGAGTTATATATTTCAGGTTTCAAACTATTACCATTTAGGGTTTTGGGGGATGATTTACCTGTATGTAAGTTTTCATTTTGGGGCTGGACTTTCCCTTTAAGCAGTTTTGCTGTAGCTGGAATGGTTTGACAGTTGGCGTGATGTATGCTGTATGCAGTTTTTGACAGTTGGTACGTGGGAAAATAGTCAGGTCAGTAGTCAGAGCCTGAGCAAAACAAGCATGCAGCAACACACACCTCAGAGTAAGTGCTACTTTCATGTATTTATAGATTAAGATGACGCAAAGTTATTTTTTAAGTATACATACACTTTAGGATTCTAATAGTTCCTGATTAACTATGAGTACCATGTGACTATTTTGGGTATAAACTTCCATGTGGCGTATATTATTTCTGTCTTTGGTGTCACGAAGAAATGAAAAAGGATTTACTTTACTCTTACTCATACGCAAATAAGGAATGGACACTTCTGGTTGATATGCACCAGGCATGTACCAATAAAGAATCTTAAGCAGCAGTAAGCAGTGGTTTTCTGAATTCCTTTTGGCACAGGTTAGTGCGGATTATTACTTTACTTATGGGTAATGTGCATGTTTCCATGGTAACCCTTAATAAACACAGCATCTATTAAGAGGCTATAGCAGCTTTCCATGAGCTAAATGCAAAACCAGAGAGCCAACTACAGACATGCCCTTAGTAAACTCTGTAGTTCCCACTTCCCAAGCCTAAAAAAATAATTATAGCAAGAAGAGGCCTGAAGTACTTAACCAAGGACTGTTGGTAGCTCTTATAGTCAGAAATAAATGTTAAGGCAGCTAGAATTAACAAGTCAATAGGAAATCAGTAAATATAGTTAAGATCCATCCTAAGGATAATGTTTTGGATAGCTTTAGCTGCTGGTAAAAATGTCTTCTCTCATAAATATGCTGATGCGCCCCTTGGAAAGGTTCTTTTCTTTACATAAGCTTGGTGTAAGCTACTTGACTTTTCTGTCAATATAGAAGTCACTGAGAGTTCACTCTTTCATTTCGGTTCCAAATGCCTGTTAGATAAACCTATCTTGATTCCTTGTAAAAGAATTACATAGTAGATCAATAATATTGTATTTCATTAAAATTTTATCTGTCTCTTCTTCACAAAAGCAAAAGCCACGGTAAAGGTTCAGATGAAACAGCCTGCCTGCCAAGTCTGCATCCAAGGGGTTAAATGTTCTTTTTCTATTGGCTTTAGGGCTTTGTGTAAGTTAAATTGTTAAAATAGCTAAAATCTTGTAGGTTTCATGGCTTAAGCAGTTGTAAGTTTTCCATTTCGCTGGAGATACTATTAAATGAGTGTAAAAACAGAAGGTGTTTTCTAATAGAATGCAGATAGCAGATCCACTTCTTATTTTTGACCAGAGGTTAATTGTTATAGTGAAATCTTACCAAACACTTTGGTATATTTGGAAAACTGCCAATACAAAAGATAATAGTATTAGTACATTCTAAATGATTATTAATATCATTTCTTTTTCCTGATCTTTCTCTCTCTGTCTCTTTTTTTACCTGCCCTAACCCAAACGTTTTACAATCAGGGCACGTCTTCCATTAGGCTCCCTTAGATGGCATAATTCTGCTCCCCTTTGAAGTAATTAGGGCTCCAGGGAGCAGGAAAATGCATTAAATTAGGGAGAGGCAAGTGATGCCCAATCAGAAACAGTTCTTTTCACAATGTAAGTTTGCAAAGTACCCTATCACATACACAGTCACAATCTATAATTGTCTTAAGGTTGTTATGCACATGAGCAATATTAGACAAATCCCCTTGGGTCCCAAAGGATTTGCCCAATAGCTACAAGGTGTAGGGGGCAAATACAATAACCTCTCCCTATCCTCTGCCCAATATTCATTCAATCCAACTACTACAAATGCTGTGAAGAGGCTTGACACCTCTTTAGCACTGGAATTTTCTATTATTATTAATAATAATAATAATTATTATTATTATTTTATAATGATTATTATTCTATAAGCAGATGTTGCAAATAATACTGTGAGCAAAGTGTCTTGCCTTAGATGAGACTTTAAATGTCTATTATAATTGTGCAAATTTGATTGGAGTTAAAAAAAAAAGTTACTGTGCAAATCAATTATTGCAACATATTCCATAAATATAATTGCTCTTTGGATATGTCTTTTAAGAAATAAAATATAAAAATAACACTAATGACCTGAAACTAAATGTGGTATTTTCTATGAAATCGTATACACATCAATCAAACTTAATCACAGGAAAAGCTACGGAAGTTTTTTTTTTTTATAATATTAAAATAAATATGGACTTAAAAAAGTATACTCTTTAAAAGGCCTGTTACTATATAGTGATTATAATGCTCAGTGTATATAAGCTACATGGCTTAAAAATGCTACATTTGATTGGTTTGCAAGGCTTTGCCCTGGAAATCATTTTACATGTGGCATAGCGTTTGTTGTGTGCCACCAAGTTGGGGTTGCAGTTTTCCAGTATACCCTAGTCATAACATTGAAAATGTACTTTACCTGTAAAGCTCTGCACATAAATGATATTTATATGTCCATGCTCCAGCAATTAAATATAACACTAACTTGATATGGACAGTGCATACATTGTCCAACAATATCTTTGTTATGCACAGTACATGATAGTTCTGGTCCTATTGCACCAACACAGACCACCTGTTATTCCCAGACAGTCTATTGAATAGGAAGATGTACACGGGTTAACTTTTAAATTAAAATTAATAATATTCTGTGTTAAAAAAACAAAAATAAACATGCAGAGTTTGTCCATCGCTAAAACCTTCCTCTCGAATAACTGTCCCTTTGTTTTTTACTTTTTTATCCATATTATTTTATGCCTCTAAACCCTTTCATAAATCTGCAGATTTACAGGGGAAAGTAGGATTATTATGTAAGAAAATCCCATAAGTGACTGAGCCAGCTGTAATAACTGTCAGTACGTTATCCCATTATCATTTACATATCGATTAACTTAACAATGTCACAGGCAGCATCAAAGGTCAGTCATTAAAAAATAATTCTATTATGCAATGTTGAGTCAAAGGTTAAAACCCACCTTATGCTTCATAACCAAGAAGTTTTATGTTCTCCTTTGTACTTCAATGGGGTCACTGCATTTGCTCTGGTTTCTGTCCACAATAATAAAGACAAAAAGATTAGTGATGAATTCCGGTCTTGAAGTTTTATATACGGAACTGCCGATATATAAACACAATGTAATACAACCATTTGGGATTTAATAATCCCTGTGCCACCTACACCATAAATAACTCTGTGTTAAGTGCATCTGAAATGGAAAAAGATTTGGGGGTTCTGGTAGATAACAGACTTAGCTGTAGCAAACAATGCCAGGTAGCAACAGCTAGAGCTAGCAAGATATTGTCTTGTATAAAGAGGGGAATGGAATCAAGAGAGAAAAATATTATTCTCCCTCTTTACAAGGCACTGGTAAGGCCACATTTGGAATATGCGGTGCAGTTTTGGAATCCCATATACAAAAGGGACATCTTGGAAATTGAGGCAGTTCAGAGAAGGGCAACTAAATTAATAAGGGGAATGGAGGGGCTTGAATATGCAGGCAGATTAGACAAGTTAGGGCTGTTTACATTGGAGAAGCGGCGGTTGCGTGGGGACATGATAACCTTATACAAATATATTAATGGCCCATACAGTGAACTCTCTGGTGCATTGTTCACTAATAGGTCATATCAGAGGACTCGTGGACATCCTTTAAGGTTGGAAGAAAAGAAGTTTCATCTTCAGGTTAGGAGAGGTTTCTTTAGAGTGAGAACGGTGAAACTGTGGAACTGTCTTCCAGCGGAGGTGGTAATGGCAAGTTCATTGAATAACTTTAAAAAAGGCCTGGATAAGTTTCTAAAACTAAAAAATATTGAGAATTACTGGTATTAATGCATATAGATCTGGTTGATCCAGGGATACTTTCCGATTGCCGTTTGGAGTCAGGAAGGAATTTTTTCCCTCCTTTTTTAGCTGGGGTTTTTTGCCTTCCTCTGGATCAACTGTTAGGTAGGGTTAAAAAAAAAAAAAAAAAAAAAAGATAGGTTGGACTTGATGGACGAATGTCTTTATTCAACCTTAATTACTATGTTACTATGTTACTATGTTACAACCAATGGCTATCCTTGCTTTATCATTCTGCATGATACCATTAATCCAGAGCTGTCCAATCTCCCTATTTCCTAAATTCATCCAGCCTTAAAAATGCTTTTGTTTATCCTCTTCTAAGGAATACAGACACCTGGCACACATACACACAAACGATATGTATGTATGCATATGTTTATTAATATACAATATTAGAATCTAAAAATACGTACAAGGGGGACAAAAACAATAGGTAAAAACATATATTTATAACTACATAAATAATTATGTGCAACAAAAAGTGCTTGAACCATGAAACTTGAGGAAAGTGGTCCCTACCCCATAGAACTTACAGAGGAATCTATGGAAGAAACAACACTGAGACAATCAGAGATGTGTGGGAGAAGTATATTTGTGTATCATTGGCATATAGATGATAATTAAAACCAAATAAGCTAATTATGTCGCCCAGGGAAATTGAGGAAGAACAAGGGTCAAAGAACAGAGCCCTGTGGAACACCTACAATAATAATAAGTTTTATTATCATAAGACACAGAGTAGGTTCTGTTAGGGAGACATGATCGTAGCCAGAATGCTGCTTCATTCCAGGTGCCCCAGTAGTGAAGAATTTGCATTAGGAGGAAATGATCTATGGTATCGAAAGCAGAGGAGAGGTTGATAAGGATGAGAATAGAAAAGTGACCTTTGACTTTGTCCAAGCCTGAAGATCATGAGCATTAAGATAATTGTGATACAGGAATATTCAGAGAGTACATAGACCCAGTAGAGGAGGAGATATTACAAAACTGTTACTGCAACGATCGTTCTATTGGATCAATAAATTAAATAAACAGCAACCTAAAGGGATGAATGAACATTGTAATATAGCTTGTTTTTTGTGAAGATAATTAATCAATATTTATACTCCTTACTATACTTTCTATTGGACTTATCTTTGAATATCTTACACATATTATGCCATATATAATCTGCAATATATAATCTTACCACTCCTTCTGCGGTTTTCTAGCAATTTCTGTTCTGATCTTTCTTCAGTATCTGTAAAGGGATATAAATATTGATTAATCGTTTTTTTTTTTTTAAAGGCTTTTTAAGGAGAAAGGGAAAATACCAGATTACAAGAAGGCGTTGGCTTAGTGTAGGGGAGACTGCCTGATTACTGTGTTCCAGTAGGAAAGAGAGAATGGGATCAAGGTGACATGTAGTGTGCGAACAGGACTAAAGCAGGTAAGAGACCTATGACTGGGTCACATGATTAAAATTAAAAGGTTCAAGAGCAACAGAGGAAGGTGTAGGAAAAATAAACTGACTAGACTAGAAATCTATGGATGTATTCTATTTTGTTTACGAATTAGTCAGTAGTTTTGGGGAGAATGTGGAGAGAAGAGAATCAGTGCGTGAGTGATGGAGAAGATGTAGAATACGCAGCGTGCAGGCCTGATTTACCACTAGTCACCCGTCTAGCGGCACAAGTGGTTGGAGGGGTGGCTGTCAATCTCCCCCAACCCTCCACCCCTATATAGTCTTCCCCCCAAAAATAGAAAATGGGTGTGATTTGGGGTGTGGCCTGTGTTTAGGGTGGGGCTACGGGTGACAGGCTTTTTTTGCCTACAGGTTACAGAGGTGTAAACCCCCCCTGGTGGCCTGGGTTTAATTTGTTATTATTTATAAGTGTCTTATATTAGTTTTGTTTTGCTACTGAAATTGAAGTTTTGGGATGAGGACTTGAGACAGTGGTTGTAAGATTGCAAAGGGCAAGGGAATCAATAATGTAGTCAGGACAGAGTTATAGGATTTAAAAAGCAAGTCAGGGTCAGACTTGGACATAAGGGTAGAGGGACTAGAGGAGAGAGACAGCCAGTACCAGACACACATGATGGAGTGTTAGGAGAAAGAGGAGAGTGCTGGGCAAGAAATGGAATAAGATCATATCAGAAAGCGTGTAGGGGTTAGTTTCAAAAGATGAGACAGAGGTTTTTAGTGAAGACAGGATCCAGGAAGTGGCCATCCATGCGTACCAGTATTTATCCACTGCTGAAGATCAAGTGAACATGTCAAGTGTAGGAAATGAGAGGGCCAGAAAAGAGCAGAGTTGTCCATGTGACAGGTAAGGTCCAAAATTAGAACAGGACCATCATTAGAGAGAAAAACGAAAAACACAGTCTGAGACATATACAGGAAGATGTAAAAAAAAAACCATGCTTCCAGTTTTGTATTAATGGGACAAGCACCCGATGTAAAAGGCCTTGTGTTTGTTTTTGCACTACATTGTATTGTGAAAATTGACACCTTTTAAATTGAGGCATTACTCTCCACTCCTTACCTTCTAGGTTCCCACCAAGCAGTCCTGTTTGTTTCTGAAGCATCATGTACACCACGAAACGTAAAAGATCCCCCCCCTTAGTACACATGTGACTATGTTTATGAATTATTATATAGTTGTCCTGAGTACAGGAGCATTCCACATCTACATAAAGATACTGTTAGGATTGCACTTATGCATTGCACCTGAATCATAGGCAATGCACAAGATGTGCAATAGTGCAGGAAATGTCACTAATGGGGAAAACTGAGCGACCAAGTCAGGGATAAATGAACAAGACAATTTATTAACGAATGCAAGAATATAAATGATAATAAAGCAGATGTAGACATTCACATCATGCACTACAACATGCATACATACGAAAAAGTAACTCAGGACAAAACATAGGAGGATAACCAGGAACAGGACTGGAAACACGGACTGCAGGCTCCGGCAGGAAGGACTAGGGCACAGGATACGAAGAACAATGACCTAGCACTGAGGCAATGGTCGTGCTGGCCTTAAATGCAGACCTGGAAGGTCAGGTGACCGAACTCCTCCCACCAACAGTCTGCAACACACCCAGCTCCTGAGGCAGAGAGCCCTCTGCTGGTGGAAAAGAGGAAGTTCATGTAAACAACTTGTAAAGTCAGTAGCAGATCGTGACACATACCAGCAACCAATCTGATGTTATCAAATGTTTTCTAACTGCAGTAGACCAGTAAAAAGATATTGTTATCTCACTAGCCAAATTCACAGCTAAGGCAAATTTTTGCACCTCTTATTGAATAAACCTGTCAGTGTTTATCAAGCTTATGTTGAGGTGGGCTTAATGGAACCAAGAAGCCTTCCATTGAACATAAAATGCAGCAAAGCCTAAAACAAAAGTTGCTTTCCGTGTTCATGCCAAAAAATTGTATTAAATCATCACTGTATAAGGACTTATTGCAAAGTAAAAATAATATTCTATTGATGTGGTTCATTAACACTCTCTAGTGAAAAATATAATCAATTCTTCCAGGCTGTATATTGATCTTTTTAAAGTGGGTTGTTTCGTAGGCAAACAAGATGGAATCAAATAATTGTACATTACGTATTTTAGCTTGCTTTTGTCTGAGTACTTTTATAACCACTGGAAACCAGAAGACTTGAAAGTCTCCAAGAAGAAACAGCAAGCTATGGCTGCAAGATTTTCTCAGTTTTGATGACATGATACAGCATGTCTTGTGATAATGGATATTTTTCCCCCCTTCAGCTCTTGGTCCTCCCTCTCCTTATTCCTTCAAGTTGTTGCCTCGCTATGTACCGTTGACTTTAGTATGGAGAGAACCATTGTTCATTGTTCAAGAAAATATAAAAGAGAATCATTATAAGTTCAGATTTCTACAGTGGCTTTCTGGAAGGTTTTGATCAATGTAGAAGGCCTGTCTGAAAAGAGAAACATTCTCCAAGAGAATGCAGTGCTATGAGAAAGAATTCTGTCACACTGAAAGAGTCTGTAAAAACTACTTACCAGTAAGGCAGACAAAGGGTACAGGCCAAAGCCATTCCTTTGAAAAACACTGATTAATGTGAGGTCTTGTTACTTGCAATAATCATTGTTTTGTTATTTAAGAGTGCTTTCTACATTCCTAATTTGTTTTACTAATTGAAAGAGACCAAACAAGACTTTCTCTCTTTTAGCAGAAGGTAAAGACCCTTATTATAGCATAAAATACATATAGTATTTGGTCACATGTACAAATATTTTTTATTAAATTTGTATGCATTTTATTTGCAAACATGAAGGGAAACTGAAAATAATGACGACAAAATACCCCTAATTTTAGATCATTTAGATTCTTCCAGTCTAACTTTAATTACCCCCTATTTATACTGTGGCACATTTGTCACTGGAATTAGTTTTTTCTCATGACACACCTTTGTTCTTATCATTTAATGCACTTTACAGGGTATTTTATATCCAAAGTTGATTATATAATGAATAATGTTATTTATTGGGAGATCCCGCAGGTCGCAGGCTGGCTGCTTTTATAAAGATAACAGAACTCTGAGGTAGGGGGTACATTATTCTTTATAATCTACAATATAAAGTATAAAAGAAAAAAATAAGGATTCGTAATTTTGGTTTAAGTGCAAATTGTTTATTTGTAATGGTTTACTTGAATTATTATTTTACATTTTTTTAAAGTATTTTTTTTGCTTATAAGGTAAATTAATAACATAATTTTTGGAAATTGTTGATTTGTCAAAGACACAGTCTCATTTACCTAGAGTCGCTAAGCTCTTTTTTAGTTAAAGTCATGCTAATGGCTTTGCGATTGGTTAGCGGGACTCAGAAAAGTCACCTGTATAGTCGTGGTTGCTATTTAATATTGTGTTTGCGCTACTTTCGGATTTTAATGCCAGCCATGAGCAAACCCCTTTGCGGGATCTACCCACAATCGCATATTGAATCGCGTTTGGGAGATTTACCCAGAACGATAGCGGCTCTGGGTAAATCGCCCTGACAGTTGGGTCCAAATATGGTTTCTGGTTTATATTTGTTTGTTGTAACTAGTCCTTTATAATTGTATGATGAGGTTGTGTTATATAAGGGAGATGAAATGATAGCGTTTCTACTATTTGGAAAGTGTTGTTGTATTTGTTGTATTTTGTAATATTTGGGAGAAATGGACAGTTTTTTTCATTAATTGAGGAGTAATTGTTAATACTTGTCAAGCTTTAGTGTCACCTCTATTATTTCAGGTGGGGTATGGTCCACCAGTTTTTGTATTGTTGTTTTTCTGGTTGAATGATTTGTAGTTCTCATTGTTTCTGTTAAAGATGCTTTTAGTAGACATCAATTGGATTTTGTGAAATCCAATTTTCATTGTTCAGTACCATCGGGATAAGTCTGGTTTGTAATTTATGTTTGGAGCCAGATAAAATGGAGCTTTAAGCTGGGTACACACCGTAACGATAAAGCCCGATACCGTCGGATCCGACGGTATCGGGGCTTTATCGTTACGTGGTTACGTTCGTTTCCCAACGAGCGCGCGGCCGCCGAACGATCGGGTCGGTGTACGCTCGTTTGGGAAAGTCCGAAAATTTCCATCCCTAGGACTCCTATAGGAGTCTAGCGCGGCCGATGGAAACACACAGTCCCGAGCGTTCTCATAAGGGAGAACGCTCGGGACTGGTGTATGCAGATCTTTGAAAGATGGCAGACAGGATCTTGCAGATCCTGTCTGTATCTTTCAGAAATCTGTACTGTGTGTACCTAGTTAAGGGTCATTGTTTTGTATGTTTGTTATGTATTCTATAAAAGTTGCTTGGTTTTACTTGTCAGAATTTTTGGGGTTTTCTCCTGTTGTTGTTTTAGTTTGTTGGTCATCGTACTCTAAGAAATGTTTACCAGTGGAATCTTGTTTTATGTAATCTCCCATTTAAGGTCATATTGTTCCTGAGGCGAGAGCCCAAAATGAATTCCATTGTGGAAAAATACTAAATTCAGTAGTGATGTTGGATGTTTGGTTGATATTGTTCCAGATTCGTATAGCTGGTTGATTTCTTGGTCTGTAAGTGTTTCTGATTTATTTGGCTGGTTGCCTTTTCTTTCCTTTTTTAAGAATTTCATTTTTGCAGACAGTGCGGGGAAAGTTATGTTCTTTAAAGGACAACTATACTGTAAAAATTTACTTTTTAAAAATGAAAAGCACCTGGGACAAGGAGATAAGATTGATTATTCCCACTTCCCAATATTGTTTTGTTGAGGATCTACAGCACTACAGTTTTCATTTGCCAGGTTATGGCCCTGGGCCTTTTCTGTGTTAAATATAGTGTTGAATTGTACAGGAAGACTGGCAGAAGCAGTTTTCTTCGTCCTGCTGCTCCTCATAGAAATGATATTGAGAAGTAAAAAGCACCAATCCTACCTCCCTGCATTAGGTATTTATATTATTTTAACTGTTTTTAAAAAAAACTTTATACGCACTTATACGCACTTTATACAGCATCAATGCTGGTTAGTATGCATTGTAGTGTGTGAGGTGCATATTCATTTATTTTCTGCAAACTAATTGTATGAACAACAATAATAATTTATCAGGTTGGTTATGGGGAATTTCTTCTATTTTTCTTTTTTATTCGTGTATTTATTTGAAAAGAGTTGTAATTTGTTTAAATCACTTTTTGTTTAGTATTTTAGTGTCTTATTTTTCATAGTTGTATAAATTCTCTCTGTTCTTCTGTTGGAATTTTGAATCTTTGTGACATTTTCTGTAGTTTATAGTAAATCTAACTGAAAATATAAGAGATTTGCTTGGTTTACATGGTTTACATTAACCAATCAGATTTTCTGTCGGATGCCTGCCTGGCATTGAGACGCCGGTAACACTGGCCTTGTTGAGGCCACCGGCCCCGGAGGTACCCCTGGTGGTCTCAGGGGTACTTCTCAGGGTCGGTGGCCTCAGCGGAGCTGGGGTCACCGGATGGAAGACAGAAGACGTCGCTCAAGGGCTCTTTTAAAAGCTGCCGGGGTCCCAGTTTGAGCTGTGTGACCCCAACAAAGGCACTAATCAGTGCCGCAAGGGCCCTTACAAGGGCCAGGGAGGCGGTCCCGGTTCGAGCAGCAGGACCCCTTAATCCCCAAAGGGCCCTTGTTAGGGCCACAAGGGCACTTCTTAGTGCCGCAAGGGCCCTGATAGGGCCAGGGAGAGGGTTCCCGGTTCGAGCTGTGGGACCCCTTAAGCCACAAAGGTCCTTGTAAGGACCCAGGAGGATGTCCCGGTTTCGAGCTGTGGGAACCCCTGAAAATCCGGCTCGGTTGTTGGCTGTTCGGTGATCCGTGATTTCATGAATCTCTGTCTGTTTGGGGATTTTCGGAAGCGCAGTGCATTTTTATGTGGGTGGCCACGTTGTATGTGCTACAATGTAATCCATTTGCACAGACGTCCCGTAAATAACGTGCGTGAAACAATCACACTTTTCACGCACATTAACTTCCAGCTTCAAGCTGTATGGCAGTTCCCATTTATACAGCAGTGCAAACAGATAATAGGGTTAGTAGAAGGAAACATTTTTATGTATCTTTTTATTGGTAGTATTTAGTAAAAACAATACTTTTTGGGTTAATTTTTTAATTTAACATAAGTTATGTTTACTTGGTATTTTTAAATTGCGTACGGTAGTTTTTGTTTTATTATATTTCTAGCAGATAATATTGAGTTGGTTTGTATAGTGGTTAGTGTACTATGTGTGAGGAGAAGTTTTTTGTTGTATAGTCATCAGAACAGAGTAATGTATGCCAGCAAAATAGTGAATTAAGAGAAGGTAAGGTGGATGACCATAGGGAGTTCTATTTCATAATCGGCACGCTACTACGTATTAGCGCACTTATTTTAAGGATTTTTTTCAGTTTGCCCCCATAAAGATTAACAAGCATTGTAGATTAAAAATCAATATTGTGTACAGTTTGAGTGCACTATTTTATCAGAACATTGTATATTGTACACCATAACAAATTATACCGCTAAAAATATTTCAACTACCGATATTTTGAGGCACACCTCTGGCTCCCTGTAGGCACACCCTTTGAGAAACTCTGCATTAAAATTCTTAATCTGAGTTAGGAACAGAAGTTTCCTTATGTGCACCTATTGGGACCAAATCAGGGGGGTGTTCAACATGGGTCAGGCTGGGGGCCACAATAGCACCACCTTAGGCAAAAACCACGACATTTAAGTCTGCCCAGGACACACCCCAGCTCACCTAGGACACATCCCAACCAACCGTAATATATGTTCCATAGACTGGAACACCAGGACTAAGGCTATATATTAAAGGGAAAACTAAAGTTTAAAATATATAATTTAAATTCAGGAAAATCATATTATCAGAAAATGAACTTGTATATGGATAATTTATTATAACTCACCTGAAACTGAAAATTCACCCTTAGCTAAATCACTCAATATACACAGGGTTAAGGATTTTATAAGTTTACTGAAAACTCCACTTATTTGTAAATAAGGACTTTACCTATTTGTGTCATGTTGTACTCACTGTGTATATTACACACCTAGACTGTGTTTCCATCCAGACTCCTACAATGCTTGATACCCCCTACACTGCAATGAGAAAATAATACGGTCATGTAGAAAAACTAATATCTCACAGTGAAAATGTAACAAACGCAATGAACTTGCTGTGTATGGTAATGTTACCATTTACCAGAATTAATACCATTTATCACGATAAATCAAAGATTTGATATTAAAAAACAACCTCAGCTGGAGTGATATCTCATTAATTCATTCTTCTCTATTTGAGGAAATAGAATATTTTCTGTAATCAAAACCAGAAGTCACAGGGAGAAGGGATCACTATTCATACTGTGACACTGTGTCTAATATAAAAGTGACCCGTGATATAGAACAGGCATGGCTGTTGCAGTGCTACAGAGAATGTTAAACAAGATTACTTTGGCCGGTTAAAGATTTTTTTTTAAATGCTACAGTCTAGTGAAGCAGAGCTGATGAATTGCTTATCTCTTAACCCCCTGAAAAAATGATGATGGCAAACTATGGAGAATTTCTTGTAACATCCATTAAAGAAGGTTCAATCTGTCATTTAACAAGATGTTGAGAGTTAACCAGGTTTATATTAATATTAATGAACTCTGCATGTGCTACAAGGCTGCAAACCTTTAATGCATTTTTACTCATAGCACATTAAAAATTGCAGCGTTGGATAATAAAGATGGTAGGAAGTTAATACGCTTTTATACAGTAGCAATAAAATTCTTAAAAGTGCTAGAAGTATGTGAAGTACATTTAAAGGGCGATGCACTAAGAGACGCTATCACTCTCAGGTAATAAAATGTTATTGGGGTCTTTGTGGGCCTTTACAGCTTATAGCTGGTATTAAAATGTCCTGCAAAGAGAGAAAACAAGACAAGTCGATGCAAAATATGTTTTACATGGATGGTTTCAGGACCATCCTGTCCCTTCATCAGGCTTATTCAAAATGAGACAAGATTATATCAGATTTATAACGTCTGATTATTACAACAGATCAAATGACTTATACAGTCATATGACCACTAATATATTAACATATAATATACAGGATACAGGGTTTATAGATAGACATACAAGTCAAACAGGGAGATTCAATAAAAGTTCTGATTGTTAAAAATGGTCCTAATTTTGCCCCAACCAATTAGATCTTATTTAACATTTGAAAGCTAACATCAGATTGGTTGGGGCAAAATAAGGACCATTTTTAACGATAAGAACTGTTATTGAATAACCTCTGATGGTCTCCATTAAGACCTCTGGGCCACAATGTACAAGTAGTAAGACTTCTTTCTGTGTCAACTTCCTCTCTATCACCTCCCCTTGATAATTTACGAACTTGTTCCAAAACTTTGAACCTAAAATCATCCATACTATGACCACATTCTGCACAGTGCTTTGTCACCAGCAAAGTTAATTGTCCACACCCTATAGAGGACCTGCATGTATGTATATGTATAATTTTATTTATTAAGCTCCACTTGGGTACGCAGCACTGTACAGTATAAAATACAGAGTATACAAACAAGGGGATAAGTTCAAGCCATTATACAGATAGATAAAAATTTTAAAAAGTTAAATACAATTTCATATATCGGTTAAAAAAGCATATTTATAAATTATGTATAAATGGATATAAGTGCAACAAGCCTCAACACATTAGGAATGAGATCCCTGCCCTGAAGAGCTTACAATCTAAGTGGGGAGGACAACATACAGGTACAAGTGGGGGGATGGGTACAAAGTGCTTAAAAGGGCTAACAATCATTTGTTGTGCTGATACTCAGAAAGGTAGTATAACAGTCTAGATTTGAAAGTATTAATGGATGTCACCAGGTGAAGCGAGAGAGTTCCAAAGCTAGGGAGCAGCAAGAGAGAACAGTTTAAGGCAGTTTTTGTTGGGGGTTTGTGGAGAAGATTTCCTTGCGAGGAACGGAGGGCACAGCCTGGAACATACGGGACCAAGAGAGAAGATAAGTAGGGAGGTGCAATAGAGCAAAGGGATTTAAAGGTTTAAACTAGGGTATTGAATATGATTCTTTTTTTGATGGGAAGCCACCCTATGGACTGAAGTATCGGGGTTGCGGGCTGAGAGGAGAGCGAGATTTGGAGGAGAGCGAGATGATCCAAGACGAGTTTAAGATAGACTGGAGAGGAGAGAGATGAGAGGCTGTAGAATGTTACAGTAGTCGAGACGGGAGATTATTGGGGCATGGATGAGCATTTTAGTAATGGAGAAAGAGTGAAAAGGGCGGATCTTGGCAATATTGCGAAGGAGAAAATGACCGGTCCTAGCGACATTGTTAATGGGGTGAAGGAAAGACAGGAGTCAAAGATCACTCCAAGGCAGCATGCAGATTTAACTGGATTAATGACAATATTGTCAATAGAGATGGTGAATGGTGGACTAGGTCTCAGTTTAGGGTGGGAAAGGATTAATTCCATTTTGGATAGATGAGTTTAAGGCGGCGGTGCGCCATCCAGGAAGAGAGAGAGCAGACATTTAGAGATTTGGGATTGAATTTCAGGGGTTAGCGCAGGGGTGGACAAGTAAATTTGGGTATCATCAGCATATAAGTGATACTTAAAACCGAAAGAACTTATTATTTTTCCCCAGAGAGAACAGTAAGGGTCCTAAAACCAAGCCCTGAGGGACTCCCACAGTAAGCGGAACAGGAGAGGAAACCGAGAACTTTGGCAGCTTGTAGGCCATTTGAGACTTTGCAGGTGGCCATTTCAGTTGAATGACCCAGTCGGAATCCTGATTGCAACGGGTCCAATAAGTTATTAGCATGGAGGTATTTAGTAATGTGTGTAGAGACGAGACGTTCTAAGAGTTTTAAAGCAAAAGGTAAAAGGTTGAAGGTAAAAGGGAGACAGGGCGGTAATTTGACAGACAGGTAGGGTCCAGAGAGGATTTTTTAAGATAAGGTTTGACACACACATGTTTAAAGGCAGCAGGAAAAATCCCAGATGCCAGGGAGAAATTAAATGTGAGCAAGAGCAGGGGAAAGTATTTTAGCGCAGTGTCTGAATAAGAAGGATGGCATGGGATCAAGGGTACACACACTTTGAATGGTCAAAAATAAGGGCCATCCTGGATAAACATTGGTTTCTCCTATCAGAAGACAAAGAACTAGGGGATTCTATTTTGAATCATCCGTCACTAACGGCTAAGAGAGCCCCTAATTTGAGGGACTGTCTCTCACTAGTCACTTTGTGAATACTAATTGGTTGACAGATAAGAAATGGAAGGGCAACAAAAAATGTGGGAAATGTGTAATGTGTCCTCGAATGTTGGAAACTGACTATATATGCTCTGATGAAGGGGGGTTATTTAAAATCTATCAATACATATCCTGCAGGTCTGTAGGGGTAATTTACTTGATTCAGTGTGTTTGTAACAAAAAATATGTGGGTAAGACACTTCATACACTCACTACTAGAATACAGGAGCATAATAGGGCAGTGTATAAGGGACAAATTGAAAGGTCAGCCCTAGCGAAACACATGGCAGAGGCACATAACAACAATAAAAATACCAAATGGACGTTTATGGGACTAGAAGTGGTTAAATTGGGTGTACGGGGTGGTGATTTGGAGAAAGTAATTCTCCAGCGTGAACTACGTTGGATCTTCAAACTGAATACTATGACCCTGTTTGGTTTGAACGATGACATCCAATTTAATTGTTACTTGTAATGGGGTATCACCTTGGCTGTTGTTCTATACCCATTAGTTTTCTAGGGATGGGAGGCATTATCCTCCCTGAGTGTGTACAGGTGCCCTGTGGTTCAGAGAGATTTATTGTTGGGAATGCCATGTTTGGAAGTGAATCCCTCAGTGTAATTGTCTGTTTAATTTGCACTCTTGTATTATGATTATGCATCTTTATTTTTTTAGCCTATCCTGGTAAAGTGAGTAATGGGTCTTTAAGAGTGAGACTATTTAAGGGGATGTGGCGTTCTGTATCATGTGACCCTGAGGAAGCCGTAGCGAAATGGGAGGAACGGCGAAACACGTGTAGGTCTGGAAGAGCGTCCTTATGTGTCTTCATTGTGCCTATGTGTGATCCGTAGTGGGATTTGGAAATCCGAACTGGTGTACCAACTAGCAGCCTGGTGTATCGAGGACTTTTGGACAATGGACTTCAGCATGTGAGGCTGGTTAGTAGGGTGAAGAGTGTGGTCCGTCCGTGAAGAAGGTCAGTAAGTTGGACTTGGCTTCTCACTACAAGTCCCGAACTGTAATAGTATATTGTATGGTCGGCTGGAGCCATTATCGAGACACACGCTATGCTGGATAGCCTTCCATTTTTTGATACACCGGGGACGCCCGGTTTTGATATGTGTTGTTTTTACTGTGTATATCATGTGTGAGGGGGGTATATATATTTTTGTGAATCTAATAAATCGTATTTTTTACTTCGGTTTTGCATGTGGTAGTGCTTTTGTGTAGGGGACTGTTTGGGATGGTTGATGATTTTGTCACCAGCTCCCTACTCTTTGTATTTTTGTACACATTGTAAGCGGCAAGGACAACAGGAGGTTGAAGACTTCAGAATGGGTGACAGGGGTGAAAGATTGCAGAACTGCAGGCGGTGGGGCAGGCAAAAGAAGGCAAGAGTTGTCTTGGGGTGTAGGAATTAGAGTTCGGATATCATCTATTTTATTTCTGAAGAAGTCTGCAAAATCCTGAGGACCGTTAATGGAATGAAGAGTGTCTGTAGAGGAGGGCTGCAAGAGAGTGGTAATTAGGGAAACTAGACAATGTGGGTTATTTTTATTAATGTTTATAAGCATGCTAAAGTAGGAGTGTTTTGCTGCTGAAAGAGATAAATTAAGACACAACAACATGAGCTTGTAGTGATTAAAGTCCACCTGACTGCTTGACTTTTTCCACAGCTGCTCAGCTGCATGAGTACAGTGCGTAGGAACTTGGTATCTGAATTGAGCCAAGGACGGGGATTAGCGGGGTGACGTTTTTGATTTTGTAGGGGGGCAAAGGAGTCAATAGTAGAGGATAAGAGAGTTATAAGAATGTATTAGTGAATCCGGGTTGGGATCAGACATGAAGGCAGCAAGGCTAGAATTGAGAGAGGAGGAGATAGCCGGAATATCTGTTGCACGGGTGTTGCGAACAAGGACAGTAGATTGAGTGTCAGAGGAGAGGGGAGAGTAGGGGGTAGAAAAAGTAATCAAATTGTGATCAGAAAGTGGGAAGGAGTTCCTAGCAAACAGAAACAGAAAGATTTTTTAGTAAAGACCAAGTCAAGGAAGTGACCATCCTTATGGGTGCTAGTGTTGGTCCACTGCTGGAGGGAGAAGGAGGAAGTTAGGTGGAGAAAGCGAGAGGGCCAGGATTGCTTAGTCACCTAAAATAATAGCTAGACAGTCGGAGGAAAGAAAGATAGAGAGACAGGTTTCAAACTCTGTAAGGAAAGTGGTTGGAGCTGAGGCAGAAAGGGGTCTGTATACGACTGCTACTCGTAGACAGAAGGGGTGGAAAAGTTGAACAGCATGGACTTCAAATTATGAAAAAGCAACAGAGGGTGGAAGAGAAACAAGTTTAAAGCGGCAGATAGGGGAAAAGAGGAGAACTACCCCTCCACCCCATCCATTATCATTGTGGGAGTTGCAAGTCTCCATAAAAGCCAGGAGATGAAAGGCATTAGAACAGAACAGATCATGAATAAAGGTGTGTTTGTTAACAAGAGAGCGTGTGTTAAGGAGGCCACAGGAAAAAGGAAGAAGCGAGGGTGAAAGAGTAGGGACAGTTATAATATTAGAAAGATTAGAGCCTCTAAAGGAATAAGTGGGGGGGGTAGAAATGCTAGGATGACAGCAGATGAAAATGTTGTAGGGTCCAGGGTTGGGAGCATAATAAACAGGGAGTGGAGGTGGGCTAAGGATTTGTACTGAAGTTTCCTGAGGTGTTTGGACTTGGTGAAAGGAATAGTATTTTGTAATTGCTGATATAGTGTGAAGGAATATTGGTAATTGGATGGAAGAAGAGAGGCAGAGAAAAAGACAGAATAGAGATAGGCAGGGAATGAATGGGAAGGAGGTTTTGGAACCAGGGAGTAGATAAGACAAAAGCAGAGCACAATTGTATACATTGTTGAAAAACTGTAAAAGTCAGGTAGTGATTTTCTTGACGATCTTCTTGTTGAACTCCCTTGTAAACTCCAGTTTCACTTAGGATAGCTTCATATTGGATGAGTTCCCTGCAAAGCTACCCCCTATGCAGTGTTTGAATTTATAGGGATAAATTCAGACACAGGACAGGGAAATTAACAGGGTTATTCAAGTAAATAGCACAGTGCAAATACCACAACAAAGTAATCACCAGCTGTGCAATAAGGTCTAGCAGGGAAGATACATCACACACTCATTAGTAAGGAGATAAAAAGTAGTAAGTAATCATTAAACTCATTAGTAAGGAGATAAAAGTAACTAATTTTTACCCTTTCAAAATATTTCAGTATAAATAACAAAATGTTCAGAGAATTATTACACAGTATTGGATGTAAGATATGTGTACCAAATTATGAGAAATACATAGGATGAAGTTGAAATATGGAAACAGGGTAGAGCAATGGATGTAGATATGCGCACCTGTTGGAAGATAGAGAGAGATATGTCAGATAATTAACTCCCTTGTTAAACTCCAATTTCACTTAAGATAGCTTCAATTTGGATGAGCTTCAGATTGGATGGCCTTCCCTGCAAAGCTAAACCCTGTGTTGCGATTAGTGATGGACTAGAACTCGAACTCAAACCCGAGTTAGAGCTGAACTATTCAAATGCGAACGAATTTGGGGGTTATTTAAAATCTATCAATACATATCCTGCAGGTCTGTAGGGGTCAAAAAAGAGTCCCAGCACCGAATCCCCCACAGGGGCGCCCGGAAACACCCCCTACCGGGCAAAACGAAAAAACAGAAGGGAAAAAAACCTGGGGTGTCCCTGTATAACAGTCGCAACCCAGGCAGAGACCCCTCTTAACAGAATAAAAAAGATGCACCCTATGTACACAGCAAGACAGGATAAAACCAAATATACAATTTATTTAATTTAAAACAGAAAAAGAAAAAGACACGTAATAAACAGCTGGCCGGCTGCCATACACAAGTACCGGTATACCTAAAAACCTAAAAAATATATAAATAGAAAATATCTGAAGTAAAATATCTGAAGTAAAAAATCCTTAGGGAAACACGTATATATAGTGTAAGTAGTCTGGACCAAATCCGTATATCTTCTAAGGCAATGTAGTGTAATCCACAATTCAGGGATATTAAAATGAGTAGGGGATCCAAAGAGTATGTATATAACTACAAATCCCAGAAGTCTTCTAGAGTCCATATAAAAGTTCTATATAATATATTGTGTGCACACAAAATCAAGAGTAGATGCAGTGCGTATAAGTATGTGCTGTATACATCACCACTCTAATGCAAAGCGAAATTCCCGACACCTCCAATGATCCACCTATCCCCCGGACTGCTGTATGCTGGTGCTGTCCGTGGCCTCTCTGCACTTGGGATTTCTTGTATGGGGATCCTGAGATAGCTACGTACTCCGTGACTTGGTCGGGTATTCAAACCGCGTGGTGGTGAGTTTGTCTGCTCAACTTTAAATCTCACTGCCGACAACTCCTTCTTCCGGTTTTACGTCACTATGACGCGTTTCGCTCCTCAGAGCTTCGTCAGATAGTGCCACTAGCACAGAGGCGAAGGCTAAAGAAATGAAACATCTCAGAGGAGCCCTTAAAACTTGTGGATATCCAGACTGGGCCTTTGTCAAAAGAAGTAGAAGGAAAGAAAAGAACACAAATACCAACAGTGAAGGGGAAAAGCAAGACAGGAGGAAGAACATGGTCATCCCATATGTAGCAGGGGTCTCTGAGAAATTAAGAAGAATTTTCAAAAAACATCGTATCCCTGTCTGCTTTAAACCGAACAACACACTGAGGCAGCAATTGGTACATCCAAAAGACCCAATACCAAAACACAAGAAAAGCGACATCATATATGCGGTGCAGTGCAGTGAAGAATGCTCTGATTTGTATGTGGGGGAGACCAAACAGCAACTGCATCAACGTATGGCCCAGCACAGAAGAGCCAATTCCTCGGGTCAGGACTCAGCCGTGTATCTGCATCTTAAGGATAAAGGACATACCTTTGAAGATTGTAATGTTAACATACTGGCGAAGGAACGTGACTGGTTCAAGAGAGGTGTTAAGGAGGCCATTTATGTGAAAATAAAGAAACCAAGCCTAAATAGAGGTGGGGGGGTTCGACACCAACTGTCTGCCATGTACAATGCTGTTTTAACACCTTACTCTGGGCGTTCCTATAACACCTCTTAGCCACTATCTAATCACGCCCTTAACACCTGGCTGTGATATGCTAATTGGGATTTTCCAGGGTACATAATTGCCACAGATTCTTGTACAAGTCATTCTGAATTGAGAAAGCCAGTCGGATGACTAGCGAAACGTCTTCAAGAACTACATTTCAAGTCCAGTTGATCTAATTGAATACAACAGATATACCATGACCTGGATGAATGAGAACCTTCACAAGCAGTATAGTATAATGTTTGAGGTTGAATAAAGACACACGTCCATTCAGTCCAACCCATCTAGCAATATCCTCATTTCCTGCCTAACTGTTGATCCAGAGGAATTTAAAAAAAAACACCAAATTTATAAAGGGAAAAAAAATTCCTGACTCCAAGTCGCAATCGGAAATTTCCCTGGATCAACTCTACTTTATGTATCAATACCAGTAACTTGCAACATTCCTTGTTTGCAGAAACTCATCTAGCTTTTTTTTTTAAACTGACCAAAGAGTGAAAAACCCTTTCCGAACTTGAAGCCTAAACCTTTTTTCTTCTTAAAGGGCAGAAACTCCTCCGATCTTTACTTACCTTCCCTCTTTCCTCCGACGCACTTTCCAATCACGGACGTGGCTGCCAGCAGTGGAGAACGCTGAGGGAGAGAGGGAAGGTAAGTAATGATCGGGGGACTTTCTGGACATAATAATAATGCGGCTGGAGTTGGGGGAGGAAGCCCTACAATACCTTAAAAGGGTTTTACACTAGGGGGAGGGAGATGAAAATGGGAGGGAGAGGGAAGGGGGGCTGCACTGGGCATGTGCAAATCCCCCCCCTGAGAAGAGACAGAAGGGAGAGTCCTATATGGACTCTGCCAGGCTCCTGGTGGCCAGTTTTTGGGACTTTGGAGGGACATTGCAGGGCAGCCATTTGAAGCAGGGATGTAAGGTAAGAATTTTATTACACTACACAGTGGGGCTAGTAGTGGGTTAAATTATAATTTTGGGGGTGGACATGCCCTTTAAGGGATGTCCACATGTCCTCTGACATGCTCTATTGGTGAACAATGCCCCAGATAGTTTATTGTATGCCTGGTTAATGTATTTATACACAGTAATCATATCCCCACGCAAGCGCCGTTTCTCTAGCATACATAATTGTAACTTATCCAGTCTTTCTTCATAATTAAGCTCCCCCAGTCCCCTTATTAATTTAGTTGCATTTCTCTGAACCATTTCTATTTCAAAGATGTCCTTTTTGTACACAGGATTCCAAAATTGCACTGCATATTCCAAATGAGGCCTTACCAATGCTTTGTAAAGAGGGAGAATAACATTTTCCTCCCTTGAATCCATACCTCTCTTTATAAAAGACAATACCACGCTGGCTCTAGCTGTTGCTGCCTGGAACTGCTTGCTACCTTTAAGTTTGTTATCCACCAAAACTCCAATATCCCTTTCCAACAGGGATTCACTTAACACAGAGCCATTTATAGTATATGCATCACCTTACATTTATCAACATTGAATCTCATCTGCCACTTAGCAGCTCAATGTGACAATTTATCTAGATCCCACTGCAAAAATTGCAAGTCCTCTGAAGTTTTTAATGGCCGAAAAAGTTTTGTATAGTCAGCAAACACAGAAACCTTGCTTACAATACCCACTTCCAAATCATTAATAAACAGATTAAATAGAAGTGGCCCCAACACAGAACCCTGTGGCACCCCACTTAGCACTTTAGTCCATATTGATGAAGCCCCATTAACAACTACTCTCTGCATCCTATTCATTAATCAATTTTCTATCCATGTACAAATGTGCCTAGACCAACAGGCCATAGCTTATCGCCTATGGGGGACTGTATCAAAAGCCTTTGCAAAATCCAAGTATACAACATCTCCTGGTATGCCAGAGTCTAAATTTCTACTCACTTCCTCATAAAAGCCAAGCAAGTTAGTTTGACAAGATCTATTCCTCCTAAATCCATGCTGGTTACTAGGTTATAATGTCAGTCCCTGATACATACTCTAGAATATGTTCTCTTATTAAACTTTTCAGTATCTGATGTTAAACTTACAGGCCTGTAATTACCCGGCTGTAAATGACTACCCTTTTTGAATATTGAAATAACATCAGCTTTTTTCCAATCCAGAGGGAATGTGCAAAAATAAGAAACAATGGCCTAGATAAATCTGAACTTAGTTTCTTAAGGACCCGAGGATGAATTTTATCCAGTCCAAGAGATTTATTAATATTAACCTTATTTGGTTGTTTCTGTATCATATCCTCGGTTAACCAAAGCGCACTTAAATCTTTTATACCATTATTTCTACTATACTCTATGATATCTGTACTTAATATCAATATGGACTAATTCACGGGTGCCGTGGCCCCGCCCACTCATGGGTGCCATGGCTCCACCCGCTCACAGGTGCTGTGGGCCACTCTGACACCTTCCCCCAGGCAGATCTCTGCCTGAAAAGGCTGTTTTCACATAGTAAGAGAGAAGGGCTGTAGATTCCCTTACCTTCTCTGCAGCTACAGGTCCTTCACACAGCAGAGAGGAGGAGGGACTTCCTGACTCCCTCACACACTGAGGGAGTCTGAGGCCGGCGGCACTGTGCAGGAGAAGCCTTAGGAATGTCAGATGTCAGCCTCCCACCCATTAACTTTCAGGTCAGTCATTTCTTTATATCTTGGGCTGTGGAGCATGTAGAGAGGTGGTTGATGGCCCGTTTTAAAGGTAGCAAACTGGCCTCTCATTTAAACTCAACATGTTTGGAGACAACAGTTCCCCTTTAATATACCAAAAAATAATTAGGCATAGTGATGGTTTGTTCCCCTATCCTAACTTCATTATTAATTTTAGCCAGTTTGATTGCTTTCTTACACTCCTTGTTACATTTTTTATAATCCCTAAATGCCCTTTCTGTTCCCTCTGACTTAAAGGTTTTAAATGCCTTTTTCTTCCTTTCCATTTCCCTCTTTACATCAGAATTCAGCCACGTGGGGCACAGATTTTTTTTTTTTCATTTATTTCCCAAAGGTATAAATTTAGCTTAAAAATCCCTTAAATACTGTACACTTCTGTTCAGTACCTTTAATACCATAATGTGTTGATTTTCTCTATCCTTTTGACTCGGCTGAACTAGCTTTGTGAGATATATAGATATATACAGTATATAATTGAAGAGCACAGTTTTACTTTAAAGATATTACTGCCCCTGTTTCATGCTGTGCTGTCAAAAACAGCTGCTTCCTCTCCATGATCCATGAGGTTGCTTTTAGCTCCCACACATGCAGAGGAGGCAATGGGTGGGAGGAATCAACCATTGGCGGTGATGTCAGCAATCATGCCTATAGCTGACTGCTTATATGGCTTCCTCCTCTGCGTGTTGTATTGGACAGGGTGTATTCCACAGCAAAGAAAAAGCCCAGAGGTCCGAGGTTCAATATTTAAAAACAGCACTTTATTTTAATCATTTAAAAACTTGATGTCAAACAGCATATATATGCAGCATATCAAAAAATATGTGCAAAGTATCAAAAATTGTGCAAATCAGAGTGCAAACAATCAGTAATGCAGTTAAATAGTATCATTAATCCCACCCCATCATACATAGTAGTACAATAATCCCCCACTGAAAGTCTATACTTTCTTAGTCTGATACTTGCCTGAGTACCTGGGCCTATAGTCTGAAGGCTCAATCTGCAGTACGGATGATAAATAAACAAGAAGGGGGGGAGAGCACCCCTAATGGACAGGGTGGACATGGGGGTGATGCACTATAAACCGCAATTGCTAAAACGAGTGTAAAGCCCTCTCTACCTATTGTAATACTGGGTTACAGCATGTTTTAAACAAATTTTAGGGGCCTGTATAATTCCTAAAACTTCTCTATTGATCCCTAACCCACATGGAGTTGGATACTGGTTTGGAGTTGGATACTGGTTTGGAGTTGGATACTGGTTCGGAGTAGGATACTTGTTAAAGCTGGATATTGGTAAAGAGCTGGGTACTGGTTACAGCAGAAGCGGTGCAGAAGGTAAGTTCCTTACAATCTGGAAAATTCCTCTCTGCTTTAATTACTAAACTAAACTTAATTGGGGTGACTTAATTGTTAACAGCTAGCCAAATACCTAATACACCCTTAGCAACAAACTTTTTAATATTTAATCGTTAATATTTCATAGAATCTGTTTAGTTAGTAATACTAAGGAGTAACATCTAATAGTCTAGTAAAAAGAGAACCTGAAGGGAGACACAAGCCATTTTGTACATTTATCACTGTCACCCCGGTTTGTAGATAAATCCATATATCATATACCCCAAGAGTATTGTTACTACTGACAGTAGTACTGGGCTTTAAAACCTAGAAGGATGTATGTCTTTATTCAACCTCAATTGCATAACTTTTCAGGAATTGGCAAAAACGCAAATGAAGAAATCAGCTAAAAAATACATTTTTGTCTCTTTCTGAAAAATACATTTATTATATTTTCAATATTAGTATATTTAATATACCAATATACTTAATAAACTACAGGACTTACAGGAGAGACCAATTACACCAGAAAAATAACTTCTTCAGGCACTTTACTCTCTTATGTCTCATTTTGGAAATTATTTTTGTTTAAAAAATGTTGTACATTTGCATTTTTGTCAGTCCCCTTTTTTTTGCCTTCTGTAATTCCTCCTAGTGGCAATGTGAGTAAATCCCAGCAGAATACAATGCTTTATGAATGTGCTCTATAGACTGGGTATGCAAGCATATCATGCCCAATTTTAATAAAGATATGACCAACAAAAATATATAAATTAAATTGAACTTGGAGTCCAGATCAATCCTCTAATCTTAAGCTGGGTACACACAATGAGATATTTCAGTCCGATTGACTGATAGTTCAGTGTATCGGTTGATCAGACCGAAATTATCGCATCCGAATGCTGCCATGTCCGACCGACCGCTCGTCCGAATCGGACAAAAGGACGATCGGACATGGTGGAAAACCACAATTGGTCGCGGTAACTGTCGGCCGCGGCTGCTTTTGCCGCGACCGACAGTCCTTCCTCCTCGAAAGTATCGAACAATCGGTCAGGAGGAAAAATCGCTAGGTGTGTACCTAGCTTTAAGCAATGCACACAAATCTGGTAAACATTGTTAGGACCAATGGTTAGATAATCGACCCAATAATCTGACAATACACCTGTAATGTTGTTTGAAGAATGTAGGAGGAAAGACCAGAGACCCCTGCAGAAATTGAAGAACAAAGACCATTGCTCTCTGAGCTTTCAATCTGACTGGACAGATCACTAACCATGTCTGGGGAGCCTCTACACATGCTAGATTGTTAGCCTATGAGACTTTTTTGTTTGCATCATACAACAATTTTCTAATGTGTGTACAAGCCTTTAGTCTCATTAGCTAGTTGAAGTAGGAATGTCCTCCAGATGGGTTATCACACATTCTACATTATTCATCAAAAGCTTCTTTTTGGGGGGATGAATTCTCTCTTCTTCCTTTAAAAAATGCATGTTTGTAGAGATTTCAAAAATAATTTGGTAGGAGAAAAACATTATTAAAGAATTATAGACAAAAAAATCTTACTAGTAAAACAGACTAGGAAGACCATACAAAAAAGAGAAAGTCTACACAATTAATATAATTACATAAAAATGATGAGGTTTATTGAATAAAAAGTGTGGCAAAATTTTGCCTTTGCTTTTACTCTTAAGCAAACAGATGTAATTAAATGTTTTCTAATTGTAGTAGACCAGTAAAAAGGATTATCTGATTGGTTTCTGCAAATTAACAGCACATGCAATTTTTCTTTCGAAATCCCTTCAAATACTTTTTAGTTTTTTCATCATTTTTAAGCAAAACATTCCTGCTTCAAACTTACACAATGTAAACTTTGTTGTTCCAACTCAACTGCTTCTAAACTGATCTTAATTTTGCAAATAGTAGTGTCAAATGTCTTTTTCCCATGCAGCAACTGAATACATTTGTTTTAATCAAAATATCCTCTTACTCATTCAAATAACTTATATTTTTAAGAAATACATGAACTGGGAATGAAAGCGTGGAAGTCATAAGCTCGGAGCTACCAGCAGGTAAGGTAGCCCACCAACTATTATTATAGGATTAGCCACTGTTAAACAAGAAAATCACCCTAACTGCATTGAAAGCATAAGACTAAGAATATCTAATCCCTACACAATCTATCTCACATTTCAAAGAGGAAAACAAAGTGTAAAAAAGCAGAAATGTAATTATATCCTTGAAAGCATTCAGACCAGGCGATACGTAAATTTACAAATGTCTTTTATTATTTATGTACTTTCCCATGTTTCCCTTTATCATACTAACAAATTGGTACTTGGTGACAAAGGATATGTATTTTCTTGTTGTTAAAACTACTAGCTCATAGAATATCTAAAAAAAATTAAGCTCCTAGAATCTATGAAGTGATCTACTGAATGATTTATGTGTTGTTCACTAGGTAGGCTCAAAGAACACCTATTACTATTCATGCCTTTATTTTCATAATATATATATATATGTGTATGTAAAAACAGCCCTGGAGTGAGGACCTAGCAGCTTAGGTCTTCACCCTTAGTAGAAAGCGTGGATATAAGAAGAGGAGCGTGGAGGAGGTAAGTATAATTGTCCTTTAAGTTCAAGGGTCTTCAGTATAAAAAGCTGTAATTGGCAGATATGACGCTTAATGACATGTATCAGTTGGTTGGAAAGATCTTATAATGTGGGGCAGCCAGCTGCGATCGGGCTCAGTCTCCTGTTCGTTCGTATCAGAAGAATGGGCAATCAGGCCTGCTGGTAAATCACACTGGATCGAGTGGTTCCTTATGGGACCCCATGATCGATCACGTGAACTGCCGGCCAAGCGCTCGTTAGTAGCAAAAGCTTGGTCAGAACAAAAACTCTGTTTCCCAGCCTTACAGGTTGTTGGTTCAAGAACAGTATTAGCCAGACAAACCTTAAACCAAACGCAGAGAGGGTTTTAGGCCTGGTACATACATGTCTGCCAAATATTTCTGCTGACAGACCTAATTATCTATAAACCAAAAAGTAGTTTGTCAATTGGGAATTTAAGAGGCTGAGCTGATATTTTGGCCCTTGAAGAAATAGCTGTGATTCCACCGGATGTTTTTCTCTCAAAAATCTTCCATAAGCAATTAGTTGGGTCGCAAATTACCACCTCTATTTAATCTCGATTGACCAAGATATTGGTCCTGGTAGCTGATCAGTTGAAATATTGGATTTCGTTTACCAGTATTTACAGACAGAAATCTCTCTGGATAGATTTTGATATTTTGCTGAGAGTGGAGAAATATGTTTCAGCAGCTGGTCCTCCTGGGATTGCATTCATAGGAGCTGGACGCTGGTAAATGTATTATGGTAAATGAAAACAGTACTTCTTTCCTATTGAAGAAAGGCTGTTGCACTGAGATTAGTTGCATGCCACTATGTATACATCAATAGCGTCCTATTAATTGATTAGGTTCCCTCTTTACATTTATTATATTTTAATTATTAAGGAAAATCTACAAAGACAGTATTTACCAAAAAAAGTGATTGCCAATGACTAAGGACTTGGCCACACTAACGCGTTTTTTTACTCGTTTGTGCACAAGATTTTGCTTGTGATTTCAGTTAGAATGGAAATTGCTGGAACACAAAAAATCACCCCTTTTTCAATGCGCATCTGTTTCCGTTTTGCAGACACCATTTTTTTGCCCAATCGCTTGCATTTCCATCATGGAGATTGCATGCACATACGTGAGAAAATTTGCGACAATGCACTGTAATCGCACACACTATTACGCGTGCACTTGGGTGCGTTGCAGTGTGGCCTTAGCCTTAGTCATAGCTGTGTATAGAATATAAAGAAGCTTAGTTCGCAGACATTTCTTAATGGGAAACAGTTTTTTTTCTGCAACTACAATTACAAATTGTACTTACAAAACCATTGACTAAAATGTAGCCACCTGCTTTCCCACACCAAAAGAATATCCAAATAGCTCTCATTCTTGCCAGATGGATTTTAATTTGTTCCCCTTCAGGTGCTCTGAGCTGAGGTTTAATCAATAGAAACATATTCATCTTTAATCTGACAAAATATTAATTCTGCATCTGTGATGGTGAATCACGAAAATTGGTTAGAGAATCACAAACTCAATGAAGGCTTTGTATAGCTTCTGTGATAATAACCTTGATTTGTCAGTGATGACATCCACCATGATTACACCCATCCACTATGCTTTGACTTGAAAATGAAACACTTGCTCTTAAAATGCAATGTTTATATTTGAAATAGATTTATCTTAAAAGCATTACATAATCAATATAAATGTAGTTATTGGTGCTTGAAAATACTGCTGTAAGGTTATGGTTACCATACCGTCTGCTGATAGGAGGCATGTCAATGACATGGCGTCATTGGTTGCATTTAAACTGTATTACTGCTGATTCAACCTAGAATAATCAGGATCAGTTTAATGAATTTAAATAAAGCTTTACTTTTTAATAATTCTGAAGAAACAATTTTCTTTAAGGGAAAAAGATCACTGATAGGTTTTTTGTTGTTGTTTTTGTCGTTTGTTTTATAACCTTCCTTGTTTATGCATTTCCAGTCACGTGAGGTCTACATTTCTGTCATACTTACAGTAAATGTTATATACAGGAGATGGACTTAAAGATGGGAAGGTTGCAGTGCACCCAATTTGTATAATCCAGTACATTAGCAAAAGAGGAGAGAGGCACACCTAAAGCAAAGTCACTTCAAGTATATTAGATTGCGTGTGACCAGAACTGTTGCTAGCGGTAAGACCTACAAAAAAGTAGAAGAAGCTGGGCACACCAGACCTGAAAAATGTGGAAGAACCGAATAGTTACAATAAAAAGTACACATAATCCAGTAATTTAACACCAATGGAACCTAGAATATATTTAAATGAAATATGCATATTACATTTCTCCAGACGTATGGGCCCAGAAACTGCAGCATATCTTCACAAAAATACTGCATTATGAAGACCTTTTGCACAGAGGGATACAAAGTAACTGAGTGAAGAACTGTAAAAAAGAGGAGTTCCCAGTAGACAAAGAACCACGGGAGTTTTTTCTACTGGGAAGATGCATTCCATAATGATGTATTTCTGAAAAGAAATGAAATAGAAAAGCAAAGTGAACATGCCCCAAAATTCCTTATATTCACTCTGAATGTGTCTGCAGTAAAAAACATCAACAGAATTGAAACAAACTTACTGCAACTTTTCACCACTTTATAAATACAATCAAGCAGTAACAACGGCATTATGTAAAATATATATAAATAAATAGCGCTATATCCGATTTTAGCCTTTTCTTCTACTGCCTCTATTTTTACCTTAAATGGCCAATAAAAAAGTCAATACTTTGACCAAATTTTGTAGGTATGTGCTTTTAAATTAAAATACTGTATGAAGTTTGCACAACTGTTACTGCAAACTTTTTTTTATTTAAAGGGCAACTGCGGTCTCCACTTTTTTCAAACTTTTTAGGGTTAAATAAAAGCTTTACATCCAGGGGCGTAACTGCAGGGGCCCGGGGCCCCCATGAGTTTGGAGGCTGGGCCCCTGGCCCCCTCCATGATCAGCCGTTTTTAAACAGCTGATTGTGCGTATGATGAAAACATACGCGCGATCAGCTGTTTAAAAGTCCGGACCAGAACTTACATTTCTTTCTCCCATTAGTAGTTCCCAGGGTGATGACCTAAAATGCTTAGTCCTCACCCCTGGGTATTTTACCTTACAGCTAAACTTACTTACCCTTATTTTCCGGTCCTCTTTTGCGGTCTGCAATGGAACTAGCTACAAAGAAGCGTGTCTTCCCATTGGCTGCATCACAGACTGTCAGTGACAGTGGCAGATAGGAGGAATGGACAGGAGTGCAGAGGGAAACTTTGAGTAAGCATAACAGCTGTTAGGTAAAGCACCCAGAGGTGAAGACTTAGCACTTTAGTAGGGGTGAGGAATGAACGATTTAGGTCCTCACCCTGGGTACTATGCAGCTATGGAATGGGGAATAGGTGAGTGTAATTGTCATTTAATAAAATGGAGCTTTATACATATTTTTAGAAATATTGTAGAATGAAATCCAAAACAAAGACTGGTGGGTACTGCAATCAGTAAATGTATTTTAAGGTTAGACCATTACTTAACTTACCCTAATATTAAAACCTTAATCTGTTTTTTGTGTATCTTTTTCCCCATTTTATTATTTATTTGTTTTGATCTGTCCACTCAAACCACTACTTGTTGTTGGTAGAACTTGCTTTCTAAAAACGTAAAAAAATAAGCAAATAATCATGATGATTGTGCTTGTGAAGGTACTCATTCATCCAGGTCATGGTATATCTGTTGTATTCAGTTAGATCAACTGGACTTGAAGTTTAGTTCTTGAAGATGTTTCGCTAGTCATCCGACTGGCTTTCTCAATTCAGAATGACTTATACAAGAATCTGTGGCAATTATGTACCCTGGAAAATCCCAATTAGCATATCACAACCAGGTGTTAAGGGCGTGATTGCATAGTGGCTAAGAGGTGTTATAAGAACGCCCAGGGTAAGGTGTCAAAACAGCATTGAACATGGCAGACAGTTGGTGTCGAAAACCCCCACCTCTATTTAGGCTTGGTTTCTTTATTTTCACTAAAACTTAAAACTTGTGGATTTCCAGACTGGGCCTTTGTCAAAAGAAGTAGAAGGAAAGAAAAGAACATGAATACCAACAGTGAAGGGGAAAAGCAAGACAGGAGAAAGAACATGGTCATCCCATATGTAGCAGGGGTCTCCGAGAAATTAAGAAGAATTTTCCATAAACACTGTATCCCTGTCTGCTTTAAACCAAAAAAACACTGAGGCAGCAATTGGTACATCTGAAAGACCCAATACCAAAACACAAGATAAGCCACATCATATGTGCAGTGCAGTGAAGAATGCTCTGATTTGTATATGGGGGAGATCAAACAGCAACTGCATCAACGTACCTGCATCTTATGGATAAGGGCCATACCTTTGAAGATTGTAATGTTAACATATTGGCAAAGGAACGTGACTGGTTCAAGAGAGGTATTAAGGAGGCCATTTATGTGAAAATAAAGAAACCAAGCCTAAATAGAGGTGGGGGGGTTCGACACCAACTGTCTGCCATGTACAATGCTGTTTTGACACCTTACTCTGGGCGTTCCTATAACACCTCTTAGCCACTATGCAATCACGCCCTTAACACTTGGCTGTGATATGCTAATTGGGATTTTCCAGGTTACATAATTGCCACAGATTCTTGTACAAGTCATTCTGAATTGAGAAAGCCAGTCGGATGACTAGTGAAACGTCTTAAAGAACTAAACTTCAAGTCCAGTTGATCTAATTGAATACAACAGATAAATCATGATGATTACTTATGGACATGCAGCTGCAACTTTCTCAGTTACAGAACCTACATGGTTATTCAATAAAAGTTCTTATCGTTAAAAATGGTGCTAATTTTGCCCCAACCAATCAGATGTTAGCTTTCAAATGTTAAATATGATCTGATTGGTTAGGGCAAAATTAGCACCACTGTAAACAATAAGAACTTTCATTGAATCTCCCTGCTAGTGCCTACCGTAAATGCGCAACAGTTAAGTATGTAAAGTAAACATGCTTGTAGCACAGGTTTCCCCTACTACTATGTCTCAGGGCTTTTTCTCCCATCCAGCTGTAAATAATTGGCTTTGACGCTGATGTTATGGACAATTGTTAACTTTCCTCTTCTGCTTTATCGGTGCATGGTTAAAGGGCATGTCCACTCCCAAAACTAAAATTTAACCTTCTACTGGCCCCACTGTGTAGTGTTAAAAAATCCTTACCTTACATATCTGCTCCTTATGGTTCTCCTGCAGTGCTTGTCCAAAGTCCAGGAAACTGAAGAGTAGGAGGTGTCAGTGTGTCATCTGGTCCGTGCTGCTACCTTACCTCCTCAGTAAGGACATGCACATGCGCAGGGGACCCTCCCCCCCATCCATCCCTTTAGATCCATTCTATCTGCTGTATTCCCCTAACATTAAAACCTTTTTACTATGTGCAGTCTATCCCATTCCACCCCCCTACTGCCAGGTTAGTTTTGCAAGAAAAGTCACAGAAAGTTACTTACAGACCTTCGTTCCCCCAGTGCTCTGAATACCCGGCAGCTGCGTCTGTGATTGGCTGCTGGCTAGCCAATCACAGACGTGGCTGCCAGTCCCGCCCTTCTCTTCTCTTTTCGGCTAGCAGAGAGCCAGGAACAGAGCACCAGGCGATCAAAGGTCTGTAAGTAACTTTCTGGGGATTTTCTTGCAAAACTAACTTGGCAGTTGGGGTGAGGTGAGGTGGGCTGCAAATAGTAAAAACTTTAATTTACGGGTGGAGATACCCTATAAACTCATGGAGAGTGGAAGACGGGAATATGACAGCTCATTAATAGGGCTATGCAGGAAGAGCCGAAAGCGTCCCTCAGTGCATAGTGAATGGGGTTATCCCATTCTGAATCTTTAACGCCATCTGCTGGCATTAAAGATTCCTTCTTATAGAGCCATTATCGGCTCGGTACATTGCTTGCGGCGGTTGCGTGACACAATTTTTGTGTACTGCCACAACCGCTATAGGTTAGGCCTTAAAGTCATGTTAACCCTTAGTACGTGGGTTAACGTGACTTTAAGACTGAAAAGGTTGTTTATGGTTCTCTTAAGTTTAATAAGGGAACATGTTCTAGAGTATGTTTCAAGGACTGACATTATAAGTAGTAACCAGCATGGATTTAGGAGGAATAGATCTTGTCAAACTAACTTGCTTGGCTTTTATGAGGAAGTAAGTAGAAATTTAGACTCTGGTATAGCAGTAGATGTAGTTTACTTGGATTTTGCAAAGGCTTTTGATACAGTCCCCCATAGGCGACTGATGAATAAGCTAAGGTCTGTTGGTCTGGGGAGTCACATTTGTACATGGATAGAAAATTGGTTAAGGAATAGGATGCAGAGAGTAGTTGTTAATGGGGCTTCATCATTATGGACTAAAGTGCTAAGTGCTAAGTGGGGTGCCACAGGGTTCTGTGTTGGGGCCGCTTCTATTTAATATTTATTAAGATTTGGAAGTGGGTATTGTCGGCAAGGTTTCTGTGTTTGCTGACAACACAAAACTTTGGACCATTAAAATCAATCTTAGAGGATGTGCAATCGTTGCAAGGGGATCTAGATAGATTTCACATGGGGTGCTAAGTGGCAGATGAAATTCATGATTGATAAATGTAAGGTGATGCATTTTGGACTTAAAAATCCTTGTGCTACTTATACTATAAATGGCTTGTGTTAAGTGAATCCTGTTGGAAGGGATCTTTGGAGTTTTGGTGGATAACAAACTTAAAGGTAGCAAGCAGTGCCAGGCGGCAACAGCCCGAGCCAGCATGGTATTGTCTTGTATAAAGCGAGGGTATGGATTCAGGAGGGAAAATGTAATTCTCCCTCTTTAAAAGCATTGGTAAGGCCTTATTTGGAATTGCAGTGCAATTGTGAATCCTGTGTACAAAAAGGACATCTTGAAATGGAAAGGTTCGAGAGAAGGGCAACTAAATTAATAAGGGGATTGGGGGAGCTTGAATATGAAGAGAGACTGGAAAAGTTACAATATGTACGCTGGAGAAAAGGCGCTGCGTGGGGATATGATTACTGTGTATATAAATACATTAACGGGCCATACAATAATTATCTGGGGCATTGTTCACCATAGAACATGTCAAAGGACACGAGGAATCCTTAAGACTTGAAGAAAAAAGGTTTAGGCTTCAAGCTCGGAAAGGGTTTTTCACTGTGGGAACGGTAAGCTATGGAACTGTCTTCCAGGGACGTTGTTATGGCAGGTTCATTGGTCATTTTCAAAAAAAGCTGGATGAGTTTTTGCAAACAAGGAATGTTACAAGTTACTGGTATTGATACATAAGTAGAGTTGATCCAGGGAAATTTCGATTGCCACTGGAGTCAGGAAGGAATTTTTTCCCCTTCATAAATTTGGGGGGGTTTTTTGCCTTCCTCTGGATCAACAGTTAGGCAGGAAATGAGGATATTGCTAGATGGGGGGACTGGATGGACGGATGTCTTTATTCACCTAAATACTATAATATACTATACATAGCCCTATAAGGATCTGACTTGCAAAGCATCTTTAAAAGAGGTTCTGATCCTTACCAAGATAATAACTTTTGTTTATTCTTAGCATGGTACCAATAAACCCAAATTCACAAACATTACTCTAAAGGGGAAAGTCAGATCATCATAAACCGGATGGCTAAGAAATAAAATATTTACTGGTCACATGTTCAGATAATGGAGAAAATGTTGAATGAAGATAGAAATGTAAAGACTGCCAAAACCTTGTTGTGCCAATTGCTTTATTTCCTAGATGTCTAGAATATCCCAGAGTACAATGACTTTGCTTTTCCAAATGACTGCTGGCTTTCTTTTGTCAAACATACGAAGAGAAAAAAAATCCATAAGCCTCTTAAGACTGGAATAATCATCGCTAGTGATTAGAACATCTGATGAAAGTTTACTGGATGGCATTTTGCCAGCGGCTGATTTCCGGTCTAACGCCAAGTAATCTAGTCACTGGACAGGTTTGTATAACACAAGTTATGGGAACTCTTAATTAGGGAAATAGATTGTAGCATAATACTTATTAAATTGGCACTTCATAAGAAAATTACAATTTGCATGCTAGAATATTGGTGTAGGTAACAGCTACAGAAAAGTAGTTTGTTTATTAATTGTCAAAACTTCATTCGTATCGATTGCATGGGTATTATTTATAGTTCAGTTGATTTTAAATTTAATGATAGCCAGATATTCTGTATTGTAAACTATAAAGGGCATGTCCCCCCTTAAAACAAAAAAAACTGTCAGTTATCTGCCTGCAACCCCAACTGCTATTTTTACCATTTTATTATATGCATTTGTAACCGATATTTAATGATAAGTTCTATTTCTCCTCTCCCTCCGCTCAATGAACTTGTTAAAAGCTTATTTTTACCTGAAAAAACTAGTAAACTGATTGACTCGAGTAACCCCTGAAATCAAGAGGATGCTGTGTGTTACAGGGTACAGCTTTTGATTTTCCCAGGGCTATGTAATAATGGCCAGCTGCTCCTTCAAGCATCCAGATCAGCCCAGACCCAAGTATAAGCAGAAGGGAAACTTTCAGGATGATTTTAAATGTAACATTTTCAGCTTATACTCGAGTATATACGGTATTTGCAGAGGATGCAGGAGGGGAAACACTTGTCAAACATTTGCTGTGTGTCAGATGTCACAGCCTTGATTGACTGCATTGAGGGAGGGGCTAACTTACTCTTTTAGAATGGGGACAATAATTATCCTTAAACATCTGGTTAGTAATGCAGGTAATGAAGTGCCAAGTATATCCGTTGGGGTTAGGGGGAGGTAACTGACATTTGACCTTTTTTTGGTTGGTTGTTTTAAGGGTGGACATGCCCTTTAAAGCTTTACCTCTAATACATACTTTATATTTTGTTTTAATGATATTGTTCCTGTGGTCCTGTGGAGATATGCCAATTAAAGTTGCTACCAACAGCTAGGGCAGAAGCATAGGGGCATCCAAAAACTAGACTTAAAGGACATTTATATTGCTCAGCTACTGTCTACCCACAAGTGGACTCTAAAACTATGAAACAGGGTGGTAGAATACCTTACTCTTACCTCCCATTTTGTTCTAAGCCCCATAGTGAGCTGTTAAAAAGCTGCTTGTGGTGCAGCTGACAATTTCAACCCCAGAGTTTTATGTCCTCTGTCTGGGTAATATTTGGGGAGGGAGTGTGGGTAAGGCCAGAATAATTGCCCTATAATGTATCTTCCAATTATTATTCAAAATACAAAAAAAGCTCCTAACTGTTTTAAAGAAAGCAAATGGCCACAGATTTTACTGAAAACTAATAAAACATGTAAACTACAGCATTTTAAAAACAGCCCTTTCCCCCTTTCTTGACCTTATAGGCTATGCAGATGCCATTTTGCCAATAAAGGAATCTTTGTTCTGCTGTTTAATTTGCACATTATACTCTGCTCAGGTGCCTGAAGAAAACATAATGGAATACAATAAGTTCATTCTTGGCACAGTATAGAAAACCCATGTTCCAACAAATCTTAGACTTAAAGTTTTTGGAACCATGTTTTATACTAACACGGTCATTTGGTTTACAATGAGGATAACAATAATATTTTAATTTGGGTGAATTTAAAGGTAATAAGACGTAACGGCTTGTGCGGATCATTTTGGATCGACATTATGTTGAACAAGGTCAGCCTCAAATGAATAGCCCATGACAGGGAATGTCAGCACATGCATCCACTGTATAGATCAATATTTAAATCGATATGACTTTCAATATTCTGGCCAAATATTTGAAAATATGATTTAAATTATTCAAGCAAACGTGATTATTGTCCATATAGATAAGGGTTTATATAAGGGCTGAAAATTATTTTACCTGACTATTAATGCACTATAATAATGATGACAACTGGGTGAGGTGTCAACTGGCTGAGAAACTAAATGGTGACAAAACTGAAGTCCTTCTTAGAGAGGTCAATGTCTAGCAACAAAATAGCTCCACCTGCAACCATCATCAAGGATAGGGGGGACAGATCTGCATAGCTCTAAGCATGTGCACAGCCTAGGGGTTATAATTGATGGCGATTTAAAACTAATGCAGAATACCACTGCCAGTGCTAACAAACCAGCCGCGGCAGTGCCACATAAATACAGATCCTGCACGCCTTCGATAGGAAAACCACGTCTGATCTTGTGTTTTACTTAAGACTTAATACGATTTGGTGTTTGTGCGTAAGCAACTTTTGAGACAGTAAATATTAGATAGGGAACCATGAATAGTAACACACAGATTTGAAAAAATGTAGATTCATATTTGGTGACGGAAATCCATTATCTCAGTTTTCCATATCCCTGAAAGTCTTTTTCTTTTGATAAGTAACATTTCAATAAGCAGAAGGATGTAATTTTAGCATGTGATTTAATAAAGTTTCTTGCCTGATTTACAGTTCAGTATATTATACAACTTTTTCCCCCTAGCTCTTCCCAGCAACACGTAGGAGTTCAATGTTCCATTTCCCCTCTTCAAAAGTTTGCTGCTGTAGGAACTCTCTATATGTTCACACATGGGCAGAGGAGGTGTCTTGTATAACAGCTGTCAGTCATTGTCCATACTGTCATCTGTCACAGCCAAAACATATTGCTGCTACCCAGAAGAACCTCAAGAATCCGTCTGCCTATCAAGTAAGCGTTAGAGCTTTTTAACTTCTCAAATTTTGGGGTTTATGGGGTGTGATCTACGTATGCGTAGTTAAGACACTTTCAGGGAGATGCAATAAAAGTTCTTATCGTTAAAAATGGTGCTAATTTTGCCCCAACCAATCACATGTTAGCTTTCAAATGTTAAATAAAATCTGATTGGTTGGGGCAAAGTTAGCACCATTTTTAACGATAAGAACTTTTATTGCATCTCCCTGTTTAGGTCTTTTAAAAGAAAATAAAAATGAAAAGAACTGTAATGGTTTCCCGGTACTGCTAGAGGAGAGTTACCTGGGAGACTGATGTTGTAGTCTGAAGTAGGAGGAAGTTGGAGCTGAACACAGGAATATGCTAAAGTGGTATCTGTAGTAAAGCAGGAGTTGAGACTGGAACAATGGAGAGCTGAACTGTAATAATGCTGGAGCTGGGACTGGAACAATGGAGAGATGAACTGTAACAATGCTGGAGCTGTGACTGGAACAATGGAGTCTGAACTGTAACAATGCTGGAGCTGTCACTGGAACAATGGAGGCTGAACTGTAACAATGCTGGAGCTGTGACTGGACAATGGAGAGCTGAACTGTAACAATGCTGGAGCTGTCACTGGAACAATGGAGAACTTAGAACAAGGACAAAGGAGACAGGACCCTCAGGAGGGCAGAGGAACCTGCGAGCCCACGGACGCCAAGAACAATTGACAATTTGGCATCCGTGAGAAGGAGGAGGCTTCATTTGAACTTTCGCACCAGATGGCGCGAGTATGCAGTGACGTCACCGCGCCGTTCGCGTCACCCGTCCGGGAGCGACGTTGGGCCGGGAGATCAGGTAAGTTCCTTACAGTACCCCCTCCTCCACGGGGGGCCACCGGACCACTAGATCCAGGTATGAAAGGGAATTTCTTATGGAAGGCTCTAATTAAACGGGGAGCATTGATGTCCACAAGTTTAATCCAGGAGCATTCTTCAGGACCAAATCCCTTCCAATGAACAAAATATTGAAGTGAGTTCCTAGAGTATCTGGAATCAAGGATTTCCTGAACTTCAAATTCTTGTTGTCCTTCAACAAAATCTGGAGGAGAAGAAGGATTGGAATTATAGAATCGGTTGGTAATAACTGGTTTGAGTAGAGAAACATGAAAGACATTAGGGATCTTCAAAGTAGGTGTCCTTCCCCTCCTCAAAAAAAAGAAGAGTATCGAACAATCGGTCAGAGGAAAAATCGCTAGTGGTGTACCTAGCTTTAAGCAATGCACACAAATCTGGTAAACATGTTAGGACCAATGGTTGATAATCGACCCAATAATCGGACAATACCCTGTAATGTTGTTTGAAGAATGTAGGAGGAAAGACCAAGACACCCCTGCAGAAATTGAAGAACAAAGACCATTGCTCTCTGAGCTTTCAATCTGACTGACGATCACTACCATGTCTGGGAGCCTCTACACCTGCTAGATTGTTAGCCTATGAGACTTTTTTGTTTGCTCATACAACAATTTTCTAATGTGTGTACAAGCCTTTAGTCTCATTAGCTAGTTGAAGTAGGAATGTCCTCCAGATGGGTTATCACACATTCTACATTATTCATCAAAAGCTTCTTTTTGGGGGATGAATTCTCTCTTCTTCCTTTAAAAATGCATGTTGTAGAGTTTCAGCAATAATTTGGTAGGAGAAAAACATTATTAAGAATTATAGACAAAAAAATCTTACTAGTAAAACAGACTAGGAAGACCATACAAAAAGAGAAAGTCTACACAATTAATATAATTACATAAAAATGATGAGGTTTATTGAATAAAAGTGTGGCAAAATTTTGCCTTTGCTTTTACTCTTAAGCAAACAATGTAATTAAATGTTTTCTAATTGTAGTAGAGCCAGTAAAAAGGTTATCTGATTGGTTTCTGCAAATTAACACAGCACTGCATTTTTCTTTCGAAACCCTTCAAATACTTTTTAGTTTTTTCATCATTTTTAAGCAAAACATTCCTGCTTCAACTACACAATGTAACTTTGTTGTTCCAACTCAACGGCTTCTAAACTGATCTTAATTTTGCAAATAGTAGTGTCAAATGTCTTTTTCCCATGC
Organism: Hymenochirus boettgeri; assembly: GCA_019447015.1. Taxonomy (NCBI): domain Eukaryota; kingdom Metazoa; phylum Chordata; class Amphibia; order Anura; family Pipidae; genus Hymenochirus; species Hymenochirus boettgeri. The sequence goes on along the minus strand of CM033469.1, from coordinate 78,025,576 downwards.
AGCAACTGAAATACATTTGTTTTAATCAAAATATCCTCTTACTCATTCAAATAACTATATTTTTAGAAATACATGAACTGGGAATGAAGCGTGGAAGTCATAAGCTCGGAGCTACCAGCAGGTAGGTAGCCCCACCACTCTAAGTTATTATAGGTTACCACTGTTAAACAAGAAAATCACCCTAACTGCATTGAAAGCATAAGACTAAGAATATCTAATCCCTACACAACTCTATCTCCCATTTCAAGAGGAAAACAAGTGTAAAAAAGCAGAAATATATTATATCTTGAAAGCATTCAGACCGAGCGATACGTAAATTTACAAATGTCTTTTATATTTATGTACTTTCCCATGTTTCCCTTTATCATACTAACAAATTGGTACTTGGTGACAAGGATATGTTATTTTCTTGTTGTTAAAACTACTAGCTCATAGAAATATCTAAAAAAATTAAGCTCCTAAATCTATGAAGTGATCTACTGAATGATTTATGTGTTGTTCACTAGGTAGGCTCAAAGAACACCTATTACTATTCATGCCTTTATTTTCATAATATATATATATATGTGTATGTAAAAACAGCCCGGAGTGAGGACCTAGCAGCTTAGGTCTTCACCCTTAGTAGAAAGCGTGGATATAAAAGAGGAGCGGGAGGAGGTAAGTATAATTTGTCCTTTAAGTTCAAGGGTCTTCAGTAAAAAAAGCTGTAATTGGCAGATATGACGCTTAATGACATGTATCATTGGTTGGAAAGATCTTAAATGTGGGGCAGCCAGCTGCGATCGGGCTCATCTCCTGTTCGTTCGTATCAGAAGAATGGGCAATCAGGCCTGCTGGTAAATCACCCTGGTCGAGTGGTTCCTTATGGGACCCCATGATCGATCACGTGAACTGCCGGCCAAGCGCTCGTTAGTAGCAAAAGCTTGGTCAAACAAAACTCGTGTTCCCAGCCTTACAGGTTGTTGGTTCAAGAACAGTATTAGCCAGACAAACCTTACCCAAACGCAGAAGGGTTTTAGGCCTGGTACATACATGTCTGCAAATATTTCTGCTGACAGACCAATTTCTATAAACCAAAAAGTAGTTTGTCAATTGGGAATTTAAAGAGGCTGAGCTGATCTTTTGGCCCTTGAAGAAATAGCTGCTGTGATTCCACCGGATGTTTTTTTCTCTCAAAAATCTTCCATAAGCATTAGTTGGGTCGCAAATTACCACCTCTATTTAATCTCGATTGACCAGATATTGGTCCTGGTAGCTGTTCAGTTGAAATATTGGATTTCGTTTACCAGATATTTACAGACAGAAATCTCTCGGATAGATTTTGATATTTGCTGAGAGTGGAGAAATATGTTTCAGCACTGTCCTCCTGGGATTGCATTCATAGGAGTGGACGCTGGTAAATGTTATGGTAAATGAAAAAGTACTTCTTTCCTATTGAAGAAAGGCTGTTGCACTGAGATTAGTTGCATGCCACTATGTATACATCAATAGCGTCCTATTAATTGATTAGGTTTCCCTCTTTACATTTATTATATTTTTATATTAGGAAAATCTACAAAGACAGTATTTACCAAAAAAAGTGATTGCCATGACTAAGGACTTGGCACACTACACGCGTTTTTTTACTCGTTTGTGCACAAGATTTTGCTTGTGATTTCAGAAATGGAAATTGCTGGAACACAAAAATCACCCCTTTTTCAATGCGATCTGTTTCCGTTTTGCAGACACCATTTTTTTGCCCAATCGCTTTGCATTTCCATCATGGAGATTGCATGCACATACGTGAGAAAATTTGGCGACAATGCCCTGTAATCGCACCACATTACGCGTGCACTTGGGTGCGTTGCAGTGTTGGCCTTAGCCTTAGTCATAGCTGTGTATAGAATATAAAGAAGCTTAGTTCGCAGACATTTCTTAATGGGAAACAGTTTTTTTTCTTGCAACTACAATTAAATTTACTTACAAACCATTGACTAAAATGTAGCCACCTGCTTTCCCACACCAAAAAGATATCCAAAGCTCTCATTCTTCCAGATGGATTTTAATTTGTTCCCCTTCAGGTGCTCTGACTGAGGTTTAATCAATAAAACATATTCATCTTTAATCTGACAAAATATTAATTCTGCATCTTGTGATGGTGAATCACGAAAATTGGTTGAGAATCACAAACTCATGAAGGCTTTGTATAGCTTCTGTGATAATAACCTTGATTTGTCAGTGATGACATCCACCAATGATTACACCCATCCACTATGCTTTGACTTGAAAATGAAACACTTGCTCTTAAAATGCAATGTTTATATTTGAAATAGATTTATCTTAAAAGCATTACATAATCATATAAATTGTAGTTATTGGTGCTTGAAATACTGCTGTAAGGTTATGGTTACCATACCGTCTGCTGATAGGAGGCATGTCAATGACATGGCGTATGGTTGCATTTAAACTGTTATTACTGCTGATTCAACCTAGAATAATCAGGATCAGTTTAATGAATTTAAATAAAGCTTTACTTTCTAATAATTCTGAAGAAACAATTTTCTTTAAGGGAAAAGATCACTGATAGGTTTTTTTTGTTGTTTGTTTTTGTCGTTTTTTTATAACCTTCCTTGTTTTGCATTTCCAGTCACGTGAGGTCTACATTTCTGTCATACTTACAGTAAATGTTATATACAGGAGATGGACTTAAGATGGAAGGTTGCAGTGCACCCAATTTGTATAATCCAGTACATTAGCAAAAGAGGAGAGAGGCACACCTAAAGCAAAGTCACTTCAAGTATATTAGATTGCGTGTGACCAGAACTGTTGCCACGAGTAAGACCTACAAAAAAGTAGAAGAAGCTGGCGCACCAGACCTGAAAATGTGGAGAACCGAATAGTTACATAAAAAGTACACATAATCCAGTAATTTAACACCAATGGAACCTAGAATATATTTAAATGAAATATGCATATTACATTTCTCCGACGTATGGGCCCAAAACTGCAGCATATCTTCACAAAAATACTGCATTATGAAGACCTTTTGCACAGAGGATACAAGTAACTGAGGGAAGAACTGTAAAAAAGAGAGTTCCCAGTAGACAAAGAACCACGGAGTTTTTTTACTGGAAGATGCATTCCATAATGATGTATTTCTGAAAGAAATGAAATAGAAAAGCAAAGTGAACATGCCCCAAAATTCCTTATATTCACTCTGAAGTGTCTGCAGTAAAAAACATCAACAGAATTGAAACAAACTTACTGCAACTTTTCACCACTTTATAAATACAATCAAGCAGTAACAACGGCATTATGTAAAATATATATAAATAATAGCGCTATATCCGATTTTAGCCTTTTCTTCTCTCTACTGCCTCTATTTTTACCTTAAATGGCCAATAAAAAGTCAATACTTTGCCAAATTTTGTAGGTATGGTGCTTTTAAATTAAAAATACTGTATGAAGTTTGCACAACTGTTACTGCAAACTTTTGTTTATTTTAAAGGGCAACTGCGGTCTCCCCTTTTTTCAAACTTTTTAGGGTTAAATAAAAGCTTTACATCCAGGGGCGTAACTGCAGGGCCCGGGGCCCCCATGAGTTTGAGGCTGGGCCCCTGGCCCCCTCCATGATCAGCCGTTTTTTAAACAGCTGATTGTGCGTATGATGAAAACATACGCGCGTCAGCTGTTTAAAAGTCCGGACCAGAACTTACGTTTCTTTCTCCCATTAGTGTTCCCAGGGTGATGACCTAAATGCTTAGTCTCACCCCTGGGTATTTTAACCTACAGCTAAACTTACTTACCCTTATTTTCCGGTCCTCTTTTGCGGTCTGCAATGGAACTAGCTACAAAGAACGTGTCTTCCCCATTGGCTGCATCACAGACTGTCAGTGACAGTGGCAGATAGGAGGAATGGACAGGAGTGCAAAGGGAAACTTGAGTAAGCATAACAGCTGTTAGGTAAGCACCCAGAGGTGAAGACTTAGCACTTTAGTAGGGGTGAGGAATGAACGATTTAGGTCCTCACCCTGGGTACTATGCAGCTATGGAATGGGAATAGGTGAGTGTAATTGTCATTTAATAAAATGGAGCTTTTAACAAATTTTTAAGAATATTGTAATGAAATCCAAAACAAAGACTGGTGGGTACTGCAATCAGTAAATGTATTTAAGGTTAGAACCATTACTTACTTATTCCTAATATTAAAACTTAATCTGTTTTTTGTGTATCTTTTTTCCCCATTTTATTATTTATTTGTTTTGATCTGTCCACTCAAACACTACTTGTTGTTGGTAGAACTTCTTTCTAAAACGTAAAAAATAAGCAAATAATCATGATGATTGTGCTTGTGAAGGTTTCTATTCATCCAGGTCATGGTATATCTGTGTTTCAATTAGATCAACTGGACTTGAAGTTTAGTTCTTGAAGATGTTTCGCTGGTCATCCGACTGGCTTCTCAATTCAGAATGACTTATCAAGAATCTGTGGCAATTATGTACCCTGGAAAATCCCAATTAGCATATCACACCCAGGTGTTAAGGGCGTGATTGCATAGTGGCTAGAGGTGTTATAAGAACGCCCAGGGTAAGGTGTCAAAACAGCATTGAACATGGGACAGTTGTGTCGAAAACCCCCACCTCTATTTAGGCTTGGTTTCTTTATTTTCACTAAAACTTAAACTTGTGGATTCCAGACTGGGCCTTTGTCAAAAGAAGTAAAGGAAAGAAAAGAACACGAATACCAACAGTGAAGAGGAAAGCAAGACAGGAGAAGAACCTGGTCTCCCATATGTAGCAGGGGTCTCCGAGAAATTAAGAAGAATTTTCCATAAACACCGTATCCCGTCTGCTTTTAACCAAAAAAACACTGAGGCAGCAATTGGTACATCTGACAGACCCCAATACCAAAAACAAAGATAAGCCACATCATATACGCATGTGCAGTGCAGTGAAGAATGCTCTGATTTGTATATGGGGGAGATCAAACAGCAACTGCATCAACGTACCTGCATCTTATGGATAAAGGGCATACCTTTGAAGATTGTAATGTTAACATATTGGCAAAGGAACGTGACTGGTTCAAGAGAGGTATTAAGGAGGCCATTTATGTGAAAATAAGAACCAGCCTAATAAGAGGTGGGGGGTTCGACACCAACTGTCTGCCATGTACAATGCTGTTTGACACCTTACTCTGGGCGTTCCTATACACCTCTTAGCCACTATGCAATCACGCCCTTAACTTGGCTGTGATATGCTAATTGGGATTTTCCAGGTTACATAATGTGCCACAGATTCTTGTACAAGTCTTCTGAATTGAGAAAGCCAGTCGGATGACTAGTGAAACTCTTAAAACTAAACTTCAAGTCCAGTTGATCTATTGAATACAACAGATAAATCATGATGATTACTTATGGACATGCAGTTGCAACTTTCTCAGTTACAGAACCTACATGGTTATTCAATAAAGTTCTTATCGTTAAAAATGGTGCTAATTTTGCCCCAACCACAGATGTTAGCTTTCAAATGTTAAATATATCTGATTGGTTAGGGCAAAATTAGCACCACTGTAAACGATAAGAACTTTTATTGAATCTCCCTGCTAGTGCCTACCGTAAATGGCGCAACAGTTAAGTTTTAAGTAAACTGCTTGTAGCACAGGTTTCCCCTACTACTATGATTCTCAGGGGCTTTTTCTCCCATCCATCGTAAATAATTGGCTTTCACGCTGATGTTATGGACAATTGTTAACTTTCCTCTTCTGCTTTATCGGTGCATGGTTAAAGGGCATGTCCACTCCCAAAACTAAAATTTAACCCTCTACTGGCCCCACTGTGTAGTGTTAAAAATCCTTACCTTACATATCTGCTCCTTATGGTTCTCCTGCAGTGTTTTGTCCAAGTCCGAAACTGAAGAGTAGGAGGTGTCAGTGTGTCATCTGGTCCGTGCTGCTACCTTACCTACCTCATCAGTAAGGACATGCACATGCGCAGGGGACCCTCCCCCCCATCCATCCCTTTAGATCCATTCTATCTGCTGTATCCCCTAACATTAAAACCTTTTTACTATGTGCAGTCTATCCCATTCCACCCCCTACTGCCAGGTTAGTTTGCAAGAAAGTCACAGAAAGTTACTTACAGACCTTCGTTCCCCCAGTGCTCTGAATACCCGGCAGCTGCGTCTGTGATTGGCTGCTGGCTAGCCAATCACAGACGTGGCTGCCATGTCCCGCCCTTCTCTTCTCTTTTCGGCTAGCAAGAGCCAGGACAGAGCACCAGGCGATCAAAGGTCTGTAAGTAACTTTCTGGGATTTTCTTGCAAAACTAACTTGGCAGTTGGGGTGAGGTGAGGTGGGCTGCAAATAGTAAAAACTTTAATTTACGGGTGGAGATACCCTATAACTCATGGAGAGTGGAAGACAGGAATATGACAGCTCATTATAGGGCAATGCAGGAAGAGCAAAAGCGTCCCTCAGTGCATAGTGATGGGGTTATCCCATTCTGAATCTTAAACGCCATCTGCTGGCATTAAAGATTCCTCTTATAGAGCCATTATCGGCTCGACATTGCTTGCGGCGGTTGCGTGACACAATTTTTGTGTACTGCCACAACCGCTATAGGTTAGCCTTAAAGTCATGTTAACCCTTAGTACGTGGGTTAACGTACTTTAAGACTGAAAAGGTTGTTTATGGTTCTCTTAAGTTTAATAAGGGAACATGTTCTAGAGTATGTTTCAAGGACTGACATTATAAGTAGTAACCAGCATGGATTTAGGAGGAATAGATCTTGTCAAACTAACTTGCTTGGCTTTTTGAGGAAGTAAGTAGAAAATTTAGACTCTGGTATAGCAGTAGATGTAGTTTACTTGGATTTTGCAAAGGCGACTGATTAATAAGCTAAGGTCTTTGGTCTGGGGAGTCCATTTGTACATGGATAGAAAATTGGTTAAGGAATAGGACATGCAGAGAGTAGTTGTTAATGGGGCTTCATCATTATGGACTAAAGTGCTAAGTGGGGTGCCACAGGTTCTGTGTTGGGGCCGCTTCTATTTATCTATTTATTAATGATTTGGAAGTGGTATTGTCGGCAAGGTTTCTGTGTTTTGCTGACGACACACAAACTTTGTCGACCATTAAAAACTTCAGAGGATGTGCAATCGTTGCAAGGGGATCTAGATAGATTTATCACATTGGGCTGCTAAGTGGCAGATGAAATTCAATGTTGATAAATTGTAAGGTGATGCATTTTGGACTTAAAAATCCTTGTGCTACTTATACTAAAGGCTCTGTGTTAAGTGAATCCCTGTTGGAAAGGGATCTTGGTTTTTGGTATACAAACTTAAAGGTAGCAAGCAGTGCCAGGCGGCAACAGCAGAGCCACATGGTATTGTCTTTATAAGCGAGGTATGGATTCAAGGAGGAAAATGTAATTCTCCCTCTTTATAAAAGCATTGGTAAGGCCTTATTTGGAATATGCAGTGCAATTTTGGAATCCTGTGTACAAAAGGACATCTTTGAAATGGAAAGGGTTCAGAGAAGGGCAACTAAATTAATAAGGGGATTGGGGAGCTTGAATATGAGAGAGACTGGAAAAGTCAATTATGTACGCTGGAGAAAAGCGCTTTGCGTGGGGATATGATTACTGTGTTAAATACATTAACGGCCATCAATAATCTATCTGGGGCATTGTTCACCAATAGAACATGTCAAAGGACACGAGGACATCCCTAAGACTGAAGAAAAAAGGTTTAGGCTTCAAGCTCGGAAAGGGTTTTTTTCACTGTAGAACTGTAAGCTATGGAACTGTCTTCCAGTGGACGTTGTTATGGCAGGTTTCATTGGTCATTTTCAAAAAAAAGCTGGATGAGTTTTTAAAACAAACAAGGAATGTTACAAGTTACTGGTATTGATACATAAAGTAGGTTGATCCAGGGAAATTTCCGATTCCCACTTGGAGTCAGGAAGGATTTTTTCCCCCTTCATAAATTTGGTGGGGTTTTTTTGCCTTCCTCTGGATCAACAGTTAGGCAGGAAATGAGGATATTGCTAGATGGGTTTGGACGGATGGACGTATGTCTTTATTCAACCTCAAATACTATACTATACTATACATAGCCCTATAAGACTGACTTGCAAAGCATCTTTAAAAGAGGTTCTTAAATCCTTACCAAGATAATAACTTTTTGTTTTATTTCTTTCATGGTACCAATAAACCCAAATTCCACAACACTACTCTAAAGGGGAAAGTCATCATCATAAACAGATGGCTAAGAAATAAAATATTTTACTGGTCACTGTTCAATAATGGAGAAAATGTGAAATGAAGAATAGAATGTAAGACTGCCAAAACCTGTTGTGCAATTGCTTTATTTCCTAGATGTCTCTAGAATATCCCAGAGTACAATGACTTTGCTTTTCCAAATGACTGCTGGCTTTCTTTTGTCAAACATATGAAGGAGAAAAAATCCCATAAGCCTCTTAAGACTGGAATATCATCGCTAGTGATTAGAACATCTGATGAAAGGTTTACTGGATGGCATTTTTGCCAGCGGCTGATTTCCGGTCTAACGCCAAGTAATCTAGTCACTTGGTCAGGTTTGTATAACATCAGTTTGGGAACTCTTTAATTAGGGAAATAGATTGTAGCATAATACTTATTAAATTGGCACTTCATAAGAAAATTACAATTTGCATGCTAGAATATTGTGTTAACAGCTACAGAAAAGTAGTTTTTTGTTTTTTAATTGTCAAAACTCGTTCTGTATCGATTGCATGTGTATTTATTTATAAAGTTCAGTTTGATTTTAAATTTAAGGGCATGTCCACCCCCCAAAACTATATCCCCCCAACTACGGGCCCCATCATGTATTGTAGTTTAATCCTTACCTCACATCCCAGCTCCATAGGGTTCTCCTGTAGTCCCCCCCCAAAGTCCCAAAAATGACTACCAGGAGGCTAGCAGAGTCCATATAGGACACTGCCTGCTACTGGCCTCAGTAGATTTTTTGCCATGCGTACTACAAGCCCTTCTCCCCCCTCCCTCCCCCTCCCTCTCCCTCCCTCTCCCTCCCTCTCCCTCCCGTTCTACTATCCCTCCCCTAGCGATAATCCCCTTTAATATATTATCCCCTGGTCCCCCAGCCCCAACCGCATATTTTTTTTTTTTAGAAAGCTCCCCAAACTCTTACTTACCTCTCCTCTTTCCTCCGGCGAAGTGAGCTGCCGGCAGCCGCGTCTGTGATTGGCTGCCGCTCAGCCAATCACAGACGCGGCTGCCGTCCCGCCCCTCTGCTTGCATTTCCTTGCAAGCAAGGGCCGGGAGCGCGGCGGAGGATCGAGGGAGGTAGTAGAGTTTGGGGGGGCTTTCTAAAAAAAAATTATAGCGGTTGGGGCTGGGAGCCCAGGGGGAGCTTATATGAAAAAAATTTTTTAGGGTGGACATAGCCTTAATGATAGCCAGATATTCTGTATTGTAACTATAAAGGCATGTCCCCCCTTAAAACAAAAAAAACTGTCAGTTATCTGCCTGCAACCCCAACTGCTATTTTTACCATTTTATTATATGCATTTGTAACCAGATATTTAATGATAAGTTCTTTCTCCTCCCTCCTCCCTCAATGAACTTGTTAAAAGCTTATTTTTACCTGAAAACTAGTAAAACTGATTGACTCGAGTAACCCACTGAAATCAAGAGGATGCTGTGTGTTACAGGGTACAGCTTTTGATTTTCCCAGGGCTATGTAATAATGGCCAGCTGCTCCTTCAAGCATCCAGATCAGCCCAGACCCAAGTATAAGCAGAAGGGAAACTTTCAGGATGATTTTAAATGTAACATTTTTCAGCTTATACTCGAGTATATACGGTATTTGCAGAGGATGCAGGAGGGGAAACACTTGTCAAACATTTGCTGTGATGTCAGATGTCACAGCCTTGATTGACTGCATTGAGGGAGGGGCTAACTTACTCTTTTAGAATGGGGACAATAATTTCCTTAAACATCTGGTTAGTAATGCAGGTAATGAAGTGCAAAGTATATCCGTTGGGGTTAGGGGAGGTAACTGACATTTGACCTTTTTTTGGTTGTTTGTTTTAAGGGTGGACATGCCCTTTAAAGCTTTACCTCTACTACATACTTTATTATTTTGTTTTAATGATTATTGTTTCCTGTGGTCCTGTGGAGATATGCCAATTAAAGTTGCTACCAAAGCTAGGGCAGAAGCATAGGGCATCCAAAAACTAGACTTAAGGACATTTATATTGCTCAGCTACTGTCTACCCACAAGTGGACTCTAAAACTTAATGAAACAGGGTGGTAGAATACCTTACTCTTACCTCCCATTTTTTTCTAAGCCCCATAGTGAGCTGTTAAAAAGCTGCTTGTGGTGCAGCTGACAATTTCAACCCCAGAGTTTATGTCCTCTGTCGGGTAATATTTGGGGAGGGAGTGTGGGTAAGGCCAGAAAATTGCCCTATAATGTATCTTCAATTATTATTTCAAAATACAAATAAGCTCCTAACTGTTTTAAGAAAGCAAATGGCCACAGATTTTACTGAAAACTAAATAAAACATGTAAACTACAGCATTTAAAACCAGCCCTTTCCCCTTTCTTGACCTTTAGGCTATGCAGATGCCATTTTGCCAATAAGGAATCTTTTGTTCTGCTGATTTAATTTGCACATTATACTTGCTCAGGTGCCCTGAAGAAAAACATAATGGATACATAATGTTCATTCTTGGCACAGTATAGAAAACCCAATGTTCCAACATCTCTAGACTTAAAGTTTTGGAACCATGTTTTATACTAACACCGGTCATTTGGTTTACAATGAGGATAACAATAATATTTTAATTTGGGGTGAATTTAAAGGTAATAGGACGTAACGGCTTGTGCGGCTCATTTGGATCGACATTATGTTGATACAAGGTCAGCCTCAATGAATAGCCCATGACAGGGAATGTCAGCACATGCATCCACTGTATAGATATCAATATTTAAATCGATATGACTTTCAATATTCTGGCCAAATATTTGAAAATATGATTTAAATTATTCAAGAAACGTGATTATTGTCCATATAGATAAGGGTTTATATAGGGCTGAAAATTATTTTACCTGACTATTAATGCACTATAATAATGATGACAACTGGTGAGTGTCAACTGGCTGAAACTAAATGGTGACAAAACTGAAGTCCTTCTTATGAGAGGTCAATGTCTAGCAACAAATAGCTCCACCTGCAACCATCATCAAGGATAGGGGGACAGATCTGCATAGCTCTAAGCATGTGCACAGCTAGGGGTTATAATTGATGGCGATTTAAACTAATGCAGAATACCATGCCAGACTGCTAACAAACCAGCCGCGGCAGTGCCACATAATACAGATCCTGCACTCCCTTCACTGGCTACCTATAAAGTCATGGATACTGTTCAAATTGGCTCCCCAACCTCAGGTCAGCAGTTTCAAATAATCTAGTCATCCTCAGAGTCCACCTAAAATCCTTTTGTCACAGAGCCTTCTCTCATGCCCCACCCACTCTATGGGTAGTAAATCTATAAAAATTCTATTTTACTTGGTTATCTAAGCATTTGTAATGCAATACAGCTTACATTTCTATGTGCTAAATTCACATTTCATTAGTCAGACAGATAACAGAATTTAATGCTGCATTAATGATCCTTGGGTGTGATAATGGAGAAAATGTTCCCATTAGAAAATATTCTTATGAATAAAAGAATGGTGAATTACAAATTTTTCATTGGTTTATTCCAACCTACACTAAAAAAAAGCCTTTTGAGTCATGTGCATCACCTCTGTAAACCTGTTGAAAAGGAAGAGAAGATATAGAAGAAAGATAATAGAGTAGACACTCATTATCTATTCAAGATAAACTAGTCTATGAACCAGGTTTAGAAAACTGTTTTAGGTTAAAGCAATATTATTTCTCTTAGCAGGGCCCATGTTAGTTTAAAGTCTTGCTTCTTTGGAAATGGATACTTTCTGTGGTTCCCACTAGGAGCGACAAGGCTAAAATGGAATTAGGCTGGGGACACCCCATTCAATATTTTCGGCTGACTGAAAGGACATTTTCATGTATCGGTCGTCGATATCAGAAATATTGGATGGTTTGTTCGACGTCCGACGTCGTTCATCTGAATCAGACAAACAGACGATCAGATAGATAGGAAAACCACGTCTGATCTTGTGTTTTACTTAAACTTAATACGATTTGGTGTTTGTGCGTAAGCAACTTTTGAGACAGTAAATATTAGATAGGGAACCATGAATAGTACAACACGATTTGAAAAAATGTAGATTCATATTTGGTGACGGAAATCCATTATCTCAGTTTTCCATATCCCTGAAAGTCTTTTTCTTTGATAAGTAACATTTCAATAAGCAGAAGGATGTCTTTTAGCATGTGATTTATAAAGTTTCTTGCCTGATTTACAGTTCAGTATATTATACAACTTTTCCCCTAGCTCTTCCCAGCAACACGTACCCCGTAGGTAGTTCAATGTTCCATTTCCCCTCTTCAAAAGTTTCTGCTGTAGGAACTCTCTATATGTTCACACATGGGCAGAGGATGTCTTGTATAACAGCTGTCAGTCATTGTCCTACTGTCATCTGTCATAGCCAAAACATATTGCTGCTACCCAGAGAACCTCAGAATCCGTCGCTTCGGCTATCAATACGCGTTAGAGCTTTTTAACTTCTCAAATTTTGGGGTTTATGGGGTGTGATCTAGCGTAGTGCGTAGTTAAGGCACTTTTAGAAGGCTTTTTAAAAAGAAAAATAAAATGAAAAGAACTGTAATGGTTTCCCGGTACTGCTAGAGGAGAGTTACCTGGGAGACTGATGTTGTAGTCTGAAGTAGGAGGAAGTATGATCAAGAGTCTGTATTAGAACACAATGTTGGAGCTGAACACAGGAATATGCAAAGTGGTATCTGTAGTAAAGCAGGAGTTGAGACTGGAACAATGGAGAGCTGAACTGTAATAATGCTGGAGCTGGGACTGGAACAATGGAGAGATGAACTGTAACAATGCTGGAGCTGTGACTGGACAATGGAGTGCTGAACTGTAACAATGCTGGAGCTGTCACTGGAACAATGGAGAGCTGAACTGTAACAATGCTGGAGCTGTGACTGGAACCATGGAGAGCTGAACTGTAACAATGCTGGAGCTGTCACTGGAACATGGAGAACTAGAACAAAGACAAAGGAGACAGGACCCTCAGGGGGCAGAGGAACCTGCGAGCCCACGGACGCCAAGAACAATTGACAATTTGGCATCCGTGAGAAGGAGGAGGCTTCATTTGAACTTTCGCACCAGATGGCGCGAGTATGCAGTGACGTCACCGCGCCGTTCGCGTCACCCGTCCGGGAGCGAACGTTGGGCCGGGAGATCAGGTAGTTCCTTACAGTACCCCTCCTCCACGGGGGGCCACCGGACCACTAGATCCAGGTATGAAAGGGAATTTCTTATGGAAGGCTCTAATTAAACGGGGAGCATTGATGTCCACAAGTTTAATCCAGGAGCATTCTTCAGGACCAAATCCCTTCCATGAACAAAATATTGAAGTGAGTTCCTAGAGTATCTGGAATCAAGGATTTCCTGAACTTCAAATTCTTGTTGTCCTTCAACAAAATCTGGAGGAGAAGAAGGATTGGAATTATAGAATCGGTTGGTAATAACTGGTTTGAGTAGAGAAACATGAAAGACATTAGGGATCTTCAAAGTAGGTGTTAGATCAAGACGGACAGCTGTGGCGCTAATTATTTCAGAGATGGGAAAGGTCCTATGAATTTTGGGGCTCAGCTTGGGTGCTGGGTTTAAAATCAACTGAACTTTAAATAATACACATGCAATCGATACAGAATGAAGTTTTGAAAATAATAAACAAAAACTACTTTTCTGTAGCTGTTACAAAACAAACAACATACATATTCTAGCATGCAAATGTGTAATTTCTTATGAATGCCAATTTAATAAGTATTATGCTACAATCTATTTCCCTAATTAAAGAGTTCCCATAACTTGATGTATACAAACCTGCCAAGTGACTAGATTACTTGGCGTTAGACCGGAAATCAGCCGCTGGCAAAATGCCATCCAGTAAACCTTTCATCAGATGTTCTAATCACTAGCGATGATTATTCCAGTCAAGAGGCTTATGATTTTTTCTCCTTCTAATGTTTGACAAAAGAAGCCAGCAGTCATTTGGAAAAGCAAAGTCATTGTACTCTGGGATATCTAGACATCTAAAATAAAGCAATTTGCACAACAAGGTTTTGGCAGTCTTTACATTTCTATTCTTCATTTCAACATTTTCTCCATTATCTGAACATGTGACCAGTAAAATATTTTATTTCTTAGCCATCCTGTTTATGATGATCTGACTTTCCCCTTTAGAGTAATTGTTGTGAATTTGGGTTTATTGGTACCATGCTAAGAAATAAAACAAAAGTTATTATCTTGGTAAGGATTAAGAACCTCTTTTAAAGATGCTTTGCAAGTCAATCCTTATAGGGCTATGTATAGTATAGTATAGTATTTGAGGTTGAATAAAGACATACGTCCACCAGCCAACCCATCTAGCAATATCCCATTTCCTGCAACGGTTGACCAGAGGAAGGCAAAAAACCCCACCAATTTATGAAGGGGGAAAAAATTCCTTCCTGACTCCAAGTGGCAATCGGAAATTTCCCTGGACAACTCTACTTTATGTATCAAACCAGTACTTGTAACATTCCTTGTTTGCAAAAACTCATCCGCTTTTTTTGAAAATGACCAATGAACCTGCCATAACAACGTCCACTGGAAGACAGTTCCATAGCTTTACCGTTCTCACACAGTGAAAAACCCTTTCCGGCTTGAAGCCTAAACCTTTTTTCTTCAAGTCTTAAGGGATGTCCTCGTGTCCTTTGACATTTTCTATTGGTGAACAATGCCCCATGATTATTGTATGGCCCGTTAATGTATTTATACACAGTAATCATACCCCCACGCAAGCGCCTTTTCTCCAGCGTACATAATTGTCTTTTCCAGTCTCTCTTCATATTCAAGCTCCCCCAATCCCCTTATTAATTTAGTTGCCCTTCTCTGAACCCTTTCCATTTCAAAGATGTCCTTTTTGTACACAGGATTCCAAAATTGCACTGCATATTCCAAATAAGGCCTTACCAATGCTTTATAAAGAGGGAGAATTACATTTTCCTCCCTTGAATCCATACCTCGCTTTATAAAGACAATACCATGCTGGCTCTGGCTGTTGCCGCCTGGCACTGCTTGCTACCTTTAAGTTTGTTATCCACCAAAACCTCCAAGATCCCTTTCCAACAGGGATTCACTTAACACAGAGCCATTTATAGTATAAGTAGCACAAGGATTTTTAAGTCCAAAATGCATCACCTTACATTTATCAACATTGAATTTCATCTGCCACTTACAGCCCAATGTGAACTATCTAGACCCCTTGCAACGATTGCACATCCTCTGAAGTTTTTAATGGTCGACAAAGTTTTGTGTTGTCAGCAAACACAGAAACCTTGCCGACAATACCCACTTCCAAATCATTATAATAGATTAAATAGAAGCGGCCCCAACACAGAACCCTGTGGCACCCCACTTAGCACTTTAGTCCATAATGATGAAGCCCCATTAACAACTACTCTCTGTCCTATTCCTTAACCAATTTTCTACCATTTACAAATGTGACTCCCCAGACCAACAGACCTTAGCTATTAATCAGTCGCCTTGACTGCAAGCTTTGCAAAATCCAAGTAACTACATCTACTGCTATACCAGAGTCTAAATTTCTACTTACTTCCTCATAAAAGCCAAGCAAGTTAGTTTGACAAGATCTATTCCTCCTAAATCCATGCTGGTTACTACTTATAATGTCAGTCCTTGAAACATACTCTAGAACATGTTCCCTTATAAACTTAAGAGAACCATAAACAACCTTTTCAGTCTTAAAGTCACGTTAACCCACGTACTAAGGGTTAACATGACTTTAAGGCCTAACCATAGCGGTTGTGGCAGTACACAAAAATTGTGTCACGCAACCGCCGCAAGCAATGTACCGAGCCGATAATGGCTCTATAAGAAGGAATCTTTAATGCCAGCAGATGGCGTTAAAGATTCAAATGGGATAACCCCATTCACTATGCCCTGAGGGACGCTTTCGGCTCTTCCTGCATGCCCTATTAATGACTGTCATATCCCTCTTCCACTCTCCATGAGTTTATAGGGTATCTCCACCCGTAAATTAAAGTTTTTACTATTTGCAGCCCCACCTCACCTCACCCCAACTGCCAAGTTAGTTTTGCAAGAAAATCCCAGAAAGTTACTTACAGACCTTTGATCGCCTGTTGCTCTGTTCCTGGCTCTCTGCTAGCCGAAAAAGAGAAGAGAAGGGCGGGACTGGCAGCCACGTCTGTGATTGGCTGCCAGCAGCCAATCACAGACGCAGCTGCCGGGTATTCAGAGCACTGGGGAACGAAGGTCTGTAAGTAACTTTCTGTGACTTTTCTGCAAACTAACCTGGCAGTAGGGGGGTGAAATGGGATAGACTGCACATAGTAAAAAGGTTTTAATGTTAGGGGAATACAGCAGATAGAATGGATCTAAAGGGATGGATGGGGGGGAGGGTCCCCTGCGCATTGTGCATGTCCTTACTGAGGAGGTAAGGTAGCAGCACGACCAGATGACACACTGACACCTCCTACTCTTCAGTTTCCTGGACTTTGGACAAGCACTGCAGGAGAACCATAAGGAGCAATATGTAAGGTAAGGATTTTTTAACACTACACAGTGGGGCCAGTAGAGGGTTAAATTTAGTTTGGGAGTGGACATGCCCTTTAACCATGCACCGATAAAGCAGAAGAGGAAAGTTAACAATTGTCCATAACTCAGCGTAAAGCCAATTATTTACAGCTGGATGGGAGAAAAAGCCCTGAGACATAGTAGTAGGGAAACCTGTGCTACAAGCATGTTTACTTTACATACTTAACTGTTGCGCATTTACGGTAGGCACTAGCAGAGATTCAATAAAGTTCTTATTGTTTACAGTGGTGCTAATTTTGCCCTAACCATCAGATCATATTTAACATTTGAAAGCTAACATCTGATTGGTTGGGGCAAAATTAGCACCATTTTTAACGATAAGAACTTTTTTGAATAACCATGTAGGTTCTGTAACTGAGAAAGTTGCAGCTGCTGTCCATAAGTAATCATCATGATTATTCTGTTGTATTCAATAGATCAACTGGACTTGAAGTTTAGTTCTTTAGACGTTTCACTAGCTCTCGACTGGCTTTCTCAATTCAGAATGACTTGTACAAGAATCTGTGGCAATTATGTAACCTGGAAAATCCCAATTAGCATATCACAGCCAAGTGTTAAGGGCGTGATTGCATAGTGGCTAAGAGGTTATAGGACCGCCCAGAGTAAGGTGTCAAAACAGCATTGTACATGGCAGACAGTTGGTGTCGAACCCCCCCACCTCTATTTAGGCTTGGTTTCTTTTTTTCACATAATGGCCTCCTTAATACCTCTCTTGAACCAGTCACGTTCCTTTGCCAATATGTTAACATTACAATCTTCAAAGGTATGCCCTTATCCATAAGATGCAGGTACGTTGATGCAGTTGCTGTTTGATCTCCCCCATATACAAATCAGAGCATTCTCACTGCACTGCACATATGATGTGGCTTATCTTGTGTTTTGGTATTGGGTCTTTCAGATGTACCAATTGCTGCCTCAGTGTTTTTTTGGTTTAAAGCAGACAGGGATAGTGTTTATTGAAAATCTTCTTATTCTCTCGGAGACCCCTGCTACATATGGGATGACCATGTTCTTTCTCCTGTCTTGCTTTCCTCCCCTTCACTGTTGGTATTCATGTTCTTTTCTTTCCTTCTACTTCTTTGACAAAGGCCCAGTCTGGAAATCCACAAGTTTTAAGTTTTAGTGAAAATAAAGAAACCAAGCCTAAATAGAGGTGGGGGTGGGGGTTTTCGACACCAACTGTCTGCCATGTTCAATGCTGTTTTGACACCTTACCCTGGGCGTTCCTATACACCTCTTAGCCACTATGCAATCACGCCCTTAACACCTGGTTGTGATATGCTAATTGGGATTTTCCAGGGTACATAATTGCCACAGATTCTTGTATAAGTCATTCTGAATTGAGAAAGCCAGTCGGATGACAGCGAAACATCTTCAAGAACTAAACTTCAAGTCCAGTTGATCTAATGAATACAACAGATATACCATGACCTGGATGAATGACCTTCACAAGCACAATCATCATGATTATTTGCTTATTTTTTTACGTTTTTAGAAAGCAAGTTCTACCAACAACAAGTAGTGGTTTGAGTGGACAGATCAAACAAATAAATAATAAAATGGGGGAAAAAGATACACAAAACAGATTGAGTTTTAATATTAGGTAAGTTAAGTAATGGTCTAACCTTAAAATACATTTACTGATTGCAGTACCCACCAGTCTTTGTTTTGGATTTCATTCTACAATTTTCTAAAAATTTGTATAAAGCTCCATTTTATTAAATGACAATTACACTCACCTATTCCCCATTCCATAGCTGCATAGTACCCAGGGTGAGGACCTAAATCGTTCATTCCTCACCCCTACTAAAGGCTAAGTTTCTTCACCTCTGGTGCTTTACCTAACAGCTGTTATGCTTACTCAAGTTTCCCTCTGCACCTCCTGTCCATTCCTCCTATCTGCCACTGTCACTGACAGTCTGTTGGCAGCCAATGGGAACAACGCTTCTTTGTAGCTAGTTCCATTGCAGACCGCAAAAGAGGACCGGAAAATAAGGGTAAGTAAGTTTAGCTGTAGGTAAAATACCCAGGGTGAGGACTAAGCATTTTAGGTCATCACCCTGGGAACTACTAATGGAGAAAGAAAGTAGTTCGGGTCCGGACTTTTAAACAGCTGATCGCGCGTATGTTTTCATCATACGCACAATCAGCTGTTTAAAAACGGCTGATCATGGAGGGGGCCAGGGGCCCGCCTCCAAACTCATGGGGGCCCCGGGCCCCTGCATTTACGCCCCTGGATGTAAAGCTTTTATTTAACCCTAAAAATTTTGAAAAAAGTGGAGACCGCAGTTGCCCTTTAAATAAAAAAAAGTTTGCAGTAACAGTTGTGCAAACTTCATACAGTATTTTAATTTAAAAGCACATACCTACAAAATTGGTCAAAGTATTGACTTTTTATTGGCCATTTAAGGTAAAAATAGAGGCAGTAGAAGAAAAGACTAAAATCGGATTGCGCTATTTATTTATATATTTTTACATTTGCCGTTGTTACTGCTTGATTGTATTTATAAAGTGGTGAAAAGTTGCAGTAAGTTTGTTTCAATTCTGTTGATTGTTTTTACTGCAGACACATTCAGAGTGAATATAAGGAATTTTGGGGCATGTTCACTTTGCTTTCTATTTCATTTCTTTTCAGAAATACATCATTATGGAATGCATCTTCCCAGTAAAAAAACTCCCGTGGTTCTTTGTCTACTGGGAACTCCCTTTTTTACAGTTCTTCCTCAGTTACTTTGTATCCCTCTGTGCAAAAGGTCTTCATAATGCAGTATTTTTGTGAAGATATGCTGCAGTTTCTGGGCCCATACGTCTGGAGAAATGTAAATGCATATTTCATTTAAATATATTCTAGGTTCCATTGGTGTTAAATTACTGATTATGTGTACTTTTTATTGTAACTATTCGGTTCTTCCACATTTTCAGGTCTGGTGTGCCCAGCTTCTTCTACTTTTTTGTAGGTCTTACCGCTGCAACAGTTCTGGTCACACGCAATCTTATACTTGAAGTGACTTTGCTTTAGGTTGTGCCTCTCTCCTCTTTTGCTAATGTACTGGATTATAAATTGGGTGCACTGCAACCTTCCCATCTTAAGTCCATCTCCTGTATATAACATTTACTGTAAGTATGACAGAAATGTAGACCTCACGTGACTGGAAATGCATAAACAAGGAAGGTTATAAAACAAACGACAAAACAACAACAAAAAACCTATCATTGATCTTTTCCCTTAAAGAAATTTGTTTCTTCAGAATTATAAAAAGTAAAGCTTATTTTAAATTCATTAACTGATCCTGATTATTCTAGGTTGAATCAGCATGTAATACAGTTTAAATGCAACCAATGACGCCATGTCATTGACATGCCTCCTATCAGCAGACGGTATGGTAACCATAACCTTACAGCAGTATTTCAAGCACCAATAACTACATTTATATTGATTATGTAATGCTTTTAAGATAAATCTATTTCAAATATAACATTGCATTTTAAGAGCAAGTGTTTCATTTTCAAGTCAAAGCATAGTGGATGGGTGTAATCATGGTGGATGTCATCACTGACAATCAAGGTTATTATCACAGAAGCTATACAAGCCTTCATTGAGTTTGTGATTCTCTAACCAATTTTCGTGATTCACCATCACAGATGCAGAATTAATATTTTGTCAGATTAAGATGAATATGTTTCTATTGATTAAACCTCAGCTCAGAGCACCTGAAGGGGAACAAATTAAAATCCATCTGGCAAGAATGAGAGCATTTGGATATTCTTTTGTGTGTGGGAAAGCAGGTGGCTACATTTTAGTCAATGGTTTTGTAAGTACAATTTGTAATTGTAGTTGCAGAAAAAAAACTGTTTCCCATTAAGAAATGTCTGCGACTAAGCTTCTTTTATTCTATACACAGCTATGACTAAGGCTAAGGCCACACTGCAACGCACCCAAGTGCACCGTAATAGTGTGTGCGATAACAGTGCATTGTCGCAAATTTTCTCACGTATGTGCATGCAATCTCCATGATGGAATGCAAGCGATTGGGCAAAAAAATGGTGTCTGCAAAACGGAAACAATGCGCATTGAAAAAGGTGATTTTTTGTGTTCAGCAATTTCCATTCTAACTGAAATCACAAGCAAAATCTTGTGCACAAACGAGTAAAAAACGCGTAGTGTGCCAAGTCCTTAGTCATTGGCAATCACTTTTTTTGGTAAATACTGTCTTTGTAGATTTTCCTTAATAATTAAAATATAATAAATGTAAAGAGGGAACCTAATCAATTAATAGGACGCTATTGATGTATACATAGTGGCATGCAACTAATCTCAGTGCAACAGCCTTTCTTCATAGGAAAGAAGTACTGTTTTCATTTACCATAATACATTTACCAGCGTCCAGCTCCTATGAATGCAATCCCAGGAGGACCAGCTGCTGAAACATATTTCTCCACTCTCAGCAAAATATCAAAATCATCTAGAGAGATTTCTGTCTGTAAATACTGGTAAACGAAATCCAATATTTCAACTGATCAGCTACCAGGACCAATATCTTGGTCAATCGAGATTAAATAGAGTGGTAATTTGCGACCCAACTAATTGCTTATGGAAGATTTTTGAGAGAAAAACATCCGGTGGAATCACAGCTATTCTTCAAGGGCCAAAATATCAGCTCAGCCTCTTAAATTCCCAATTGACAAACTACTTTTTGGGTTTATAGATAATTAGGTCTGTCAGCAGAAATATTTGGCAGACATGTATGTACCAGGGCCTAAAACCCTCTCTGCGTTTGGTTTAAGGTTTGTCTGGCTAATACTGTTCTTGAACCAACAACCTGTAAGCTGGGAAACAGAGTTTTTGTTCTGACCAAGCTTTTGCTACTAACGAGCGCTTGGCCGGCAGTTCACGTGATCGATCATGGGTTCCCATAAGGAACCACTCGTCCAGTGTGATTTACCAGCAGGCCTGATTGCCCATTCTTCTGATACGAACCGAACAGGAACTGAGCCGATCGCAGCTGGCTGCCCCACTTTATAGTCTTTCCAACCAACTGATACATGTCATTAAGCGTCATATCTGCCAATTACAGCTTTTTATACTGAAGACCCTTGAACTTAAAGGACAATTATACTTACCTCCTCCACGCTCCTCTTCTTATATCCCCTCTTTCTACTAAGGGTGAAGACC
Source organism: Hymenochirus boettgeri (assembly GCA_019447015.1). NCBI lineage: Eukaryota > Metazoa > Chordata > Amphibia > Anura > Pipidae > Hymenochirus > Hymenochirus boettgeri. Next base: position 78,003,575 of record CM033469.1, on the reverse strand, counting down.
TAAGCTGCTAGGTCCTCACTCCAGGGCTGTTTTTACATACACATATATATATATTATGAAAATAAAGGCATGAATAGTAATAGGTGTTTCTTGAGCCTACCTAGTGAACAACACATAAATCATTCAGTAGATCACTTCATAGATTCTAGAGCTTAATTTTTTTTTAGATATTCTATGAGCTAGTAGTTTTAACAACAAGAAATACATATCCTTTGTCACCATCCAATTTGTTATGTATGATAAAGGGAAACATGGGAAAGTACATAAATATAAAAGACATTTGTAAATTTACGTATGGCCTGGTCTAATGCTTTCAAGGATATAATAACATTTCTGCTTTTTTTACACTTTTGTTTTCCTCTTTGAAATGTGAGATAGATTGTGTAGGGATTAGATATTCTTAGTCTTATGCTTTCAATGCAGTTAGGTGATTTTCTTGTTTAACAGTGGCTAATCCTATAATAACTTAGTTTGGTGGGCTACCTTACCTGCTGGTAGCTCCGAGCTTATGACTTCCACGCTTTCATTCCCAGTTCATGTATTTCTTAAAAATATAAGTTATTTGAATGAGTAAGAGATATTTTGATTAAAACAATGTATTCATGCTGCATGGAAAAAGACATTTGACACTACTATTTGCAAAATTAAGATCAGTTTAGAAGCAGTTGAGTTGGAACAACAAAGTTTACATTGTGTAAGTTTGAAGCAGGAATGTTTTGCTTAAAAAATGATGAAAAAAACTAAAAAGTATTTGAAGGATTTCGAAAGAAAATTGCATGTGCTGTTAATTTGCAGAAACCAATCAGATAATCCTTTTTACTGGTCTACTACAATTAGAAAACATTTAATTACATCTGTTTGCTTAAGAGTAAAAGCAAAGGCAAAATTTTGCCACACTTTTTATTCATAAACCTCATCATTTTTATGTAATTATATTAATTGTGTAGACTTTCTCTTTTTGTATGGTCTTCCTAGTCGTTTTACTAGAAGATTTTTTGTCTATAATTTTAATATTTTTCTCCTACCAAATTATTTTGAAATCTCTACAAACATGCATTTTTAAAGGAAGAAGAGAGAATTCATCCCCCCAAAAAGAAGCTTTTGATGAATAATGTAGAATGGGTGATAACCCTCTGGAGGACATTCCTACTTCAACTAGCTAATAGACTAAAGGCTTGTACACACAATTAGAAAATTGTTGTATGATGCAAACAAAAGTCTCATTGAACAATCTAGCATGTGTAGAGCTCCCCAGACATGGTAAGTGATCTGTCAGTCGATTGAAAGCTCAGAGAGCAATGGTCTTTGTTCTCAATTTCTGCAGGGTCTCTGGTCTTTCCTCCTACATTCTTCAAACAACATTACAGGTGTATTGTCAGATTATTGGGTCGATTATCTAACCATTGGTCCTAACAATGTTTACCAGATTTGTTGCATGCTTAAAGCTAGACACCTAGCGATTTTCCCTCCTGACCGACTGTTCGATACTTTCGAGGAGGAAGGACTGTCGGTCGCGGCAAAAGCAGCCCGGCCGACCGGTTACCGCAGCCAATTGTGTGTTTTCCACATGTCCGATCGTCCTTTTGTCCGATTCGGACGACGCGGTCGGTGGACGACTGGCAGCATTCGGATGCGATTATTTCGGTCTGACAACCGATCACTAGCAACTATCGTCATCGGTGACATGAATTATCTCATTGTGTGTACCCAGCTAAGATAGAGGATTGATCGGGACTCCAAGTCAAAATAAATTGTTGGTCATATCTTTATATAAAGGGCATGATAAGCTTGCAACCCAGCTAAAGCACATCAAAGCATTATTCTGGGGATTTACTCATTGCCACTAGGAGGAATTACAGAAGGCAAAAAAAAGGGGACTGACAAATTGCAAGACAACATTTTTTAAACAAAAATAATTTCCAAAATGAGACATAGAGAGTAAAGTGCCTGAGAAGTATTTTTCGGGTGTAATTGGTCTCTCCTGTAAGTCCTGTAGTTTATTAAGTTGAATTAAATAACTAATATGAAATATAAAATGTATTTTCAGAAAGAGACAAAAATGTATTGCTGATTTATCTCATCCTTTCGTTTTTGCCAATTCCTGAAAGTTATGCAATGAGGTTGAATAAAATACATCCTCTAGGTTTAAAGCCCAGTACTACTGTCAGTAGTAACAATACTCTTGGGGTATAGGATATATGGATTTATCTCCAAACCGGGGTGACAGTGATAAATGTAAAAAATGCTGTTTTGTTCTCCCTTCAGGTTCTCTTTATAGACTATTTAATGTGACTACCTTAGTATTACTACTAAAAGTTCTATGAAATTTACGTAAATATTAAAAAGTTTGTGCTGGGTGTATGAGTATGTTGGCAGCTGTTAACAATAAGTCCGTCCCAATTAAGAGTTTAGTAAATAAAAGCGAGTAGGAGGATTTTTTTTCCAGATGGTAAGGAACTACCCTGCACCGTCTGCTCGTGTAACCAGTACCCAGCTCATACCAATATCCAGCTTAACAAGTAGCCGACCCGAACCAGAATCCAACTCCACAACAGATCCTCCAACCCAAACCAGAATCCCTCTGTTCCTTGTGGTGTTAGGACAATAGAGATGTTTAGGAATTATACAGGCCCCTAAGATTGTTAAAAACATGCTGTAACCCAGTATTACACTAGGTAAGATGGGGCTTTACGCGTCGTTTTGTAGCAATTGCGGTTTATAGTTGCAGTCACCCATGGCCAGACCGTTCTGTTCCAGGTTTGCGTTTTGGTGGGTGGCTCTTCGGCTCGCGCCCCCCTTGCGGTGTGTTTGAGGTTGTATGTTGCAGTCCGGACTGGGTGCATATGGGAGCCGTTCTAGCCTATAGCCCATTACTGCAGTTGGCAAGTTAGTCAGACTAAGAAGTGTATAGAGACTTTTTCATGTTGAGGTGGGGTGCTTATTGCCTACTGGAATGGTAGTGGATGGGTGGGATTAATGGTATTGTTCGGCTGGATTGGTAAGGTGATTTTAGATTTCGTGTGGGTCATTGTACTGGATGGTGTGCACTTCTGATTTGTGCACTACTCATTTTTGTTTGTATACTTTTTTGTGTGCGACAGGTGATTTTTTGTTTTGATTACATGCTGGTAGTATTTCTGTATAGGGGCTGTTTTTGTACCTCAAGTGTGTGTGTTACTAATTTGAGAATTGACTGGTCGGTTGTTTGTGCTGTGTTTTTTTTTACATGGTATGTTTGTTACCTTGTCGGACCTCTGGGCTGGTTCTGGGCGGGGGGGAAGCAACCCGCGCAGTCAACCCGCAGAGGGAGCAGGTGATGGTCTGGCCAGAGAAGCGCAGCGAAGCAGAGGCGGCACATCTGGGATCTGTTTTTGGCCATGGGGATGGTTGTTGCCTGGGTCGCCACCCGGGCGCCGCGGTCAGGTTGGTGTTAGTGTTTTTGGTAAGACCTTGACGAAGCAACCGCAGGGGAGCAGGGGGAGAGGAAGCAACGGGTGGTGGGATCCGCATCGGAGCAGGAAACAAGGGGCAGGAATAGCTGTGCAAGGGGTAACACTGGGGGCGGCGGCAATGGAATAAGGGATAGAGCGAGAAGAAGCGCACAAAGCGAGGGCACCGGGCACCTAGGCAAAAGGAGGAGAAAAGCCCACGGATGGGGGGATTGAAAGGACTGAACGAAGGGGCACAGTAGGGAAGGGATGGGGACGCGTAAAGGGGAACGGGGGGGGGAAATAAGGTAAAAAAACAAAAGCTGGGGCCCCACGTGGCTGAAGTCGATGGTAGAAGAGGGAAATGGATAAGGAAGAAAAAGTCAGGTAAAACCTTTGAAGGCGAGGGACAAAATGTGGGCATTTTAGTTTAATGATAGCCAGATATTCTGTATTGTAAACTATAAAGGGCATGTCCCCCCTTAAAACAAAAAAAACTGTCAGTTATCTGCCTGCAACCCCAACTGCTATTTTTACCATTTTATTATATGCATTTGTAACCAGATATTTAATGATAAGTTCTATTCTCCTCCTCCCTCCGCTCAATGAACTTGTTAAAAGCTTATTTTTACCTGAAAAACTAGTAAAACTGATTGACTCGAGTAACCCACTGAAATCAAGAGGATGCTGTGTGTTACAGGGTACAGCTTTTGATTTTCCCAGGGCTATGTAATAATGGCCAGCTGCTCCTTCAAGCATCCAGATCAGCCCAGACCCAAGTATAAGCAGAAGGGAAACTTTCAGGATGATTTTAAATGTAACATTTTTCAGCTTATACTCGAGTATATACGGTATTTGCAGAGGATGCAGGAGGGGAAACACTTGTCAAACATTTGCTGTGATGTCAGATGTCACAGCCTTGATTGACTGCATTGAGGGAGGGGCTAACTTACTCTTTTAGAATGGGGACAATAATTATCCTTAAACATCTGGTTAGTAATGCAGGTAATGAAGTGCAAAGTATATCCGTTGGGGTTAGGGGGAGGTAACTGACATTTGACCTTTTTTTTGGTTGGTTGTTTTAAGGGTGGACATGCCCTTTAAAGCTTTACCTCTACTACATACTTTATTATTTTGTTTTAATGATTATTGTTTCCTGTGGTCCTGTGGAGATATGCCAATTAAAGTTGCTACCAAAAGCTAGGGCAGAAGCATAGGGGCATCCAAAAACTAGACTTAAAGGACATTTATATTGCTCAGCTACTGTCTACCCACAAGTGGACTCTAAAACTTAATGAAACAGGGTGGTAGAATACCTTACTCTTACCTCCCATTTTGTTCTAAGCCCCATAGTGAGCTGTTAAAAAGCTGCTTGTGGTGCAGCTGACAATTTCAACCCCAGAGTTTTATGTCCTCTGTCTGGGTAATATTTGGGGAGGGAGTGTGGGTAAGGCCAGAATAATTGCCCTATAATGTATCTTCCAATTATTATTTCAAAATACAAATAAAAGCTCCTAACTGTTTTAAAGAAAGCAAATGGCCACAGATTTTACTGAAAACTAAATAAAACATGTAAACTACAGCATTTTAAAACCAGCCCTTTCCCCCTTTCTTGACCTTATAGGCTATGCAGATGCCATTTTGCCAATAAAGGAATCTTTTGTTCTGCTGATTTAATTTGCACATTATACTCTGCTCAGGTGCCCTGAAGAAAACATAATGGAATACAATAATGTTCATTCTTGGCACAGTATAGAAAACCCAATGTTCCAACAAATCTCTAGACTTAAAGTTTTTGGAACCATGTTTTATACTAACACGGTCATTTGGTTTACAATGAGGATAACAATAATATTTTAATTTGGGTGAATTTAAAGGTAATAAGTACGTAACGGCTTGTGCGGATCATTTTGGATCGACATTATGTTGATACAAGGTCAGCCTCAAATGAATAGCCCATGACAGGGAATGTCAGCACATGCATCCACTGTATAGATCAATATTTAAATCGATATGACTTTCAATATTCTGGCCAAATATTTGAAAATATGATTTAAATTATTCAAGCAAACGTGATTATTGTCCATATAGATAAGGGTTTATATAAGGGCTGAAAATTATTTTACCTGACTATTAATGCACTATAATAATGATGACAACTGGGTGAGTGTCAACTGGCTGAAACTAAATGGTGACAAAACTGAAGTCCTTCTTATGAGAGGTCAATGTCTAGCAACAAAATAGCTCCACCTGCAACCATCATCAAGGATAGGGGGGACAGATCTGCATAGCTCTAAGCATGTGCACAGCCTAGGGGTTATAATTGATGGGATTTAAACTAATGCAGAATACCACTGCCAGACTGCTAACAAACCAGCCGCGGCAGTGCCACATAATACAGATCCTGCACTCCCTTCACTGGCTACCTATAAAGTCATGGATACTGTTCAAAATTGGCTCCCGCAACCTCAGGTCAGCAGTTTCAAATAATCTAGTCATCCTCAGAGTCCACCTAAAATCCTTTTGTCACAGAGCCTTCTCTCATGCCCCACCCACTCTATGGGTAGTAAATCTATAAAGAAATTCTATTTTACTTGGTTATCTAAGCATTTGTAATGCAATACAGCTATACATTTCATATGTGCTAAATTCATCATTTCATTAGTCAGACAGATAACAGAATTTAATGCTGCATCAATGATCCTTGGGTGTGATAATGGAGAAAATGTTCCCATTAGAAATATTCTTATGAATAAAAGAATGGTGAATTACAAATTTTTCATTGGTTTATTCCAACACTACTACAAAAAAAGCCTTTTGAGTCATGTGCATCACCTCTGTAAACCTGTTGAAAAGGAAGAGAAGATATAGAAGAAAGATAATAGAGTAGACACTTCATTATCTATTCAAGATAAACTGTCTATTGAACCAAGGTTTAGAAAACTGTTTTAGGTTTTAAGCAATATTATTTCTCTTAGCAGGGCCCATGTTAGTTTAAAGTGTCTTCTTTGGAAATGGATACTTTTGTGGTTCCCAAGGAGCGACAAGGCTAAAATGGAATTTAGGCTGGGGACACCCCATTCATATTTCGGCTGACTGAAAGGACATTCATTGTATCGGTCGATCAGTCAGAAATATTGGATGGTTTGTTCGACGTCCGACTGTTCGTTCATCTGAATCAGACAAACAGACGATCAGATGGATAGGAAAACCACGTCTGATCTTGTGTTTTACTTAAGACTTAATACGATTTGGTGTTTGTGCGTAAGCAACTTTTGAGACAGTAAATATTAGATAGGGAACCATGATAGTAACACACAGATTTGAAAAAATGTAGATTCATATTTGGTGACGGAAATCCATTATCTCAGTTTTCCATATCCCTGAAAGTCTTTTTCTTTTGATAAGTAACATTTCAATAAGCAGAAGGATGTAATTTAGCATGTGATTTAATAAAGTTTTCTGCTGATTTACAGTTCAGTATATTATACAATTTTCCCCCCTAGCTTTCCCAGCAACACGTACCGTAGGTAGTTCAATGTTCCATTTCCCCTCTTCAAAAGTTGCTGCTGTAGGAACTCTCTATATGTTCACACATGGGCAGAGGAGGTGTCTTGTATAACAGCTGTCAGTCATTGTCCATATGTCATCTGTCACAGCCAAAACATATTGCTGCTACCCAGAAGAACCTCAAGAACCGTCGCCTATCAAGTAAGCGTTAGAGCTTTTTAACTTCTCAAATTTTGGGGTTTATGGGGTGTGATCTACGTATGCGTAGTTAAGACACTTTAGGAGAGGCAATAAAAGTTTTATCGTAAAAATGGTGCTAATTTTGCCCCAACCAATCAATGTTAGCTTTCAAATGTTAAATAAAATCTGTTGGTTGGGGCAAAGTAGCACCATTTTTACGATAAGACTTTTATTGCATCCCCTGTTTAGGTCTTTTAAAAGAAAATAAAAATGAAAAGAACTGTAATGGTTCCCGGTACTGCTAGAGGAGAGTTACCTGGAGACTGATGTGTTAGTCTGAAGTAGAGGAAGTTGGAGCTGAACACAGAGGATATGCAAAGTGGTATCTGTAGTAAAGCAGGAGTTGAGACTGGAAAATGGAGAGCTGAACTGTATAATGCTGGAGCTGGGACTGGAACAATGGAGAGATGAACTGTAACAATGCTGGAGCTGTGACTGAACAATGGAGTTCTGAACTGTAACAATGCTGGAGCTGTCACTGGAACATGGAGAGTGAACGTAACAATGCTGGAGCTGGCTGGAACAGGAGAGCTGAACTGTAACAATGCTGGAGCTGTCACTGGAACAATGGAGAACTAGAACAAGGACAAAGGAGACAGGACCCTCAGGAGGGCAGAGGACCTGCGAGCCCACGGACGCCAAGAACAATTGACAATTTGGCATCCGTGAGAAGGAGGAGGCTTCATTTGAACTTTCGCACCAGATGGGCGCGAGTATGCAGTGACGTCACCGCGCCGTTCGCGTCACCCGTCGGGAGCGAAGTTGGGCCGGGAGATCAGGTAAGTTCCTTACAGTACCCCCTCCTCCACGGGGGGCACCGGACCACTAGATCCAGTATGGAGGGAATTTCTTATGGAAGGCTCCAATTAAACGGGGAGCATTGATGTCCACAAGTTTAATCCAGGAGCATTCTTCAGGACCAAATCCCTTCCAATGAACAAATATTTAAGTGAGTTCCTAGAGTATCTGGAAAAAGGATTTCTGAACTTCAAATCTTGTTGTCCTTCAACAAAAACTGGAGGAGAAGAGGATTGGAATTATAGAAGCGTTGGTAATAACTGGTTTGAGTAGAGAAACATGAAAGACATTAGGGATCTTCAAAGTAGGTGTTAGATCAAGACGGACAGCTGTGCGCTAATTATTTCAGAGATGGGAAAAGGTCCCATGATTGGGGCTCAGCTTGGGTGCTGGGATGTGTAAATGAAGATCGAGAGGATAACCAAACCTATGTCCGATAGCATATTGAGGAGCTGGTCTATGTTTCTGTCGGCTGCCTTCCTCTGAAGTAGGGAGGACTTGAGTAAATTGTTTCTTGTGGAATCCCAATAGCTGACATGTGAGAAAGCATTCATCGGCAGTAGGATTATCAGAAAAAGAAAGTCTTGAGGGAAACAGATTGGATTTTATCCAGAGTTGCAAAAAAAGGAGAGGTACCAGACGAAGAGTGTGCCGTATTGTTGTAGGCGAACTTGCCCATGGTAGAATTTCAGACCAGTCGTCTTGAGAGATAAAGATGTGACACCGGAGAAATTGTTCTAGAGATTGGTTAACCCTTCAGCAGCACCATTAAACTGTGGATGCTATGAGGAGTAAAATTGAAGTTTGATATTTAAAGACTTGCATAGTGCTCTCCAGAACAAAAAGATGAGCAAACAAAAGATGAGCAAGTTCCGGGGCAGAGGGCAATTGGTAGAGGAACAAAATGTGCATCTTACTAAAACGATCAATAGTTACCCAATTACTGTATGTCTTTGAAGGAGGTAAAGCCACTAAAAACCATGGAAAGATGTTCTTTCATGGATGAGATGGAATGGGTAGAGGTTGAAGAAGCCCACAGGGAAGATTACGAGAACACTTAGACGTGGCACGGTGAACAAGATGCTTTTAAATCTTTGACGTCTTTTATTAATTCTGGCCACCAGACAGAACGGGACAGTAGGGAGTAGTTTTTTTCATCCAGGATGACCAGCTTATCTAGAGCAGTGAGTGGAGAGAGTAGAGGCGTACGTAAGGCTGAAGGAATGAAGACTTTGTTGAGTGGAGTAGAGGAAGAGCATGAGTCTTGAGCAAATTGAATTTTAGTAGACATCAGGGGAAATAAGGGTGCCAGGATTTTGATTCCTGGGATAATGGGACCTTTATCAGGATGAGAGAATCCTTGAGAACAGAAAGATGTAGACAAGGCATCTGCTTTTTTATTCTTTGTTCCAGGGCAGAAGTGATGATGAAATTGAAGCATGAAAAAAAAAGTGCCCAGCGGGCTTGTGGGATTAAGTCTCTTGGCTGAATGAATATATTCCAAATTTATGGTCAGTGATTGAGTTCATGATTTGCCAACATCGTAGTTTTGTTCACAAAGAAGAAATCTTTTAGAAAAGAAGGCACACGGGTGAAGTTTTTAAAGGATAAGTGCACTGTAAAATCAAGTTATGTCATTTGGAAGCTGCAGCTTAAAAAAAACCGTTGCCATATTTTTTTTTTACCTATGGCCCTCCAGAGCCAGCTTTGTGCCTTGGAATTGCTGACATCTTGTTACTGGTTTGCTGAATGTTAAGCTCCGCCCCTCTGAGATTTCCTCGCTTTCTCCTGCTTGGCCTCAAACAGTAATGCTGTTGAGTTTCGTGCACACGCACGTGCACGGAACTCACAGGCATTACTGTTTGAGGCTCAAGCAGGGAGAGTGCACGGAACTCACAGGCATTACTGTTTGAGGTCAGCAGGAGAAAGCAGAGGAAATCTCAGAGGGGTGGAGCTTAAATTCAGCAAACCAGTAAAAGATGTCAGCAAAATCAAGGCAAAACGCTAGGCTCTGGAGGGGCATAGGTAAAAAAAAATGTGGCAACTGTATTTTAAAGCTGCAGCTTCCAAATGAACATAACTTGATTTTACAGTGCACTATCCTAAAACCCATGTCTCTGAGAAAGAACCGATCCAGCAACAATGTCAGAGGCGTCAACCTTGATTTAAAAAAAGGTAGTTGAGGATCAAGGAGGACTAAAATAGGAGCAGAGGCAAATGCAGTTTTAAGTTTTTTGAAGGCTTCCAGAGCCTTCCTTAGTCCAGGCATTGGGTTTACCCCCTTTACGGATGAGATTCAAGATTGGAGAAATGACAGAAGACAGAAAAAGTTCTTGATGAATTGTCTGTAGTAATTAGCAAAACCAATGAAACGTGAGTGGCTTTAGGGGAGAAGAAAGGGACCAATCAAGAATGGCAGAGCTTTAGAAGAATCCATTTCTAACTTGAGATGATTATCCCAGAAATGGAACTTTAGAAACCTCAAAAGAGCATTTCTCTAGTTTAGCATACAGATGATTAAGTCTATTCTGGAAAGAACTTGACGAAGATGAATACGATGAGTGGGTAAGTCTTGTGAAATATTAAAACGTCCAGATAGACAACTACAGAGTTGCCCAACAAGTCTCAGAATATGTCATTGATAAATTCATGAAATACTGCCGGGGCATTACACAATCCAAATGGCATGACCAGATATTCAAAGTGGCCGTCACGGGTATTGAAGGCTGTTTTCCATTCATCACCCTCGTGAATTCTGATTAAATTGTAGGCTCCTCTAAGATCGAGTTTGGAAAAGATGGTGGCTCCTTTCAGTTGATCAAAGAGTTCAGTGAAAAGAGGAAGAGGATAACGATTTTAATGCTGGAGCTGTGACTGGAACAATGGAGAGCTGAACTGTAACAATGCTGGAGCTGTGACTGGAACAATGGAAAGCTGACAGGAACAATGGAGAGCTGAACTGTAACAGTGCTGAGTGTGACTGGAACAATGGAGAGCTGAACTGTAACAATGCTGGAGCTGTGACTGGAACAATGGGAGCTAAACTGTAACAATGCTGGAGCTGTGACTGGAACAATGGAGAGCTGAACTGTAACAATGCTGGAGCTGTGGACTGGAACAATGGAGAGCTAAACTGTAACAATGCTGGAGCTGTGACTGGAACAATGGAGAGCTGAACTGTAACAATGCTGGAGCTGTGACTGGAACAATGGAGAGCTAAACTGTAACAATGCTGGAGCTGTGACTGGAACAATGGAGAGCTGAACTGTAACAATGCTGGAGCTGTGACTGGAACAAAGGAGAGCTAGAACAAGGACAAAGGAGCCCACGGACGCTAAGAAAAATTGACAATCGTGGGTCCGTGAGAAGGAGAAGGCTTCATTTGAACTTTCGCGCCGGGCGGCGCAAGTAAGTGGTGACGTCACCACGCCGTTCGTGCCACCCGTCCGGGAGCGCGCCCTAGCGGACCGACGTTGGGCCGGGAGATCAGGTAAGTTCCTTACAAGAACTCGATAAAAAGTCCAGATGTCCATGTAGAAGGCTGGAAGAAATTTGGCAATTTGGTCAATTGATCGGTTAAATATGCAATGGTCAGCTAAGTCTTTTTAATTTCTAAATTACTATCTGTCATACTTTGATTGACAGGTCTGTCACATCAGACTCTTATAAATCCCTCAGTTTAGAAGAGGCTTTTCTGGAAGTGAATAGCGCAAAAGTTATACTTTATGATGGAATCCAGAGAGAATTTCAAAAAGGTCAAATGGTTGTGAACAGACAGCTACTTTCAAATCTTAACATTTATGGTTAGGCTTTAAAATGTCTGCAGTCAAAAAAGGTTGACTGCAGAAGGGGGACCCTAAGATGGAGAGACTGCTCAGCCTAGCAATCAGCGTTTTTAAACAGCTGATCATACATGCTCACCAAAACCATTGTTCTGAGGGGCTTTTTTTTAGGTTTGAGCTGTGGGATTCCTTAATATCTTCAGAAGTATTGCCTTTGGAACATAACTCTCTTTTTTACAAATATGCTTCTAACATCCATTTTTGAAATTACCAAAGGACTGACGCTATAGCTAAACATAGATCCCATATTAAGAAACCCCTGTTATTAAATATAATTATGCTAAAAGTACCAAATAGTACAAGGCCACAGGCTCAGACCTGTTATACAGATCATGGAGCTCCAAGGCAACATATAGATGGGTTGAATTATTAACACCTTTATACTTATACTTTATAGATGGGTTGAATTATTACACCCCCAGGTTTCTAGCAAGGGGTGTAGACAGTGGGAGCACAAGCAGGTGAGGTTGCAAATTGTTTTGATCAGTTTCTAACTCTTATGTACTGTATTGTGGTGGCGGGGTACTAAACTCAAAAAAAAAATATTTGCTGATAACCAGTTCAAGTTTTTTCACTTTTTTGGCTAAATCATCTATAAGCCAACTGGGGAAGGTTTGAGAAACTTTTTCAGGCCCCTCATCCTTTCTCTGATGGATGTTATGGAATGTTTACAGTCACTATCCAATTTTGATAGAGTCCCCTAACAGTCTCACATTATCCTCAAGCATCCTATTGATGAACAATTTATAGTGGATTTATAATGGATAAGATGAGCGTACAGGTTCTCATGCAGCAAAGTAGACTGTCTCTTAACATTTTTACCACAATGCTTTTCAGTTGTTTAAATCATTTCCACTTGCATAAAAATCTTACAGATAATGGAATAAATGGTGTCAATCTATTCATATACCCAGAAGAATCTATAACATTTTTTAAAGACGTTAAGAAGTCTATAAACACAGTGATCCTGGTCGTATGATATTGTGATATCTTATGACTGGCACAGCGTGCTAGCCAATCATTTGATTTTTGTCCTCCCTCCATTATTGCACGTTACAAAATTTTATTGGACCTATACTGATCTTATGATGCCGTGATCACACAATCAGTATTGGCATGTATGGATCTCTTTAGAGTTCTGTTATGATTTAAGCATGGTGATCCAATGTAAGGGCATGTTCACACTAGACGCGTTTTATTGTTTTTTTAAAAAGCAAGAACATGAAAATCACATAGTGAAGTCATAAACCGTTCACACTACTGCATTTTGTTGTGTTGCTTTTTGGAACGCACGCCTGCAGCAGTTTAGGGCGATAACGCACTCATGAAATCTTATGGGGAGGAAAAAATGCCTGAAAATTCACATTTTCAGGCATTTTTTTTGCCATTTAACACAAGAAAATGCATAAAATAAAAATCATTGAAAAAAAGTGTTAAAGGGCAACTAAAGCCACGGAACAACACTGAACCAGAAGTCAGGACACCTTGATATAAAACAGTAATCGTGTCTTACCTCTCATTTTGATACAGGCCTGGGAAAACTTACCTAAATAACATATGGTTTGTGCTTTACTTCTCAGCATTCTAGTATCACACAGTTTGGTCAATGACCATTATGTTCTGCACATGCTCAGTCCTTAGCTATGGCAGAAACTTGTTACAGTTGGTCACACCCATTAATAATCTCTAGCCAATCCTTTTACAGGACAGATAAAGCAAGGAAGCATGTGACTGGGTCAGGAGGTGTGGTCTGACACTGCACATACACACAGATACTTCATCCGTTTACAGGCTACATTTATTTAAACAATTTACTGACGTGGCTTTTATAGTTATTGGTGTTTTTAGGGGGGTTGTTTTCAGATCCGGGGTAAAAAAAAATGGGTTTAGTTCTCCTTTAAATAGCAATGTAATGTACCTTTTGTTCCAAATGCTGTGTTGTGTGAACCTGAAAATGACAGACATCTGGATCTCTCAGCTCCAATCAACTGCATTGTGAAGAACTAGACTGGTAAACTGGGCGACCGCAGAAATCAAAAGGAAGATTTCTTCACAATATTTTATTTTAGAGATTTACACCTGTTAGTTACAAATATGGAATCTATTCCACCTACTGGGGATCAATGTTTTAGCTTTAGTTTTCATTTATGCAACTTAAACAAACTGATCCACATTCAACAATGATCATATCAGTACACTAACAGGGCGATGCACCAACGGGCGCATCGCTCCTGATTTGGAGTTTTAAGTCACGCTAACCGATGTTTATACGGTTAGTGTGACTTTACACTCCTCCTTGCGGCGGCTGCGTGGCTAACGCGAAAGTTAACAGCGCAGCTGCCGCAAGCGATGTTATTCTGCCGAAATCGGCATTTATTGCGGCACTTTCAACGCCAGCTAATAGCTGGCGTCAAAAATGCCGGAATAGAAAATCGCCAGGTACGAGTCGACGAGTATCGGCATAACATCGCGGTGTTGCACGTTGCCGATGGCGCTCGGTTGCATCCCCCTGTAGTATCCTGTATTTCTTCCTATCTTGGATTTCACCAATGTATATAATTTATTGTAAGAATGTACAGTGCAGTGGGGAATATCAATAAAGATATACAAAAATAAGAAACTGAACAATTCATAGAATATATATGTACTGTAAATGTGTTATATACACCTGTATGAAAATGACAACTGTAACACAACAGGAATGTTTACTGTTTATTTAACGGAAATAATGGCGTAGGAAAAATAAAGTTTCATTTTACTTACAAACAGCGTAATGAACATATACCCAAGGCTACTTATATACCACCTCAGCCTGCAAGGGGTAGCATGATTCACTAGAAAGGGAAAGTAGTATAAACTTTGAATGATTTGGCTTGAAGGGCTGCATTTGGAAGGAAATATGTGTGTTGCTGCAGATTTTCAAATATAAGAACTTTTATTGAATCTCTCGTATCTTTTGAGATTGGTCAAAATTAGTTTTTTGACTTAGTTACCCTTAAGTATGGCTGCCACAGTATGGATAAGTAAGTAGGTGTGTGTACCTGTGTCGGGTTGGGGGTTAAAAAAAAAACTTTTTTGATGATTGGTCAAAATCTTTTTTTTTACTTTAGTAACCCTTAGTATGGCTGCCACAGTAATGGATAAGTAGATCAGTAGGTGTGTGTACCTGTGTCCGGTTGGGGGATAAAAAAACAAACATTTTTGAAGATTGATCAAAATTTGTTTTTTGACTTTAGTTACCTTTAGGTATGGCTGCAACAGTAATGGAGGGGTAGGTCGTAGGTGTATGTAACGTGCCACATGGGGGTTAAAAAAACAAAACTTTTTTTATTATTAATCAAAATATTTTTTTTTTACTTTAGTTACCCTTAAGTATGGCTGCCACAGTAATGGATAAGTAATCAGTAGGTGTGGGTGTACCTGGGTCTGGTTGAGGGGGTATGTCTTTTTGTGTTCACAACCATAAAAATATATTTTATTGAGGATAAATCTAAATTACTATTTTGACTTTGTTACCCTTTAAGTATGGCTACCACGTAATGAATTAGTAGATTAGTAGGTGTGTGTAACTGGGTCTGGTTGAGGAGGTATGTCTTATTGTGTTAACAACCATAAAACTATCTTTATTGAGGATAATATAAATTTGTTTTTTTTTACTTTAGTTACTCTTTAAATATGGCTGCCACCGTAATGGATAAGTAGATTAGTAGGCGTGTGTACCTGGGTCTGGTTGAGGGGTATGTCTTTTTTGTGTTTCAACCATAAAACTATCTTTTATTGAGAATAAATCTAAATAGGTTTTTTTACTTAGTTACCCTTTAGTATGGCTGCCACAGTAATGGATAAGTAGATTAGTGGTGTATGTACCTGGGTCTGGTTGAGGGGGATATGTCTTTTTGTGTTTCCAACCATAAAACTATCTTTTATTGAGAATAAATCTAAATTAGTTTTTATTATACTTTAGTTACCCTTTAAGTAAGGCTGCCACAGTAATGGATAAGTAGATTAGTAGGTGTGTGTACTGGGTTGGTTGAGGGGGTATGTCTTTTTTGTGTTTATAACCATAAAACTATATTTATTGAGGATAAATCTAAATTTGTTTATTTGACTTTAGGTACCCTTTAAAATGGCTGTACCATACGTGATAAGTAGATCAGTAGGTGTGTGTACGGGTCTGGTTGAGGGGGTTGTCTTTTGTGTTTACAACCAAAACTATCTTTTATTGAGAAAAATAATTAAATTCGTTTTTTTTACTTTAGTTACCCTTTAAGTATGGCTGCCACAGTAATGGATAAATAGATTAGTAGGTGGTGTGACCTGGGTCTGGTTGAGGGGTAGGTTTTTTTGTGTTATAACCAAAACTATCTTTTATTGAGGATAAATCTAAATTATTTTTTTGACTTTAGTTACCCTTTAAATATGGCTTTCCATGGGAATGGAAAGGTAGGTCAAGGTGGGTGTACCTGGTCTGTGGGGGGGTTGGGGGTATCATCATTTGTATTTATGACATGAAAAAAACTGTTTTGAAATATCCACATTTAAGAATTGTTACCATTATAGTCTATGGGGAAAAAATGTCGGAAATTCGCTGATAACGCTGTAAGGTTCCACGGATTCTATAGCTAGAAGATAGCAACTTCTCCTATATGCCCCGCACTTCTGTACCGAATTTTTCAAGCCAAATTAATAAGAGAAAAGACACATCCCTGCCCCAGAGGAGGGCATAAAGTGAAAGGAGATAGAAGTGTGTGGTGGTGTGCTCTGTGGGATGTTCTGTTTGGTGTGATTTCTTATACAGTCTGTGTATGGAGAAGTGTAATCCCTTGGAGAAGTGATGTCCTAATTGACTGTAACATCAGATCCTGTTGTATAAGATCTTGTTACCAACTGTTGGGAGGACAGATCATTGGACAGGCAATTACCTTATTGGAAACAAACTCTGAGGCAACAGATAAGTGTACATCAAACTTGCAAGGACACACAATATACAGGCTTGGTCAATATTAAAAGTGGTGCACCATAGCAGGGGACTACTTCATTACTGATATGTTATGTGGGGAAACTATTTTGTTGTTAAACCATTGCAATATTTATGGTAAATGTAATTATGTAATGTCTGCTTTGTGGCCAGACCAACTGCCCATGCTACCCATAAATCATTCCAAAATAGTAATCTGGTACAATATATTTATTTTTTTCAGCAATTCCCTTTTTGACCGATAGATGTCGCAATTGTATAACCAGACACTTCCTATAGTTTCAAGACTGTTCTCCGGTGTTTGGTCTTTATGTTACAAATCTAGTAGTGCAGTGTGCAGTTCTTGCAATTGTGTATGTTTGCACATGGGTGTTGGTTGGGTACAAGAAGAGAAGATGGAAATCCCAGCACTTCAAATAGCACACTCTCCTCGGCCCTAAATGTACGCAATCCAATACCTCTACCATTTATTAATTTCAAAACTAAAATATAAATTGCCTGAAGGACGTGTCCAGCCCCGCAACATAATTGTAAGAAAAGGTTCAGCACCTCATCCCCTTTATACTTAACAAAATGGCTTCTATCTTCTACTACTCATCCAGATCCCTTGCCGCAGCTCCTCATTCCATAGAGGACCGAACGATTGGCCGTGGTTTTCAGACATATCTGATTGTGCGTTTGTCCGTCGGTCGCATCTGATAAACCATGCAATTATTTTTGCACCGATATACTGAACATTTGGTCGATCGGGCCGAAATATTGCTTAAATCTTGCTTAAGAGCCACTAGAGGGACATGGATAAACTAAAGCGATCAACTCTTTAATGACAGCTTAATGGGGGGTATGACTGTCGGCTAGCATACAATTAAAGATTGAGGAGAAAAGGTATAGTGGTCCTTTACAGTATCAATCTTTGACAGATGTAATCTGTAAGATTCTTTCACAAGCCGTTCTCCTACATAAGTATAGGGAGAAGATTGTGACGCCACATACCTAATGATAAAAATAAAAAAATGTTGGCGTATTAGTCCAATATATGTAGAAAAAGTAGAGTACTGTGATACTTTAAATGGACTAACAGTTTATTTTAGTAGACAAGCTTTCGAGGGATACCCTCTTCTCAGGTCAGAGCAGTACTGTAACCTTGTTTCAATCAGTACTGCTCTGACCTGAGGAAGAGGGTAGATCCCTCGAAAGCTTGTCTACTAAAATAAACTGTTAGTCATTAAAAGTATCACAGTACTCTACTTTTTAATAACTACTGATCGCAGTCACTCCCTATTTTCTAATTTTCATCCTAAATTTCTGATGCCAATGTTGAACGTTCGTTGGCATCGTACACACATTAGCGATAAAGTGCTGCTTAAGAATACACAAAAATGCATATTGGCAGACTTCAACAACATAAAATGAATGCCTTAACCTTTTGTTATGTAATCTCTTATTACACAGGCATCTAGTTAATCTGTCAATCTGTAAAATAAATCCAAGATTTAACATAAATGTGCCAATCATGTGGGGTTTAGTATCACACATTTAAAGTCAAAGGTGGCTCAGCTTTTTCCAAATTATGTTTCAGTCATTGTTGCATGTATATGTTTATTTCTGCTGTGAAAGGTGCATATCGTAAACAAAAACTAGTGTTGACTTGGTTATTTATTGTGTAGTAGTTTAAATTTGAAAGGAGTGGTTAAAACCCACAACTGTAGCTAAAAATGCAATACTGGGTGTGTTTCATCAATTAGTTAGATCAATCTTAGGAATCCCCCAATATGTGTTGCAGCATATATGACAGTCTGACACCTTTGCCATACAGTGGCATTTAGGTTAATCCTTGCAGCACTATTCTTTACCATCTGTTTCCCTGCATCAAGAATTTATTTTCAATTTTTTTTAAATTATTTGAACTCTGTTTAACACTATGAATGTGAATACTATGGGGCATATTAAAGGGGAACTGTGGTCGAAAAATGACTTTAGGTAAATTGAGGTTAATTGATAGAAATTGCTCCCCTGAGAATTTTTGCAATTTATCCATTGTTTATTTTGCATAGTTTTGAAGATATTTACATTTTGTGTGTGATATGGCACCAGTTCACAGGTCCCTCAGCTTCCTGCTCTGAAACTGTCAGTCAATCTGTCCTGGTCTCCTCCTCCCCTTTGCAGCCCCCCTGGTCCCTCCCACTCAGGACACACATGGTCCCTCCAGTTGCAGGCCCCCCCATGGCCCATTATCTTACAGCCCCATGGGCCCCGCCCACTTGAGGGTGCCGTGGCCCCACCCACTCGCAGATGCCGTAGGTACTTAGACACCCCCCTACAGAGACTAGAGAAAACTCTGTGGAATCAGTGATACCTGCCTGAAAAGGCAGTTTTCACACAGTGAAGGGAAGGGCTGTAGATTCTCTTACCTTCTCTGTCAGGACTTCACAAGCAGAGAGAGGAGGAGGGACTTCCTGTCTCCCTCACACACCTGAAGGAGTCTGAGCTGTGCTCACGTGGCACTGTGCAGAAAGCCTCAGAATGTCACAAGTTTGCCTCCCACCCATAACTTTCTGGTCAGTCATTTCTGTATATCTTGGGCTGTTTAGCCCGTAGAGAGGTGGTTGATGGCTCGTTTTAAAGGTGAAAAACTGACCTTTCATTAACTTAACTTGTTTGGAGACCACAGTTCCCCTTTAATACCCCATTATTATTATTAATTACCCCGTATTACCACCATATTAAAAAGGCGAGTCGTTATCATGGCGAAAAGCCAGACTATGGAGATGTGCGTGGTAATTTGAACTCTCTTCTCAGCGATAATGTATGATATAACCCCTTCCCCAGCATCCCCTCTCAGCCTCCTTCCTTGTACGTCGGCAGACCAGGTGTGCACCGCTTGCAAGGGAAAGGAGGTGCCTGATAAGTGCCTTTTGGGGCTTAAGGGGTCCCACAGCTCGAAACAGGACCCCCATTGGCTCCCCAAGAGCCTTTGGTGTGTTTCTTTCTTCTCAGCCGATCAATGTCTGCGGCCAATAGTGACACTGCTGGCAACGTCTTGATACGTATTTCTTTTTTTTTTTCAGCCGGCGACACCAACTCCGCTGATGTCGTCAACAACCAGGCGATGTCACAGGCTGCCAGTGAAACCACCGCACTGGCAAAACTCAACCAGCCGATATTACAGTTTTCTTCTGCCATCACTGTGATAACTTCTGAGCTCCTCTTTATATAGGTTAGCTGAGGAACCAAATCCATTGTGATTGGTTAATATTTTAATGCTTGCGATCGTATGATTATACAGTAACCAATCATATTTCTGAAATATTTCTGGTGTGCAGTGACATCGCCTGGTGTTGGACAATCAGCGGAGTTTGGTGTCGCCGGCTAAGAAGAAAGAGATATTGGATCAAGATGTCGGCAACTCAGTGACGCTGATGTTTCCAGAGCTGGTGGTGTCACTGTCGGCGCAGTGATATTGCTCGGTGTTGGCGACATCAGCAACTCTAGTGTGGCCGACTGGGAAAATAGAAGACACGCCCAAGGGCTCTTCTAAGAGCCAATGGGGTCCTGGTTCGAGCTGCAGGACCCCAACAAAGGCACTTGTTCAATGCCATATAGGCACTTGTAAGTGCCGGGGGAAGGGGTCTCGGGTCAGCTGTGGAACCCTTAAGCCCCAAGGTCCCTTGTCAGGGCCTCAAAGGCACTTGTAAGTGCTTGGGAGGGTGGTCCCGGTTCGAGCTGGGGACCCTTTAAGCCTTTAAAGGTACTTGTCAGCTCCCCACGCTGGCGGGTCCCTCCCCCCAGTGGGCCCCATTCCGCTGATGTACAGGGAAGGGGGGTAAAGGGCTGCTCGGAAGGGTGGTTGCTGCCGCTAGCTCGCCCGTTTTCCGCAACCAAAAGTTTGGAAAATGTTCGCCTTGCCCATTCAGTTTTTTCGATGGACCGATTTATTTCTACAATCAGTCGAAACACTAAAAAAATTGCATCGATATTCTGATCAATTCCCCCGAATTGAAACTGCAGTGGGCCAATCAATCCAAGCTTAAGGCTACTTTAAGATGAATGACACGTAGCATTTTTCTAGCAGAACAAACTGGAACTGCTCAGTATTTCCGCCCATCTGAAAGTAGCCTAATACTGACTACAGTAAACCCTCTGTTGTGCTAAGCGAGTCAGAATGTGTCCCTTTGCAAACTGCATCTTCAAAGCTGATTTGGCAGCAAAGTTCCTTTTCTTTTGGTTCACCTTTGGCTAGTGGTGTGTGTTCTGGTATCTGTATTTCTTGTTTTGACTTCTGCCTACCCCTGACTATGCTTCTTTGACCTTTACTGACCTCTGCCTATTTTCTCAACTGCGTGTCTTCTTCATCATTGCTACCGCTGTCTGGCTGACTTACTTCATGTCCTGGCATATTTATAAACGGCTGTTAGCTTTTCGCGTCCGAGTTTCCATTTTTTGCCAAAATTACAAAATTTTGATTTATTTAAGGGCGAAACCCGGCCACGAAAAGTTAATGCCACATTGCATCAGTATCCTTGCTTCTATTATAAAGCGGTGGTAACTGATGCACAGCGTAATCTTGCCCGTTTCACTTCACCCTCTTCAAGGTGGTGAAAACGTCCGAGATTGCCGGGGGTCGGAGTGGGATCACCCGCCACGGGAGGCACGGCCACCTTTGCGCTGGTGGCCGCATTCACCAGAGGGGCGTGGTGGGGGCCTCCCCCCGGCGGAAACCACCGCCCGCATGACCCCTTCCCAGCCCGCTCTCACGGGGAGGACCCACTGGGAGGGGAGGTGGGACCCTCCAGCGGGGCACTTATAAGTGGCTTTTGGGGCTTAGGGGGTCCTGCAGTTCGAACCAGGACTGCCCCTCCCGGCCTTATCAGGGCCCTTGCGGCTTTGACAAGAGCTTTTTGAGGCTTAAGGGGGCCCGCAGCTCGAACCGGGACCCCTCTTCCCCAGCCCTATCAGGGCCCTTGCAGAACTTTCAGTGCCCTTGCTGCTCTGAAAAGGGCCTTGTGGGCTTAAGGGTCCCGCAGCTCGAACCCGGGACCCCCCTCCCTGGCCCTATCATGGCCTTGCGGCACTTACAAGTGCCCTCGCGGCCTGAGAAGGGCCCTTTGGGGCTTAGGGGACCCCCTCCCTGGCCCTTGTAGGGCCTGTGGCACTGATAAGTGCCTTGTGGAGGTCCCACAGTGTGAACCAGGACCCCCATCGGCTCTTAAAAGAGCCCTTGGGGTGGCATCTTCTTTCCTCCGCTGAGGCCACCAACCCGAGAAGTACCCGCGGCTGCCAGGGGTATCTCCGGCGCCGGTTGCCTCATGCGACGATGTCCGGAGGCTTGATCCAACGTCTTCTTTTTTCATAGCTAGCGACACCAACACCACTGAAGTCGCCGATGACAGGCACTGTCTTCTGCCATCTACTGCATGACTTCTGAGCTCCGCGGAGGATTGATAGCTCTTTATATAGGTTTGCAGAAAGTCCTAATCCAATCGATTGGTCAATTTTCAATGCTTGGTATCACATGGTTATACAGTAATTATCCATATTTCTAAATATGATTGGTTACTGTATAAGAATGTGTAAATGAAGATTCCGAGAGGATAACCAAACCTTATGTCCGATAGCATATTGAGGAGCAGGTCTACGTCTTCTGTCGGCTGCCTTCTTCTGAAGTAGGGAGGACTTGAGTAAATTGTTTCTTGTGGAATCCCAAATAGCTGACATGTGAGAAAGCATATCATCGGCAGTAGGATTATCAGAAAACAGAAAGTCTTGAGGGAAACAGATTGGATTTTATCCAGAGTTGCAAAAAAAAGGAGAGGTACCAGACGAAGAGTGTGCCGTATTGTTGTAGGCGAACTCTGCCCATGGTAGAATTTCAGACCAGTCGTCTTGAGAGATAAAGATGTGACACCGGAGAAATTGTTCTAGAGATTGGTTAACCCATTCAGCAGCACCATTAAACTGTGGATGCTATGAGGAGTAAAATTGAAGTTTGATATTTAAAGACTTGCATAGTGCTCTCCAGAACAAAAAGATGAGCAAACAAAAGATGAGCAAGTTCCGGGGCAGAGGGCAATTTGAGTAGAGGAACAAAATGTGCCATCTTACTAAAACGATCAATAGTTACCCATATTACTGTATGTCTCTTTGAAGGAGGTAAAGCCACTAAAAAATCCATGGAAAGATGCTTTCATGGACGAGATGGAATGGGTAGAGGTTGAAGAAGCCCACAGGGAAGATTACGAGAACACTTAGACGTGGCACAGGTGGAACAAGATGCTTTAAAATCTTTGACGTCTTTTATTAATTCTGGCCACCAGACAGAACGGGACAGTAGGGAGATAGTTTTTTGCACTCCAGGATGACCAGCTTATCTAGAGCAGTGAGTGAGAGAGAGTAGAGGCGTACGTAAGGCTGAAGGAATGAAGACTTTGTTGAGTGGAGTAGAGGAAGAGCATGAGTCTTGAGCAAATTGAATTTTAGTAGACATCAGGGGAAATAAGGGTGCCAGGATTTTGATTCCTGGGATAATGGGACCTTTATCAGGATGAGAGAATCCTTGAGAACAGAAAGATGTAGACAAGGCATCTGCTTTTTTATTCTTTGTTCCAGGGCAGAAGGTGATGATGAAATTGAAGCATGAAAAAAAAAAGTGCCCAGCGGGCTTGTCTGGGATTAAGTCTCTTGGCTGAATGAATATATTCCAAATTTTTATGGTCAGTGATTGAGTTCATGATTTGCCAACATCGTAGTTTTGTTCACAAAGAAGAAATCTTTTAGAAAAGAAGGCACACGGGTGAAGTTTTTTTAAAGGATAAGTGCACTGTAAAATCAAGTTATGTTCATTTGGAAGCTGCAGCTTTAAAAATACCGTTGCCATATTTTTTTTTTACCTATGGCCCTCCAGAGCCTAGCTTTGTGCCTTGGAAGTTGCTGACATCTTGTTACTGGTTTGCTGAATGTTAAGCTCCGCCCCTCTGAGATTTCCTCTGCTTTCTCCTGCTTGAGCCTCAAACAGTAATGCCTGTGAGTTCCGTGCACGTGCGTGTGCACGAAACTCACATACTAGGGGTGTCTTTATCCGCAGCTAATTGAGTAAAGAGGGTATACAAATTTGAAACTATACGTTTTTCTCCACTTGTTTTAAAGATCCCAATCACAGGATGTGGATTTACTGGGATATGTGAACCTTGAAATTCCGATAGTAGACAATATCTTAGTTGGAGGAATCTGAATAGAAATGTGTCTGGGACATGAAATATTTGTTTAAATGAATGGAATGAGATGAGTTTCTGGTTCTGAATGATATTGGAAAAACTGGTCACCCCTAGTTGGTAAAAGAGATCGGCTGAGTCCAGAGAGGCCAAGTTAGAAAAGCATGGGTTGTACCAAAGGTATACCTCCGGTATACCAGTAAAGGTCAGATATGTCTTTGCAGCTTTCCAGACTCTGTGCATTTGAGCATGGAGGATGGTGCCCCCGCCAGGAAGGCTGTTAGTCCTTTGTTCCAGGAAAGAGAGGGGATGTGATGGGAGATAGGCTTGCAACATCTTTTCTGAATCATATAAAGAGAATTGGTATGAATCTGTGTCATTATTAGATGCTGGTAGTAGCCATAGTTTAAAGTATTTAAGTTGTCCCGCTATATAATAGAGTTGAAAATTAGGCAGAGTGAGTCCCCCCATATTTTTTGGTCTTTGTAGGGTTTTAAGCTTGACTCTTGACCTGCCAGCTCCCCATAAAAAGGTGATCAATAAACCTTGTAACTTCTTGAAAAAATTATCTAGAACAAACATCAAGCTGTGTTGTAGTCTATAAAGGAGTTTGGGAAGAATTATAATCTTTATAAGATTTATACGACCTATCAAGTTAATGGGGAGATTTTGCCACGCCTTTAGCCTAGCAGCCACCACATCCAGCTGGGACAGAATATTTAGTTGTAAGGAATCAGTGGGCGAATGAGTTATAGTTATACCTAGATATTTAAATTTACTGACCATAGGTACCAGATGTCGGGCAAAGGGTGGAAGGTATATTTGCTTGTCGATGGGGAATAACCCTGATTTATCCCAGTTAATATAGAGCCCTGTGAGTGGATCTTGAATTTATAGAATGGGTTGTTCTAAGGGAGTTATGTGGATCTGCAAGGTATATAATCATATTGTCTGCATAGAGACTAAACAGGGACATATACTGACCTAGGGTAAGACCCTTTATATCTAGGTGTGACCTTAATTGAATTGCCAGGGGTTCAATCGCTATTGCAAAAAGGTAGGGGGACAGAGGACAGCCCTGTCTAGTGCCCCTGGTCAGACTGAATGATTTTGAGGAGGTGTTGTTAATTTTGATAGACGCCCGTGGGTGCATATACAGTAACTTGACCCACTTACAAAAAACCGGGCCAAATCCAAAACGTCTTAGACAGAACCACAAATAGGGCCATTCTATGGTATCGAATGCCTTTTGGGCATCAAGGGACAGCATGATTCTGGTTCCGGCATTATCATGGTCAACTTGGGTGTGGATGTTCGTCCTGGGATAAAACCTGTTTGGTCTGGATGAATTATTTTGGTGATTTTTTTCGTTGGATTCTGTTCGCAAGAATTTTTGCCAAGAGTTTATAATCAATATTAAGAAGGGATATTGGTCTGTAAGAGCCTGGTTCCAGTGGGTCTTTTTCTGGTTTGGGGATTAAGACAATGTGTGCTTCGTACATGGAGGGAGGGAGTTCATTCTTATCGTAGGCATCTTGGTATGTCTCAATAAGTTGTTGGAGGATATGTTCGTCGTATGTTTTGTAAATTTCCACCGGTATCCCGTCAGGGCCCGGTGATTTACCTGATGCCATGTTCCCCGGGGCCTCCCTGAGTTCCCCCAATGTGATCTTCGACCCTAAGCTACTGGAGTCTATAGATGATAGTATGGGGAAAGTGGTATTGTGGAATTTGCGTTTGAAATCAGGACATGTGGTAGGGAGTTGTGATTTATAGAGGGTGTTGTATTAAGCCGTGAAAGTTTTAAGAATACCGGCCGTGTAAGTTAGTATTCCCAGTGAAGGGTCTTTAATCTGTAGGATAGTGTTTTAATCTGTTGGTCTGTGTACCATTTTTCTAGCAATTTAGCGGATTGGTGCACATGTTCAAAATAGTGTTTTTGGCGAAGAATTCCTTCCTGGAGTGTTTTTCGGTAAGTAAGTTGTCATAGAGTGACTGTGCTAGCTGACATGCTGATTTATTGTATTGGGAGGGGGAGTCTATATATGTCCTTTCAGTGTCTTGCAAGGATTTTGCTAGGTTTTCTTCATTTTGCCTACTGTCACGTTTGATATGGATTATCATAGACTGGAGGTGTCCTCTTAGGGTAGCTTTAAAGGCTTCCCATCTGATATTGGGGTTCGCACTAGCTTGATTGAGATAGAAGTATTCTGTGATTTGGTTCTCTACTATGTCGGGGGTCGGGAATAGGTTAAGCCAGAATGGGTGAAAGCGCCAGGATCTTATGGTTGGTGGTTCGTTAGTTGGGGTTTTCAGCTTGAGAAGTATAGGGGAGTGGTCAGAGGTGCTGCGTGGTAGATGTATTATATCAGTTATGTGGAGTGAAAGTCTTTTGTTAACAAAAATATAATCAATACGGGAGAGAGAATTATGTGTTTTGGAGTGACAGGTATACTCTTTCGTCTATGGATGTCGGTTTCTCCAAGCATCTATCCATCTGAGTTCCTTAATTAGATTATATAGTGAGGTGTTTGTGATGGGTGTATTTGTTGGCCGGGTTATCTGTCTAAATCTGTCCAGCAATGGAAACATACAGGCGTTGATGTCACCCATACATATAAGATCTGCCTGTGGATATTTAGTTAGAAATGTTAAAGTTTCTTTAAGTGGCAGCTGAGAGGCTGGAGGCGGGTCGTAGATCCCCACCAACACATAAATAGAGTTATCAATCTTTAGAGCCACACATAAGAATCTACCTCTTTTGTCGGATTTCGTAGTGAAGATGTTTGTTTAGCAATATAGATACCCCACAGGAGAAAGCAGAGAAGGTGCTATGTGCAGCCCAGCTCAACCATGGCCGTAAGGTAAGGTGAGTATGATCTGGAAAACAGATCCAGGCGCCAAAATCTAAGGTTTGTCGGCTTTCACAGCTTACTACAACACCCTCTAAAATCTAAGCCGACAAACCTTAGATTTTGGCGCCTGGATCTGTTTTCCAGATCATCCAGTTTCCCCCTTGTTTCCTGCAGTTCCCTTTGCAATTGGGAAATCGTTTGTGTATGTGGGCGAACTTTATCCTCCAGTGTGGATATGTGGGTCTCCGCTTCTCCTACGCGCCCTCTTACTTTATGGAGGTCTTGTTTTAGAAGTGATAGGTCTGATCGGACCTCTTCCATTTTGGTGGCAAGTGTTTTCTTGGCGTCTCCAATAGCGCCCAGCAACTCTTGTTTAAGTTCCTGTAGGGAGCATGTCCCGGGTGAGGAGTCCTCTCATTCCGGTCTTGGCGTATTTGGCTGGGTAAAGGGTAAAACACATTCTCTGTCGTCATGTGTGTCAGTTTGGCAGGAGGCCATTTTGGCACCAGTGTCTGTTGGCGAGCCGGTCCAAGCAAAATTTTGTAACTTCTTCTTGGCAGAAGATGCCGAATTATTGGCTGTCCTATGCCTGGGCATTAGGTGGGTTTCTGAGAGGTTGTAGGTTGTTGATGGATTATTGTGTTAGCCTCGGATTCTATAGTTGGCTCGGGAGCTTGAGCAGAACACGTCTCACTCCAATGACTACTTGGCTCAGCCCCCACAGAAGAAAAGTTCTTGATGAATTGTCTATAATAATTAGCAAAACCAATGAAACGTTGAATGGCTTTAGTTGAGTAAGGAAGGGACCAATCAAGAATGGCAGAGACTTTAGAAGAATCCATTTTTAAACCCTGGGCTTAAATGATATATCCCAGAAATGGAACTTTAGAGACTTCAAAGAGGCATTTCTCCAGTTTAGCATATAGATGATTAAGTCGTAGTCTGGAAAGAACTTGACGAAGATGAATACGATGAGTGGGTAAGTCTTGTGAAAAATTTAAATATCGTCCAGATAGACAACTACGGAGTTGCCCAACAAGTCTCTGAATATGTCATTGACAAATTCCTGAAATACTGCTGGGGCATTATACAATCCAAATGGCATGACCAGATATTCAAAGTGGCCGTCACGGGTATTGAAGGCTGTTTTCCATTCATCACCCTCACGAATTCTGATTAAATTGTAGGCTCCTCTAAGATCGAGTTTGGAAAAGATGGTGGCTCCTTTCAGTTGATCAAAAAGTTCAATGATAAGAGGAAGAGGATAACGATTTTTAAAGGAGAACTAAACCCAAAAAATCAAAGTTTAAGTTAGAAAGTACTTGCCTTAACATCCTTCTCAGCATGAAAGATTCCACTCCGGGGCCTTTTCTTTACCTCCATGAGCTTATTTTAAGTTCTGTTTGTTCCCCAAATCTGAAGCTGACATTTTCCCTTGCCTGACAGTACTTTTGCCTTCATTACATTTTCAGCACCCGTGGGATTTCCACTCCCACCTCTTAACCCCTATGATGTAGGAATATATTAAATCATCAATATTCAAATTGGTGGTGCAGCTGATTAACACTTTCCTAGTAGCAGTGTTGTAGTGTGATGTATATAGGTCTGGGTATCTAGTGTTCCAGATCTGAAATAATGTATGTCTCACCTACGGCTTTCACCAAATCCGAAATATAAACAATAAATTGCAGGTGAAACATACAAAGACACAGGTCTGTAGCTGTAAATATTGCAAGTTTATTGCAAACATGCGTGCTACATGTTTCAGACCCACTTAAGCACTTGAGGAAGTGGGTCAGAAACATGTAGAATGCATGGTTTGCAATAAACCTGCACTATTCACAGTTACAGTCCTGTGTCTTTGTATGTTTCACCTGCAATATATTGTTTAAGTGTTGGAAGGCCATATTTAAAAACTTGTGATAACGCGGGTTTTCATTACTGTACGACCGTGGCAGTAGTATACCATAACATGCAGTAGTAAACTACCGTAATGATATTCTACGGGCGGTCTTGATTTAGGTTGGCTATCGTACATTTACAAGATTTATGATAGTGATCATAAATTTATGATCACCATAATGATTGCTAAAGAAGGCGATACCTTTATAAATATGGCCCGTAGTGTGAAGGTCTCTAGCTCTCCCTGTCAGCTGTAGCAATATTAGTGGAAAGTGTAGCTTCTTAAAGAGGAATATTGGAGGGTAGGAAGAGTGCGTTTTTATAGGAACCACATAGTGCAGAACTGTAGGGGGAGGATAGTGAAGTGAACCTAATCTTAGCTCACCTCTGTGCAATGCATTTCTCATCAGTGTACCTAATTAAAGGGAATGTTGGAAGGTAGGAAGAGTGTGTTTTATAGAAACAACATAGTGCAGAACTGTAGGGGGAGGATAGTGAAGTGAACCTGATCTTAGCACAGCTCTGTGCAATGCATTTCTCATCAGTGTACCTTATTAAAGGGAATGTTGGAGGGTAGGAAGAGCTTTTGATTCAGCTGTCTATAAAAACAACAAGCTAAGAAATGCATTACACAGATAAATGCATTGCACAGAGCTGTGCTAAGATCAGGGTCATTATATTATCCTCCACCTGCAGCACTGCACCATGCTCTATAAGTGTATGTATTAAAGTTGAATGTTGGAGGGTATGCCATTTGCAGCTCTGTTTATATAAATGTGCATATTAATAGGAATTATTGGAGGGAATGCCAATTAAAGGGGCATTGTTAGAGGGAACGCAAACATGTTCTATAAAATGAATGCAGCAGAAAGGCTGCCTGTGGGAAGTTTAGCATAAAGAAAATCTCTTCCAACTAGGGTTCCCACTTTTGCCTTTAAGACCCAAACACATATACAGGCCTATGTATTAAAAGTTCTTATCATTAAAAATGGTGCAAATTTTTCCACAACCAATCAGATTTTAGCATTAGAACTTTTATGACATAGGCCTGATAATATGTACACAACAAAAGGTTGTTAGTATTTTCTTTAGAAGCATGATGGAGGCTGATACAGTTTGTATTTAATGCAATGGTAAGTAGCACTGCAACATGTATATTTAATACGTGTTTGGGTCTTAAAGGCTAAGGAAGCCTTTGCCTTTACACTACTTCCAAAACTACTTCCATGCTCCAACATTCCCCTTTAAAGACCATGTTCACGTCGAACCCGCCGGACCCTGCCACACCACCACATGGTTCTTCCACAGACCAGACCAGCGGCCTGCAACAGCCGGCCTCACCCCACACTGGAGATGCGTGGACAGAGGATCCGGGAGAAACCACTCTCGGCCAGGTCCACACCAGCCTGCTTGTCGCAATTGGACATAAAATCCTCCCTCACCGCGCTAATAGAGGAGGCCAGGGTCAATATAGGAATCCTCAGGCAGGATCTACAAAAGGTGTGCAACCGGATGGGGGAGGCCGAGTCACGCATCTCAAACGTGGAGGACACCCTACAACCTGTTCAAGGGGACATACAAGCACTCCAGCAACAGCTTAATCTATACAAAAACAAAGCAGAGGACTTAGAAAACAGATCCAGGCAGCAAAATATCTGACTGGTGGGCTTCCCGGAATGAACTGAAGGCGCCAAACCCACGGAATTTGTAGAGGAGTGGCTAGTCACGAAATTTGGAAGGAACAACCTCAGCGCGGCGTTCACAGTGGAGAGGGCCCATCGGATGCCAAACAAGGTACCACCAGTAGGAGCCAGGCCAAGGCCAACTCAAGAGACAGGGATAGCATTCTAGGTATGGCCAGGAACCAAGCACCGTTACAGCATGGAGATGCAACGATATCTATATACCCCGATTATTCACCGGATTTACAAAAGCAAAGGTCGTCATTTACTGCTGTCAAACAACGACTCCGTTAAGCTGGTATGGAATACTCCATTATGTACCGGGCAAGACTCCGAATCATCAGGGGTAACAACACGTATTATTTCACATCGCCTGTGGAGGCCACTGAGTGGTAAGATGCCAGTGGTATAGAACCCTAAATTCCACGGAAGACCCATATAATGCATTATCCGGTTGAATGGTGTGACCACATGGCTGGTAAAGTATGAGGAACATTAAAGCACTGCAGCTAATATGTATTTTGAATCGGTTGGTTTGACTCAATAAATACTATGTTGATACTCTGGTAACAGCAGCCAAGTTAACTTAGTTCATCGCCACAATTGATTAGCTGCGAGAGCAAGGGCTACTCTGTTTCCCCCTGTTGAGCCGTGCTGGGTGTCTCCCGTTAACCCTATGGTCTGGGATGTAAGTTATAACCATGGCTCTCTGGTTCACTGCCCGGATATTGTGTCTGGATATGTAAATGCATAAATGGCTGTAAAGATTTTGACCTTATACTTGCACTGGAGCAAGAACTACGCACATAAACTGAATAATCACCAATGTGCAATGTGTATGTATTGAAACAACACTATGTCTAAAAGGAATTATATGTATATTCTGTCTATTGTATGCATAGCCAAACATAGAATTTCAGCCTCCTTGAATCAGCCACCCCCTCCACTGGCTAGGGAGATGGGTCCTGTTGAATATTGCGAAGCACAATGTTTCCACTAGGCCTTACACGAAACTTCATCCCAGCTGGCGATTGGTTCAGGCCATATCCCCATTTCCACCCCTACAGCACTAATCTATATATTTTGGGCTTGAAGGGGCCACGCCCCAAAACACAGGTCACAACCTAAACATCTGCACAATGGCTGCTAGATAGAGTCGTCTGACTATAATAATAAGTGATAATACTGGGAAGATAGGCATAAAAATAATAAACATGAAATACGATGAAGAATTCCTATTTTAAAATGTTAAAGTTTAAACTCTAAATTGAAATTTATCTATATGAAATAGGATGAGAGGAACCAATATGGCCCTTAATGTTAATTCTGAAATACCCAGACTATACCATCTGAAAGTGCCCACAGTGTTGGCTGAGCGGCTCCACTATTATGGCTTTCTCTCCCCCCCTTTTTTTTCTGTTTTGCTCTACAATGATGGGACCGGGAGCAAAAACCTCTCTCCCTGTCCCTTTCCCTCTACTCGGGGTATATGGTTACCACGGTAACCCCTGATACGATGTTCTGTGATTGTGTTGAGTTAATGTTGTTTTTCATTTTCTGGTTTAATGTTGTTCAGGTTATGGGTGATCTCTGTTCAATAAATGTATATCTGCAAAGTAATGTGGGGGGCGGGGCAGACAGGCGCCGACCCGGGAATTGTTTTAAACCCCTGCTCTATGCTAACAGACGATAGGTCATGAGCTCTCAAATTAAAATTATGACATGGAATGTCCGGGGAATGTGTAGTCCCAGGAAGAGAAGCATTATACAGGACATAATACACAGGCAATTGCCTGATATAGTGTGCCTACAAGAGACACACTTCCTAGCTCAGGACACTAGCAGGGCGATGCACCGAGCCCGGTGATGTTATATGCCGATAGCAGCGCTTGGAACATCGATACTTGGTGCTGTTCTATTCCGGCACTTTCAATGCCAGCTATTAGCTGGCGTTGAAAGTGCCGCAATAAAATGCCGATTTCGGCATAAAACATTACTTGCGGCGGCTGCGCTGTTAACTTTCGCGTTAGCCACGCAGCCACCGCAAGGAAGGAGTTAAAGTCAACTTCAAATCAGGAGCGATGCGCCCGTTGGTGCATCGCCCTATAGGTATTTACAAAAACCATGGGTGGGGTGGGCATCACACAGCTGCCATTCCACATACTCTAGGGATGTGTCAACGCTAATTAGAAACACGGTCCGCTATAAAATTTGGCAAACTAAAATAGATACCAGAAGAAGATTTGTATTCACAGCACTTGAAATAAACTCCGCACCATACATAATATTAAATTTCTACAACCCCCCCTCGCAAGTGTTGCTCTATTATCACATGCCTTGCCATTTATTGCACAATTCCCCCAAGCACAGGTTATAAGTCTTGGAGATTTCAATATGGTTCTAAACGAACTAAGTTGACAGGCTACCAGCTAGAAACCCTCAGGGCTACCAACAAAGCAACACGCAACTATATCAATTCACCCAAGACTGGAACTGGGTGGATTCGTGGAACTATATGAATCCAAACAAACCAGTGTTAACATGCCACTCGGCAACATACGGAACTTGATCCAGAATAGACTATATTTTTGTGTCCACCACTTTAACCTGGAAAATACAAAAAGTAGAAACCCTTCCACGAGGACCCACTCATAATTCAATTGGCAGGAAACACCGGAAACCACTCCATACGTTTCTGGAAAGTTCACCCGTTCTGGCTTTCGCAACTTCCGGAAGGTGACCAAACACTGCAACGACTGCAAGACTATCTTAAGATAGACCAGGAGCCCATATCGCCATTAATACAATGGCACGCAATGAAAGCATTTCTGAGAGGCACACTGAAAAGCACGATCTCATATTATAAAAGGCTAACTAGGGAAAGTGAAGAAACCCAAAGATGTAGAACACCAAGTGCAGAACAGAAATATAAGTAAGCACCCAGTCCCACGACATACGAAAATCTGCTGCTGGAGCAGCGAACATATAACACACTTCTACAGGATAAGGCAGAACGGAAGCAAATAAACAGTCTTTCTTTGAACTGGGGAACCAGTCAGCCAAGCTATTAACATATATGACAAAAAGCATAAATACCCCTACCACAATACTAGAAATCCAGGATCCAGCTTTGGGAAGAATACAGAACCCCTCAGATATTATCCGAAGTTTTCAGAGCTATTACTCGGATCTATACTCCTCTGATCTTACTGCCACACAACAAGAAATAGCTGATTATATAACACATACTGACTTACCTTAACTCACAACAGAGCAACGTAATTATTTAGAATCCCCAATTTCAATCACTGAGGTGGGGAGGGTGATCCAGCAATTACAAAATGGTAAGGCCCCAGGTTTCGATGGACTACCTATAGAGGTATATAAAAATTTGAAGAAACTAGGTCTGCTCCGCTACTAAATATGTACAATAGGGCATTTAATATGGGTATGCTACCCAAATCACTTTGCGGAGCTAACATCATAATCTTGTTAAAACCAGGAAAGCCGCCAGAGAATAGAGACTCCTACTGGCCTATATCTTTATTAACCTGTGATTATAAAATACTGGCGAAAATATTGGCAAATAGGCTACAGGGTGTTATTACCTCATTAATTGCTGATGAACAGACTGGCTTCATGCCCAATAAATCCACCTCTATAAATATCAGAAGGACTTTGATCCAGACCCAAATAGACCATGATAACACCGGCCACAGGATAATGCTGTCCTTAGATGCTAGGAAGGCGTTTGATTCAGTTGAGTGGGTATACCTATGGGAAGTTCTTAAAGGATATGGCTTTGGACCGACATATATAGCATGGATCCAGCTGCTATACTCCTCGCCCACAGCCAGAATGACTGTACAGGGGACCACCTCTGAGCCATTCCAGCTTCATCGTTGCACTAGGCAGGGATGCCCAATCTCACCATTCCTGTTCGCCTTGGCGATAGAAGTACTAGCATGCAGAATTAGATCGCACGCCAATATTGAAGGGTTGAAATTAGGCCCGTACGAAGAAAAGATAGGTCTTTACGCCGATGATATGATTATTTACCTAAACGCAACAAGTGACTCCCTACTGGCAACAAAACAAACTGTAGACAATTTTAGCTCAAAATCTGGTTTATATATTTATTGGAATAAGTCGTGTCTATTCCCATAGACGACATTGCATTCACATCAACACACACTATACAGTCAATACCGATTGCCAAGTCCTTTAAATACCTTGGGATACATATCACCAAGTCACCATCAGAATTCCACAACCTGAATATCTCACCACTTATTAAATTCATCAAAGATAAATTACTACACTGGAAAGTGCTGCCACTAAATCTAATTGGGAAAATAAATGTGATAAAAATCTCTATACTGCCAAAAATTCTATACATAATGCAACATGCCACGAGCTATATTCCCCAAAAAGTTTTCTCTACAATCAACAGTTTGCTGACATCCTTCCTGTGGGGACAAAAAAGAACTAGGGTAAAGTTTCTCCAGCTACAGGCAGTTAAAGAAAACGCGGGACTGGGTCTCCCAAATTTTCAACTATACTACCTGGCCAGACAGCTAAAGTATCAGAGATGCTGGGTATCCGAAGAAGAACAACCAACTTTTAAGTACTACCTTAAAAGTTCATATCTTGCTTATATGGGGGACCCTCAAAAACACACAACTGGATGTATACCGACGATACACAGACAGGATGCTAGCATCTGGAAACTAGCAAACAAAATACTCAAATATCCCAAGATCCCATCAAATACTCCTATATGGAACAACTACTCCTACACCAGCCTAGCCACTTTCCATGAGGCAGCGCTTTGGGCAAAACATGGCATATATAACTTTGGACATATATATGTAAACAATGAACTTGAAATGTTCGACCAGCTCAAAAATCAATTTCAATTACCAAAATCATTCCAATTCCGCTACCTACAGCTACGTCATTGCCTCAAAATTCAATTCCAAGATAACCCTGTT
This sequence comes from Hymenochirus boettgeri, assembly GCA_019447015.1. Taxonomy (NCBI): domain Eukaryota; kingdom Metazoa; phylum Chordata; class Amphibia; order Anura; family Pipidae; genus Hymenochirus; species Hymenochirus boettgeri. Next base: position 77,968,138 of record CM033469.1, on the reverse strand, counting down.
ATAATAGGAGACCACCCAATCTACTCGACCCTTCAATCACCACAAAAAAAAGGAATGGTGTCTCAAATATACAAAACCCTTCTGCAGGCATACACTCAACCGAATGTAAATAAACTAGTTGATAAATGGAGGCGGTTTATAGATGAGATGGACGGGGATACAATAGACCTGATGCTTGGTAACCACAATAAAATCTCACCCGCAGCACAAAACAAATTGATACAGTTCTATATCACAAACCAGGCATACTTAACCCCTAGACAACTCAAACATATCCAATCAACCCAACAGGACACCTGTCCTAAATGTCATGCAACCAAAGCAGATTTCTGGCATCTGATATGGATGTGCCCCCTTCTGCAACATTATTGGAGCTTAATTGTTAAATTTATTAATCAACGACTGAAAATACACTTAGAACAACTGCCAGAACTCTGTGTACTAGGATGTATAGACGAGGAGATGTGGCCCAAAGTTATATTGCTTAACCAAATACTTTTCTATGCCAGAAAAAAACATTTCAATTAAATGGATGTCACTAGAGGTGCCCACTGTAACAGTGGCTTGATCTGGTCAACAAAGACCTACCCTACCAGAAAATTATCTACCAGCATAGACGCAGCCCAGCTAAATACGACAAGATCTGGGAAATCTGGCACTCCTCCCCTGCCACTTTGCAATATTAGTGAGGGGTCATTTTTTCGATATGGGGGGGATGGGGTGTCCCCTCCTCCATTGTGTGTGTGCCTGTGACCTGGAGTGGGAGTGTGCCTGGGCGGTGCCTGTCTGTCTGTCTCTAATATGGAAGTAAATGTTGAGTGAAGATAACTTATATACAGGTGAAATATATGATTTACCTTATATAGCAATAACAACAAACAGAGAAAGCTTTCTTTTGGTTTTGTTTGTTTTTATTTTTCCTTTTCTTTTCTTTTTTTTCTTTTACGGTTATTAATCTGTTATCAAACTAAACGATGGTTCAAATGAATTATCTATGACACTGTATTCTGCTAGAAGTCTAAAACACAAATCATGACACAAGTCAGAAAATGTGAAAGAAATATAATGGATACTTTGATATCTGGAATTTTTATTTTTATATATATCATGTTAGAATGTATTACATGATGTATCTGAGTATGCAATGCAAAAGCACTACTACAATATGGCTGGATTGTTATATACTAAATTTGAACCGAAAATAAAACAAATTTTAAAAAAAAAGGTTCCTGGGCCAGTGTTTATAAATTATTGATATCGGTGATGACCCTTTTTGATGATCCTTTTAAAGATAAAATGAAATACCGTTAGCAGTAGTATTGTTTTTGATTGCAGTGTGAAACCAGGTGAAAAGGTGAATTTTGATAACATTTTTTGAGGTAATAAAATAAAGTTATGGTCTAAAATATTGCTAGCAATAAGGCCCATGTGATATTTTTACAATTATGAATCTTTTAAATTCTGCCCTATGTATAGGTAAATAGAAGTGCTTCATCATTAATCACTAGTTTGTCTAAATGACCTGATTAGACATTGCACCTACCTAAGATCAAGATTCGAATTTTATAATTTTCTCCAAACATTTCTTTATATCTATGTTATCTATGGGTTATGCTGGTGAAATCTTGTGCAAACAAAGCACTAAATATAATTGCTAACTTGGTAATCATTGAAAAAAGTAAAGCTACAAACGTAGTATTTCATTTTTTTGGCATTAGTAGTTGCTAAGTGACTTAAAATCAAGAAATATTTCCATATTACCTTCATTTGACCCCATTAATTAGCAGTATGAGAGGGCCACTTGCATGGAAAGCTTTGAATGCCTTCGCATCATGATAGCTGATAGTTGCCTGGAGCATGGATCCTTTTGAGATTGGTTGTTATTTAGGGCTTTCTGGAGAACATTCCAAGCAGAAATCTCATTAGTTTAATAGTGTTGTTTCGTCGCAAGGACCACTGTGGTTAACAATGACCTTAACTGAGAAGACATAATGATAGTCATTATAACCCTTACCCTCATATAGTCTGAATTCCACTTACCACTAACTCCTTGTTAGAGCTCCAGGTTACTCAAGAAAATTTCTATTCAGGAGAATCACACAATGAGGTCTGAAGTTTTAGGCCTTTATGCAGCCAGCAGACACTGGGTGAACAGGGTTTTACCTATATCATTAAAATCAAAGTTTCTTTTGTCTGCTGTCCTTTCTAAGGATTGTAGTGAATGTTGGGTCCAGAAATAGATGTGTCTTGTTGACGAAACAAACTAATGAAGACACACATATATATTAAAAGGTAGACGGATGCTCATCTCAGTTTGGTGAATCTTTTGATTCAGGAGACATTTGTTTAAGGAGCTTCAAAAATCTGTAACGGATGGAGTCTCTGAACGATAAGGTAAACAAAAACGCAGGGTAGGGGCAGTATCATGTAGGACATGTCATGATGTGTAGACTTAATTGTATTTATTGTATTGCAGATGATCAGTTATATCTTCTATGACCATAGATGGTCTAGTGGCATCAGTTCTCTTGTATAAGCAATTATGTTAGATGTATTAAATAATACAATTTTTATATGTAATGTTACGTATTTTATCATTCTAGTTCTGTTTTTAAGTATTTTTTTTTTAATCATTCCGTTTTTATTGAAATTTTTCATACATATTATTTTATGCATAACTGTATGTAGATTATAATCAACATATGAATATATCAATATCATGAGAGTCATAATAAAGGCTTTTAGAATCATATCATGAATATTAAATAAAATTAAATAATAATGAAATAATATTATAAAATTATAATATGCAAATAAAATAACTATATAGTACGTTGTTTTTCATTATCTTAGAGTATGTTTTAGTATTAATGCAAAATGCTAACACATTTACAGCCAGTTAAATAGCAAAACGTATTCAATCAGTATTTTAAGCAGCTCCAATGTCTATTTGTAATGTTTAGAATTAAAATTTTCGGAGCCTATTGATAAAACTGCTAGTTCATTTCAGAAGCCTACATGGGAAATACAGCATTATAGATAAAATTGGGTATCAGAAGGTGATGCATTGAATTTCCATTTAATATGGATGTACTGTTTTGTCATCTTTCATAAGGGTCAAAGCTTTTACAGGAAAATACAGGCACCTATAATCAGTAGTAGACAAATCTATGTACTTGAGTTAATGTAGAGATACCCAAGGTAAAATGTAACTCCAGTAAAAGTAGTCCTCTCTTTTAACTTCCACTAGACTAAAAGATGTACTTAAAGCCAGCCATGGATGGTATGTTTGATTAATCTAATTTCACCACCTTACACTGTTTATCACGGGCAGATTTCAACTTGAACAATATTATGTAGTCAATGATGGGATTAATGGATAATTTTACAACCGGCTTGATAATCTTCCTAATACAATGGAGGCTATACACAGGTCAACTTTGCGATTGGAGTTTGGAGTGAGGACATATGGACATATGTCTTTATTCAACCTCAATTACTATATTACTATGTTTGTTCTAATCCCCAGGTCAACTGTTTTAATTTGTAAAAACAATTTTGCAGTTTTTACTTTCTAGAAAGTCATCCAGCCCTTTCTTGTAATTAATGAACCCACTGGATCCAAACGCAATTCCCCAGTTTCACCATTTTGTCTACATGACACCTCTATGGGCCATATTTATAAAGGCATGGTAAAATGATCGTAGAGTTACGATCCCCATAGAATACCATGGCTTTGGTTTACTATCGCATGGTATTCTACGACCAAACGTTTGTAAATAAACGAACGTTTGGGGTAAATGTACAATTGCGGCCATACATTTACATCCGCCATCGTAATTTACAGATAACACGTGCGATACTGCACATTTATTAATATGGCCCTATATTCCTAAACTTCATGGATACTTATGTCTTCAGTGAAGACCTACTGATGAAAAGTTTCAGAAAAAAATATTTTATGATCTATTGATATATTTGTACAATATGCAAGCTCCTCTTCTCTAACTTACTTAATTTCCAATTAAAGGGTAGAATTAAAGGGTGATCTCAAAACAAGTTAGGGTTAAATGAAAGCTGTTAGCTATTTCTTTGTTGAAGAACGCACTCTTGAAGGCTTTAATTAATTTTATTTCATTTACTTGTGTCACAAATAAATTAAGTAAAGTGAATTAAAGCCTTCAAGAGTGTGTTCTTCAAGAAAGAAATAGCTAATGGCAAAGTAACTGCTAGTGGTTAGCAGTAATAGAAGAACAGCACCTTTAAGACGGCTAAAATAGGAGTGCAGGGAACACCACCAATATTGCAAGCAATTAAATGAAAGCTGACAGTATTTCCTTTAAAATGAGCTGACCATCACATCCCTGGCTGGAGCCTGTGAAAAATGTTATTAGGGTGAATGTTCAAACTTCCTGCTTCCAGTAGGTTGAGTGAAATCACCTGACCTCTGCCCCGCCCATCCGCCCCAGGGAAGAAGCATGCTCAGTTAAGACTTAATGCTGAGGAAATCGGGAAAAAATTGACAGTTGAGAAGGGTAGCCTATTAATGGTCATATGACTACAAGCTGGTAACATGGCTGAAAACAGGAAGTGTTCAAGCAGGAAGTAATATTGCTGAACCTCTCCAGCAATAACTTCTCACACATTTTATCTAGAGATGTGATTTAGGTTTTATTTTGAAGGTATGATGGAAGTCTTTTTATATAACCCTTACTAGTTTGGAAGAATTAGAGAGCACAGTTACCCTTTAAAAATTCATGGTGTCAATCATTACTGATTACCACTTGGATTTTGCTAAAGTTTTTGATGCTGTGCCACATAGGCGACTAATGTATAAACTGTGGACTGTTGGCCTAGAAAAAAAACATTTGTACATGGATAGAGAATTGGTTATTGGATCGCAAACAGAGAGTGGTGGTCAATGGGGCTACATCTATGTGGGCTAAAGTTCTAAGCAGAGTGCCTCAGGGTTCCGTACTGGGGTCAATTCTTTTTAATCTGTTTATAAATGACTTAGAAGGGGGCATTGAGAGCAAGGTCTCTGTGTTTGCTGATGATACTAAACTATGCAGAGCTTTGGAAACTTCAAATGATGTGCAAGTGCTGCAAGCAGACCTAGATAGACTATCAAAATGGGCAGCAAAATGGCAGATGAGATTGAATGTTGATAAATGAAAGGTGATGCATTTAGGGTTTAACAATTTAAGTGAATCTTGACTGGAAAAAGATTTGGGGGTTCTGGTAGATAACAGACTTAGATTTAGCAATCAATTTAAAACTAAAAAATATTGAGAATTACTGGTATTAATGCATATAGATCTGGTTGATCCAGGGATACTTTCCGATTGCCGTTTGGAGTCAGGAAGGAATTTTTTCCCCCCTTTTTTAGCTGGGGTTTTTTGCCTTCCTCTGGATCAACTGTTAGGTAGGGTTAAAAAAAAAAAATAAATAAAAAAAAAAAAAAAAGTGAATAGGTTGGACTTGATGGACGAATGTCTTTATTCAACCTTAATTACTATGTTACTATGTTACTATGCCTGGTAGAAACAGCTAGAGCTAGCAAGATATTGTCCTGTATAAAGAGGGGAATAGATTCAAGAGCAAAAAATATTTTCCTCCCTCTTTACAAGGCACTGGTAAGGCATCATTTGGAACACGCGGTGCAGTTTTGGAATCCCATATACAAAAGGGACATCTTGGAAATGGAAGCAGTTCAGAGAAGGGCAACTAAATTAATAAGTGGAATGGAGAGGCTTGACTATGCAGGCAGATTAGACAAGTTAGGGCTGTTTACATTAGAGAAGCGACGTTTGTGTGGGAATATGATCACTTTATATAAATATAATAATGGGCCATACAATTAACTCTCTGGTGCATTGTTTACTAATCGGTCTTATCAGAGGACTCGTGGACATCCTTTAGAATTGGAAGAAAATCATCTTCAGGTTAGGAAAGGTTTCTTTACAGTGAGAACGGTGAAACTGTGGAACTGTCTTCCAGCAGATGTGGTAATGGCAAGTTCATTAAATAGCTTTAAAAGTGGGCTAGATAAGTTTTTTAAACAATATTGAGAATTACTGATATTAATACATATACTGCAGTTCTGGTGGATCCAGGGATTTCTGGTTGCCATTTGGAGTCAGAAAGGAATCCCCCTCCCCCTTTTTTTAGCTGGGGTCTTTTGCCTTCCTCTGGATCAACTGTTAAAAAGGTTTAAAAGGAGGGTGAAAAGGTTGGACTTTTTAGCACCAGTTTCATACTTTTTCAACATAAAACCATAAAATACTGAACATTATCCCTTCTTTATTACCCACATCTTTATTTCATGACGGAAGCTGTAAAATTCCAACCAGTCTCATGTGGTTGGAAAAAACTTCAATAGCTAGCAAAATACCACACATTATCATTATTTTGCACCAATATCATATAATTCTCTATTATGAGGTCACGGTGCAAAATATAGAAGGTACTTATATCTCAAGGTATTTTATAATGCCAGTAAACACACAGTATTTCAGTTCTGCTGTTTTATTTTGAAATCCAGTCCAATTGGTATTTCTCTTGTTCCCTTTCAGACTCACAAGACATACTACTTGTTTCTCCTGGTTCTTCTCTGTTCATTGCTGTTGATATCGAACAGTGCTCCAGACTGCTGTCGCCAGAAGACCTGTTCCTGCCGAATCTATGATATTCTTCGGGGTTCTGGCAATCATGCTGCTGGGATTTTGACCCTGGGCAAGCGAAAGAGTAATTTTCAAAGCATGCAGACTCGACTTCAGAGATTGCTTCAAGCTTCCGGCAACCATGCAGCTGGTATCCTCACCATGGGAAAGAGGTCTCAAGATGAAGACGAGATCCAATGCATCAATGACCAGATGACCAGTAGCTCAGTTCCCAAAAACCCATCCCAACTTGCATTGCTTTGCCATACAATATCTGGGTCAGCAAATGTCAGTAAAGACTTTGTCAGGAAACAAACCCCCAATATGTAGCAAAAACAGAATTTTAATGGAAATATCATTGGAGCAATTTTACATTCACCCCAACCCAAAGGAAATGTGGCCTGTCCACACGGTAATAGTTTCTGATTAAAATCTCTGGTTCTTGTTTTACATTCCACTTTCTGTATCTCAAGCTGGTTTGAATTGGGCCCGAAATGGTCACTTTACATTCATTAAACAGACAGTGGGTGGGACTGTAGCAGTATGTTGTAAAATGTTAAAGGGCATCTTTTCAATCAGATTCAATCAGGCATGAAGAAAAAAAATATTAAAATGTAAATGTTATGTAATGCAACCTTTTTAACTTACACAGCTATATTCTAATAAACTGAAGCTGTTCCTGTGGCTGGGACATCCTGCAAAACTAAAGTATTAGAACACTGGTGCTTTTCCAGCTTTACTCACTGACCTTTATATTAATTGATCTTGTTATTTACTATTAGTATTTAAAGGGTATGTCAACCATTACCACTAAAATCTATACTTACCATCCTCACCTCAAACCCTGAGATCATTGTACTCTATGTGGTCTGTTAAAGGAGAACTAAAGTCCCAAGACAACATTGTCCCAATAGAGAGAGCACATTCACAAACGAACAACAAGCTGTGTCTCATGTCTCCCTTTGCTGTGGATGCTGGGTGATTTATGAAAATAACCTGTGTGTACTAAGGGTCAGCTCCCATAATTCACCTTATCTGGGAACACCCATTTAAGTGTCCGCCGGACACTTCACAGGAAACTGCAGTCTTGCTTCCTGGAAGCTGACAGCCAATCATGTTACAGCTCAGAGTTCCCTCCCTCTGACACAGAACACAGATACCAGTGCAGTTTTGTTGCTGTGTGTAAACACTGTCCCTAACTGTCCCTGTCCCTAACAATCATAAATTCCTATGCTTTACATAAAAAAAGAAAAGTAATCAGTGTATGTCTTTGCTAGCATGGATGAAAGAAACAAAACATTTAACATTTCAGCAAAAAATAAAAGTAAGTGTGGGGAATCGAACCAGCAACCTTCTATTCTGTGTCTTTCTAAGAAGAAAGCTTTCTACCACTAGGCCACAAGGGCTAATAAGTAATGGACTAGTACATGTAGAGTCTTTATCTTTTGCTAGACACATAATAAAAACAAAAAAGGGAACATGGGGAATCAAACCTGTGTCCCAATAGTCTGCTTTTTTTCCTAACCCAGCACTTTAGCAGGACACGCCACAGGTGAACTCTCAATCAATAGAAGTAAATGTCAGTAAAATCAGTTCACTGTTTTGTATTGCTACTGGAAGACTGTCAGCAATTCACAATGGTTGGTACATAAATAACAGAGCTGCTATATATAAAGATTGTACATATGTAGAAACTTCATATTTTTCTAGAAACATGGAAACAAACAAACAAAAAAAGCACTAAACTCAGGCAGTAGACTATGTTATATTGTTTCATAAGCAAGCTAGGGGATTTGAACTTGTGACTTCTTGGTCAGATTGTTTCTAAACACAGCATTTACATGGTGCGCCACCAGCAAATCAACGGTGATTCCAGGTACATTTAGAGGCTTTATCTTTCACTAGAAAGAGATGCTAGAAACTCTGCACATAGAGACAGTGAATGCTGGGGTCAGAGGACGTGGCTCTTTGAAGCCAACATGGGCTATGAGTTGTACTGGCAACAAGATGGAAGCCTCCTTTGTTACAGAATCTATTACTCATATCTACTAAATGCAAATAACTAGAGAAGAATCTTTCAACGTGGTGACGTCACCACGCCGTTCGTGCCACCCGTCCGGGAGCGCGCCCTAGCGGACCGACGTTGGGCCGGGAGATCAGGTAAGTTCCTTACAAGAACTCGATAAAAAGTCCAGATGTCCATGTAGAAGGCTGGAAGAAAATTTGGCAATTTTGGTCAATTGATCGGTTAAATATGCAATGGTTCAGCTAAGCTTTTCTAATTTCTAAATTACTATTCTGTCATACTTTGATCTGTACAGGTCTGTCACATCAGACTCTTATAAATCCCTCAGTTTAGAAGAGGCTTTTCTGGAAGTGAATAGCGCAAATGTTATACTTTATGATGGAATCCAGAGAGAATTTCAAAAAAGGTCAAATGGTTGTGAACAGACAGCTACTTTCAAATCTTAACATTTATGGTTAGTGCTTTAAAATGTCTGCAGTCAAAAAAGGTTGACTGCAGAAGGGGGGACCCTAAGATGGAGAGACTGCTCGGCCTAGCAATCAGCGTTTTAAACAGCTGATCATACATGCTCACCAAAACCATTGTTCTGAGGGGCTTTTTTTTAGAGTTTTGAGCTGTGGGATTCCTTAATATCTTCAGAAGTATTGCCTTTGGGAACATAACTCTCTTTTTTACAAATATGCTTCTAACATCCATTATTTGAAATTACCAAAGGACTGACGCTATAGCTAAACATAGATCACATTATTAAGAAACCCCCTGTTATTAAATATAATTATGCTAAAAGTACCAAATAGTACAAGGCCACAGGCTCAGACCTGTTATACAGATCATGGAGCTCCAAGGCAACATATAGATGGGTTGAATTATTAACACCTTTATACTTATACTTTATAGATGGGTTGAATTATTAACACCCCCAGGTTTCTAGCAAGGGGTGTAGACAGTGGAGCACAAGCAGGTTGAGGTTGCCAAATTGTTTTGCATCAGTTTCTAAACTCTTATGTACTGTATTTGGTGGCCGGGTACTAAACTCAAAAAAAATATCTTTGCTGATAACCAGTTCAAGTTTTTCACTTTGGCTAAATCATCTATAAGCCAAACTGGGAAAGGTTTGAGAAACTTTTTTCAGGCCCCTCATCCTTTCTCTGATGGATGTTATGGAATGTTTACAGTCACTATCCAATTTTGATAGAGTCCCCTAACAGTCTCACATTATCCTCAAGCATCCTATTGATGAACAATTTATAGTGGATTTATAATGGATAAGATGAGCTGTACAGGTTCTCATGCAGCAAAGTAGACTCGTCTCTTAACATTTTTACCACAATGCTTTTCAGTTGTTTAAATCATTTCCACTTGCATAAAAATCTTACAGATAATGGAATAAATGGTGTCAATCTATTCATATACCCAGAAGAATCTATAACATTTTTTCTAAAGACGTTAAGAAGTCTATACACACAGTGATCCTGGTCGTATGATATTGTGATATCTTATGACTGGCACAGCGTGCATAGCCAATCATTTGATTTTTGTCCTCCCCTCCATTATTGCACGTTACAAAATTTTATTGGACCTATACTGATCTTATGATGCCGTGATCACACAATCAGTATTGGCGCATGTATGGGTCTCTTTAGAGTTCTGTTATGATTTAAGCATGGTGATGCCAATGTAAGGGCATGTTCACACTAGACGCGTTTTATTGCTTTTTTTAAAAAGCAAGAACATGAAAATCACATAGTGAAGTCATAATACCGTTCACACTACTGCATTTTTGTGTGTTGCTTTTTGGAACGCACTGCCTGCAGCAGTTTAGGGCGATAACGCACTCAATGAAATTCTATGGGGAGGAAAAAATGCCTGAAAATTCACATTTTCAGGCATTTTTTTTGCCATTTAACACAAGAAAAATGCATAAAAATAAAAATCATTGAAAAAAATGCTTTAAAGGGCAACTAAAGCCACGGAACAACACTGAACCAGAAGTCAGGACACCTTGATATAAAACCAGTAATCTGTGTCTTACCTCTCATTTTGATACAGGCACTGGGAAACTTACCTAAATAACATATGGTTTGTGCTTTACTTCTCAGCATTCTAGTATCACACAGTTTGGTCAATGACCATTATGTTCTGCACATGCTCAGTCCTTAGCTATGGCAGAAACTTGTTACAGTTGGTCACACCCATTAATAATCTCTAGCCAATCCTTTTACAGGACAGATAAAGCAAGGAAGCATGTGACTGAGGTCAGGAGGTGTGGTCTGACACTGCACATACACACAGATACTTCATCCAGTTCTGAATAGGCTTACATTTACTTTAATACAATTTACTGACGTGGCTTTTTATAGTTTATTGGTATTTTTAGGGGGGTTGTTTTCAGATTCTGGAGTAAAAAAAAATGGGTTTAGTTCTCCTTTAAATAGCAATGTAATGTACCTTTTTTTCCAAATGCGTTTATTGTTGTGTTGTGTGAACCTGAAAATGACAGACATCTGGATCTCTCAGCTCCAAGATCAACTGCATTGTGAAGAACTAGACTGGTAAACTGGGCGACCTGCAGAAATCAAAAGGAAGATTTCTTCACAATATTTCTTATTTTAGAGATTTACACCTGTTAGTTACAAATTATGGAATCTATTCCACCTACTGGGAATCAATGTTTTAGCTTTAGTTTTCATTTATGCAACTTAAACAACTGATCCACATTCAACAATGAATCATATCAGTACACTAACAGGGCGATGCACCAACGGGCGCATCGCTCCTGATTTGGAGTTTAAGTCACGCTAACCGATGTTATATCGGTTAGTGTGACTTTAACTCCTTCCTTGCGGCGGCTGCGTGGCTAACGCGAAAGTTAACAGCGCAGCTGCCGCAAGCGATGTTATATGCCGAAATCGGCATTTTATTGCGGCACTTTCAACGCCAGCTAATAGCTGGCGTTAAAAATGCCGGAATAGAAAATCGCCAGGTAGTGATGTTCCGGCGCTCGGTGCATCCCCCTGTTAGTATCCATGTATTTCTTCCTATCTTGGTATTTCACCACTGTATATAATTTATTGTAAGAATGTACAGTGCAGTGGGGAATATCAATAAAGATATACAAACTAAGAACTGAACAATTCATAGAAATATATATGTACTGTAACTGTGTTATATACACCTGTATGAAAATGACAACTGTTAACACAACAGGAATGTTTACTGTTTTATTTAACGGAAATAATGGCGTAGGAAAAATAAAGTTTCATTTTACTTACAAAACAGCGTAATGAACATATACACCAAGGCTACTTATATACCACCTCCAGCCTGCAAGGGGTAGCAGTGATTCACTAGAAAGGGAAAGTTTAAGTATAAACTTTGAATTTGGCTTGAAGGGCTGCATTTTGGAAGGAAATATGTGTGTTTGCTGCAGATTTTCAAATATAAGAACTTTTATTGAATCTCTCTGTATCTTTTTGATGATTGGTCAAAATTAGTTTTTTTGACTTTAGTTACCCTTTAAGTATGGCTGCCACAGTAATGGATAAGTAAGTAGGTGTGTGTACCTGTGTCGGGTTGGGGGTTAAAAAAAAAACTTTTTTGATGATTGGTCAAAATCTTTTTTTTTACTTTAGTAACCCTTTAGGTATGGCTGCCACAGTAATGGATAAGTAGATCAGTAGGTGTGTGTACCTGTGTCCGGTTGGGGGATAAAAAAACAAACATTTTTGAAGATTGATCAAAATTTGTTTTTTTGACTTTAGTTACCCTTTAGGTATGGCTGCAACAGTAATGGAGGGGTAGGTCAGTAGGTGTATGTAACTGTGCCACATGGGGGTTAAAAAAACAAACCTTTTTTTATTATTAATCAAAATATTTTTTTTTTTACTTTAGTTACCCTTTAAGTATGGCTGCCACAGTAATGGATAAGTAAATCAGTAGGTGTGTGTACCTGGGTCTGGTTGAGGGGGTATGTCTTTTTTGTGTTCACAACCATAAAAATATATTTTATTGAGGATAAATCTAAATTACTTATTTTGACTTTAGTTACCCTTTAAGTATGGCTACCACTGTAATGAATTAGTAGATTAGTAGGTGTGTGTAACTGGGTCTGGTTGAGGAGGTATGTCTTTATTGTGTTTACAACCATAAAACTATCTTTTATTGAGGATAAATATAAATTTGTTTTTTTTTACTTTAGTTACTCTTTAAATATGGCTGCCACCGTAATGGATAAGTAGATTAGTAGGCGTGTGTACCTGGGTCTGGTTGAGGGGGTATGTCTTTTTTGTGTTTACAACCATAAAACTATCTTTTATTGAGAATAAATCTAAATTAGTGTTTTTTTACTTTAGTTACCCTTTAAGTATGGCTGCCACAGTAATGGATAAGTAGATTAGTAGGTGTATGTACCTGGGTCTGGTTGAGGGGGTATGTCTTTTTTGTGTTTACAACCATAAAACTATCTTTTATTGAGAATAAATCTAAATTAGTTTTTATTACTTTAGTTACCCTTTAAGTAAGGCTGCCACAGTAATGGATAAGTAGATTAGTAGGTGTGTGTACCTGGGTCTGGTTGAGGGGGTATGTCTTTTTTGTGTTTATAACCATAAAACTATCTTTTATTGAGGATAAATCTAAATTTGTTTATTTGACTTTAGGTACCCTTTAAATATGGCTGCTACCATACTGGATAAGTAGATCAGTAGGTGTGTGTACCTGGGTCTGGTTGAGGGGGTATGTCTTTTTTGTGTTTACAACCATAAAACTATCTTTTATTGAGAATAAATTTAAATTCGTTTTTTTACTTTAGTTACCCTTTAAGTATGGCTGCCACAGTAATGGATAAATAGATTAGTAGGTGTGTGTACCTGGGTCTGGTTGAGGGGTGTGTGTTTTTGTGTTTATAACCATAAAACTATCTTTTATTGAGGATAAATCTAAATTATTTTTTTGACTTTAGTTACCCTTTAAATATGGCTTCCATGGGAATGGAAAGGTAGGTCAGTAGGTGGGTGTACCTGGTCTGTGTGGGGGGTTGGGGGTATCATCATTTGTATTTATGACCATGAAAAAAACTGTTTTGAAATATCCACATTTAAGAATTGTTACCATTATAGTCTATGGGGAAAAAATGTCCGGAAATTCGCTGATAACGCTGTAAGGCTTCCACGGATTCTATAGCTAGAAGATAGCACACTTCTCCTATATGCCCCGCACTTCTGTACCGAATTTTTCAAGCCAAATTAATAAGAGACAAGACATCCCTGCCCCACGAGGAGGGCATAAAGTGAAAGTAGATAGAAGTGTGTGGTGGTGTGCTCCTGCTGGGACTGTTCTGTTTGGTGTGATTTCTTATACAGTCTGTGTATGGAGAAGTGTAATCCCTTGGAGAAGTGATGTCCTAATTGACTGTAACATCAGATCCTGTGTATAAGATCTTGTTACCACCTGTTGGGAGGACAGATCATTGGACAGGCAATTTACCTTATTGGAAACAAACTCTGAGGCAACAGATAAGTGTACATCAAACTTGCAAGGACACACAATATACAGGCTTGGTCAATATTAAAAGTGGTGCACCATAGGCAGGGACTACTTCATTACTGCATATGTTATGTGGGGAAACTATTTTGTTGTTAAACCATTGCAATATTTACTGGTAAATGTAATTTATGTAATGTCTGCTTTGTGCCAGACCAACTGCCATGCTACCCATAAATCATTCCATAAAATAGTAATCTGGTACAATATATTTATTTTTTCAGCAATTCCCTTTTTGACCGATAGATGTCGCAATTGTATAACCAGACACTTCCTATAGTTTCAAGACTGTTCTCCGGTGTTTGGTCTTTATGTTACAAATCTAGTAGTGCAGTGCTGCAGTTCTTGCAATTGTGTATGTTTGCACATGGTGTTGGTTGGGTACAAGAAGAGAAGATGGAAATCCCAGCACTTTCAAATAGCACACTCTCCTCGGCCCTAAATGTACGCAATCCAATACCTCTACCATTTATTAATTTCAAAACTAAAATATAAATTGCCTGAAGGACGTGTCCAGCCCCGCAACATAATTGTAAGAAAAGGTTCAGCACCTCATCCCCTTCTATACTTAACAAAATGGCTTCTATCTTCTACTTACTCATCCAGATCCCTTGCCGCAGCTCCTCATTCCATAGAGGACCGAACGATTGGCCGTGGTTTTCAGACATATCTGATTGTGCGTTTGTCCGTCGGTCGCATCTGATAAACCATGCAATTATTTTGCACCGATATACTGAACATTTGGTCGATCGGGCCGAAATATTGCTTAAATCTTGCTTAAGAGCCACTAGAGGACATGGATAAACTAAAGCGATCAACTCTTTAATGACAGCTTAATGGGGGGAATGACTGTCGGCCTAGCATACAATTAAAGATTTGAGGAGAAAAGGTATAGTGGTCCTTTACAGTATCAATCTTTGACAGATGTAATCTGTAAGATTCTTTCACAACCGTTCTTCCTACATAAAGTATAGGGAGAAGATTTGTGACTGCCACATACCTAATGATAAAAATAAAAAAATGTTGGCGTATTAGTCCAATATATGTAGTAAAAGTAGAGTACGTGATACTTTAAATGGACTAACAGTTTATTTTAGTAGACAAGCTTTCGAGGGATAACCCTCTTCCTCAGGTCAGAGCCATTACTGTAACCTTTGTTTCAATCAGTACTGCTCTGACCTGAGGAAGAGGGTAGATCCCTCGAAAGCTTGTCTACTAAAATAAACTGTTAGTCCATTAAAAGTATCACAGTACTCTACTTTTTAATACCTACTGATCGCAGTCACTCCCTATTTTCTAATTTTCATCCTAAATTTCTGATGCCAATGTTGAACGTTCGTTGGCATCGTACACACATTAGCGATAAAGTGCTGCTTTAAGACATACACAAAAATGCATATTGGCAGACTTCAACAACATAAAATGAATGCCTTAACCTTTTGTTTATGTAATCTCTTATTACACAGGCATCTAGTTAATCTGTCAATCTGTAAAATAAATCCAAGATTTAACATAAATGTGCCAATCATGTGGGGTTATCACACATTTAAAGTCAAAGGTGGCTCAGCTTTTTCCTAAATTATGTTTCAGTCATTGTTGCATGTATATGTTTATTTCTGCTGTGAAAGGTGCATATCGTAAACAAAAACTAGTGTTGACTTGGTTAATTTATTGTGTAGTAGTTTAAATTTGAAAGGAGTGGGTTAAAACCCACAACTGTAGCTAAAAATGCAATTACTGGGGTGTTTCATCAATTAGTTAGATCAATCTTAGGAATCCCCCAATATGTGTTGCAGCATATATGACAGTCTGACACCTTTGCCCATACAGTGGCATTTAGGTTAATCCTTGCAGCACTATTCTTTACCATCTGTTTCCCTGCATCAAGAATTTATTTTCAATTTTTTTTTAAATTATTTGAACTCTGTTTAACACTATGAAATGTGAATACTATGGGGCATATTAAAGGGGAACTGTGGTCGAAAAATGACTTTAGGTAAATTGAGGTTAATTGATAGAAATTGCTCCCCTGAGAATTTTTGCAATTTATCCATTGTTTATTTTGCATAGTTTTGAAGATATTTACATTTTTGTGTGTGATATGGCACCAGTTCACCAGGTCCCCTCAGCTTCCTGCTCTGAAACTGTCAGTCAATCTGTCCTGTGTCTCCTCCTCCCCTTTGCAGCCCCCCTGGTCCCTCCCACTCATGGACACCATGGTCCCTCCAGTTGCAGGCCCCCCCATGGCCCATTATCTTACAGCCCCATGTGGCCCCGCCCACTTGAGGGTGCCGTGGCCCCACCCACTCGCAGATGCCGTAGGTTACTTAGACACCCCCCCTACAGAGCTAGAGAAAACTCTGTGGAATCAGTGATAACTCTGCCTGAAAAGGCAGTTTTCACACAGTGAAAGGGAAGGGCTGTAGATTCTCTTACCTTCTCTGTCAGGACTTCACACAGCAGAGAGGAGGAGGGACTTCCTGTCTCCCTCACACACTGAAGGAGTCTGAGGCTGTGCTCACCGGTGGCACTGTGCAGGAGAAGCCTCAGGAATGTCACAAGTTTGCCTCCCACCCATTAACTTTCTGGTCAGTCATTTCTGTATATCTTGGGCTGTTTAGCCCGTAGAGAGGTGGTTGATGGCTCGTTTTAAAGGTAGAAAACTGACCTTTCATTTAACTTAACTTGTTTGGAGACCACAGTTCCCCTTTAATACCCCATTATTATTATAATTACCCCGTTATTACCACCATATTTAAAAAGGCGATCGTTATCATGGCGAAAAGCCAGACTATGGAGATGTGCGGTGGTAATTTGAACTCTCTTCTCAGCGATAATGTATGATATAACCCCTTCCCAGCATCCCCTCTCAGCCTCCTTCCTTGTACGTCGGCAGACCAGGTGTGCACCGCTTGCAAGGGGAAAGGAGGTGCCCTGATAAGTGCCTTTTGGGGCTTAAGGGGTCCCACAGCTCGAAACAGGACCCCCATTGGCTCCCCAAGAGCCTTTGGTGTGTCTTCTTTCTTCTCAGCCGATCAATGTCTCTGCGGCCAATAGTGACACTGCTGGCAACGTCTTGATACGATTTCTTCTTTTTTTTTTCAGCCGGCGACACCAACTCCGCTGATGTCGCCAACACCAGGCGATGTCACAGGCTGCCAGTGAAACCACCGGCACTGGCAACATCAACCCAGCCGATATTACAGAGTTTCTTCTGCCATCACTGTGATAACTTCTGAGCTCCTCTTTATATAGGTTAGCTGAGGAACCAAATCCAATTGTGATTGGTTAATATTTTAATGCTTGCGATCGTATGATTATACAGTAACCAATCATATTTCTGAAATATTTCTGGTGGCTGCAGTGACATCGCCTGGTGTTGGCAACATCAGCGGAGTTGGTGTCGCCGGCTAAGAAGAAAGAAGATATTGGATCAAGATGTCAGCAACATCAGTGACGCTGATGTTTCCAGAGCTGGTGGTGTCACTGTCGGCCGCAGTGATATTGCTCGGTGTTGGCGACATCAGCAACTCTAGTGTGGCCGACTGGGAAAATAGAAGACACGCCCAAGGGCTCTTCTAAGAGCCAATGGGGGTCCTGGTTCGAGCTGCAGGACCCCAACAAAGGCACTTGTCAATGCCATATAGGCACTTGTAAGTGCCGGGGGAAGGGGGTCTCGGGTCAAGCTGTGGAACCCCTTAAGCCCCCAAGGTCCCTTGTCAGGGCCTCAAAGGCACTTGTAAGTGCTTGGGAGGGTGGTCCCGGTTCGAGCTGCGGGACCCTTTAAGCCTTTAAAGGTACTTGTCAGCTCCCCACGCTGGCGGGTCCCTCCCCCCAGTGGGCCCCATTCCGCTGATGTACAGGGAAGGGGGGTAAAAGGGGCTGCTGGGAAGGGTGGTTGCTGCCGCTAGCTCGCCCGTTTCCGCCAACCAAAAGTTGGAAAATGTTCTGCCTTGCCCATTCATAGTTTTTTCGATGGACCGATTTATTTCTACAATCAGTCGAAAACACTAAAAAAATTGCATCGATATTCTGATCAATTCCCCCGAATTGAAACTGCAGTGGGCCAATCAATCCAAGCTTAAGGCTACTTTAAGATGAATGACACGTAGCATTTTTCTAGCAGCAAACAACTGGAACTGCTCAGTATTTCCGCCCATCTGAAAGTAGCCTAATACTGACTACAGTAAACCCTCTGTTGTGCTAAGCGAGTCAGAATGTGTCCCTTTGCAACTGCATCTTCAAAGCTGATTTTGGCAGCAAAGTTCCTTTTCTTTTGGTTCACCTTTGCTAGTGGTGTGTTCTGTATCTGTATTTCTTGTTTTAGACTTCTGCCTACCCCTGACTATGCTTCTTTGATACCTTTACTGACCTCTGCCTATTTCTCAACTGCGTGTCTTTCTTCATCATTGCTACCGTGTCTGGCTGACTTACTTCATGTCCTGGCATATTTATAAACGGCTGTTAGCTTTTCGCGTCCGAGTTTCCATTTTTGCCAAAATTACAAAATTTTGATTTATTTAAGGGCGAAACCCGGCCACGAAAAGTTAATGCCACATTGCATCAGTTATCGCTTGCTTCTATTTATAAAGCGGTGGTAACTGATGCACAGCGTTAATCTTGCCCGTTTCACTTCACCCTCTTCAAGGTGGTGAAAACGTCCGAGATTGCCGGGGGTCGGAGTGGGATCACCCGCCACGGGAGGCACGGCCACCTTGTCGCTGGTGGCCGCATTCACCAGAGGGGCGTGGTGGGGGCCTCCCCCGCGGCGGAAACCACCCGCCGCATGACCCCTTCCCAGCAGCCGCTCTCACGGGGAGGGACCCACTGGGAGGGGAGGTGGGACCCTCCAGCGGGGGCACTTATAAGTGCCTTTTGGGGCTTAGGGGGTCCTGCAGTTCGAACCAGGACTGCCCCTCCCAGGCCTTATCAGGGCCCTTGCGGCTTTGACAAGAGCTTTTTGAGGCTTAAGGGGGCCCGCAGCTCGAACCGGGACCCCTCTTCCCCAGCCCTATCAGGGCCCTTGCAGAACTTTCAAGTGCCCTTGCTGCTCTGAAAAGGGCCTTTGGGGCTTAAGGGTCCCGCAGCTCGAACCCGGGACCCCCCTCCCTGGCCCTATCATGGCCCTTGCGGCACTTACAAGTGCCCTCGCGGCCCTGAGAAGGGCCCTTTGGGGCTTAGGGGGACCCCCTCCCTGGCCCTTGTAAGGGCCCTTGTGGCACTGATAAGTGCCTTTGTTGGAGGTCCCACAGTGTGAACCAGGACCCCCATCGGCTCTTAAAAGAGCCCTTGGGTGGCATCTTCTTTCCTCCGCTGAGGCCACCAACCCCGAGAAGTACCCCTGCGGCTGCCAGGGGTATCTCCGGCGCCGGTTGCCTCAACGAGGCCGATGTCACCGGAGGCTTGATCCAACGTCTTCTTTCTTCATAGCTAGCGACACCAACACCACTGAAGTCGCCGATGACAGGCACTGTCTTCTGCCATCTACTGCAATGACTTCTGAGCTCCGCGGAGGATTATAGCTCTTTATATAGGTTTGCAGAAAGTCCTAATCCAAATCGGATTGGTCAATTTTCAATGCTTGGTATCACATGGTTATACAGTAATTAATCATATTTCTAAAATATGATTGGTTACTGTATAACCATGTGATACCAAGCATTGAAAAATTGACCAATCAGAATCGAACCAATTAAGCCCCAAAGACCCTTCTCAGGGCCGTAAGGGCACTTGTAAGTGCTGCAAAGACCCTGATAGGGCCGGGAAAGAGGGGTCGCGGTTCAAACTGCGGGACCCCTTAATCCCCAAAGGGCTCTTGTTAGAGCCGCATCTGTTTCCAGCTATCCAGTTGGTTCTGTACCCTGTTCCCCCAGTTGCGCTTCGATCTTCTTGAGTATCCTTGGCCTCAGCACAGATACCATGCACTGTAAATTCTCGGGGCAACCATGTCTGGTGAGGCATGGCAAGAGTTCCAGCACACGGGGGCTTGGGTATAGGTGAAGAGACCGGTACAGGTTAGGGTATCGGATACTTGGGTATTTCTGAGTGTTAGAGCGGAAAATAATTGTCGTTTAATTATAATTACATGTCACCTACTACTAAGGCATAAGAGTATCTTAACGACTTGTGAATGAAATATTTTACAACTATCATAAGTGCATTAAAAAGGACACTAGGAAGTTTAACAAGCTGAAGGCAGCCATAATTGTCCATTTAATAGACTAGCATATAAATCACATTGCAATACTCCTTTAGTGTAGGAAGACTAAAGACATGACGAAAAAAAGGTTACACCACTTACAGTAGTGAAATGTCTTTGATCTTTGTCTATAAAGAATCTCAGTCAAAAAACTTTTACTTGTTGCTGTTTGATATAAGGTTTCATTTTCCCACAAAGTTAAACCAAAAAGTTATGTCATATATTAACAATAATCCTGTTTTTTATCACAATAAAAGCTTTGCCTTAAAATACTTTTAGATGGATTGGGGTTTCATGGAAGTTTAAAAATAGGAAATACAATTTCCTTGTCGGGGATTAACCATGAAGGCAGGTTTTGTCCTTACTGACCATATACTGGGATGCACATAAAGCACCACAGGGCCTCTTTAACAGAACTTTTCTCTTTATCTTTTTAGTCATTATTAACTAGTATGCATTGCCAGGAAACAGTTTTAAAGGGATTTCAGTTACCTATAGCTGCATCTTACTTGCACCACTGGGAATATCTTAACACGGTTTCTCCTTAAAGTAAAACTTAGGGGGTTAATTTGCAAACATGTGTACCAGACAAGCAGTAACCATTTGGAGGATGGTATGGTGGGATCCATTGCAAAATGTTTTACACCCTGATTAAAATCTGTTAAGTTTAATGCTAAATTATGGCACAAAACATAAATATTTTTGCATTGGGTGTCCAGCACTGTTGTTAAAAAGAGGCCCATTGTGTTTGTTAGGACAAAAGGAAGGTTATCTGCTGGGAACTGTTAAGGTTCGTACTCATTTGCGATTGCTGGTGCTGACGCGCGACGAACGGACATTTTGGACGATAATCGCCCTGTGTATGGGCACTTTAATGGCCGAAACAGCCCATTAAAGTGCCCATACACAGGCCAATTATCAGCTGAAACGGCGGTTCGTTCACATCGTGTGTCGACGGTTGTCACCCACGAACGCACGTGTGTACAAATCTTAAGGGAACTGTAGCCAGTAGGCGGGGGGAAGTGATAGCCTTCAATACTAATCCAATGCAAGGTCAGGGAGACAATCTTCCCACAAAAAGTCAACCATTAAATGACCCAAGATAATTTGTTAGGACCTTCCATACTGGGGTTACCTTGACGTGGTTGGAAGGCTTTTCGCTTTCATGCATAAAATTGTAACTAAAACCCCCCATGTTATTACTGTTTGCACTAGCACAGATATTATGATATATGGGGCCCAGGAATGTGCATTGATCATCTTTTCATGTTTGTCTTAAGGGAACAGTATTTTGCCAGTAACACCTCCCTTTGCATCAGGATTTCATTTCTCAGAAGGAAATTAAAGTGTAAAGTAGCATAACTCTGATGCATTATGAGAAATGGCAATGGGCTGGATAGAACAGCCTTCTCCTTCCTTCCCTTTGGCTCCTAGCGAGGACTTTGATACAGATTTTTAGTGTTTTACTACCCACATGGTCTTACCTTTAGTAATCCGGAGGAGGAGCGAAAGGAGATATTTTCTCACACTATGGGTTGTATTTATAAAGCATCATTATCTCTAAGTAACACCATAATGATCATTAACACTGTGGTGATTAATTAACACCATACAGTCTTTATTTAACACTGTGCAGTTGTAAAATATCTTAGGCCTATATCATTGCATAGCAAGTGAATGACAGCATTATTACATCATCAATCTATATTGTTCAATGGGAATGAAATTTAAAGCTTAGAATTGCAGAAGTTTTGTAAATATTTTAAATAATGACATAGGGGCATATTTATAGGGGCTGGAAGGGGCTGCTGGGAAAGGATTGTGCCGCGGATGGTCGCATCCGCTGCACAACCCCTATTACCAGCAGGACCCCGTACTGGGACCCCCCTCCCCTTGTAAGGGCCCTTGTGGCACTGAGAAGTACCTTTGTATGGGCTGTGGGACCAAATGGTCCTTCTCATGGCCGCAAGGGTATTTGCAAGTGGTGCAAGGGCCCTGGGGAGGGGGTTCCCGGTTCAAGCTGTGGGACCCCTTGAGCTCCAAAGGCACTTCTGAGTGCCGCAATGGCCCTTATAAGTGCCGGGGAAGAGGGGTCCCGGTTCAAGCTGCCGGACCCCCTAAGCCCCAAAAGGCACTTCTCAGTCTCTCCAACCCCCCAGCAGGCCCCTTCCTTCCCCTCCCCGCGAACCAAGGGGACTGGGAGGGGCTGCTGGGTTGTGCGGTTGGTGGTCTCCACCACAGGGGGCGGAGTGGGCGTACACCTTGCTGCGCTCCTCTGAAGAATGCGACCACCCGTGGCTGGGTGGGCGTGCCTCCCATGGCAGGTTGGGTGTACACCCCCGACCCGACCTCCCCGGCGATCTCAGACATTTTCGCCACCTTAAAGTTGCCGAATTGAAACGGCCAAGATTAACGCCTGAAATCAGTTATAGACGCTTTATAAATAGAATCGAGCGGTAACTGATGCGATGTTAATGAGGCGCTAACTTTATGCTGCCGGATTACGCCTTTTTGTAAATCGTGCTAATAGCAATTTTGATGAAAACGGCAGGAAACCGTGAAAAGTTAACGGCTGTTTATAAATATGCCCCATAGTCGTTAACTAAAAGCTGTGATTGGATCTGCAGGGGGAGATCTGGGACAATCATCTTTTAATTTCAAGACAAGGAGAAAGCACATTTATTGCTAAATATGAACCAGTTCAACCCTTCCATACAATGAGATTACTAACGGGCCAATGATAAAATAAAAAAGTTGCGTCTTACCTGACCGAGATCTGGCAAAACGTACTCATCTTGGGATCCCAGTCAGGTAAGACCCATATTTTATTTTTTTGTTCAGCATCTGGCACGTACACCACTGTAGGAATGGTTATTACTATTAGCGCTAAATTGCTGCGCTCATCTTAACATAACCATTACTACATTGGCTACGCCACACTATTTCCAAAAATTTGTAGAAATGGTGCACCCAGCACAAAATTAGTTCAAAACACATGCTAGTACATCAGGTAGGGTGGGTTTTAGACTAATTTTAGGCTAAAACTGCCTATATAGCATTGGCTCCTATATTTCCCTTTATAGACTGGGACACATTAAAAAACACCCACAAGCCTTATGCCCAAAATGCAAAGATGCATAAGATGCCCTCATGCCCAACTCACACAGACTGGTGAATAAAAGATGCCTCATGCCCAGCCTACACTGACTGGTGAATATAAAGTACCCTTATGCCCAGCCCACACAGATTGGTGAATATGAGATGCCATTATTCCCAGCCCACACAAACTGGTGAGGTTTTATTAAAGAATGGGAGGTTAGACACAGCTCCTTTACCTCCCGTTCTCCAATAAAACTAGATGCCTTTTTTTTTTTTGTGGAAATACCCTTTTAGATTCATTTACCACCAGGATGAGCTGGGCCTGAGTGCCAGTTGCATTTTACAACTTAATTGCTGTGTTCCACTGATACTAAAATTAATGTATAACGAATTTATGTTTTTAATAAGAACATTTAAAACAAAAACTAATACCTGTGGTTTGTAAAGGATTTGTTCACTCAAAAGGGGAACCTTTTCTTTTGAGCATTAATTGAAGAACAGGAGGTAAAGGACCTATGTGATACCTCGCATTCTTCAATTACTATTACAGGAGCCAGAAAAGAAGAACTTTAAATTACCCGCGAGTGCATTCCTTCTCTGATTCACCTGACATTTCCCAACTGTTTCCGGATTCAACTAAAGTTAAACACACATTAGCTATAGTTTAATTGAATCCAGAAACAGTCGGGACCTGTCAGGTGATTTAGCTAGGAAGCGAGCTCACGCATATCTTAAAATGCTTTGTTCCCGGCTTCTGTAATAGTAATTGAAAAACGAGAGATAAGTCATAGATCTTTAACTCCCATTCTTCAATTAATGCTCCAAAGAAAAGGTTCACCTCTTGAGTGAACCAATCCTTAAATTTACTCCATAACACCATATGGCAGTTACTTAATGATTGTTACTTACCGATGATGCTTTAGAAATATGGCCCTATAAATGGCTCCAGTGTGCAGAAGGAAGGTCACCGATCGTCCATGTGTGGGAGGGTGCCTCTGAGTGGGAACAAGATTCTGATCCCAGAGGTGGGCAGAGGCAAGGCACCTTTGACACTATTACTAGATCACCAGTTAAAAGGCAGATTTCTCCACAGATGTTGGAGCAGAGAGAAACTGTCCCCCAAGCACAGCATCCCACTGCTGGCTTAGCACAATTCCTGTGAGGTGGCTGACTTAATGACACCTTTCCATAGGCAAAGTTGTGTCTTACAATGTGCCAACATCCTGGCTGTCCTTTCCCTGGGAAAAGTCACACACAGATCCCTTGCTTGGCACATGTACTCAACCTGGTTGTCCATCAGCTCCTCATACAGTACTCTGGTTTGCAGGATGTTCTGAGACAGGCTTGTCCAGCCACTTCAGACAGCCATACATATGCCACAGTACTGCCTGTTTTGTGATATCCCCACCTGCTGAAACTCCACTTTTATGATGATCTGGGGACCTGAGTTTCGTGTCATATATGTAGTTGCTGCTAATGCAAGATGCCTGCCGAGTACTTGCGCCATTTAAGGAGGCCAAGAGGATGTTAAGCCCTAATGGGGCTGCCTTCTGTGTCACCATACTACTAGTGTTTTTCCTCAAGCACACCCTACACAACATTCTCAACAGGGTTTTGGCCGCTGAGAAGCAACAATGAGAGGATTAAGAGGATAACATGATTCTTTCTGAGTCTGGGCATTATGGGGAAAGAGACCCTTCCATCCCATTTTGTGGTGCAGGTTGTGAGATGAGGGGTGAGATTCTAGGGGGGGTGTATCAACCCTTGCAAACACCACATCCGTGATTTGGGAGACACCGTTGTCTTCAGTGGTACTAAGCACATGGTGTCCTCTGTGGCAGGAAATCTGCAGCAAATGGGTTCTTTCATGCTTCATGTACCCCGTAGTACTGTGTGTGCTGGACTGTGGACCATGAGCTGGCACAGTATGCCATGGAGGTTCTGTCATGCCAGTGTTGTTTTTGGGAGGCGTTTCAGTGCAGCAGTTTTTTTTGTAACAGACAAGAGTAAATATATCTATCTCTTCACTGAGAATGTACACTACTTCAAATTCATCAAGATTAATGAGTGTGGATCACACTCTTGCTCATGTCTCTTGATGTCTCTTACTCAGACAGTATTATAGACATTATAGGTACTCAGTAGCTAATTTTTCAAAGTTTGGGCCAATCCTGCCAGGCCTACACAAAAGATTATATTTGCTGGTCTTTTTCACTCCAAGAGGCACCCTTGTGGTGTCAACTACTCTGACCATACTATAGCCACAACAGGTTCAATCCTGCCTGGCCTAAATAAATCTATAATTGGACTCCGACCGTGATTACTTTTATATGGATAATTTTTAGGGGTTTGGCTAAAGCCTTCAATTGCAAACCACAGTGGGATTGCTCCTGCAAACAAACAGTATCCCATCATCAGCTTTTCCTTATATGATGCATACTCTGAGGGAGAGCAGCAACTGCAGTGTGGGGAAAAACCTGCCTGGCTATACAAGGATGGTGCACTGGTAGGCCAAATTAATTATCGGTGCAGTTAATAATAAAGGAGAAAATTATTATTGAATAAATATTTTTAATAAACATGCTTCTAGAAAAAATGAAGAGCATAATAATACTTAAAAAAAGTTAAATAAAATATTTTGGCGTTTACCTTTTTTAAAACAAAGAAACAAAATAATAAATTTAACCGGCGAATGAAATGGCTGATGTCCCAATTCGTAAGGGACAATTCCAGCCTGATCCCTGTCATCACTTCCATCAGTGGTGGGGGTGTGGCTTGGGTGGATAGTGACAATGCCACTGGTGAGAGCATCAGTGATGGTGATTCCGGTGCTGGGGATGCCAGTAGTGGAGGAGGTGGCGATGGAGGATGGGGTGGAAGAGGTGGTGTTCATTTTTTCATGTCACATATGAATATGTCTCCTCTGCAATTTTAATATACAAGACATGACATGATCATTGTGATCATTTATTTCAACACATTTCCTAAAACACAATGTGGTATGTAACACATAATTTTTAATGTGGTTGACAGAAAAACAGTGTGGAGGCAAAGCATGGCAAAACTTAATGCTAAAAAAATTAGCAAAAAAATAAAATATAAACTCTTGTGGGAATGACATTGCAGATGTCTGGTGATTAAAAAAAACTAGATAACTAGATCATGGCAGGCCTTTATTAAAGGATAAGTGCACTGTAACCTCAAGTTATGTTCATTTGGAAGCTGCAGCTTTAAAAATACGCGCACGTGCACAGAACTCACAGGCATTACTGTTTGAGGCTCAAGCAGGAGAGTGCACGGAACTCACAGGCATTACTGTTTGAGGCTCAAGCAGGAGAGTGCACGGAACTCACAGGCATTACTGTTTGAGGCTCAGGCAGGAGAGTGCACGAAACTCACAGGCATTACTGTTTGAGGCTCAAGCAAGAGAGTGCATGGAACTCACAGGCATTATCGTTTGAGGCTCAGGCAGGAGAGTGCAGAGAACTCACAGGCATTACTGTTTGAGGCTCAAACAGGAGAGTGCACAGAAATCACAGGCATTACTGTTTGAGGCTCAGGCAGGAGAGTGCAGAGAAGTCACAGGCATTACTGTTTGAGGCTCAGGAAGGAGAGTGCACGGAACTCACAGGCATTACTGTTTGAGGCTCAAACAGGAGAGTGCACAGCAGAAATCACACGGCCATTACTTGTTTGAGGCTCAAGCAGGGATTGCACGAACTCCACAGGCATTATGTTTGAGGCTCAAGCAGGAGAGTGCACGGAACTCACAGGCATTACGTTTTTGAGGCTCAAGCAGGAGAGTACACGGAACTCACAGGCATTATCGTTTGAGGCTCATGCAGGAGAGTGCACGGAACTCACAGGCATTATCGTTTGAGGCTCACAGGAGAGTGCACGGAACTCACAGGACATTATCGTTTGAGGCTCAGCAGGAAGTGCACGGAACTCACAGGCATTATCGTTTGAGGCTCAATGCAGAGAGTGCACAGAATTCACAGGCATTGTTTGAAGCTCAGGCAGGAGAGTGCATAAATCCAGGAATTACTGTTTGAGGCTCAAGCAGAAGAGTGCACGAACTCAAGCATACTGTTATTACTGTTTGAGGCTCAAGCAGGAGAGTGCACGGAACTCACAGGCATTACTGTTTGAGGCTTAAGCAGGAGAGTGCATGAACTCACACCATTACCATTTGAGGCTCAAGCAGAGAGTGCACGGAACTCACACTCAGTTACCATTTGAGGCTCAAGCAGGAGAAAGCAGAGGAAATCTCAGAGGGGCGGAGCTTAACATTCCCCAACCAGTAACAAGATGTCAGCAAATTTCAGGCACAAAGCTAGGCTCTGGAGGGACATAGGTTAAAAAAAATATAAAAAAAATAAGTATTTTTAAGCTGCAGCTTCCAAATGAACATAACTTGATTTTACAGTGCACTTATCCTTTAAGGGTCCCAGCAACTGTTGAATATTAGAACAGTAAAATAGAAGGGAACCAAAGTACCTCCACCAGTACACCAAACGGGCACTACACTGTTAAACAGCAGAATTAATATTTTGCACCGTAACTACATAAAACCACCTTGTAGAAATGCAATACCCAACTCCATCATGTTACTAAAATAGGGTATCCCCCCACACAATAAATAAAAGCAGGTCTCCTAGGAGAATTGTCCTCCAGCGCAGACTTCGGGATGATGAATATGGTATAGATTATACCAGGGGAAGCAAGATCACATGTAATATGGTATAGATATATACCATACCAGGGCGCAGAGGATCACATGTGAATATGGATAGATATACCATACCAGGGGACAGCAGAGGATCACATGTGAATATGGTATAGATATATCCAGGGGACAGCAGAGGATCACATGTGAATATGGTATAGATATATACCATACCAGGGGACAGCAGAGGATCACATGTGAATATGGCATAGATATATACCATACCAGGGACAGCAGAGGATCACATGTGAATATGGTCATAGATATATACCATACCAGGGGACAGCAGAGGATCACATGTGATATGGCATAGATATATACCATACCAGGGACAGCAGAGGATCACATGTGATATGGCATAGATTATACCATACCAGGGGACAGCAGAGGATCACATTGAGTATGGCATAGATATATACCATACCAGGGGACGCGAGGATCACATTGTAGTATGGCATAGATATATACCATACCAGGGGACAGCAGAGGATACATTGTGAGTATGGCATAGATATATACCATACCAGGGACGCAAGGATCACATGTGAGTTGGCATAGATATATACCATACCGGGGACAGCAGAGGATCACATGTGATGGCATAGAAATATACCATACCAGGGGACAGCAGAGGACACATGTGAGTATGGCATAGAAATATACCATACCAGGGGACAGCAGAGGATCACATGTGAGTATGGCATAGAATATACCATACCAGGGGACAGCAGAGGATCACATGTGAGTATGCATGATATATACCATACCAGGGACAGCAGAGGATCACATGTGAGTATGGCATAGAAATATACCATACCAGGGGACAGCAGAGGATCACATGTGAGTATGCATAAATATACCCATACCAGGGACAGCAGAGGATCACATGTGAGTATGGCATAGATATATACCATACCAGGGGACAGCAGAGGATCACATGTGAGTATGGCATAGATATATACCATACCAGGGGACACAGAGGATCACATGTGAGTATGGCATAGATTATACCATACCAGGGGACAGCAGAGGATCACATGTGAGTATGGCATAGATATATACCATACCAGGGGACCGCAGGGATCACATGTGAGTATGGCATAGATATATACCATACCAGGGGACAGCAGAGGATCACATGTGAGTATGGCATAGATTATTACCATACCAGGGGACATGCAGAGGATCACATGTATATGGCATAAATACCAACAGGGACGCAGGGATCACATGTGAGTATGGCATAGATATATACCATACCAGGGGACAGCAGAGATCCAAGCAGAGATAAACAATGGTGGAGGTGCACTCTACCAAACTAGGGTGCAGACCACCTCTGTGGGTTCTTCCCTTAGGAACCGATGGATTTCACAGGAAAAAAGGTAACTGAGGTCGCACTCCAAATCTTTAGAAATATTTATTATAAACCACACATACCACGTCACAAGTTTCGGGGGAAGCCCCCTTCTCAGGTGATGGACAGCAGAGGATCACATGTAATATGGCATATATATACCATACCAGGACAAGCAGAGGATCACATGTGAAATGGCATAGATATAGGATATCTTCATTGCTTTTTAAAGTGTAGTTTTCGGATTTTTCCTGCTTTCTAAGCTTTTGGAGTATTGGGGACTTGGTTGGCCAAGGATCATTCTCCCGGAGACCTGGCCTTTTTATTTTATTGTGTGTGGGGGACTCCGCCATTATAGTACCATGATGGTTTTGTCGTGAATTTATGAGTTGGTTTCTGTAGTTACAGTGTACTGTATAGTTAAATAAAATATTAAGTCTGCTGTTTAACAGTGTAGTGCACGCTGGGTGTACTGGTGGAGGGACTTTGGTTCCCTTTTATTCTACTGTTCTAATTATTAGACACCGGTGAGCACCTCCCTAGCAGGGTTGTCACACAGCAGTACTACTGAGTTATAGCTGTGCGACTGGAAACCCAATTTTTAAAGTATTGAATATGGGCTGATATTCTGTTTTTCAAAAAAAAACAGGGCATGAGAAAAAGAAGAATATTTTCCAGAATATTAATGGTGGTGTTGTTGTTATATAGAAACCACAGTGGTAACAATAAAAAAAAATGTCAAAAGAAAAAACAACAAATTTAAAATAAATTTTAAGGAAAAGTTTCCAAATAATCCCATAGATTTTGTGGTCTTTCATAATCGATTGTATAAAGGACAGTGTATTTCAACACATGAACACAGTACAATTCCACACTTCCACAGTGACAGTTAGGTGCTTAATAATGACTTAGTTGCTTAGTTATTTAACCCGGACAGCATTTTAGAAGATGAATGTATTTACTTTTTGGAGATCAAGAGTTTAATTTTGCAGCAATACATATCTTTGGAATTCAACCTTAAAGACCTGAACACTTAAAAGTAAATTATCAGACATTTAAAATCTCATCCTTCGGCTGTCCTATTGTACAGGTTTTAATTATCCCCAATGTGTTTGGTCCGATTTAAATTCAATGGCGGGGTAACAAATGCAATTAGTTGCTTAACTTTAATTTTTCTTATACCACACTGTCAGCCTGTTAGTGAAAAGTATCAGGTCATTGTCAGAGTTTACTATCATACTGCATTGGTGAACCTTTAAATACACAATCACTGATCAAGGGTTGTACTGACACATGTACTAAACTTCTGCTAGTGTCAGTAGCAGTTTAAAGCTTGGGCAGGGCGACTTTCTACACCGTACTGTTAAAATGTTTATAAGGCATCTAATGGATTCCACACATAAACACTGGGAAATTACCTCTTGAAATACGTTTCAGACTGGTACACAAATGCAGATTTTTTGACCAATTGTTGGGTTGAAATAACCTCGGTTTTGTTATCACCACCATTTTCACACAGAATTGGTATAGCTGCTATAATTGGTGACTAACTCTTTCTCTGCATTTCGCTAATCACTAATGCACTAGTGACCACATGTTTTAGCCTTTCAGTACATTACTGTTCCCCATGGTGGGTTTTCCCAATACAAATATCGTTTGAGGGGGTGGAAATGAACATGTACATGAATTGCAGGTATCCCCACCTCTCCCTTGTTCTGGGGTGGTCTCCCCGAGACCACCCCAGAGTCCCGCGACTGAGAGGAGACTAGAGTCTCCTCCTCAGTCACCCACTTTTTACGGCCATGCCCCCAGAGCACCTTGGAATGACCCTAACTCCTCCCTAACCCCACCGTTCCCACCACCCCTAATGCTGGCCATGCCTTGGCATAACATCACACTGTGCCCCCATGTGATGTCACGCCCCTCTCCGCATGCCCCCTTTCCACCCTGCCTGGAAGCCTGAAAGTGCAGGGTGGGATGTCTGGAATTGTCCCCTTGCATTTACCCCCCTGTTTGCCAGCTAATTATAAGTTAAGGCCCTGGTCTGGTATTGGTAGAATTTCTCTTATTAGATTTAATGCAATCAATTAGGCTATAACACCACTTCATATTTGAGAAGCTAATCATCTCACAGCAATAATTGCCATTTTTATAAGTAATGCAAATTGCGAAACTCGGCATAACCACAGCAACTAATAGCACTCCCTATGGGTGGTCTCAGGAAGCAGGTATGAAAAAATTTTGGGTACAGACCTTTAAAAATTGGTGTTTGTGAAAAGCCCTCATCTATAGGTAGGATCCAATAAATGCAAGAAGGACCACAGGTTTACTAAGTTTGCATTAATGCAAAGCTTATCTCTTAATGTATGTCTTAAGTATATTTAGTTTTGTTGGTCTATGGGGACTCACTATAGCAAATATAAACTTCCTGCTTCTTCCTTAATATGAGTTCCATCTACTAACACGAAAAAACGTCTTACCAACTGCCCCTTTTATCTGACCATCTACCACGCAACCAAAATGTTCTTAACCCAGGAATTTCCCAGATTTTACTAGTTGAGTCTTGTGCCCTGCTAGACCTTGGAGGGATAAACCCAGCCGCTGACATAGAACCCCTTAGCTACTTTTAAAAAACTCTAACGTTATCAACATAAATTGAAATATACACAGACAATAATTTTCTTTTTGGGTAAGGTCGGCCACAGATTATTTAAAAACACAAACTTATTAACTACTTCCTTTTTGGCCAACTTATAATTTTTGAGCACCCTTGCCACATCTATATAACCAGAGGGCATATAACTGCTCCCCATTAGCCCACTTCCTGCAAGGATGCCCCCCTGCCAATACTGTGACTTCAATTAGCCATTCCATAGGTAGGGGGGTGGGGAACGCAGCTTTTCCGGTCACTGGCAAAGCACAAAATGGTTCCAGTGACTATGAGGGGTGGGCTCTTATAGACTGGTGTACACCGCGAGAGCCGCAAGGCACTTCCCAAACCCACGGTGATGCACCATGATGTTACTAGTAGTGACGCCGCCCGAGACCTGGGAAGGAAAATCACCTCCCGCCCGGGAAAGGATGCCCTCCCCACCAGGTCAGGCGCACCAGACTATCGGACGGGTGCTGTGCAGACTCATTCTTTGAAGAACATGTAACAGGTAGCTGGCCATACTGTATTGGTCAATTAGTGGTTCTGTATATGGACCAAAAGCAAGTGATCCTGAAACTACTCTGCCTAGGCCTAGTAGAGAAAGGGCAATTTTGCCTGAAACGTTGCCGTGCTGTGTACAGAGGGGGCTTAATTAAACAATGTAAAATGTTGTTTCTCACCTCTACAGTATTTGGAGGTCTCTTTTGATTTCTTCTACCATCCCTATAAAGAACATGCATTTGAAAAAATTGCAAACTACAATCAGATCCAAGAATCTTCTATCAAGAATATTTTAGAATAATTGTAAAGATTGATTATTTTATGCCTTCCCTTTAATTTTATTATGGAGATAAAGCTGAATCATCTATTGCTAGTGCCGTTGAAATGTTATTAAACCAATTGTCATGCTATAAACCAGTTTGTGGGACCTGCAGATTCCCTGTATGTGCAAGATTCCATCCTTCTATGTTAGCCTTGTCTACGATGTGAAATGACCCTTCTCTAATTCACTGACCTGTCAGTACCCTAGCAAACATACTGAATTAGCTGTGAAACTGGGATTGAATTGTGCACAGGAATAGGTGTATTGTGTAATTGTGTACATTGAACTGAAAGACCCATAACGTTTTTCACAGGTAATGTGAAGTCTCACTTAGCAGCCACCCTGGAAGTAAACAATACTGGCTTCCTGTGTAAAACAGAAGCTTTGTAATGTGTTGAACTGATCTTCTCTTGCCTCTCTCACTTCTAAAAGTAGCAATGTCTCTTTAAACAGAAACAAAAAGGTCATGTCATCATTATTACAATAAAATAAGGTGGTTGGAGATGGGGAATAATCCATACAAAGACAGCATTTTCCCGGATGCTGTGCACGTTCGTAAAAAGAACTAACGGGCTCAATTGTTTTTAAATAAAAAATATGTTTCATGTGTGCGAAACGGTCGTTCGTTTGGAGATCCCTGAACGAACGACTGTTTCGGCCGATAAAGCGCCTCACACACGGGCCATTATCGGCCAAAACGTTCATTCCGCTGTGTACGAGCCTTAATAGCCAATGTTCACATCAGACATTTGGGGTTATTCATAAAAGTTCCTATCGTTTAAAATGGTGCTAATTTTGCCCCAACCAATCAATCTTAGCTCTCAAATGTTAATAAGATCTGATTGGTTGGGGCACAATTAGCACCATTTTAAACGCTAAGAACTTTTATTGAATCTCCTGATAGATTATTAAACCTGATCGTAGCCTGTCTGGTGCAAACAATGTGGCTCTGATTTTATAATATTATATAATATATTAGTTGTGTTAGATCCATTTTTCATCGAATTTACTGAAAAAAATCATCCGAAAAGCTTGGTGTTGGAGAAAATTTTCACTACCAAAATCTCCTGTTGTGAATGGAAGGGGCTGGCGTGTCCCACTAGTTCTGTCCTAATGCACACTAGCAGTGGGGGCTTCCCCACCTCCACTGCAGGTACCCCGATCCCACTATTGTCCCTTAAAAAAGCTTTTGGGGGCTTAAGGGGTCCCATAGCTTGAAACTGGACCCCATTCCCCAGCACTTATAAATGTGAAGTGCCCTTGGAGCTTAAGGGTGCCCGCAGCTTGATACCAGGGGCCCCCCTCACTGACATATAAGTGCCCTTGCACCTCTGAGAAGTGCCTTTGTTGGGAGTCCCGCAGCTCGAAACCCATTGTCTATTAAAAGAGCCCTCATGGCCCCTATAAGGGCCATTGTGGGCCCTGTAGATTAACAAGAGAGCCCTTGTGCTCTAGTTCCGCGCATATAGGGTGGCTGAAAGGCACAATCCAATTTGCCAATATTTCAATCCTAGCATCATATGGTCAGCTATTGATCAAATCACCAAAGGTGATTTGCTATTTCCATGTGAGGCGGTGGAGCGGGATTGGAGCCATTAATCGAAAAAGTAAAGTGTGAGTGGTCACAACTCCGTTTGTAAAGATCAACTATTGATCAATCATATTTTGATAAAGTTGATAAAATATTAAGATGATTATGGTTAATATCTGACAATATATTGCTGCGATTGAATCATTAAGCAATCAAAATTGGATTGGGTTTCAGCAATCCTATATAAAGAGGTGCAAAGCTGCAGTGTCATCATCAGCTGCGGTGACATCAATGGCACCAGTGATGTTGGTTGTCATAAGTGACATTGGCGGCGGCAGAGACCTGAAAAATCCTTTTTTTAGGACCAGTGTTGGTTTCGGTTTTGAGCTGTGGGACCCCCTTATCCTAAATGCTTTTATTAGAGCCCACAAGGGCTCTCTTAAGTGCCAGGGTCCTGGTTTTGAGCTGCAGGACCCCACAACATCCTTTTTGAGGCCACAAGGACTCTTTTATGAGCTAATGGGGGGGTGCTGGTTTCGAGCTGCGGGACCTACAACAAAGGCCCTGGTTATAAGTGCCAGGAAGGGGGGTCCCGGCTTCGAGCTGCAGAACTCCTTACCCCAAAGGCACTTACCAGTGGCACAAAGGCACTTCTCAGTGCACTA
Source organism: Hymenochirus boettgeri (assembly GCA_019447015.1). Classification (NCBI taxonomy): domain Eukaryota; kingdom Metazoa; phylum Chordata; class Amphibia; order Anura; family Pipidae; genus Hymenochirus; species Hymenochirus boettgeri. The sequence goes on along the minus strand of CM033469.1, from coordinate 77,932,856 downwards.
GTGGGATACACCACCCCCTTCCCAGCAGCCCATCGTACATACCCCCCCTACACACACACACCATTTCCAATTCACCACATACAGCGCGCTGGCAGGCATTTTTTTTTTCACAGAAATACTGTACTTAACGTTAATTACAGCATCTCAGCAAAAGAGATTGCCTTTAAAATACAACAGCAGAGAGAATGATTTTTTGAGTGAGTGAGTTTTTGCGGCGATAGTTTTTTGTGGCTATCGTGGCAATTGTGGCAATTCATACTACATGGACTGTTAAACTGGACTATCAAGACTACCATTGGCTACAGGTATTAGTGGGCCTCCAGCCACCCATCAGAACAAAGAAAATGTGAGTAAACAGGTGAAGAAGGATAAAGAGGAAGTTCAGTGCAAATACAGATACTTTTTAAGAAACAAGCAGCATTTTTTCCATTCCAATGACCTTACCTGCCCATTCGTATTTTGTCCTGTGATAAATAAATGCTTATGAAATACTGACTTCCTGTTTGCAGACCCTTAGTAGAGACCGTTATGGTCTGCCCTTGACCCAGCACCTGGGTTTATTCAGTTGTTAAGTAGGGATGGCCGTTTGCGGATCCGAACCGCCACGGATTTATCCCGTTCGCGAACGGCGGATTTTTTCCGGATTTTCTGCCTTCCGAACTTCCGAACCGCGGATTTCTCGTATTTTCGAAAATCTTTCAAATTACGAGATTTTTCGTATTTTTGAAATTTTCGAAAATACGAGGATGTCTATTATTGTCGTAAATCCGTATTTTCGAAAATTTAGAAATTACGAGGATTACTCGTATTTTCGAAAAATACGTTTTCGAAAAATTTTTTAAATATGAGATTTATCGTATTTTCGAAAATACGCGAAACTTTCGAATTTTTAATTTTTTTCAAAATTCGCGGATCTCGGCGGACCGGATTTTGCGAAGTTCGGACATCTCTATTGTTCATAGAGATCTAAGCACTTTGACGACCCGACCAGTAGAAATTACTGTTAGCAACATTTTAAGGAAGTGGTGCAATATTATGTGGAGAAAATAAAATGTTGAGTGAACCAAAGCCAAAGTTTCCTAGTGCCCCTCTTGTCTTATTATATTCCTAGTGCTCCCCCCACCCCAAATTGCCTATATTCTGTAGATTTGTAAAATTAATCTCAGGCATTAGATGCTACATCAGATGGTGTAACAAAAATTAAATAGGGTGATATTATTGTGTGACCAATCAAATACTCACCTGTCATTTTTGGCTATGGCTAAACTTCTTTATTAATATAGTAATTGAAATAGTAAATGAAACCAAAGTCTAAAAATAACAAATCCAGATCATAACAAATTGTTTCCTTTGCTTCCATTTTGTCCATATCATCATTTGGTAGTTGCCTCCTAACATTGGATTTTCTGGCATGACCAGCTGCATATGGTGTTTCTACAGTATTAGAAAAATGAGAACTATGCAGCCATCTAAAGTCATAAATAATACTTTGGAAGACAAAGACCAAGATTCATCCCAGTGGTTCTTTACTAGATATACACTTGCAGAGGGAGGTTGCAATTAGCAGTCTCTTCAGTCAACATATTTTGTGTGAAGTGCTTATACAAGTCTCTTCATGTTTCTTTTTGCTTGGCTCAGTCTTTTGAAAACTTATAGGGAGATTCATAAAGTTCTTTATCGTTTAAAATGGTGATATTTTGCCTCAACCAATCAATCTTATTTAACATTTGAAATCTAACATCTGATTGGTAGGGGCAAATTTAGCAACATTTTTAATGATGAACTTTTATTGAATAACCCTGTTACTCCACAGAAATAATGGATGCTTAAAAGAGAAGATTCTCCCAGCTTGCAAGGATCCACTCAGAACATGTCAAACATAGCAAATGGTGGAATAAAGAAGCTCTTTTATTATCACCTACCACGTGTATAGTCTTTCTGGAATGCACAACCATCTTCTTCAATATTCCCAGCTCTAGACAATGTCACGTATCCTCTTAAAATAAGTCTGAAGGGAAAAATCTTCCAAGTTTTGGCATCATTTTTTCTTATATAGGAATTGCAGTAAAGATGTTTATCAGTTGACGTTGATTAATACAGAACAATCTGTGCTTGACGAGGTGACTAGGGGGCATTATATAAATAATCGTTAATATCTGCATTTCAATTATGCAATTACGCAATAGCAAATAGCGTTATTTTAGGCATATTTATAAGGCCGACCGCTGTGGAAGTAATGGTGGGAGTAGTTTTTGTTTAAGTGGGATGACAACTTCGACGTATTCATTGCGTTAAGTCTAGTATCTTGCTGAAAAAAGAAATTGCGCTAAAATGTCTCCTAATACCATACCAGGGCTGCAACCTTTAGCAGAAAAACACTCATGTATACAGTATGTTTGAAAAAAGACCCATTTCACTTATTTCACTTAAGTGGAAAAAGAGAAAACCGGAGCCTCAAAAGCGATCACACCCACCCAACTATTGAACTTGGAAATACTCCACAATGTACTTGTGAAGGTTCTCATTCATCCAGGTCATGGTATCTGTTGTATTCAATTAGATCAACTGGACTGATTTAGTTATTGAAGACTTTCGCTAGTCATCCGACTGTCCTTTCTCAAGAATGTACAAGAATGACTTGTACAAGAATCTGTGGTAATTATGTACCCTGGAAAATCCCAATTAGCATATCACAGCCAAGTGTTAGGGCGTGATTGGACAATGCTGTTTTTGACACCTTACTCTGGGTGTTCTATAACACCTCTTAGCCACTATCCAATCACCCCTTAACACTTGCTGTGATATGCTAATTGGGGATTTTTCCAGGTTACATAGTTGCCACAGATTCTTGTACAAGTCATTCTGAATTGAGAAAGCCAGTCGATGACTAAGCAAACGTCTTCAACTACAACCAAGTCCAGTATCTAATTGAATAAAACAGATACATACAAGTACTTTTAAAAAAATTCTTAAGGCAGATTGTCGGCTATCTAAACATGACGGCTTACAATGTTTTATGACATTTATAATTAAGCTTTAAAGCTTTTACCTACTGACAACCTGCTTTTTTCTGAATTGTTTGGTACTTTTGTATGCTGGTGCTTAGGAATGGAACTATACTTATGTTTTAAATGATCGAACCACGCTCTCTGCTTATGAAAAGACAAGATGTCACAAAAGACACCAGAAAGCTGGGCTGCACCAGAGTTCAGGACCCTAGTATATATCTGGGACAGCTCTTTTGTGACATTAAAGGGCAATCCACCCTTTAAAAACAACTTTTAGTATGTTATAGGTATTGCTTCCCCCAGCCCCAAAAGCTATAATCTTATTGCTAGAAACCTCCCGCATCTTTACTTACCTTCCCTCTTTTCCTTCGCCCACACTGCCCGCCTTCAGCTTGCATGGAACTGCAAGCAGGGGGCCGGACCGGCAGCTGTGTCCTTGTGATTGGCTGAGGGCATGCCAATCTGGATGTGGCTTCTGGCAGTTCAGAACAGAGGAGGAGAGGAAAGGTAAGTAACTATCAGGGGAGTTTCTGGCAATAAGATTATAGTGGTTGGGGCTGGGGAAGCATACCTATAACATACTAAAAGGTTTTAATGCTAGGGGGAGGGAGACCCAAAATGGGAGGTAGAGGGAGGGGGGAGGGCTGCAGTGTGCATGCCAAACTCCCGGAGGAGAGACAGGAGGCAGAGTCCTATATGGACTCTGCTAGGCTCTCCTGGTGGCCACTTTTTTGGACTGGGGGGGGGGGGGAGATTACAGGAGAACCACTTGAGCTCTCCTTAGATAAAGAGATATGATTTTCAGGGTGTCCATCTAACACCTACTGTACCTTCTATCTTATTAACCAAAATGCATAAGAATGAGTTATTCTGAGCAGGGGTGCTCTATAATCTCAGTGAGGCATTTATTTGAACCAACTTGTTCACATATTGATTTCCATCTGCAAGCATATGCGAACTGGATTCATAATTTGTGATACATCAGATTTTTATCACATGCATTCTGGTGTTTAGATTGAAGATCATCACCGGTTAGTGACTTGTGATGACGAATCGTTATATTTGAACATTAGTTAAGCAGATGGAATCAAAGCAATCCATACTTTCTCTCTATATATATCATAAAAACGCAGGTCTATTTTAGATCTCCTATCTAAGAACATTGAATCATAGCAATGGGATATTATAACCTAGATATATTAATTAGTTATTTTATTAGTTTATAATCACCTAACGTATTGGAATATCAGAGTAGTAATGATCTATTGGATGTACCATGATTGGAATAGTTTTATCCTTATGATCTTGAGAAACTTTTATAAAATGTATTTAATTCAGTATTAGGAATGCATTTTTTTTAATACACTCACGATGAGTAAAGTAGATGGCCTGGATAAGCTTCTTAAACAAAAAAATATTGAGAACTACTGGTCTTAAATATTATTACTTTATCTGGTTGATCTGGTTGATACTTTCCGATGCCCGTTTGGAGTCAGAAGATTCCCCCCCTTTTTTTAGCTGGGGTTTTTTTGCCTTCCTCTGGATCAACTGTTAGGAAGGTTTAAAAAAAGTGAATAGGTTGGACTTGATGGACGTGTCTTTTTTGTCAACCTCAATTACTTGTAGATGTATTAAGCTAACTTTTTATAACTAAAGAAGGGCCTTTCTCTATTGACCTTAATGAGGTTAGGATTATAAATGTATTGACGATTAGTACTATCTTTCTTTCCATGTATTTTATTTGCTGGACTTTCCCCATCTATATTGCTAAATGCTGGGTTAAACATATTGTAGCACCATCTTCCATAAAAAGCATAGTTCTTTAGTCAATCCACGTTCGAATGCTGGAGAGGTGAGGTGAAGCCCTCGACATGCACTGCCGCATACCATTTGCTAGAGGGGCGTTTGCCTGTATCGAGTATACTGTTTGATTGGATGGAGTTGCACAGTCTTTTTTTTCTTCGCATTAACACTAACATGGTTATTCAATAAAAATTCTTATTGTTAAAATGGTGCTAATTTTGCCCAACCAATCAATGTTAGCTTTCAAATGTTAAATAATATCTGATTGGTTGGGGCAAAATTAGCACCATTTTTAATGATGAGAACTTTTATTGAATCTCCCTGTAAATATATCAGTATTACATTATAAATTAATTATTTTTTCCAACACTACATGTAAATGTATTTCTAACTGCAAGACCTCCAACCTGACAATGACATACGGTTAAATATTATTTAAACTCCAACATAGCTAGTTTTGTTTCCTATTTCCGCTGCATGAAGAATCTTCATGAGATGAACCGCATCTGGCATTTTTAATTTTGTTCTTCCTCTCACATTCTCATCACTCACTATGAGGCATCACAATTTTTCCAGACCATAAGACCACCCTGATATATATAATAATCTTAAGGATCAGTTCCTATATCTATGTGTGTATATAGTGTTTTGCCACTGCTTAAGCCACAATAATCTTCTGACCATTATCGACATAGCTCTAAAAGATAATTAATATATCCCATACCAGAATGTGCAGTATGCTATACATCAGATGCTAAATGAAGATCCTTATGCATTAACAATGTCTTATTCATTTGACGCATCCTCTATCTTAAATCCAATTTAAGAAGCTTTGACCAAATTCAAAAAAGCAGTAGCTATTAGTGATGGCCCAGTTTCGCGGATCCGTACCTGTATCCGTGGTGGATTTACCTCATTCGCGAACGGCGGATATCACGGATTTTTCCGGTATTCCGCTTTCCGAACATTTCCGAACCGCTTTTTTCGAAATTTTCGAAATTACGAGGATTTCTCTTATTTTCGAAATGCGGGAAAATACGTTCGGGTCCGTATTTTCGAATACTCCTCGTATTTTCGAATACTCCTCGTATTTTCGAATACTCCTCGTATTTTCGAATGATGTGGGAAAATACGTTCGGGTCCGTATGTTCGAAGAATCCTCTATTTTGACGAATCCTCGTATTTTCCAAGAATTTTTTTTTTATTTTAATAGGTTTTAATGGGTCCCTCTTCCGCTCGCGATTTTCGAATTTTTTGAAAAATTCCTGGATCCTCGAGCGGACCGGATTTTGCGGACATCTCTAGTAGCTATTCTTAAAGGGCATCTATAGTGAGAAAATGTAACTTTTTTCTTTCCTTCAATGTGATCTATAATTACCTCTGTCAGAGTCACTGACAGAGATAGGATTAAGGCAACAAGATTCATGAATTTAACTTTGGCAATGGGGCAATAGTTTTTTTCACTATAGATGCCCTTTAAGGCATCTTAATGATACACATCGTAATTAAGGCTATCGATCATAAATCTACGATAAACGCAATCGCCCCAATCGCCGCACTGCCCGCGCCCCTTGTGCTTGCATGAAACATAGGGAATTATACTAGGGGGAGGGAGATGAAAATGGGAGGGGGGAGGGCTTGCTCTGAGCAAGCCCAAAAACCTCTGAGAGAAGCCTTCAGAGGCAGAAAACTTTCCTCCCTGCAGTGCTCTGTGGACAGTTTTTTTGGACTTTGGAGTGACATTACAGGAGAACCATTTGGAGCTGGGATGTGAGGTAAAAATTTTATTACACTACAGAGTGGGGCCAAAGTGTTGGAAATTATTGTTTTTGGGGTGGACATGCCTTTAAAAGGGAGGGTTAACCCATTAGTGAACACTGACATGTAAAGGAAAAATTAAATTAAAAAATATATATAATTTAGTATTGACTGTATAACGAAACCCATTCACATAAAAAAATATTTTTGTAACAATTATTGTTTTTAATTTCTCTTTTTATGTTTCCAAAATGTAAGGCACTTACACATATTAGCAAATTCCTCCATATATAAATTCTTATGACACATTCATGCTGTTCTTTCAAAGGCTGTTGTTGTCTCTGTGGTTGGTACCAATTTGGAAAATGTCTTCTAACCCATTATAAGAAGTCTACATTCAATTCTAACAGCATAATTTATATATCTTTTTAATAAATAAGTATAAAAAAATAATATTTTTTTTATTCCACAGTTTCGAGCTATGTTTTTGTTTTTTTGTTTTTGGCTAGTTTGTTTTTTAAAGAAATTATAAACAGCTTTTTCAGGTGAGATGTTAATAAAAATGTGTCATTCAACGTTGCAAAAAATGTAACAATGAATATAAATACCAGAAATTAAGACCAGCACTAGATTTACTATGTGTCTGTCCTTAAAAGTTTTTCGAACAGAGTTCCATTGAGATGATCCATCGAAGAACAGCACATCACACTTTTATATATGATATATCCCAAGTGAGATAAAAGTTGAATGCTTGTTGCCTTTTCCTTTCTCCATCAACGGGTATATCCTTAACCACAGCCTTAGAGGCATTGACTGGTACCATACGTTTGGCAGTCACAGCCTTCAGATATTCGGGCTCTAAGGTACTGGGTTCCTCTCCTTTTCTTCATGGATAGCCTCACACATATATTATTTTGGCAACCTATCATGTCCTTTCAGCTGTATCCCATCACATCTTTGTAAAGTTCAGGTACTTTTTCAGGATCCACTGGCCTGGGCAAAAAAGTGTAAACTTTTTGGTGTCTTTTAGCTCTGGTTCCATCTCTAGGAGACCCATCTTTTTTAGTGCTATAAGTATCGTCTTCCAGTGTCCCCATGCTTAATAAGATTGATGAATTGTGTTATAACCAATTTTCTTCAAAGTGTTCCCAGAAAATGCATTCCGATGTCAGTTTCCTTCTCCTACAAATAAATAAAGACATAATTTAAAGATTAAAATCCAAAGGAATGATATCCACTTGTGAATAATAAGTAAAACACATCAAATCTAAATTTCCTATGTAGGTCTTTAGACAACTATTGTTAGATATTTTTATTTCATTTTCTATATGAATTTTGACATTAAAAAGCTTGGCCCATAAAATTAATGTAGCTAACAAACAACTTTTATTGCAAAGAAGATGCCATAGTGCTGAAGGTTGCAAGTACCCATTGGCCTCTTATTACTTGCCACAAATTACCAGTGCAGCTAATGAATGTGAAAACTTTATGGTGAGTTTTACCACTATTTATCATATCATATTATAAAACAGAGAAAAATTCCCCTGGGTGCGTTTTACACTATTATCATATCTATTAATAAACAGAGAAAATTCCCTGGGCTGAGTTTACACTATATTATCATTTTCCTATTAATAAAATAGAGAAAATTCACTGGGTGGTTTTCCACTATTTATCATCCTATTAATAAAATAAGGAAAAAATTCGACCTGGGTGAGTTTTTCATATTTATCATATCCTATTAATAAAATAAGAAATTCGCCTGGGGAGTTTTACCTATTTATATATCCTATTAATAAAATAGAGAAACTTAGCCTGGAAGTGAGTTCTTAAACTATTGATCATATCCATAATAAATAGAGAAAATTCGCCTGGGGTGAAGTTCCACTATTTATTCATATCCGATTAATAAAATATGGAAAATTCGCCTGGGTGAGTTTTCTACTATTTATCATATCCTGTTAAAGAAATAGAGAAAAATTCACCTGGGTGACTCTGTTTACACTATTTATCATATCCTATTAATAAAATAAGGAAAATTCGCTGGGGTGAGTTACACTAATTATCATATCTGTTCATAAAATAAGGAAAATTCGCCTGGGTGAGTTTTAAACTATTATCATTCATATAATCAAATAGAAAATTCACTGGGTGAGTTTTTACAACTATTTATCATATCCTATTAATAACCATAGAGAAAATTCACTGAGGTGAGTTTTACACTATTTTCATATTCCTATTACTTAAAATTAGAGAAATTTCGCCTGGGTGAGTTTTACACTATTTCTCTATCCGATCCTCAAATAGAGAAAATTCACCGGGTGAGTTTACACTATTATCAGGTCCTATAATAAAATAGAGAAAAATTCTGCCCCTGGGTGCGTTTACACTATTTAATATATATAATAAAATAGAGAAAAGTCCCTGGTGAGTTTTTAAACTATGTTATCTATCCTATTAGTAAAATAGAGAAAACTTCAACTGGTGAGTTTTACACTATTATCATATCCTATAATAAATAGAGACATTCCCTGGTGCGTTTTACACCTATTAATCATATCTTTTAATAAATGAGAAAATTCACATGGGTGAGTTTTTAACACTCTTTAATCTATCCTATTAATTAAAATAGAGAAACTTCCCCTGGGTGAGTTTTACACTATTATCATATTCCTATGTAATAAATAGGAAAATTCCCCCGGAATGAGTTTTTTAATATTATTTCATTATCCTATTAATAAAATAGAGAAATTCACCTGGGTGAGTTTTACACATTTATCATATCCTATTACTAAAATAGAGAAAATTCACCTGGGTGAGTTTTACACTATATATCATATTCCTATTAATACAATAGAAGAAAACACCGGGGAGTTTTTACACTATTTATATATCCTATAATTAAATAGAGCAAATTCCCCCGGATGAAGTTACACTATTTATCATATCCTATTAATAAAATAGAGAAAATTCACCTGGGTGAGTTTTACACTATTTATCATATCTATTAATAAAAAGAGAAAATTCACTGGTGAGTGTACACTATTTATCATATCCTATTATAAAATAGAGAAATTCACCTGGGTGAGCCTTAGATCCCCATTTGAGTTTATTCGTAAAACAAAAATCCTTAAAAAAAGCAGAAAAAAAAAATTAAAAAGTTAAATCTCGATTGTATACAGTCAATGCTGGAAAATAGTATAACACCCCCTGGTCTTATTAGTATTGTTGAAACACTCCACAATGTACGCACCTTCCCGGACCCATTGGCAGGCAAATTAATGGCCACTTATGACGTTTCGCCACCTCAGACTTGGCGAATTGGAGGCTAAACTAAAGCAAAAATACACTTTTCTCCATTTATAAATATGCTTGAGCGGTAACCGCAGCGAGGTATGGTGAAAAAGCAGCGGTATGACCTTTCGCCTTGGTTATCGCTGCTTTTATAAATAGCGGAAGTCCACATTTGGTGAACAAGGCAGTGATAACGGAGGCAAAAAAAATTAAAAAACCTTTCTAAATATGGCCCTAATACAACAATTTGTTGCATAATTTAATTAGCATTTTTTTTACCAAACTAAAAGCTGTAGTGTAAAAAATGATATTACCTTTGTTCAGTAACATATACTGTGTCCGTATATATGTTCAGGTTACATAAACTAATATCGATTTAAAGGGGTAATATGCTAGCCTCATGTTCACATAAAGGGCAGGTACAGTTTCAGTAAAAATAAAAAAAATAACACTGGTTATTATTACAAACTACATTTCATTTTTGGCTATAAACTATGTTAACACACACTATTTGTGGGGATTAATCATGAATAACTTTACAAATTTTATCTAGATTGCTATATATTACACAAAGATAAATAGTGTGGGATTGCAGGGTACATAAGCAAACTGGTATTAAAAATCAATAAGTGTATTGCCGAATTGAACCGTGAAAATGTTTGGCGATAATTTCATTTTTAGGTACCACGTTCCCTAAGGCAATGTTTTTTGGGAAACACTACAGCTGTGGTCCAAATACTCCCTTTAGAATTCTAAGGGATTGCCCATGATAACTGGCAAGTGCTCGTCAACTACGCTTTCATACAATTGCTTCAACCATTAGTTTTTGTTGGGGGTACAAACAATCATTCATTTTAATGATTATGTGGAGGAAAATTGCCAGTGTGTGAATGCACGATACATGAATCCCCATCGCTCCAAAGCTGGACCTGTTTTGATCTGTACTTAGAACCTTGCTGTGGAGAAACTCTAGGCCTCCAGTGTGGCAAAAGTACCCGTAATACTATGTATAGTGAAGGTTTTTGAGGCTTTAAAAAATAGCCTCAAATCGTACGTCGATTTGTACTTGGGTCATCACCAGTTAATCCAGTATCCAGCTGGTGTGCTTGCTGCAGCCACTGTGTTGGCGGCTGAAAACTACTTCCCAGGGGCACTGAGCAGTGATGTCGGTGAAACAGTGGATGTGAAGCCGGATTGGCCTGAGTACACAAAGGCAGTCCTTCCCCAATGATTGAGGGGGCCTTATTGGGGGGTGCAGTGATTTCCACTGCAGTGTTTGGGAAACTACAACTCTAGCGAACTAAAGCAAATAAAACAATACAGAATCAGATGGCAATAGTTGTCATATATGTACCCCTCGTTTTATAATCGAGTAAATCTGTTTTACTTACTTTCAGGTAAAAATAGGTACTCGGACTTTTACTTAGATAGACTGATATTGAGATAAGAGTTATTCACCATGTCCTCAGCACAGGCTTCATAGATAATACGGTGAAGCTGAATCATGGGCGTTAGTTCCTTTTTTAATCCAGGGCGACGGTAGAGTCTTAATGCACAGATAAAACGCTGGGGCTTGTCTTGTGGAGTATTTAAGACCTTTAAAACGATGCACAATGCTCACATGATGGAAGACCACTTGATTCCATTTTGTGTGAAATTTTGTATCCTTTTGCAAGCTTGCGCACATAGCACCCAAGTGGTTGCAAAAAACTCCTATCCAATAACCCAATGTCCTGGACATTTGTCTTTTGAAATGTTCTGTTAAATGATGAATAATGTCTTTAACTCCTCCCATTAATTTTCGAATGCCATGGAGCGGTCAGTAGCTATTATATGTACATCAAAATCCCTGTGTATTAAATGTGTGCAGCAATTTTAAATGCAACCTGCTCTAAAATCCCTGGGATTTGCCCCTTTGATACAGTTCTCAGTTTGTAGGAAATATGTTCATCGAATAAAATGCAATATTTGCAGATGTCATGGGCTGTCATATGTCCATCACCAGTCAGGCCCCCCCCCCCCCCCACGCCTTCCTGACAGATTTCCTTAATGATTTCTTTTTCCCAATAAGCTGGAGAACTTAAATTTTTTGGTAATTATAGGAACATTGTTTCCGAAATAAAATGCCTTCCAAATATGCTAAAAGGGAATTTCTTCACTTTGTGAAAAAAGAAACCGCTTAACACAATAGCTGATGCAAGATTACATTGACAATTCAACTCTAGACGAGTTAGTGGTGAGCTGGTCCACCTTAGTGACTTGGTCTTGGCCACATGAAGTTCTTACAATAAGCAAGCCACCCATTTTTTTTCTTTTTCTATTCTGGGAATTGTTTTCTTGGACAGGGAGTTGTACCTTTGTGTTGGTAACGTACCTAAGTTACAACCAATCGACAAGTTATTCCTCAAAAAACGTATTGGCTGCGTATTGGGTCAGCTGGTATGGGTCGACCATGTTTCTTGTGATCTCCAGTGCGAGGATGTGGAGGATTGGGGGTGATATGGATAAGCCCTTCAGGGTGTTCACCTGAGGGGCCCGGGACCCCTCTCATGCAGAAAGGAGGCCAGGCCCATGATCCCCTAATATCCCAAGATTCAAGATGCCTTCTGTGATAAGCAATTTTAACAAGCTGATCGCGCGTATGATGAAAACATACGCGCAATCAGCTGTTTAAAAGACCGTACCCAAACTTCCTGAACTGCCCGGAATGTTTCCATTCCTAGCGCGTCAGCTGTTTTAAAACCTGGGTGATCGCAGAAGTGGTTCTTGGGCTTGTGGCAGGTCCTGCTACCATCTGGGTGTGAGGGCGGTAGTTACGCACTAAGCCCTATTGTTGTTTCCGTGAGTTAGGTTGCATATGCTGACATTGTCTCTTGATATATCATTTGTATTGGTAGATTGTCTTAAGTCTTCTTTTGTTGGGATGGAAATCTATGCCGTTCACAGCTACAAACAGTAAGAGACAGCAACAAAAATGTGTCCATTTCTCTAAAAAAAGGTTCTCACGGGATTTATTTCCCTGTCTGTATGTGTAATTCTGGATATATAAAAGAGGATGCGCTTGACCACAAAACACTCTTGGTGAACATTTTATGATTAGTTGCAACATCAACTTGGCGTGACCCATCCTTGAGATTCATATTGAGTGTGTAGTTTTATTGCTAGAGATGTGTTATGCTATTGGCAAATTTTTGTGGAAGAAGATTCTCACCATTCTTTCCAGCGTCTTTTCAAGTTACATTCAGACTGCAGGCATCCTTTAATGTGCCATGGTAGATAGAGGTTGATCATCCTGGTGATTTTAATCTTTTTAGGAGGTGGTACAGAAAACTTTAGTAAAATTCTGGTCGATCTATGATCGCCCAACAAATATGGTTGGTACGCAGATGCTTTAGCACTTTTGTGTACCTCTCCACAGGGACATTTCTGCAGAAAAGTGATTAGAGCACATTCGTGATTGATTTTTTAACCATTTTATAAATTCTTCTGTTTTCATAGTGATCGCCAGTCTGCTGCAGCCACAATTGACTTCAAGTTATTGGGACTGTGTGGGGACCACATCTGGATATAAAATGTTCAGAAATATACTGTATCTAAAAACAAATGGATAAATGGATATACATTAAGTATACAAGGTTGCCTCATTTTGTTGTCTTGTCCCAAGTTGTAACGATCATACCTCAATGAGGGCAGTGCAAGCCTGTAAAGGAGACCCTTATAAAAATCCGGACCATTTACCCATCCCATTGATTCCTATGGATCTCCGTGGTTTTCACTGAAAATACGTATATTACTCGAGTATTAAACGAGTTGTTCAGGCTGTAAAATCAGCCTGAAAACTGGAATCGGTTATTACTCGAGCACTACTTACCTAGCACTCCGGCAGCCAACGATCATTCTCTGTATTGGGCCGGCCGGCCTGGGCGTACACTGCCGGCGCCATTAGTGAGTCAGCCACGGCGCGCCCGTAAGGAAATGAGCGCGTGAGATGCCGGGAATGCAGAGGACACTTACCTCAATGCTGGCACACAGTCCTGGAACACAGGAAGCCCTGGATGGAGCGAGCCACAGGTCATGGATGGAGAAGAGCCCAAGGTACAAATGAATGGTGAGGGTGGCATTCAAGATGTTTGGAAACTACAATCCCAGCATTGGCTTTATTAGCGGGGAGTTGTACGTTTCCAAACTGGTACTGAATGTGAATGTTCTGGAATTTATCAAGGACCTTAATGATCTAAACACCCCGGTAAGATTGACTTGCTACGATCAGCCCGACTCTATGCGTACTTGGATCTCAAAATATATAAAGGATAACTTGACGTTACACACCACCCTATATAAAAACCAACGGACAAAAAACGTTGAGCATGCAGCACGCTATTTCCTGAATCACAAAAGCCGGCATACTTACTCTTATTATGCGGGTGTACAAAAACAACCCTAAAAGGCGAACACCTGTGGGCTAGCTTGGGAGATAAAGAAAAGTTCCTGGCTAGGGGGCTATGGAGAAAAAATGATCCAAGGAACAATTGAAGCGGGTTCTTTCTAATGGAAAATTGGAAAAAGATGTATTCAACCCCCCAAAAAGGATCTATAAGTATGCCATTTCATTCGCCACTCACCCCTTTTAGGACGGCGCTTGCTAACAGCGTAACAACAGCGCTGGGAAATGTGAACAGGGATACAATTTACCCTTCAAAAACAGCCGACAATTATTTGCTATAGAGTGGTAAAATATAAAAAATTGACTTGTGAAGACGGACTTTCAATAAAAAAATCAAGAGAAAGAATAATCTTTCATGGCTGACATGAGACCAAAAGAGGTGTTTCAAATGCAAGCTTGCGGTTATGTCATCACGGGTCATTGATTTTCAGGACCTGCATAGAGACAGAGAATAAAAATCAAACATGACTCATTGCCAATATGTAATCTATTTCACCCACATGCTCATGTGGCAAATATTACATATGTAAAAATCTATATCTCAGAGAACACATGGCAAATCATAGGCAGGCAATTTCAGGACAGCTTTGGATGTAACCAAAAATAGAGACAAAAATTTGGGTAATACTACCACCCAATATGGAGAACAACAGTGGCAAAACATTTTCCATGATGGGACGAAATCGTGCCCTCCTACAAATTGAGGCCCGTGGATCAATTCCTAATGGAGTTAATGAGCAGCTCTACTGTCTTGATTTTTATTATTGCCAAAACAGGGTAATTCAACTAAAAGTTCTTATCGTTTACACTGGTGCAAATTTTTGACCCAACCAATCAGATCTATTTAAAGGACAACTCCACCCTCATAAGAAATCTTTCGAAAAGAATGGCCTCTTAAAATATGTTGATATATCTTACTTTGTCATTATTGAATTATTACTCGTATGCTGCTATGCTTCTGGATGTTGTCATGGAAACTGAAGCATTAACGAAACTTGTACTGAGCATTTACTGAGCCTGGGGATGCTCAGAAGAGGCAACAGGGGATAACATTCAGTCTGGCTGTGTGTCAACTGTCAAATCCAAAACTGGACAGTATGCTAACTTGGAAGCAGAAACGGGGGGAAAACAGGACATAGTGCAGGATGTTAGGTTAGGATCTATATTTTCAGATTTTTAACCTATTACCGTTTGGGGTTTTGGGGGGGCGATTTACCTGTATGTAAGTTTTATTTTAGGGTGGCTGCTCCTTTCACATTTGAGAGCTTAGATCTGATTGGTTGGGCAAAATTAGCACCATTTTAAACGATAGGAACTTTTATTGAATAAACCTGTATGTGCCTTACTGGGACATCCTTCAAAAAGATGGGGGTGTGTTGTGTTGTATAATCTTACCCTCACCATTGGTCAGTATCTGAGATGGCTCCCACAAGATGCCGAAAACGTGTTGATTGTGGCTTTTTTTAACCCTAAATAAAAAGTTGTTTTGATAGCAAAATCCCTCTGTACCTTACATAACAAATATATTAATGCTACTATCTAATACCCTGTACTCTCTACATTATTGTAATGGTATTTTCCACTAGTTAAAAATCAATAAGGAATACTCACTAGGTAGTGAAAATCTGGTAACCCAAGATTGAATTGTGTGCAGAAATTAGAAAGGATAACCTCAAATCAGTAAGGTTGACAAGTACAGGTGCAGTTTACACTGTAATGCATAAGCTTCCAAGAGATAAGCTAGGAACCCCCCCCATAAATTTGACAGCTTACGTGTGATAGGGGAGTTGTGTGGCGTCAAAGTATGACAAAATATATTGGTTCAAGCATGTTAAATGGGTTGTGGTTACATTTCAAATATAATTCAAAACACAACTGACAGTAAAGTCTTGCCACATCCGATTGGATCAGCAATTTTAGAGGGTGTGGTTAACCGTTGAAAAAAATTCACATTCAGTGCATGTCTGACAAATACTATTGGTTCAGCATGTTAAATGAGGGGTGGTTTCATTTAAACAGAAAATAAACTCCATGATGTCTGCCATCATCTGATTACACAAGAGAGGTATGATTACATTTTGGGGGGAGGGGGGGAAATTACATTCAGTAATGTCTGGAACAGCAGACATCAGAGGGGTGGTTACCAATGGAGAAAAATCACCTGTAGTGCATGCGTTTACATCACAATATTAAAGTGATGTGTTAACCCTTTAAAAACGTTGGACCAATTCGGCATGCCTGAGTATAGACGATACTCAAAAAGAAGACAGTGGAATTTTGCAGCTGCACTCTAAGGCCACTTTTCGGGATTGGATAATGAATTTTTTAATTTCTAAAACCAGTATTGATATTACAATATTGCTACCTCAAATACTCCAAACCCCCCCCAAAACTGGGGCAGATATGTTTGTCACCAAAAAAAAATTCATACAACCTCTAAACATCCAAGGAAGATCATAAGCCATTTTTTTTAGCTGCGGTTTGGTTACTGATATTGGTCTTCCAAACGCACAACCCCACCCTACCCAAACACGCCCTATTTTAGTGCTATTAAGTGGAAAACCGAGTGGTACTCGGGGAGTTTTTGCTCACTTATCCTAAAAATTCAATTGGCCTTTTTGAGTACGTGCCAAATTTCCTAATAGAGCCTAGACATGCATGTCTGTGTATATCATGTCTGATTTGTGCGGGCGGGGGGGGCCCTGTGGGTCTTTTTTTTGTTATTTTTGTTTTTAGTTATGTCTATATCGTTGTGTCTGAAGCTGTGTGTATGTGTCTAACTGATACAGCCACAACATGCATGCAGACACACCACGTGAATGCAGACACATACATAATACAGACACATACTTATACTGACAAATATAAAACACAGCAGACACACACGTGCAGTCACGAAACACCAACATATACAGACAGCTATGTGACAATGCAGCCTGTGTTGTTGTATGTATGTAGTTAATGGGAAACACCTTAAGTCTTTGCCTATTAATGTAAATGGCTAATTATCTACTAAAATTGGCAAGGGGGGCAATTGAACTGGACTCTAGGATAACCCCTAGCTTGTTCAGTGCAAGGGTGGCAGCACAAGTGCCATAGCACTTTAAAACTGAATTGCACGCAACTCTACTGTACGATCCGGCAAAAATGTACCGATCGGCTGTGCTTAAAAAATGTTAACATCCCCTTCCCCCAACTGGGTATAAGAGACATACAATGACCACCAAACTTGCGGCGTTTAAGCCGGTCTCTCCATTCATTAACATTAGCCCAGCTGCTATTGGCTGTTACATAGTAGGTGGAGCTCAAGGGGTCAAAACAATGCAGGGACGTTTTTCTGTTCCTTTTGACTTACACACAGTGACAATAGCTAGGTAGGACATAAGCTTATTCCTATGGGCTTTAGTCGTCTTTACACCAAAATTCCCCTTTAAGAGACATACAGCATTGATTTTGCAAGTCGGTTACATCAAACCTTCTAGTTCCCAATTCCACCGCTCTGTTTGGTGTATACTGGTACTTGTTCTTTGGGGCATATTTATAAAACGATCGCTATTTTCACCATTTTTCTATGCAGCACATGCAATGACAATGCGTGCTATTCATTTATTTATAAAACCGGACAAAGTATCGCTGTGATTGTGATGGTAATATACCTTATTCATTGCGTTAAGAAAGTCTCACGGCGAAAAGGAACTAACAGACCAGAGAAGGTGAAATTTCAGAGTATTTGTCATGTTTTAATTTAAATCTATTTATATAGGCTGGACATTTCGCTTTTTGCCCCTTTTTCCCTTTGTGCATCTTTGCAGTTTACCAGTGTTTACTACATTTGAAAAACCCACAGGGAGTGTACCTATTTACCATCATTAGGTTACTGAATTTAACTTTTTGACCACATTTTTCAGCATTATTAGTGCTACTTGGCTACATAATTTTCCGCCTTTACTGAAATCACTTTTTTAATAACTTATAAAAAATATTTGAAAGTTTAAATGATGGTGAATTGGTGAAAAACAAAAGCAAAAATAATGCCCCCTTTATAATATTACTTCGACCCCAGTTGCTTTATTGGTAATAATGTAAATCGGAACCTTAAAAAAAAAAGCCAAAAGAAAAAATAAAAAAGCGAAATTCAGATCGATTACCAGTAAAGCTTGCGAAAATGTTAAGTAAATGGTCTCTCAACCCCCTCTCCCCCCCCCTCCTCTATATACTCGAGTCTAACGTCCGAGTATAACCGAGGTACCTAGGGTTTAGCAATAGGGGGAAAAAGGATATTGACTCAGATAAACCGAGGGGGTTAGGTATTTGCCACTAAAAAAAAGATGTTTGGAAATACAACTCCCAGCTGTCTTTATGATGGGAGTGGTAGTTTTTCAAACATCTTAGGGTGGCACTACTTGCAAATAGGGGTAAAATCCGCCTTTATTTGTGCTACAGTATGCACAATAAGAAGGTTTTACTCTTATTTGTAAAATATTGCTCCTGGTGGCGTGGTATTCTCTAACCTTGTCGGCTGCCGCTCGATAACTCGTCCGCATCTCAGTGGCATCAGGGATGATGTCACTACTCGGTGCCGGCAAAGTGAGAGGACCGGGTAGTTGACCTCATTCCCGGATGCGCATGAGGATGCGGATCGCGCAGCCGCAGGACAAGTAGGAGCACGGTTGACTCGAGTATAAACCAAGGTAGATTTCAGCTTTTTGTAAAGCCCGACAAAAACTCGGTTTTATAAACGAGTATATTACGGTATGCGTTTTCGCCCACCTTCAGATTGGTGAATTTGAAGGGCTGAATGATGTATGGCTGAAAAAGAAAAAAGTAGCGGGTAATGACTTTTCGGACACTGGTTATCACTGCTTTATAAAGGCGAAAGTCCAAATTGGCAAAAAGGCAGCGATACGGACGAAAAAAGTTTAATGAAACCATTATAAATGTGCCCCTAAGTTTTTTTTTACGGGTCTTAGAGCCCTTTTCTGTTTACCACATTTTTCTATCTCAAGGAGAACTAAAAGGTTTATAAATTAAAAAAAAGTATTTATCCAATTTAAGATGATATCCCTACCTTTTTTACATTTTACTTGCTGGCACCATGTCTGCCTGCAATGGCAGTGGTTTGCAGGTGGTGATCCTTTAAAGGGACACTAAACAGTTTTTTTGTACTTTTTGAAGCAGGTTCACTGTCACATAAGAGTATGGTACAGGCAACTGTTTGAGGCTCAGCAGGAGAGTGCACGGAACTCACAGGCATTACTGTTTGAGGCTCAAGCAGGAGAGTGCACGGAACTCACAGCATTACTGTTTGAGGCTCAAGCAGGAGATGCAGGAACTCAGAGATTACGTTTGAGGCTCAAGCGGGAGAGTGCACGGACTCACAGGCATTACTGTTTGAGGCTCAAGCGAGAGAGTGCAGGAACTCAGACATTACTGTTTGAGCTCAGAAGGAGAGTGCACGGAACTCACAGGCATTACTGTTTGAGGCTCAAGCAGAGGTGCACGAACTCACAGGCATTACGTTTGAGGCTCCAGCAGGAGAGTGCACGGAACTCACAGGCATTACTGTTTGAGGCTCAAGCAGGAGAGTGCAAGGAACTCACAGGCATTACTGTTTGAGGCTCAGGAGAGTGCACGGAACTAACAGCATTACTGTTTGAGGCTCAAGCAGGAGAGTGCACGGAACTCAAGGCATTACTGTTTGAGGCTCAAGCAGGAGAGTGCAACGGAACTCACAGGCATTACTGTTTGAGGCTCAAGCAGGAGAGTGCACGGAACTCACAGGCATATGTTTGAGCTCAAGCAGGAGAGTGAACGGAACTCACAGGCATTACTGTTTGAGGCTCAAGCAGGAGAGTGCAGAACTCACAGGCATTACTGTTTGAGGCTCAGCGAGAGTGCCACATGCACGGAACTCACAGGCATTACTGTTTGAGGCTCAAGCAGGAGAGTGCACGAAACTCACAGGCATTACTGTTTGAGGCTCAAGCAAGAGAGTGCATGGAACTCACAGGCATTATCGTTTGAGGCTCAGGCAGGAGAGTGCAGAGAACTCACAGGCATTACTGTTTGAGGCTCAAACAGGAGAGTGCACAGAAATCACAGGCATTACTGTTTGAGGCTCAGGCAGGAGAGTGCAGAGAACTCACAGGCATTATCGTTTGAGGCTCAGGCAGGAGAGTGCACGGAACTCACAGGCATTACTGTTTGAGGCTCAAACAGGAGAGTGCACAGAAATCACAGGCATTACTGTTTGAGGCTCAAGCAGGAGATTGCACCGAACTCACAGGCATTATCGTTTGAGGCTCAAGCAGGAGAGTGCACGGAACTCACAGGCATTATCGTTTGAGGCTCAAGCAGGAGAGTGCACGGAACTCACAGGCATTATCGTTTGAGGCTCATGCAGGAGAGTGCACGGAACTCACAGGCATTATCGTTTGAGGCTCAAGCAGGAGAGTGCACGGAACTCACAGGCATTATCGTTTGAGGCTCATGCAGGAGAGTGCACGGAACTCACAGGCATTATCGTTTGAGGCTCATGCAGGAGAGTGCACGGAACTCACAGGCATTATCGTTTGAGGCTCATGCAGGAGAGTGCACAGAATTCACAGGCATTGTGTGAAGCTCAGGCAGGAGAGTGCATAAAACTCACAGGAATTACTGTTTGAGGCTCAAGCAGAAGAGTGCACGGAACTCACAAGCATTACTGTTATTACTGTTTGAGGCTCAAGCAGGAGAGTGCACGGAACTCACAGGCATTACTGTTTGAGGCTTAAGCAGGAGAGTGCATGGAACTCACACGCATTACCATTTGAGGCTCAAGCAGGAGAGTGCACGGAACTCACACTCATTACCATTTGAGGCTCAAGCAGGAGAAAGCAGAGGAAATCTCAGAGGGGCGGAGCTTAACATTCAGCCAACCAGTAACAAGATGTCAGCAAATTTCAAGGCACAAAGCTAGGCTCTGGAGGGACATAGGTTAAAAAAAAAATATTAAAAAAATAAGTATTTTTAAAGCTGCAGCTTCCAAATGAACATAACTTGATTTTACAGTGCACTTATCCTTTAAGGGTCCCAGCAACTGTTGAATATTAGAACAGTAGAATAGAAGGGAACCAAAGTACCTCCACCAGTACACCAAATGGGCACTACACTGTTAAACAGCAGAATTAATATTTTGCACCGTAACTACATAAAACCACCTTGTAGAAATGCAATACCCAACACCATCATGTTACTAAAATGGGGTATCCCCCACACACAATAAAATAAAAGGCCAGGTCTCCTAGGAGAATTGTCCTCCAGCGCAGAACTTCGGGATGAATGAATATGGTATAGATATATACCAGGGGACAGCAGAGGATCACATGTGAATATGGTATAGATATATACCATACCAGGGGACAGCAGAGGATCACATGTGAATATGGTATAGATATATCCATACCAGGGGACAGCAGAGGATCACATGTGAATATGGTATAGATATATACCAGGGGACAGCAGAGGATCACATGTGAATATGGTATAGATATATACCATACCAGGGGACAGCAGAGGATCACATGTGAATATGGCATAGATATATACCATACCAGGGGACAGCAGAGGATCACATGTGAATATGTCATAGATATATACCATACCAGGGGACAGCAGAGGATCACATGTGAGTATGGCATAGATATATACCATACCAGGGGACAGCAGAGGATCACATGTGAGTATGGCATAGATATATACCATACCAGGGGACAGCAGAGGATCACATGTGAGTATGGCATAGATATATACCATACCAGGGACAGCAGAGGATCACATGTGAGTATGGCATAGATATATACCATACCAGGGACAGCAGAGGATCACATGTGAGTATGGCATAGATATATACCATACCAGGGACAGCAGAGGATCACATGTGATTATGGCATAGATATATCCATACCAGGGGACAGCAGAGGATCACATGTGAGTATGCATGATATATACCATACCGGGGACAGCAGAGGATCACATGTGAGTATGGCATAGAAATATACCATACCAGGGGACAGCAGAGGATCACATGTGAGTATGGCATAGAAATATACCATACCAGGGGACAGCAGAGGATCACATGTGAGTATGGCAAGATATATACCATACCAGGAGACAGCAGAGGATCACATGTGAGTATGGCATAGAAATATACCATACCAGGGGACAGCAGAGGATCACTGTGAGTATGGCATAGAATATACCATACCAGGGGACAGCAGAGGATCACATGTGAGTATGGGCATAGATATTACCATACCAGGGGACAGCAGGATCACATGTGAGTATGGCATAGATATATACCATACCAGGGGACAGCAGAGGATCACATGTGAGTATGGCATAGATATATACCATACCAGGGGACAGCAGAGGATCACATGTGAGTATGGCATAGATATATACCATACCAGGGGACAGCAGAGGATCCAAGCAGAATAAACAATGGTGGAGGTGCACTCTACCAAACTAGGGTGCAGACACCTCTGTGGGTTCTTCCCTTAGGAACCGATGGATTTCACAGGAAAAAAGGTAACTGAGGGTCGCACTCCAAATCTTTAGAAATATTTATTATAAACCACACATAACCACGTCACAACGTTTCGGGGGAATGCCCCCTTCTTCAGGTGATGGACAGCAGAGGATCACATGTGAATATGGCATAGATATATACCATACCAGGGGACAGCAGAGGATCACATGTGAATATGGTATAGATATAGGATATCTTCATTGCTTTAAAGTGTAGTTTTCGGATTTTTCCTGCTTTCTAAAGCGTTTTGGAGTATTGGGGACTTGGTTGGCCAGAGGATCATTCTCCCAGGAGACCTGGCCTTTTATTTTATTGTGTGTGGGGGACTCCGCCATTATAGTAACATGATGGTGTTGCGTATTGCATATTTATGAGGTGGTTTTCTGTAGTTACAGTGTACTGTATAGTTAAATAAAATATTAAGTCTGCTGTTTAACAGTGTAGTGCACGCTGGGTGTACTGGTGGAGGGACTTTGGTTCCCTTTTATTCTACTGTTCTAATTATTAGACACCTGGAGCACCTCCCTAGCAGGGTGTCACACAGCAGTACTACTGAGTTATAGCTGTGCGACTGGAAACCCAATTTTTAAAGTATTGAATATTGGCTGATATTCTGTTTTTTCAAAAAAAAACAGGGCATGAGAAAAAGAAGAATATTTTCCAGAATATTTAATGGTGTGTGGATTGTTATATAGAAACCACAGTGGTAACTAATAAAAAAAAATAGTCAAAAGAAAAAAACAACAAATTTAAAATAAATTTTAAGGAAAAGATTTCCAAATAAAATCCCATAGATTTTTGTGGTCTTTCATAATCGATTGTATAAAGGACAGTGTATTTCAACACATGTACAATATCCACACTTCCACAGTGACAGTTAGGTGCTTATAAATGACTTAGTTGCTTAGTTATTTAACCCGGACAGCATTTTAGAAGATGAATGTATTTACTTTTTGGAGATCAAAGAGGTTAATTTTGCAGCAATACATATCTTGGTGGAATTCAACCTTAAAGACCTGGAACACTTTAAAGTAAATTATCAGACATTTAAAATCTCATCCTTCTGCTGTCAGCTATTGTACAGGTTTTATTATCCCCAATGTGTTTGGTCCGATTTAAAGTTCAATGGCAGGGTAAACTAAATGCAAGTAGTTGCTTAACTTTAATGTTTCTTATACCACACTGTCAGCCTGTTAGTGAAAAGTATCAGGTCATTGTCAGAGTTTACTATCATACTGCATTGGTGAACCCTTTAAATACACAAATCACTGATCAAGGGTTGTACTGACACATGTACTAAACTTCTGCTAGTGTCAGTAGCAGTTTAAAGCTTGGGTCAGGGCGACTTTCTACACACTGCGTTAAAATGTTTATAAGGCATCTAATGGATTCCACACATAAACACTGGGAAATTACCTCTTGAAATACAGTTTCAGACTGGTACACAAATGCAGATTTTTTTGACCAATTGTTGGGGTTGAAATAACCTCGGTTTTGTTATCACCACCATTTTCACCAGAATTGGTATAGCTGCTATAATTGGTGACTAAAACTCTTTCTGCTATTTCGCTAATCACTAATGCACTAGTGACCACATGTTTAGCCTGTCAGTACATTACTGTTACCCATGGTGGGTTTCCCAATACAAATATCTGTTTGGAGGGGGTGGAAATGAAACATGTACATGAATTGCAGGTATCCCACCTCTCCCTTGTTCTGGGGTGGTCTCCCGCGAGACCACCCCAGAGTCCCGCGACTGAGAGGAGACTAGAGTCTCCTCCTCAGTCACGCCCACTTTTTACGGCCATGCCCCCAGAGCACCCTGGGAATGACCCTAACTCCTCCCTAACCCCACCTCCCACCACCCCTAGAATGCTGGCCATGCCTTGGCATAACATCACACTGCGCCCCCATGTGATGTCACGCCCCTCTCGCCATGCCCCCTTTTCCACCCTGCCTGGAAGCCTGAAAGGGCAGGGTGGGATGTCTGGAATTGTCCCCTGTGCATTTAACCCCCTGTTATGCCAGCTAATTATAAGTTAAGGCCCTGGTCTGGTATTGGTAGAATTTCTCTTATTAGATTTAATGCAATCAATTAGGCTATAACACCACTTCATATTTGAGAAGCTAAAATCCTCACAGCAATAATTGCCATTTTTATAAGTAATGCAAATTGCGAAATTCGGCATTAACCACACAGCACTAATAGCACTCCCTATGGGTGGATTCTCAGGAAGCAGGTATGAAAAAATTTGGGTACAGACCTTTTAATTGGTGTTTGTGAAAAGCCCTCATCTATAGGTAGGATCCAATAAATGCACAAGAAGGACCACAGGTATTACTAAGTTTGCATTAATGCAAAGCTTATCTCTTAATGTATGTCTTAAGTATATTTAGTTTTTGGTCTATGGGGACTCACTGATAGCAAATATAAACTTCCTGCTTCTTCCTTAATATGAGTTCCATCTACTACACGAAAAAACGTCTTACCAACTGCCCCTTTTATCTGACCATCTACCACGCAACCAAAATGTTGCTTAACCCAGGAATTCCCAGATTTTACTAGTTGAGTCTTGTGCCCTGCTAGACCTTGGAGGGATAAAACCCAGCCGCTGACATAGAACCCCTTAGCTACTTTTAAACTCTTAACGTTATCAATAAATTGAAATAATACACAGACAATAATTTTCTTTTTGGGTAAGGTCGGCCACAGATTATTTAAAAACACAAACTTATTAACTACTTCCTTTTTGGCCAACTTATAATTTTTGAGCACCCTTGCCAACATCTATATAACCAGAGGGCATATAACTGCTCCCCATTAGCCCACTTCCTGCAAGGATGCCCCCCCTGCCAATACTGTGACTTCAATTAGCCATTCCATAGGTAGGGAGGGTGGGGAACGCAGCTTTTCCGGTCACTGGCAAAGCACAAAATGGTTCCAGTGACTATGAGGGGTGGGCTCTTATAGACTGGTGTACACCGCGAGAGCCGCAAGGCACTTCCCAAATCCCACGGTGATGCACCATGATGTTACTAGTAGTGACGCCGCGAGACCTGGAAGAAGGAAATCACCTCCGCGCCCGGGAGAAGGATGCCTCCCCACCAAGGTCAGGCGCACCAGAACTATGCGGACGGGTGCTGTGCAGACTCATTCTTTGAAGAACATGTAAACAGGTAAGCTGGCCATACTGTATTGGTCAATTAGTGGTTCTGTATATGGACCAAAAGCAAGTGATCCTGAAACTACTGCCTAGGCCTAGTAGAGAAAGGGCAATTTTGCCTGAAACGTTGCCGTGCTGTGTACAGAGGGGGCTTAATTAAACAATGTAAAATGTTGTTTCACCTCTACAGTATTTGGAGGTCTCTTTTGATTTCTTCTACCATCCCTATAAAGAACATGCATTTGAAAAAATTTGCAAACTTACAATCAGATTCCAAAAGAATCTTCTATCAAGAATATTTTAGAATAAATTGTAAAGATTGATTATTTTATTGCCTTCCCTTTAATTTTATTATGGAGATAAAGCTGAATCATCTATTGCTAGTGCCGTTGAAATGTTATTAAACCAATTGTCATGCTATAAACCAGTTTGTGGGACCTGCAGATTCCCTGTATGTGCAAGATTCCATCCTTTCTATGTTAGCCTTGTCTACGATGTGGAAATGACCCTTCTCTAATTCACTGACCTGTCAGTACCCTCTAGCAACATACTGAATTAGCTGTGAAACTGGGATTGAATTGTGCACAAGGAATAGGTGTATATTGTGTAATTGTGTACATTGAACTGAAGACCCATAACGTTTTTCACAGGTAATGTGAAAGTCTCACTTAGCAGCCACCCTGGAAGTAAACAATACTGGCTTCCTGTGTAAAACAGAAGCTTTGTAATGTGTTGAACTGATCATTCTCTTGCCTCTCTCACTTCTAAAAGTAGCAATGTCTCTTTAAACAGAAACAAAAAGGTCATGTCATCATTATTACAATAAAATAAGGTGGTTGGAGATGGGGAATAATCCATACAAAGACAGCATTTTCCACGGATGCTGTGCACGTTCGTTAAAAAGAACTAACGGGCTCAATTGTTTTCAAATAAAAAATATGTTTCATGTGTGTCGAAACGGTCGTTCGTTTGGAGATCCCTGAACGAACGACTGTTTCGGCCGATAAAGCGCCTCACACACGGGCCGATTATCGGCCAAAACGTTCATTCGCGTGTGTACGAGCCTTAATAGCCAATGTTCACATCAGACATTTGGGGTTATTCAATAAAAGTTCCTATCGTTTAAAATGGTGCTAATTTTGCCCCAACCAATCAGATCTTAGCTCTCAAATGTTAAATAAGATCTGATTGGTTGGGGCACAATTAGCACCATTTTAAACGCTAAGAACTTTTATTGAATCTCCCTGATAGATTATTAAACCTGATCGATAGCCTGTCTGGTGCAAACAATGTGGCTCTGATTTTATAATATTATATAATATATTAGTTGTGTTAGATCCATTTTTCATCGAATTTACTGAAAAAAAATCATCCGAAAAGCTTGGTGGTGGAGAAAATTTTCACTACCAAAATCTCCTGTTGTGGAATGGAAGGGGCTGGCGTGTCCCACTAGTTCTGTCCTAATGCACACTAGCAGGTGGGGGCTTCCCCACCTCCACTGGCAGGTACCCCGATCCCACTATTGTCCCTTAAAAAAGCTTTTGGGGGCTTAAGGGGTCCCATAGCTTGAAACTGGACCCCATTCCCCAGCACTTATAAATGTGAAGTGCCCTTGGAGCTTAAGGGGTCCCGCAGCTTGATACCAGGGGCCCCCTCACTGACATTTATAAGTGCCCTTGCACCTCTGAGAAGTGCCTTTGTTGGGAGTCCCGCAGCTCGAAACCCATTGTCTATTAAAAGAGCCCTCATGGCCCCTATAAGGGCCATTGTGGGCCCTGTAGATTAACAAAGAGAGCCCTTGTGGCTCTAGTTCCGCGCATATAGGGTGGCTGAAAGGCCAAATCCAATTTGCCAATATTTCAATCCTAGCAATCATATGGTCAGCTATTGATCAAATCACCAAAAGGTGATTTGCTATTTCCATGTGAGGCGGAGTGGAGCGGGATTGGAGCCATTAATCGAAAAAGTAAAGTGTGAGTGGTCACAACTCCGTTTGTAAAGATCAACTATTGATCAATCATATTTTGATAAAAGTTGATAAAATATTAAGATGATTATGGTTAATATCTGACCATATGATTGCTGCGATTGAATCATTAAGCAATCAAAATTGGATTTGGTTTCAGCAATCCTATATAAAGAGGTGCAAAGCTGCAGTGTCATCATCAGCTGCGGTGACATCAATGGCACCAGTGATGTTGGTGTCATAAGTGACATTGGCGGCGGCAGAGACCTGAAAAAAGTCCTTTTTTTAGGACCAGTGTTGGTTTCGGTTTTGAGCTGTGGGACCCCCTTATCCTAAATGCTTTTATTAGAGCCACAAGGGCTCTCTTAAGTGCCAGGGGTCCTGGTTTTGAGCTGCAGGACCCCACAACATCCTTTTTGAGGGCCACAAGGACTCTTTTATGAGCTAATGGGGGGGTGCTGGTTTCGAGCTGCGGGACCTACAACAAAGGCCCTGGTTATAAGTGCCAGGAAGGGGGGTCCCGGCTTCGAGCTGCAGAACTCCTTAAGCCCCAAAGGCACTTACCAGTGGCACAAAGGCACTTCTCAGTGCACTAGTGGGATACACCACCCCCTTCCCAGCAGCCCATCGTACATACCCCCCCTACACACACACACCATTTCCAATTCACCACATACAGCGCGCTGGCAGGCATTTTTTCTTTTCACAGAAATACTGTACTTAACGTTAATTACAGCATCTCAGCAAAAAGAGATTGCCTTTATAAATACAGCAGAGAGAATGATTTTTTGAGTGAGTGAGTTTTTGCGGCGATAGTTTTTGTGGCTATCGTGGCAATTGTGGCAATTCATACTACATGGACTGTTAAACTGGACTATCAAGACTACCATTGGCTACAGGTATTAGTGGGCCTCCAGCCACCCATCAGAACAAAGAAAATGTGAGTAAACAGGTGAAGAAGGATAAAGAGGAAGTTCAGTGCAAATACAGATACTTTTAAGAAACAAGCAGCATTTTTCCATTCCAATGACCTTTACCTGCCCATTCTGTATTTTGTCTGTGTATAAATAAATGCTTATGAAATACTGACTTCCTGTTTGCAGGACCCTTAGTAGAGACCGTTATGGTCTTGCCCTTGACCCAGCACCTGGGTTTATTCAGTTGTTAAGTAGGGATGGCCGGTTTGCGGATCCGAACCGCCGCGGATTTATCCCGTTCGCGAACGGCGGATTTTTCCGGATTTTCTGCCTTCCGAACTTCCGAACCGCGGATTTCTCGTATTTTCGAAAATCTTTCAAATTACGAGATTTTTCGTATTTTTGAAGATTTTCGAAAATACGAGGATGTCTATTATTGTCGTAAATACGTATTTTCGAAAAATTTAGAAATTACGAGGATTACTCGTATTTTCGAAAAATACGTTTTCGAAAATTTTTTAAATTATGAGATTTATCGTATTTTCGAAAATACGCGAAACTTTCGAATTTTTGAATTTTTTCGAAAATTCGCGGATCCTCGAGCGGACCGGATTTTGCGAAGTTCGGACATCTCTATTGTTCAGTAGAGATCTAAGCACGTTTGACCCGACCAGTAGAAATTACTGTTAGCAACATTTTAAGGAAGTGGTGCAATATTATGTGGAGAAAATAAAATGTTGAGTGAGACCAAAGCCAAAGTTTCCTAGTGCCCCTCTTGTCTTATATATTCCTAGTGCTCCCCCCACCCCAAATTGCCTATATTCTGTAGATTTGTAAAATTAATCTCAGGCATTAGATGCTACATCAGATGTGTAACAAAAATTAAATAGGGTGATATTATTGTGGTGACCAATCAAATACTCACTGTCATTTTTGGCTATGGCTAAACTTCTTTATTAATATAGTAATTGAAATAGTAAATGAAAACCAAAGTCTAAAAATAACAAATCCAGATCATGAACAAATTGTTTACTTTGCTTCCATTTTGTCCATATCATCATTTGGTAGTTGCCTCCATAACATTGGATTTTTCTGGCATGACCAGCTGCATATGGTGTTTCTACAGTATTAGAAAAATGAGAACTATGCAGCCATCTAAAGTCATAAATAATACTTTGGAAGAACAAAGACCAAGATTCATCCCAGTGGTTCTTTACTAGATATACACTTGCAGAGGGAGGTTGCAATTAGCAGTCTCTTCAGTCAACATATTTTGTGTGAAGTGCTTATACAAGTCTCTTCATGTTTCTTTTTGCTTGGCTCAGTCTTTTGAAACTTATAGGGAGATTCAATAAAAGTTCTTATCGTTTAAAATGGTGATAATTTTGCCTCAACCAATCAGATCTTATTTAACATTTGAAATCTAACATCTGATTGGTAGGGGCAAAATTAGCAACATTTTTAATGATAAGAACTTTTATTGAATAACCCTGTTACTCCACAGAAAATAATGGATGCTTAAAAGAGAAGATTCTCCCAGCTTGCAAGGATCCACTCAGAACATGTCAAACATAGCAATATGGTGGAATAAAGAAGCTCTTTTATTATACCTACCACGTGTATAGTCTTTCTGGAATGCACAACCATCTTCTTCAATATTCCCAGCGTCTAGACAATGTCACTAGTATCCTCTTAAAATAATGTCTGAAGGGAAAAATCTTCCAAGTTTTGCATCATTTTTTCTTATATAGGAATTGCAGTAAAGAGTTTATCAGTTGACGTTGATAATACAGAACAATCTGTGCTTGACGAGGTGACTAGGGGGCATTATATAAATAATCGTTAATATCTGCATTTCAATTATGCAATTACGCAATAGCAAATAGCGTTATTTTAGGCATATTTATAAGGCCGACCGCTGTGGAAAGTAATGGTGTGGAGGTAGTTTTGTTTAAGTGGGATGACAACTTCGACGTATTCATTGCGTTAAGTCTAGTATCTTGCTGAAAAAAGAAATTGCGCTAAAATGTCTCCTAATACCATACCAGGGCTGCAACCTTTAGCAGAAAAACACTCATGTATACAGTATGTTGAAAAAAGACCCCTATTTCACTTATTTCACTTAAGTTGGAAAAAGAGAAAACCGGAGCCTCAAAAAGCGATCACACACACCCAACTATTGAACTTGGAAATACTCCACAATGTACTTGTGAAGGTTCTCATTCATCCAGGTCATGGTATCTGTTGTATTCAATTAGATCAACTGGACTTGAAGTTTAGTTATTGAAGACGTTTCGCTAGTCATCCGACTGTCTTTCTCAAGAATGTACAAGAATGACTTGTACAAGAATCTGTGGTAATTATGTACCCTGGAAAATCCCAATTAGCATATCACAGCCAAGTGTTAAGGGCGTGATTGGACAATGCTGTTTTGACACCTTACTCTGGGTGTTCCTATAACACCTCTTAGCCACTATCCAATCACGCCCTTAACACTTGGCTGTGATATGCTAATTGGGATTTTTCCAGGTTACATAGTTGCCACAGATTCTTGTACAAGTCATTCTGAATTGAGAAAGCCAGTCGGATGACTAGCAAAACGTCTTCAAGAACTAAACCAAGTCCAGTTATCTAATTGAATAAAACAGATACATACAATGTACTTTTAAAAAAAAATTCTTAAAGGCAGATTGTCGGCTATCTAAACATGACGGCTTACAATGTTTTATGACATTTATAATTAAGCTTTTAAAGCATTTACCTACTAGAAACATGCTTTTTGTCTGAAATTGTTTGGTACTTTTGTATGCTGGTGCTTAGGAATAGGAACTATACATTATGTTTTAAATAGATCCAGAACCACGCTCTCTGCTTATGATAAAGACAAGATGTCACAAAAGACACCAGAAAGCTGGGCTGCACCAGAGTTCAGGACCCTAGTATATTATCTGGGACAGCTGCTTTTGTGACATTAAAGGGCAAATCCACCCTTTAAAACAACTTTTAGTATGTTATAGGTATTGCTTCCCCAGCCCCAAAAGCTATAATCTTATTGCTAGAAACTCCCGCGATCTTTACTTACCTTCCCTCTTTCCTTCGCCACACTGCCCGGCCTTCAGCTTGCATGGAACTGCAAGCAGGGGGCCGGACCGGCAGCTGTGTCTGTGATTGGCTGAGAGGCAGCCAATCATGGATGTGGCTTCTGGCAGTTCAGAACAGAGGAGGAGAGAGGAAAGGTAAGTAACTATCAGGGGAGTTTCTGGCAATAAGATTATAGTGGTTGGGGCTGGGGAAGCAATACCTATAACATACTAAAAGGGTTTTATGCTAGGGGGAGGGAGACCAAAATGGGAGGTAGAGGGGGGGGAGGGCTGCAGTGTGCATGCCAAACTCCCGGAGGAGAGACAGGAGGCAGAGTCCTATATGGACTCTGCTAGGCTCCTGGTGGCCACTTTTTTGGACTGGGGGGGGGGGGGAGATTACAGGAGAACCACTTGGAGCTCTCCTTAGATAAAGAGATATGAATTTCAGGGGTGTCCATCTAACACCTACTGTACCTTCTATCTATATTACCAAAAATGCATAAGAATGAAGTTAATCTGACAGGGTGCTCTATAATCTCAGGTAGAGGCAGTTTATTTGAACCAACTTGTTCACATATTGATTTCCATCTGCAAGCATATGCGAACTGGATTCATACATTTGTGATACATCAGATTTTATCACATGCATTCTGGGTGTTTAGATTGAAGATCATCACCGGTTAGTGACTTGTGATGACGAATCGTTATATTTGAACATTAGTTAAGCAGATGGAATCAAAGCAATCCAATACTTTCTCTCTATATATGATCATAAAAATGCAGGTCTATTTTAGATCTCCTATCTAAGAACAGATTGAATCATAGCAATGGGATATTATAACCTAGAGATATTAATTAGTTATTTATTAGTTATTAATCACCTAACGTATTGGAATATCAGACTAGTAATGATCTATTGGATGTACCATGATTAGGAATAGTTTTATTCCTTAATGATCTTGAGAAACTTTTATAAAATGTATTTAATTCTAGTATAAGGAATGCATCTTTTTTAATAGCACTCACGATGAGTAAAGTAGATGGCCTGGATAAGCTTCTTAAACTAAAAAATATTGAGAACTACTGGTATTAATATATTTACTTTATCTGGTTGATCTGGTTGATACTTTCCGATTGCCGTTTGGAGTCAGGAAAGATTCCCCCCCTTTTTTTAGCTGGGGTTTTTTGCCTTCCTCTGGATCAACTGTTAGGAAGGGTTAAAAAAAAGTGAATAGGTTGGACTTGATGGACGTGTCTTTTGTCAACCTCAATTACTATGTAGATGTATTAAGCTAACTTTTATAACTAAAAAGAAGGGCCTTTCTCTATTGACCTTAATGAGGTTAGGATTATAAATGTATTGACGATTAGTACATATCTTTCTTTCCATGTATTTTATTTGCTGGACTTTCCCCATTCTAATATTGCTAAATGCTGGGTTAAACATATTTAGCACACATCTTCCATAAAAAGCATAGTATCTTTAGTCAATCCCACGTTCGAATGCTGGAGAGGTGAGGTGAAGCCCTCTGACATGCACTGCCGCAATACCATTTGCTAGAGGGGCGTTTGCCTGTATCGAGTATACTGTTTGATTGGAGTGGAAGTTGCAAGTCTTTTTTCTGCATTAACACTAACATGGTTATTCAATAAAAATTCTTATTGTTAAAAATGGTGCTAATTTTGCCCCAACCAATCAGATGTTAGCTTTCAAATGTTAAATAATATCTGATTGGTTGGGGCAAAATTAGCACCATTTTTAATGATGAGAACTTTTATTGAATCTCCCTGTAAATATATCAGTATTACATTATAAATTAATTATTTTTTCCAACACATACATGTAAAGTGTATTTCTACTGCAAGACCTGCCAACCTGACAATGACATACAGGTTAAATATTATTTAAACTCCAACATAGCTAGTTTGTTTCCTATTTCCGCTGCATGAAGAAGTCTTCATGAGATGAACCGCATCTGGCATTTTTAATTTTGCTTCCTCTCATCTCATCACTCACTATGAGGGCATCACAATTTCCAGACCATAAGACCACCCTGATATAATATAATAATCTTAAGGATCAGTGCCTATATCTATGTGTGTATAGTAGTTTTGCCACTGCTTAAGCCACAATAATCTTCTGGCCATTATCGACATAGCTCTAAAAGATAATTAATAATATCCATACCAGAATGTGCAGTATGCTATACATCAGATGCTAAATGAAGATCCTTTATGCATTAACAATGTCTTATTTCATTTTGAAGCATCCTCTATATCTTAAATCCAAATTTAAGAAGCTTTGACCAAATTCAAAAAAGCAGTAGCTAGTAGTGATGGCCCAGTTCGCGGATCCGTACCTGGATCCGTGGTGGATTTACCTCATTCGCGAACGGCGGATATCACGGATTTTCCGGTATTCCGCTTTCCGAACATTTCCGAACCGCTTTTTCGAAAATTTTCGAAATTACGAGGATTTCTCTTATTTTCGAAAATGCGGGAAAATACGTTCGGGTCCGTATTTTCGAATACTCCTCGTATTTTCGAATACTCCTTGTATTTTCGAATACTCCTCGTATTTTCGAATGATGTGGGAAAATACGTTCGGGTCCGTATTTTCGAAGAATCCTCGTATTTTCGAAGAATCCTCGTATTTTCAAGAATTTTTTTTTTATTTTAATAGGTTTTAATGGGTCCGCTCGCGGATTTTCGAATTTTTTGAAAATTCCCGGATCCTCGAGCGGACCGGATTTTGCGGACATCTCTAGTAGCTAGTCTTAAAGGGCATCTATAGTGAGAAAATTAACTTTTTTTCTTTCCTTCAATGTGATCTATAATTACCTCTGTCAGAGTCACTGACAGAGATAGGATTAAGGCAACAGAGTACATGAATTTAACTTTGCAATGGGGCAATGAGTTTTTTTCACTATAGATGCCCTTTAAGGCATCTTAATGATAACAATCGTAAATTAAGGCTATCGATCATAAATCTACGATAACGCAATCGCCCCAATCGCCGCACTGCCCGGCCTTGTGCTTGCATGAAACATAGGGAATTATACTAGGGGGAGGGAGATGAAAATGGGAGGGGGGGAGGGCTGCTCTGAGCAAGCCAAAAACCTCTGAGAGGAAGCTTCAGAGGCAGAAAAACTTTCCTCCCTGCAGTGCTCCTGGTGGACAGTTTTTTGGACTTTGGAGTGACATTACAGGAGAACCATTTGGAGCTGGGATGTGAGGTAAGAATTTTATTACACTACAGAGTGGGGCCAGTAGTGGTGGAAATTATTGTTTTGGGGGTGGACATGCCTTTAAAAGGGAGGGTTAACCCATTAGTGAACACTGACATGTAAAGGAAAATTAAATTAAAAAATATATATAATTTAGTATTGACTGTATACGAAAACTCATTCAACATAAAAAAATATTTTTGTAAAAATTATTGTTTTTAATTTCTTTGTATTTTCCAAAATTGTAAGGCACTTACACATATTAGCAATATTCCTCCATATATAAATTCTTATGACACATTCATGCTGTTCTTTCAAAGGCTGTTGTTGTCTCTGTGGTGTGGTACCAATTTGGAAAATGTCTTCTAACCCATTATAAGAAGTCTACATTCAAATTCTAACAGCATAATTTATATATCTTTTAATAAATAAGTATAAAAAAATAAATATTTTTTTTATTCCACAGGTTTCGAGCTATGTTTTTGTTTTTGTTTTTTGCTAGTTTGTTTTTTAAAGAAATTATAAACAGCTTTTTCAGGTGAGATGTTAATAAAAATGTTCATTCAACGTTGCAAAAAATGTAACAATGAATATAAATAACAGGAAATTAAAGACCAGCACTAGATTCTATATGTGTCTGTCTTAAAAGTTTTTCGAACAAGTTCCATTGAGATGATCCATCAGAAGAACAAGCACATCACACTTTTATATGATGATATTCCACAAGTGAGATAAAAGTTGAATGCTTGTTGCCTTCTTTCTCCATCAACGGGTATATCCTTAACCACAGCCTTAGAGGCATTGACTGGTACCATACGTTTGCAGTCACAGCCTTCAGATATTCAGGGCTCTAAGGTACTGGGTTCTCTCCTTTCTTCATGGATAGCCCATCACACATATAGATTATTTTGCAACCTACATGTCCTTTCAGCTGTATCCCATCACATCTTTGTAGAGTTCAGGTACTTTTTCAGGATCCACTGGCCTGGGCAAAAAATGTGTAAACTTTTGGTGTCTTTTAGCTCTGGTTCCATCTCTAGGAGACCCATCTTTGTTTAGTGCTATAAAGTATCGTCTTCCAGTGTCCCCATGCTTATATAAGATTGATGAATATGTGTTATACCAATTTTCTTCAAAGTGTTCCCGGAAAATGCATTCCGATGTCAGTTTCTCCTACAAATAAATAAAGACATAAATTTAAAGATTAAAATCCAAAAGGAATGAATATCCAATTGTGAATAATAAGTAAAACACATGCAAAATCTAAATTTCTATGTTAGGTCTTTAGACACTATTGTTAGATAGTTTTATTTCAATTTCTATATGAATTTTGACATTAAAAAAGCTGTGGCCATAAAATAATGTAGCTAACAAACAACTTTTATTGCAAAGAAGATGCACATAGTGCTGAAGGTTGCAAGTACCATTGGCCTCTTATTACTTGCCACAAATTACCAGTGCAGCTAATGAATGTGAAAAACTTTCTGTACACATTCTGACTTTGATCTTTGCTAAGCATTGATATGTTATTGGTAATTTACATTTAAATCAATAAATACAGCTTTTTTCAAACTGAAGGACACATTTCGACTTTGCATTATATATTTAACGACTAAACATTGATACTTACAGATCCATAAAGTTCTCCTTTATCATTCATTCCAAGGTAAAGACCACTGTCGACTCCCCGAATGCTGACCAACCCAATAGCAACGCTGATGAATTCAAGAATACCTGTAAATCAAATACAATCATTTAAATACACCTGCAGTCAGAAAACCAGAATTGTGAATTTACAGTAATAATAATAAACATTAATAAAATAAAATAAACAATGCAAATAAATGGAGGTCGCTTCACAACTTCTACAACTGGTAGTTATCTGGGTAGCAAAAACCACTTCCCTTAGGAGGATATGAAGGTATTTTGTTTTCACTGTGATATATTTTTCAAAGCCATTAAAAATAAATAAGCAGGTGAGTCAATCCGCTAAGACCACATCAGAGGAAATTTGTATGAGAACAGGGACAGCACAAAAGAGAAACATATAAAAGAACTGCAGCAAATCTTTGATCTCTTTCTTGTAATTCCAGACTATTATTTAATGTTTACATACTATCTTTCACTTCATGCATCTTCTGTGCTCAAGGTGGCTCCTTGTACAGTACAGCACAATGTAGTATTAGATTAATTATTGCCTTCACTGTGACAGGATAACTATTCCATCTGTAGATTTACCAGCGTGTAATACTAGACTTGTTAACCCCTTACATAGTATTGTACATACAGTACATGGGATAAAAAGGTTTTAGATATTTTCTGTCCCATTTTTTTTCCTGAATCAAATGTACCAATAGGTCCAGGCAAAAGCAACCTGGAAATACTACATGTGACATTAGGTAAACTGCATAGGAACTATTAACAAAACCTGGATGTGCACAGACTGGGCATCTTTATGTTTCTCCATTGCTAAAGTAGGCTAGATATTATATACATATATAACTATCACAACACATTACCCCTTCCTATAGCCAAGGGTATAAGTGTAATCTGGTATATTGGCTATAGAAACTTAATACTAACACTTATTAAATAAATTAGGATTAATAGTAAGTTTGTTCAGATTAAAACTTTCTGGTCAGATAAGCATTTACATATCTCCCTTTCCTTCTAATTGGAGGAATAATAAATATATTTAAATGGGAAACAAATGAGTAAAATCACTGTGACATTCTCAGATCTGAACCCTTTTACCAGGGAGATTCAATAAAATTTCTTATCATTAAAAATGGTGCTAATTTTGCTCCAACCAATCAGATCTGATTTAACATTTGAAAGCTAACATCTGATTGGTTGGGGCAAAATTAGCACCATTTTTAATAATAAGAAACTTTATTTAATCTCCCTGCATGAGATTATGGCAGGATTAACCATCTATAATCTGGATTTATACCCAGTGATTTACTGCACTAAACCTTTTAAAATCCCGAATTAATGTAATGAATTAATAGTATTTGAGGTGGAATATAATGGTATATGAATGACTATAATTACAATAGCAGCATGAAAAATTAAATGTGTTGCAGTGAGTAAGTTGCAGTATAGTAATGTAGATATGCACTCCTTGGTCTCTGGTTCCCTAAATACAGTATAATATAAATCTGTACCTACCAAAGCGGCTGTGGTCCTGTCTGGTTCCTTGCATGTTCCCATCTGGTAGTATCTGCAGGTGGTATCCGGTCTGCAGTAGAGCTGGCGGCGCCTTAAAATTCCTTTCAGGTGGGAGAGATCGGAGGGGCACTGCGAGACAGGCGAACTGGTTGTCCCAAAGGATCGTTGAGGAGCAGAGGGTTGTCTTGGACTGGAGGTAACAGAAAGTGGAAACCCACCTGCCCCATACATCAAACCCACCCAGGAAAGCACTCACCTCTGCCAGAGGAGCCATTTACTTAATGTGACAGAAAGTTGCCAAACTCTGTGTATGGGTGCGTATGCGCGGGGCATGAATCAATGTGTAGTGCAGCTCATGGCAGGGTAGAGTGCAGATGAACCCCAGTCATTACTGATTTAGCTGACAAACAGATGGAGTGCAAACAGAAGCGGGTCAGCGGGGAAAGAGGCAGTGTGCTGTTTGAGGGACTACAGGCGGGAGAAAAAAGGGTAAAGGCAGAGTAACTCCCAGGGGCAGATTTCTTGTATGAGCATCAGGGCAGAAGTATGCAGTTTCAGGCTGAAGCTCACGAGAGTTGCAGTTACTGTGTTGAGAGGAGCTCAAACAGGAATGTTCACAGAAATGCATCAAAGGCATTACTGTGTTGAGGCTCAAGACATTGAGAAACTGTGCCAAAAGCACCAGGTAACTCGACAGGAAGGGACTTGTCAATGGTTTTTAGGCGGTGGCAAGTAGTCAGGGACTAGTGGCACGGGAACCACAAAAGAAGCTTATTGAGTGTGTAAGGTCAAAGCAGGGAGAGAAAGTGTGGACGAACACAAGAACACAGCAAGGGCCAAATTATCGTGTTTGAGTCTGCCTGTCAGGTGCTTCACGAAACTCACGTCAGTATCCGAATAAATATTAGGCTCAAGGAAGCAGTAGAGTGCCGGACTCGACGGACTGACGATTATCGTTTGAGTCTCATGGACAGGAGATGGTGGCACTTAACTCACCAAAAGGTCAGGGGCCATGATATCGTGGTAAATGAAGATCTCAGAAAATGCAGGGAAGAGTTGCAAGGCATAATTCACAGGCCATTGTGTGAGGAAGGGCTCTGGCGGAGTAGGGGATAGCAGTAACGCTCACAGGAAGGTTAAAGTGTTTGAAAAGGGCCAAAGGCATAAAGGTGTCCAAAAACGGGAACAAACTGCCAAAGCATGATACCGGTGATTTATTACTGTTTGAGTCTCGGAGAACGGGCATGAGATTGCCGGAAGGCGTCACAGGCAATTCTGTATGTGAGAGGGCTAAAGGGGATAGAGCAAGTTAGAGTGCATTGTGAGCCATCAGCCGCCTGCATGATAACCAAATTTTGGAAAGGGTCTCAAAAGCGAGTTGGATATTTCACGTGCACTGGCAACCTGCATGTAACAACAATGTATGAGGACTCAAGTCATAAGGAGATAAAGGCAGAAAATGAAAATCTCAGGAGGGGGGGGCGGAGGACTTAAGCAGCGTTCAAGCGCAAAAGCACCGTTAAACCATGGTTGTCGACAATTTTAAACGGTGCCAACGCTAGCTCTTAGGAGATCACACATAGGATTAAAGGGGGAAAACAAAAGTAGAAAAAGAATAAGTATTATTTTAAGGCTGTCAGTCTTCCCACCGGGAAGACCTGAAACTGGAAATGTGTAATACAAGGCCGGGCGAAGTAATATAACCTTTGCAGGAAAACGGGGGTGTCCCACAAGGCACTGTTGAATATTTAGACAACAAGTAAAATAGAAAGGCACCAAAAGGGTACGCAATTCCAGACAAGGCAGTCAGCCAAACTGGCACTACAACTGTTAAACAGCGAATTAATATTTGGGGTTGCAAACCGTAACTAGACAGGTAAACACGGACCAGTATGTAGAATATCCACATACCCAAACTGGCCATCACTAGTTGACTGGGAAAGGGAAATAGGGTAATAGCCCCAACAACCACACAATAAAATAAGAAGTGACAATGTCGGCAGAGTCTCGCTAGGAGAATTGTCCCTCAGGCGAAGGGCCACGCGAACTTCGGGGAAGAATTACTCTGTGATATAAACGTATATATACCAAGGGGGAACAGCAGAGGACATCGTACATGAATATGTGTATGGCATATATGACCAATAACGATGTTAGTGGGACAGCAGATGAATCCATGCATGATTAAATGCGGTGGGGTTAAATAGATATATACCAACAATACCAGTGGGACAAATCGAGAGGATCACAATTGGGAAAAGTCTAATAATAAGTGATATAAGTCCAGGGGCAAGCAGAGGATCGGATGTGTGGGGATCGGCGTAATAGGTATAGATATAAGTAAGACAGGAAAGGCCAGGGGAGCAGCACGATGAATCAGGGGCAATGTGGAATATGAGCAAGATATAATAGACCGATAAACCGGATGGGGACAGCAGAGGATCAGGGCGGTATGAGGTATGTCATAGATAGTAGGGAACCCGATAAGGAAAAAAGAAAGAAAAGGACGGCATGGGACAGGCAAGGAGGAATACACAATGTGAGTCTGGCAT
This sequence comes from Hymenochirus boettgeri, assembly GCA_019447015.1. Classification (NCBI taxonomy): domain Eukaryota; kingdom Metazoa; phylum Chordata; class Amphibia; order Anura; family Pipidae; genus Hymenochirus; species Hymenochirus boettgeri. Next base: position 77,891,900 of record CM033469.1, on the reverse strand, counting down.
AGAATATATCCACGAGTGACCGAGTGGACATCAGGCATCTCAAGGGTAAGTCGTATGGGCCTAGATATACTAAACCTACCAGGGTACCAGAGGAGTCCATGTATAGAATATTGGTGCGGAGAAAATAGTGAACCAATAGCCCTGAAGGACCGCAGAGGGGATCACAGTGTGAGTAGGGGTGGTACACATCGGATAGGGGGTAGAAAAAAAATACCATAGCAATGGGAAGCAGAGCAGGATGGAATCACGTTGATGATTATGGCATAGATATACCATACCAGGGGACGCAGAGGATCACATGTGAGTATGGCTAGAGTGAATGCGGTACAGGGCATACCGAATGATCAAAGCGGAATGATAGAGGTGTGAAATCACAGTGTGAGTATGGCATAGAATATACATAGAACCATGGGGGGACAGACAGTAGGAAGATCACAATATATGATTATAGTTGCATAGGGAACTCTACCAACCGGGTGACATCAAAAGGCTCAGAGTGTGATGTATGGCATATAAACAATATGACCATAAAAGGGGGGAAGGGACCAGGGGACAGCAGAGTCACAAGTGGTAGTGATGGGGGGCACTCTAACAATATATACCATAACAGGTACAGCACATAGGGATAAACGCATGTGCGTACTGGCATAGGGAAATATACCATAAAGGGAGAAAGTACCGACGTGATGACGAGCAGAGGGAGTACAAACCTGGTGAGCTGAGGGGCACACTAGGCGCAATGGACTCGCGCATCCCACGTGGACGGACATCAAGGAAGGATGGAGCAGGTGAAGTTTAAAGGTGCCCTCGATATCTGAGACGCATACCAAGGGGTGGAGGGCAGGGGGCAGAAAATGAATCACAGTGAGTATTGACATAGATGAGTAATAACGCGATGGAACGGGCAAGGAGCACGAAGCAGATGATCACATGTGAGGATATTGGTCATAGATAAATGATACCAATAGCAGGAGAATTGGCCCGCAGTAGGAAATCACAATGTGAGTACATGGCATAAAATGGATATATACACGATACACAGGGCGGACAGACAAGAGATCACATTGGGTGAATTAGTTGGAACAGATGAGATATATCCATAAACCCGTGGTGTAAAACGGGAGGCGCGAGGTCATGGCACAGAAATGGATGAGTAGTGGAGTGCATCGATAAATACCATACCGGGGACAGCAAGGATCACATGTTAGTATGGCCTACGATAATAGGTGCCAGTAGCAGACGATGGGTGAGCAGCGAATTATCGACAAGTTTGGGAATTAATGGTGCGATAGATTATAATACCAATAGCCAGCTGGGAAGCAGCAGAGGACGCCAAGCCAGAATAAACAAATGGTGGTGAGGTGCACTCTCCAACACTAGGGTGCATACGCATCTGTGGGTTCTTCCCTTAGGAACCGAGTGGGAGTTCTACAGGAAAAAAGTAACTGAGGGTTCCGCACTCCAAATACTTTATAGAATAATTTAATATAACCACACTCAACCCACGTCACAACGTTCGGGGGAATACCCCCTTCTTCAGGTGATGGACAGCGAGAGTCCATGTTAATATGGCATAGATATAGACCATACGCAGGGGACAGCATAGGATCCATAAGTGAATTGGCTAAGATTATAGGATATCTTATTGCTTTAAGAAGATGTATTTCTCTCGGATTTGTTCCTGCTTTCTAAATGGCGGATTTATGGGAGTATTGAGGGGACTTGGTTGGCCAGAGGAATCTTCTCCCACGGAAGCCTGTGCCTTTTATTTTAATTGTGTGTGGGGGACTCCGGCCATTTAGTAACATGATGGTTTTGCTTATGCAATATTTATGAACAGGTGTGTTTCTGTAGTACAGTGTAATGTTAGTGGAAAATAAAACTAGTTAGAAAGGTCTGCTAGTTTAACAGTGTCGGTGGCACGAAAGCTGGGGGGGTGTACTGGTGGGGACTTTGGTTCCCTGTTATTCTACTGTTCTAATTATTAGACGACCTGGAGCAGCCCCCTAGCAGGGTGTCACAGACGGCAGTACTGCTGAGTTTATCGCTGTGCGACGGGAGGAAACCACCAATTTTTAGAAGTATTGAATTGGCTATATTCTGTTTTTTTCAAAAAAAAACGAGGCCATGAGAAAAGAAGAACTATTTTCGCAAATATTTAATAGTGTGGTGGATTGATTATAGTAGAACGCGACGAGTGGTGGAATAATAAAAAAAATAGTCAAAGAAAAAAACAACAATATTTAAAATAAATTTTAAGGAAAGATTTTCCAAATAAAGTCCCATAGATTTTGTGTGGCTTCATAATCGATTCGTATACATGACGTGATAATTTCAGTCTACACAGTGAGCACACAGTACCAATAAATCCCCCTTCCACAGTGACAGTTAGGGTAGGCATTATAATGACTTGAGTTGGCTAGTTATTTGAAACAACCGTGACAGCAATTTTATGAAGAATGAATGTATTTACCTTTTTGGAGATCACAAAGAGTTAATTTGCAAGCAATACATATCTGGTGAATTCAGAGGGCTAAGACCATGGAACACTTTAAAGTAGAATTAATCAAGACTTAAACATCTCAGTCCTTCCTGCCTGTCAGCTATTGTACAGGTTTATATTATCCCCATATGTGTTTGGTTCCACAAGATTAAAGTCAAAGTGGCGTGGGTGCAGGCGCATAATGCAAGTAGTTCTTCCACTTTAGCATGTTTCTTATACCAACAGAAATAAAAGCTGTCAAGCCTGTTAGTGAAAAGATATCAGGTCTTGTCATGAGAATTTTACTATCAATAAGGGCTGAAACTTGGTGAGGGGCCGCTTTAAAAATACACCATCAGCGATCCAGGTGTAAACTGACAACATGTACTAGAACTTCTGCATAGTGTCGCAGACGCAGTTATTAAAGCTTGGTCAGGGCGACTTGTCTACACACTAAGCTAACATAGTTTATAAAGTGGCAATCTAATGGATTACTCCACACATCGAAATGGGAACATTACCTCTGACAAAGTTCAGACTGGGTACAGCAATGTCCAGATTTTTTTGACTCAATTGTTGGGATTTGGGTGAAATAACCTCGTGTCGTTTTGTTATCACCACGCACATTGTCCTCACACAGAATTAGGGTATAGCTGCGTATCATAATTGTGACTAAAACTACTTTCTGGCCAGTTTGCGCTAATCGCTAAATGCACGCTAGGTGTAGCCACAGTTTTTAGGCCTGTCGTACAGTTACTGGTTTCCCATGTGGGTTTGGCCCAATACAATATCTTGTATTGAAGTACAGATATGGGTGGAATAGAACATGTTAAACATGAATTGCGGGTATTCCCCCACTCATCACCTTGTATTCGTGGAGGTGGGTCTCAACCCTGCAACCACCACAGAGTACCACCGACTGAGAGGAACACTAGAGTCTCCTCCTCAAGTCAACAGACCCCCAATTTTTAACGGACCATGCCGCCACATCAGCACCCACGGGAAATGACCTAACTCCTCCCTACACCGGTCCACACCAAGTACCAAAAGCCACAACCCTAGAATGCTGCACAGCGCATTGGCTATCACTCACACTGTGTCCACGCACATGTGTGTCACGCACCCAATCATCCGCCATGCCACCTTTACCACCCTGCCTGTGAGCCTGAAAAATGACAGGGTGTTGGATGTCTGGGCCAATTGTTCCCCTGTAAGCAATGTTACACCCCGGCGGTTTGATGCAGCTAATTATAGTTAAGGCCCTGGTCGGGTATTGGAAGTTGGTCTCTTATTAGATTAATGCATCAATAGTGGCTGCTATGAACAAAGGCACAACACGTACATATTTAGAGCAAAATCCTCCCCGAATAATTGCATATTTTATAAGTAACTAAAGTTGCGAAAGCTCACTCGGCATTACCCCACAGCAGAAAAAGCCCACTAATAGCAACAATCCCTATGGTTGGACTTCAATCAGGGAAGCATGTAAAAAACTTGTGGGATAACAACCTTTTAATTGGTGTTTTGTAAAAGCCCTCATCTATAGGTACGGATCCAATAGGAATCGCACCACAGGACCGGACAGGATTTATGACTAGATTTTGCATTAATCGCAAAGCTTATCTCTGGTCATATGTTTCTTGGAAGTATAAAGTTTTTTTAGGTCTATGGGAGCTCACACTGGAGTAGGGGCAAGTAAATAAACTTGCGCTGCTTCTGCCTATAATATGAGTTCCATCTAGCTACGAAAACAACATGTCTTAACCAACGTGCCCCTTTTGGAATCTGGACCATCTCCGAAGGGACCAACCAAATGAAATTGCCCTTGAACCCAGGTATTCCCTCCAATTTTACTAAAGGGTTAGTCGTATAGTGAACCCTGCTAGAGCCTTGAGAGGGATAACCACAGCCGCGGACATGACCCCCCGTTAAGCTACTTTAAAGCTCTTAACGGAATAATTGAAATCAAAGTCAGAAGACAATAATATAAGAGCAAATGTTAAACTTTTTGTGTAAGGTCGGACCACAAATTATTTAAAACCACAAACTTAATTAACTACTTCCCTTTTGCCACGTATAATTTTTTGGAACAACCCTTTGCACACCTCTATATAACCAGAAAGTGGCAGTGATAACTGCTCCCCTTAGCCCACTTCCTGCAATGGATGACCCCCTTCCAATACTGGTGACTTCATTAGCCATTCCATTAGTCGGGGGGGGGGAACCGCAGCTTTTCCGGTCACTGGAAAGCACAACCCACCGTGGTTGCACAGTGACTATGTGGGTGGCTCTTATAAAACGATGGTGTACACCGCGAGTAGCCTCGACAGGCACGTTCCCAAATCCCACGGTTAGATGCACACATGTAACATAATTCTGAGATAAGTGACCGCCGCGAGACCTGAATGAAGGAAGAGTCCCCCGGAATCCGGGAAAAAGAAAGCAAAAAGATGCGCGTCGCCGCGGACCGAAGGTGCTTGGCGCCCAGAACGATGCGGACCATGTTGGTCTGTGCAACATCATTCTTTGAAGAACATGTAAACGAAGGTAACTTGGAACCATATTCTGTATATGGTCAATTAGTGGTTCTGTATATGGGACCAAAAAGCGAAGTGACCTGAAACACATAGCACCTCGTGCCCGTGTAAAAGGGGCAATTTTGCCTATGGTCCAATGCGTGCGTGCTGTGGATCAGAAATGGATGTGGCTAGAGGGATTGAACAATGTATAAACTGTGTGTTTAAAATAATCACCTCTACGTATTTGGAAGGTCTCTTTTGATGTTCTTCAACCATCCGCATATAAGGGAGGACATGCAGTTTGAAAAAATGCAAACCTGACAATCAGATTCCAAAACAGAAACAATCTCGTTATCAAGATATTGTTAGAGATAAATTGTTAAAGATTAGAATAGTATTATTTTGAAAGGATATACCCTTTTAATTTTATTATGGAGATAAAGCTGAATCATCTATTGCTAGTGCCGTGAAATGTTATTAAACCAATTGTCATGCTATAAACCAGTTTGTGGGACCTGCAGATTCCCTGTATGTGCAAGATTCCATCCTTTCTATGTTGCCTTTCTACATGTGAAAGACCCTTCTCTAATTCACTGACCTGTCAGTACCCTCTAGCAACATACTGAATTAGCTGTGAAACTGGGATTGAATTGGTGCACAAGGAATAGTGTATATTGTGTAATTGTGTACATTGAACTGAGACCCATAACGTTTTTCACAGGTAATGTGAAAGTCTCCACTTAGCAGCCACCCTGGAAGTAAACAATACTGGCTTCCTGTGTAAACAGAAGCTTGTAATGTGTTGAACTGATCATTCTCTTGCCTCTCTCACTCTAAAAGTAGCAATGTCTCTTAAACAGAAACAAAAAGGTCATGTCATCATTATTACAATAAATAAGGTGGTTGGAGATGGGGAATAATCCATCACAAGACAGCATTTTCCCGGATGCTGTGCCTTTCGTTAAAAAGAACTAACGGCTCAATTGTTTTTAAATAAAAATATGTTTCATGTGTGTCGAAACGGTCGTTCGTTTGGAGATCCCTGAACGAACGACTGTTTCGGCCGTCTAAAAGCGCCTCACACACGGGCCGATTATCGGCCAAAACGTTCATTCGCGTGTGTACGAGCCTTAATACCAATGTTCACATCAGACATTTGGGGTTATTCAATAAAAGTTCCTATCGTTTAAAAGGTGCTAATTTTGCCCCAACCAATCAGATCTTAGCTCTCAAAGGTTTAAATAAGTCTGATTGGTTGGGGCACAATTAGCACCATTTTAAACGCTAGAACTTTTATTGAATCTCCCTGATAGATTATATTAACCTGATCGATAGCCTGTCTGGTGCAAACAATGTGGCTCTTATTTTATAATATTATATATATATTGTTGTGTTAGATCCATTTTTCATCGAATTACTGAAAAAAAATCATCCGAAAAGCTTGGTGGTGGAGAAAATTTTCACTACCAAAATCTCCTGTTGTGGAATGGAAGGGGCTGGCGTGTCCCACTAGTTCTGTCCTAATGCCACTAGCAGGTGGGGGGCTTCCCCCACCTCCACTGGCAGGTACCCCCCCGATCCCACTATTGTCCCTTAAAAAAGCTTTTGGGGGCTTAAGGGTCCCATAGCTTGAAACTGGACCCCATTCCCCAGCACTTATAAATGTGAAGTGCCCTTGGAGCTTAAGGGGTCCCGCAGCTTGATACCAGGGGCCCCCTCACTGACATTATAAGTGCCCTTGCACACCTCTGAGAAGTGCCTTTGTTGGGAGTCCCGCAGCTCGAAACCCATTGTCTATTAAAAGAGCCCTCAGGCCCCTATAAGGGCCATTGTGGGCCCTGTAGATTAACAAAGAGAGCCCTTGTGGCTCTAGTTCCCGCATATAGGGTGGCTGAAAGGCCAAATCCAATTTGCCAATATTTCATCCTAGCAATCATATGGTCCGTTATTGATCATCACCAAAAGGTGATTTGCTATTTCCATGTGAGGCGGAGTGGAGCGGGATTGGAGCCATTAATCGAAAAAGTAAAGTGTGAGTGGTCACAACTCCGTTTGTAAAGATCAACTATTGATCAATCATATTTTGATAAAAGTTGATAAAATATTAAGATGATTATGGTTAATATCTGACCATATGATTGCTGCGATTGATCATTAAGCAATCAAAATTGGATTTGGTTTCACAATCCTATATAAAGAGGGTGCAAAGCTGCAGTGTTCATCATCAGCTGCGGTGACATCAATGGCACCAGTGATGTTGGTGTCTAATGTGACATTGGCGGCGGCAAGAGACCTGAAAAAGTCCTTTTTTTAGGACCAGTGTTGGTTCGGTTTTGAGCTGTGGGACCCCCCTTATCCTAAATGCTTTTATTAGAGCCACAAGGGCTCTCTTAAGTGCCAGGGGTCCTGGTTTTGAGCTGCAGGACCCACACCATCCTTTTTTGAGGGCCACAAGGACTCTTTTATGAGCTAATGGGGGGGTGCTGGTTTCGAGCTGCGGGACCTACACAAAGGCCCTGGTTTAGTGCCAGGAAGGGGGGTCCCGGGTTCGAGCTGCAGAACTCCTCCCAAAGGCACTTACCAGTGGCACAAAGGCACTTCTCAGTGCCACTAGTGGGATACACCACCCCCTTCCCAGCAGCCCATCGTACATACCCCCCCTACACCCACCACAGCCATTTCCAATTCACCACATACAGCGCGCTGGCAGGCATTTTTTCTTTTTCACAGAAATACTGTACTTAACGTTAATTACAGCATCTCAGCAAAAGAGATTGCCTTTATAAATACAGCAGAGAGAATGATTTTTTGAGTGAGTGAGTTTTTGCGGCGATATTTTTTGTGTCTATCGTGGCAATTGGTGGCAATTCATACTACATGGACTGTTAAACTGGACTATCAAGACTACCATGGCTACAGGTATTAGTGGGCCTCCAGCCACCCATCAGAACAAGAAAATGTGAGTAAACCAGTGGAAGAAGGATAAAGAGGAAGTTCAGTGCAAATACAGATACTTTTAAGAACACGCAGCATTTTTTCCATTCCAATGACCTTTACCTGCCCTTCTGTATTTTGTCTGTGTATAATAAATGCTTATGAAATACTGACTTCTCTGTTTGCAGGACCCTTAGTAGAGACCGTTATGGTCGTGCCCTTGACCCAGCACCTGGGTTTATTCAGTTGTTAAGTAGGGATGGCCGGTTTGGCGGATCCGAACCGCCACGGATTTATCCTCGTTCGCAACGGCGGATTTTTCCGGATTTTCTGCCTTCCGAACTTTCCAACCGCGGATTTCTCGTATTTTCGAAAATCTTTCAAATTACGAGATTTTTCGTATTTTTGAAGATTTTCGAAAATACGAGATGTCTATTATTGTCGTAATACGTATTTTCGAAAAATTTAGAAATTACGAGGATTACTCGTATTTTCGAAAAATACGTTTTCGAAAATTTTTTAATTATGAGATTTTTCGTATTTTCGAAAATACGCGAAACTTTCGAATTTTTGAATTTTTTCGAAAATTCGCGGATCCTCGAGCGGACCGGATTTTGCGAAGTTCGGACTCTCTTTGTTTCAGTAGAGATCTAGCACGTTTGACCCGACCATAGAAATTACTGTTAGCAACATTTTAAGGAAGTGGTGCAATATTATGTGGAGAAAATAAAATGTTTGAGTGAGACCAACCAAAGTTTCCTAGTGCCCCTCTTGTCTTATATATTCCTAGTGCTCCCCCCACCCCAATTGCCTATATTCTGTAGATTTGTAAAATTAATCTCAGGCATTAGATGCTACATCAGATGTGTAACAAAATTAATAGGGTGATATTATTGTGTGACCAATCAAATACTCACTGTCATTTTTTGGCTATGGCTAAACTTCTTTATTAATATAGAAATTGAAATAGTAAATGAAAACCAAAGTCTAAAAATAACAAATCCAGATCATGAACAATGTTTACTTTGCTTCCATTTTGTCCATATCATCATTTGGTAGTTGCCTCCATAACATTGGATTTTTCTGGCATGACCAGCTGCATATGGTGTTTTCATACTATTAGAAAATGAGAACTATGCAGCCATCTAAAGTCATAAATAATACTTTGGAAGAACAAAGACCAGTTCATCCCAGTGGTTCTTTACAATATACACTTGCAGAGGGAGGTTGCAATTAGCAGTCTCTTCATTCAACATATTTTGTGTGAGTGTTTATACAAGTCTCTTCATGTTTCTTTTTGCTTGGCTCAGTCTTTTGAAACTTATAGGGAGATTCAATAAAATTCTTATCGTTTAATGTGATATTTTGCCTCAACCAATCAGATCTTATTTACATTTGAAATCTCACTCTGATTGGTAGGGGAAAATTAGCAACATTTTTATGATAAGAACTTTTATTGAATACACCCTGTTACTCCCACAGAAAATAATGGATGCTTAAAAGAGAAGATTCCCCAGCTTGCAAGGATCCACTCAGAACATGTCAAACATAGCAATATGTGGTGGAATAAAGAAGCTCTTTTATTATACCTACCCCGTGTATAGTCTTTCTGGAATGCACAACCATCTTCTTCAATATTCCCAGCGTCTAGACAATGTCACTAGTATCCTCTTAAATGTCTGAAGGGAAAAATCTTCCAAGTTTTGCATCATTTTTTCTTATATAGGAATTGCAGTAAAGAGTTTATCAGTTGACGTTGATAATACAGAACATCTGTGCTTGACGAGGTGACTAGGGGGCATTATATAAATAATCGTTAATATCTGCATTTCAATTATGCAATTACGCTATAGCAAATAGCGTTATTTTAGGCTATTTTATAGGCCGACCGCTGTGGAAAGTAATGGTGTGAGAGTAGTTTTGTTTAGTGGGATGACAACTTCGACGTATTCATTGCGTTAAGTCTAGTATCTTGCTGAAAAAAGATTGCGCTAAAATGTCTCCTTACCATACAGGGCGGCAACCTTTAGCAGAAAAACACTCATGTATACAGTATGTTTGAAAAAAGACCCCTATTTCACTTATTTCACTTAAGTTGGAAAAAGAGAAAACCGGAGCCGTCAAAAAGCGATCACACACACCCAACTATTGAACTTGGAAATACTCCCACAATGTACTTGTGAGGTTCTCATTCATCCAGGTCATGGTATCTGTTTGTATTCAATTGATCAACTGGACTTGAATTTAGTTATTGAAGACGTTTCGCTAGTCATCCGACTGTCTTTCTCAAGAATGTACAAGAATGACTTGTACAGAATCTGTGGTAATTATGTACCCTGGAAATCCCAATTAGCATATCACAGCCAAGTGTTAAGGGCGTGATTGACAATGCTGTTTTGACACTTACTCTGGGTGTTCCTAACACCTCTTAGCCACTATCCAATCACGCCCTTAACACTGGCTGTGATATGCTATTGGGATTTTTCCAGTTACTAGTTGCCACAGATTCTTGTACAAGTCCTTCTGAATTGAAAGCCAGTCGGATGACTAGCAAAACGTCTTCAAGAACTAAACCAAGTCCATTTTATCTAATTGAATAAAACAGATACATACAATGTACTTTTAAAAAAAATTCTTAAGGCAGATTGTCGGCTATCTAAACATGACGGCTTACATTTTTATGACATTTATAATTAAGCTTTTAAAGCATTTACCTACTAGAAACATGCTTTTTGTCTGAAATTGTTTGGTACTTTTTGTATGCTGGTGCTTAGAATAGGAACTATACATTATGTTTTAATAGATCCAGAACCACGCTCTCTGCTTATGATAAAGACAAGATGTCACAAAAGACACCAGAAGCTGGGCTGCACCAGAGTTCAGGACCCTAGTATATTATCTGGGACAGCTGCTTTTGTGACATTAAAGGGCAAATCCACCCTTTAAACAACTTTTAGTATGTTTATAGGTATTGCTTCCCCAGCCCCAAAAGCTATAATCTTATTTCTAGAAACTCCCCGCGATCTTTACTTACCTTCCCTCTTTCCTTCGCACACCTGCCCGCCTTCAGCTTGCATGAACTGCAAGCAGGGGGCCGACCGGCAGCTGTGTCTGTGATTGGCTGAGAGGCAGCCAATCATGGATGTGGCTTCTGGCAGTTCAGACAGAGGAGGAGAGAGGAAAGGTAATACTATCAGGGGAGTTTCTGGCAATAAGATTATAGTGGTTGGGGCTGGGGAAGCAATACCTATAACACCTAAAAGGGTTTAATGCTAGGGGGAGGAGAACCAAAATGGGAGGTAGGGGAGGGGGGGAGGGCTGCAGTGTGCATGCCAAACTCCCGAGGAGAGACAGGAGGCAGAGTCCTATATGGACTCTGCTAGGCCCTGGTGGCCACTTTTTTGGACTGGGGGGGGGGGGGAGATTACAGAGAACCACTTGGAGCTCTCCTTAGATAAAGAGATATGAATTTCAGGTGTCCATCTAACCCTACTGTCCTTCTATCTATATTACCAAAAATGCATAAGAATGAAGTTAATCTGACAGGGTGCTCTATAATCTCAGGTAGAGGCAGTTTATTTGAACCACTTGTTCACATATTGATTTCCATCTGCAAGCATATGCGAACTGGATTCATACATTTGTGATACATCAGATTTTATCACGCATTCTGGGTGTTTAGATTGAAGATCATCACCGGTATGACTTGTGATGACGAATCGTTATTTGAACATTAGTTAAGCAGATGGAATCAAAGCAATCCAATACTTTCTCTCTATATATGATCATAAAAACGCAGGTCTATTTTAGATCTCCTATCTAAGAACAGATTGAATCATAGCAATGGGGATATTATAACCTAGATATATTTTATTATTTATTAGTTATTAATCACCTAACGTATTGAATATCAGACTAGTAATGATCTATTGGATGTACCATGATTAGGAATAGTTTTATCCTTAATGATCTTGAGAAACTTTTTAAAATGTATTTAATTCTAGTATTAGGAATGCATCTTTTTTAATAGCACTCACATGAGTAAAGTAGATGGCCTGTGAAGCTTCTTAACTAAAAAATATTGAGAACTACTGGATTAATATATTTACTTTATCTGGTTGATCTGGTTGATACTTTCCGATTGCCGTTTGGAGTCAGGAAAGATTCCCCCCCTTTTTTTAGCTGGGGTTTTTTGCCTTCCTCTGGATCAACTGTTAGGAGGGTTAAAAAAAAGTGAATAGGTTGGACTTGATGGACGTGTCTTTTGTCAACCTCAATTACTATGTAGATGTATTAAGCTAACTTTTATAACTAAAAAAAGAGCCCTTTCTCTATTGACCTTAATGAGGTTAGGATTATAAATGTATTGACGATTAGTACATATCTTTCTTTCCATTTATTTTATTTGCTGGACTTTCCCCATTCTAATATTGCTAAATGCTGGGTTAAACATATTTAGCACACATCTTCCATAAAAGCATAGTATCTTTAGTCAATCCACGTCGAATGCTGGAGAGGTGAGGTGAAGCCCTCTGACATGCACTGCCGCAATACCATTTGCTAGAGGGGCGTTTGCCTGATCGAGTAACTGTTTGATTGGAGTGGAAGTTGCAAGTCTTTTTTTTCTGCATTAACACTAACATGGTTATCAATAAAAATTCTTATTGTTAAAAATGGTGCTAATTTGCCCCAACCAATCAGATGTTGCTTTCAAATGTTAAATAATATCTGATTGGTTGGGGCAAAATTAGCACCATTTTTAATGATGAGAACTTTATTGAATCTCCCTGTAATATATCATATTACATATAAATTAATTATTTTTTCCAACACATACAGTAAAGTGTATTTTCACTACGCAAGACCTGCCAACCTGACAATGACATACAGGTTAAATATTATTAAACTCCAACATAGCTAGTTTGTTTTCTATTTCCGCTGCATAAAGTCTTCATGAGATGAACCGCATCTGGCATTTTTAATTTTGCTTCCTCTCATCTCATCACTCACTGAGGGGCATCACAATTTCCAGACCATAAGACCACCCTGATATAATATAATAATCTTAGATCATGCCTATATCTATGGTGTATAGTAGTTTTGCCACTGCTTAAGCCACAATAATCTTCTGACCATTATCGACATAGCTCTAAAAGATAATTAATAATATCCATACCAGAATGTGCAGTATGCTATACACAGATGCTAATGAAGATCCTTTATGCATTAACAATGTCTTATTTCATTTGAAGCATCCTCTATATCTTAAATCCAAATTTAGAAGCTTTGACCAAATTCAAAAAGCAGTAGCTATTAGTGATGGCCCAGTTCGCGGATCCGTACCTGGATCCGTGGTGGATTTACCTCATTCGCGAACGGCGGATATCACGGATTTTCCGGTATTCCGCTTTCCGAACATTTCCGAACCGCTTTTTCTTTCGAAAATTCGAAATTACGAGGTTTCTCTTATTTCAAAATGCGGGAAAATACGTTCGGGTCCCTATTTTCGAATACTCCTCGTATTTTCGAATACCCTATTTTCAATACTCCTCGTATTTTCGAATGATGTGGGAAAATACTTTCGGGTCCGTATTTTCGAAGAATCCTCGTATTTTTCGAAGAATCCTCGTATTTTCAAGAATTTTTTTTTTATTTTAATAGGTTTTAATGGGTCCGCTCGCGGATTTTCGAATTTTTTGAAAATTCCTGATCCTCGAGCGGACCGGATTTTGCGGACATCTCTAGTAGCTAGTCTTAAAGGCATCTATAGTGAGAAAATTAACTTTTTTTCTTTCCTTCAATGTGATCTATAATTACCTCTGTCAGAGTCACTGACAAGATAGGATTAAGGCAACAGAGTACTGAATTTAATTTAACTTGCAATGGGGCAATGAGTTTTTTTCACTATAGATGCCCTTTAAGGCATCTTAATGATAACAATCGTAAATTAAGGCTATCGATCATAAATCTACGATAACGCAATCGCCCCAATCGCCGCACTGCCCGGCCTTGTGCTGCATGAAACATAGGGAATATACTAGGGGGAGGGAGATGAAAATGGGAGGGGGGAGGGCTGCTCTGACAAGCCAAAAACCTCTGAGAGGAGCTTCGAGCAGAAAAACTTTCCTCCCTGCAGTGCTCCTGGTGGACAGTTTTTTGGACTTTGGAGTGACATTACAGGAGAACCATTTTGGGCTGGGATGTGAGGTAAGAATTTATTACACTACAGATGGGGCCAGTAGTTGGTGAATTATTGTTTTGGGGGTGACATGCCTTTAAAAGGGAGGTTACCCATTAGTGAACACTGACATGTAAGGAAAATTAAATAAAAAATATATATAATTTAGTATTGACTGTATACGAAAACTCATTCAACATAAAAAAAATATTTTGTAAAAATTATTGTTTTAATTCTTTGTATTTTCCAAAATTGTAAGGCACTTACACATATTAGCAATATTCCTCCATATATAAATTCTATGACACATTCATGCTGTTCTCTTCAAAGGCTGTTGTTGTCTCTGTGGTGTGGTCCAATTTGGAAAAGGTCTTCTAACCCATTATAAGAAGTCTACATTCAATTCTAACAGCATAATTTATATATCTTTTAATAAATAGTATAAAAAAAATAAATATTTTTTTTATTCCACAGGTTTCGAGCTATGTTTTTTTTTTGTTTTTTGCTAGTTTGTTTTTTAAAAGAAATTAAAACAGCTTTTTCAGGTGATGTTATAAAAATGTTCATTCAACGTTGCAAAATGTAACAATGAATATAATAAACAGGAAATTAAAGACCAGCACTAGATTCTATATTGTGTCTGTCTAAAGTTTTTCGAACAAGTTCCATTGAGATGATCCATCAGAGAACAAGCACATCACACTTTATATGATGATACCCACAAGTGAGATAAAAGTTTGAATGCTTGTTGCCTCTCTTTCTCCATCAACGGGTTATATCCTTAACCACACCTTAGAGGCATTGACTGGTACCATACTTTTGCAGTCACAGCCTTCGATATTCAGGGCTCTAAGGTACTGGGTTCTCTCCTTTCTTCATGGAGAGCCCAATCACACATATGATTATTTTGCAACCTACATTTCCTTTCAGCTGTATCCTCACAATCTTTGTAGAGTTCAGGTACTTTCAGGATCCACTGGCCTGGGCAAAAAATGTGTAAACTTTTGGTGTCTTTTAGCTCTGGTTCCATCTCTAGGAGACCCATCTTTTTTAGTGCTATAAAGTATCGTCTTCCAGTGTCCCCCATGCTTATATAAGATTGATGAATATGTGTATACCAATTTTCTTCAAAGTGTTCCCGAAATGTCATTCCGATGTCAGTTTCTCCTACAAATAAATAAAGACATAAATTTAAAGATAAAATCCAAAGGAATGAATATCCAATTGTGATAATAAGTAAAACACATGCAAAATCTAAATTTCTATGTTAGGTCTTTAGACACTTGTTTAGATAGTTTTATTTCAATTTCTATATGAATTTTGACATAAAAAAAGCTGTGGCCAAATAATGTAGCTAACAACAACTTTTATTGCAAGAAAGATGCCCATAGTGCTGAAGGTTGCAAGTACCATTGGCCTCTTATTACTTGCCACAAATTACCATGCAGCTAATGAATGTGAAACCTTTCTGTACACATTCTGACTTTGATCTTGCTAAGCATTGATATGTTATTGGTAATTACATTTAAATCAATAATACAAGCTTTTTTCAAACTGAAGGACACATTTCGACTTTGCATTTAATATTTAACGACTAAACATTGATACTTACAGATCCTAAAGTTCTCCTTTATCATTCATCAAGGTAAAGACCACTGTCGACTCCCCGAATGCTGACCAACCCAATGAGACGCTATGAATTCAAAATACCTGTAAATCAAATACAATCATTTAAATACACCTGCAGTCAGAAACCAATTGTGGATTTACAGTATAATAATAACATTAATAAAATAAAATAAACAATGCATAAATGGAGGTCGCTTCACAACTTCTACAACTGGTAGTTATCTGGGTAGCAAAAACCACTTCCCTTAGGAGGATATGAAGGTATTTTGTTTTCACTGTGATATATTTTTCAAAGCCATTAAAAATAAATAGCAGGTGAGTCAATCCGCTAAGACCACATCAGAGGAAATTTGTATGAGAACAGGGACAGCACAAAAGAGAAACATATAAAGAACTGCAGAATCTTTGATCTCTTCTTGTAATTCCAGACTATTATTTAATGTTTACATACTATCTTTCACTTCATGCACTTCTGTGCTCAAGGTGGCTCCTTGTACGTACAGCACAATGTAGTATTAGATTAATTATTGCCTTCACTGTGACAGGATAACTATTCCATCTGTAGATTTACCAGCGTGAATACTAGACTTGTTACCCCCTTACATAGTATTGTACATACAGTACATGGGATAAAAAGTTTTTAGATATTTCTGTCCCATTTTTTTCCTGAATCAAATGTACCAATAGGTCCAGGCAAAAGCAACCTGGAAATACTACATGTGACATTAGGTAAACTGCATAGGAACTATAACAAACCTGGATGTGCACAGACTGGGCATCTTATGTTTCTCTCATTGCTAAAGTAGGCTAATATTATATACATATATAACTATCACAACACTTACCCCTTCCTATAGCCAAGGGTATAAGTGTAATCTGGTATTTGGCTATAGAAACTTAATACTAACCACTATTAAATAAATTAGGATTAATGTAATTTGTTCAGATTAAAACTTTCTGGTCAGATAGCATTTACATATCTCCCTTTCTCTAATTGGAGGAATAATACATATATTTAAATGGGAAACAAGAGATAAATCACTGTGACATTCTCAGATCTGAACACTTTTACCGGGAGATCAATAAAATTTCTTACATTAAAAATGGTGCTAATTTTGCTCCAACCATCAGATCTGATTTAACATTTGAAAGCTAATATCTGATTGGTTGGGGCAAATTAGCACCTTTTTAATAATAAGAATTTTATTGAATCTCCTGCATGAGATTTGGCAGGATTAACCATCTATAATCGGTTTATACCCAGTGATTTACTGCACTAAACCTTTTAAAATACCGAATTAATGTAATGAATCCGAATTAATGTAATGAATTAATAGTATTTGAGGTGGAATATAATGGTATATGAATGACTATAATTACAAATAGCAGCATGAAAAATTAAATGTGTTGCAGTGAGTAAGTTGCAGTATAGTAATGTAGATATGCACTCCTATGGTCTCTGGTTCCCTAAATACAGTATAATATAAATCTGTACCTACCAAAGCGGCTGTGGTCCTGTCTGGTTCCTTGCATGTTCCCATCTGGTAGTATCTGCAGGTGGTATCCGGTCCTGCAGTAGAGCTGGCGGCGCCTTAAAATTCCTTTCAGGTGGGAGAGATCGGAGGGGGCACTGCGAGACAGGCGAACTGGTTGTCCCAAAGGATCGTTGAGGAGCAGAGGGTTGTCTTGGACTGGAGGTAACAGAAAGTGGGAACCCACCTGCCCCATAGCATCAAACCCACCCAGGAAAGCACTCACCTCTGCCAGAGGAGCCATTTACTTAATGTGACAGAAAGTTGCCAAACTCTGTGTATGGGTAAGTAGCAGAGCCTTGTGTATGGAAGTGAGCTTGCAGGCAGAGCTATATATGTGTGTGTGGTCTATGTATATTGGGGCAGGTTGACATATGGTAATGAACAAGCCTTGTCAGACGGTGATTCAAAGGACTTTCTCTTCACACCTAACAGGGTCCTAGTAAGGATGTGCAAAGTGTCCCCTTTTCATTGCTGACCCATTCAAATGCAATGTTAGTCATCAGGATCACCATAATACACATTGGCCCCAGCAATCCCCACTTATGTCTTGGAAGGTATACCTGAGCTTAATGCTCTGGTTTCTACTAGGAGGTGCACAGGGAGGAGATCAGTCTGGTCTGGAAGCAGGAGGTGGATGTAATACCAGGCCAGGTGGAAATAGATGTAGAGAAAGGAAAGTGGCAGCTCCTCCTCCTTAGACCTTCCCAGACTCACATACAGGGTATCATGGGAAAAACAAATCTAAACTCCCAGATTCCTTTCTGTTTTCTTTAAAGTTTCTATTAAAAATGTGCATCCCCCCATTGTGATGTGTTGTAAAAGATCACCTTTAGGGCTAGGTCAATCAGAACATTTTAACATGCAATTTTTGTGGCCACATTAGGTGCGATGCGATCCGTTAATCAGAGAGCATGCATTCTGCATTTTTTGCGCAATTGCATGTGCTCCAAATGTACAACATTGCGCAATTGCAATGCACGCTCATGGCAACATACACTGAAAAGCAAGAAATCTGGCTTTTTTATATCCTTATATTATATACTGGGAAAATAAGGATGAGCTCAATATAGATAAATGCTGTTCTAAATGGCAATGGCTATATAGACTGAAAAGCCTAGGCATTTGCCTTTAGACTGCTTAAGGTATTGGGCTAAGGATACCACATAATTAGCTAATCTACCACTCCCTGGGCTTCCTGACAGCCACAGACTATAAAGAGCTGCTGGAATAAGTATCAAAAGCTGTAAGTCACAAACAGGTGAGCAGCAGCATTTATATAATTGTGACAGTAAACAGGTAGTAGGTAATACACAAGTTATTTTTAATTAAGTATTATAAATTAATTTCAGGTTGCCAGTTCCATAGTCATAAATAGAAAATACATTTTTTAGAAAACAAGTCACTGGGGCATAATAATAAAGCAGTGAAGGTGACATTACATTACCATTTAACTTTTTAATGCATTTTTAACCAGTTCACCAGAAGTTTTGGCAAACATTTTAAAGGCATTTTTCTCCTCATAAAACATGTGGGGACATTTTCTAGGGACTGTTTAGCCTGGAAATACGTTCTACTTACTGGAAGATTCCAGTAACACTGCTGTAAATTAAACAGCATTATGGGGTGTTACATTATTAATGTAATTGAAAATTAGCTGCAGTATGCTGAAAATAAACAATACCAAAAATTTGCCATGATGTGTTACCCTATTTGCAAAACAGATAAAATGCACCTGAGTTTTATATTATTTATCGTATCATTTGCAACATACAATACAATATTTTTAAATAACAAAGATAACTGTCTGTTAATGAATCTTTTCCCCAATGCTTTAAAAGTTTCCATTTAGTGTTACCTATTTACCACATAAACCCTGATCTATTAATAGGAAATATTCTGGTTTTTACTTAATGTTCAGGGTTATTGGTGCTACTTTTCAACTTTGATGAAAATGCAACTTTTTATAAATATGGCAAAAAAAGAAACATGAAAGTAAAACTAAATTAAATAGTAGCTAAGTCTGGCTGCAACTAGTCAATATACAGTTTATTTATACTGTATATATTCCCTAAGGTGTCTATTTTCTTTTTAATCATACTACGTGTCCATTTTCTTTTTAATCATACTACGTGTCCATTTTCTTTTTAATCATACTAGGTGTATATTTTCTTTTTAATCATAGTAGGTGTATATTTTCTTTTTAATCATACAAGGTGTACATTTTCGTTTTAATCATACTACGTGTCCATTTTCTTTTTAATCATACTAGGTGTATATTTTCTTTTTAATCATACTAGGTGTACATTTTCCTTTTAATCATACTAGGTGTATTATTTTCTTTTATCATACTAGGTGTACATTTTATTTTATTCATACTAGGTGTACATTTTCTTTTATTCATACTAGGTGTCCATTTTATTTTATTCATACTAGGTGTACATTTTCTTTTATTCATACTAGGTGTACATTTTCTTTTATTCATACTAGGTGTACATTTTATTTTATTCATACTAGGTGTACATTTTATGTTATTCATACTAGGTGTACATTTTCTTTTATTCATACTAGGTGTACATTTCTTATCATACAGGTGTACATTTCTTTTATTCATATAGGTGTACATTTCTTTTATTTACTATGTTACTTTATTTTACATACAAGGTGTACATTTTATTTTATTCATACTAGGTGTACATTTTCTTTTTCATACTGGTGTCCATTTTTTTATTCATACTAGGTGTACATTCTCTTTAATCATACAAGGTGCATTTTCTTTAATCATACTAGGTGTACATTTCTTTTATTCATACTAGGTGTACATTTTCTTTTATCATATTTGGTGTACATTTCTTTATCAACTAGGTGTCCATTTTTTTTTTATTCATACTAGGTGTACATTTTCTTTTATTCATACTAGGTGTACATTTTCTTTTATTCATACTAGGTGTACATTTTCTTTTATTCATACTAGGTGTACATTTTTTTATCATACTAGGTGTACATTTATTATTCTACTAGGTGTACATTTTCTTTATTCATATAGGTGTCCATTTTTTTTTTTCATACTAGGTGTACATTTCTTTTATTTAATACTGGTGTACATTTCTTTATTATACTAGGTGTACATTTTCTTTATTCATACTAGTGTACATTTCTTTTAATCATACTAGGTGTACATTTTATTTTATTCATACTAGGTGTACATTTTTTTTTTATTCATACTAGGTGTACATTCTCTTTTTAATCATACAAAGTGTCCATTTTCTTTTAATCATACAAGGTGTACCATTTTCTTTTATATCAACTAGGTGTACATTCTCTTTTTAATCATACAAAGTGTCCATTTCTTTTAATCATACTAGGGTCCATTTTCTTATTCATACAGGTGTACATTTTCTTTTATATTACTAGGTGTATATTTCTTATTCATACTAGGTGTACATTCTCTTTTAATCATACAAAGTGTCCATTTCTTTTAATCATACAGG
Organism: Hymenochirus boettgeri; assembly: GCA_019447015.1. Classification (NCBI taxonomy): domain Eukaryota; kingdom Metazoa; phylum Chordata; class Amphibia; order Anura; family Pipidae; genus Hymenochirus; species Hymenochirus boettgeri. The sequence continues at coordinate 77,871,135 of CM033469.1, read as the reverse complement.
TGTCCATTTTCTTTATTCATACTAGGTGGACATTCTCTTTTTATAATTACAAAGTGTCCATTTTCTTTAATCATACTAGGTGTCCATTCTTTTATCATACTAGGTGTACATTTTCTTTTTAATCATACTAGGTGTACATTTTATTTTATTCATACTAGGTGTACATTTTATTTTTATTCATACTAGGTGTACATTCTCTTTTTAATCATACAAGGTGTCCATTTTCTTTTAATCATACTAGGTGTCCATTTTCTTTTATTCATACTAGGTGTACATTTTCTTTTATTCATACTAGGTGTATATTTTCTTTTATTCATACTAGGTGTACATTCTCTTTTTAATCATACAAAGTGTCCATTTTCTTTTAATCATACAAGGTGTCCATTTTCTTTTATTCATACTAGGTGTACATTCTCTTTTTAATCATACAAAGTGTCCATTTTCTTTTAATCATACTAGGTGTCCATTTTCTTTTATTCATACTAGGTGTACATTTTCTTTTATTCATACTAGGTGTATATTTTCTTTTATTCATACTAGGTGTATATTTTCTTTTTAATCATACTAGGTGTACGTTTCTTTTCAATCATACTAGGTGTATGTTTTTTTAAATCATATCAGGTGTACATTTCTTTTTAATGATACCTGGTGTACATTTTATTTTTAAATCATACTAGGTGTACTTTTAAAAAAATCATATTAGGTGTTTATTTTCATTTAAATCATACTAGGTGTTTATTACTGAGAATAAAATCACCCCCTAAGGCTGAGGCCACACTGCAACGCACAGGAATCGCGCACAAAATCGCGAGTGTTATCACACGCGATTGTGTGCGCTTTTCTTGTGCGTTCGCGTTTTGGCCGTTACGCGTTATGGAGACGCTGCATTAACGCACAAAAAATGGTGAACGCATGCGTTACCAAAACGAATTTTTGCATTCCCGTGATTTCCACTTTAGCGAAAATCGCGAGCGCGAAACGCATGCGCCCTAAAAAAGTACAATTAGGGCTGCCAGTTTTACCATTTATTGTAGCGCTCTGATGAAACTCCCTGAAACTTTCCTTCCTTACAACTTCCTCCCCGGATTAGTGGTTAAATTAGTAAAATTACAACATCTATGTGACATGTCTTTTCATTAGTTTCACTGCTGACCAAGGAAAGGAAATACAATAATGGATATGGGCTGCTAACATAGTTCAAGGGCTATATTGAAAAGTAAAGTTAAGCGTCTACCAGTATTTGCAATTTCCGAGGGAAATGTGGTTTTAACCATTTAGTGCTTCTTTAAAACATCCTAACATTGAAGTATAAACCCACATATAAGCCTTTGTTATAAGCGATAAGATGACAAAATTCTTAGCAGTGATTAGAAGCATTTAATGGGCAGACATATGGGTACAAACCATGCACCTTTTTCATCTTCAGTTTTCTGTGCACCTGAACTATAAAATGCTTTCTGCAGCAATGTACTGGGGAATACCTAAACCCTCTAGCTTAAAGCTGTAACTAGATAAAACACCCCCAATAGTTTCAGGTTGTCATTGAAATAATTGTAGCAGGTATATGTTACATTATTTACCTTTCAAATGACAGGATTCTGTCATGTGGTGGGATCTGAAATCCACCATAATCATGATTTCAAAGGACATCTGTGTAAACATTATCACATCAGTGTAAAACACCAGCCAATGAGTTTGTGCTTTGAACAAAATCTGCTAAATTGCCGTGTTAATTCGAAGAAAGTGAGATCAAAGTTTTATCTCCCAAAAGAAACAATTTCACAAGTGCCTTTGTGTTCAAATGAATGGAATAGCAGATTTAGGATGGTTTATAACTTACATCAAGGTTTATATTTATTAAAAAAACAGAATGAATCCAGGCTACCACCAAACTACTAAAATAAATTGGGCAGGTACAACTGCTTCACCTGTAACAATGGTCTATACTGGACAATGGACTGTGCTGTTACGCCTATCGACTGTTTAGCAAACACAAATGCAACAAACTAGGATTAGGGAGAAAAAAGGTACTGCCTGCAAGGGCGTTCTTGGAGGTTTGAATACATGTGCCTATAATCCCCCCTTTCTGCTAGCACATACTGTAGTTACCTGCTGTTTTGACACTTCAGATATTAATATGTTAATTATCTTCACACTTTTCCCAAATTCTCTCTGCTAGAAGCTTGCTAATCCTAACACCCCTTGCTGAGGTCTTTAGAAGGTGCAAAAGGGTGGCAGGGTGGCAGAGGATTAAACACAATGACACAAATAATCATCTGTGTGCTTATTGTGTTGCTACCAGTGTTAACATGACTCCAAAATCTCATATAACATACCAATTTATCCCTTCAGTACAGTAACTGTCCACCATACTGCCAACTGTGCAAAACATAGATAATGCAACTGCACATTTATTCAGGGAATACTACCCTACATGCACCAGTTATACATTTATAAAACACATACAATAGTAATTAAAAAATATTAATAGGTAATCGGCTGGCCAGCCCTACAAAACACATATAGTTGTCTCAGAGTTCCAAAACAGCCCTATGTCAGGTTGTGAATTAGCTGCAGTGTCCCGAAATTCCAGAGTCCACTGGTTTTTACTTCACCAATTCTATTGGCATTCTATGTGTACCAAGAAATATAGGACCTACTTCACAATTAAAAGGATATATACTTGTGTACAATTAAGATAATACTTATCCAGCTGGGGACAGTTGTAAACTGGAGGCAGGAGTAGAAGAGACCAACAGGGTTATTCAATTAAAGTTCTTATCGTTTAAAATGGTGCTATTTTTGTCCCAACCAATCAGATGTTAGCTTTCAAATGTTAAATAAGATGTGATTGATTGGGGCAAAATTAGCACCATTTTAAACTATAAGAACTTTTATTGAATCTCCCTGCAAGTCTCTAGTAGTTTCTTAAGGGGTCTTTTTCCTTTTACCAGGTGCTGCTTTGTCTCCCCTTAGATGATTTAACTCCACCAAGGTACAGAACTGATACCAGAAGACCCGATAGCTTGGTTGGCGTCCATCAACGGGTGAAGGGTATGTACACGAGCAGCTTCCGGTTTCACACACATCATATGGAACGCTTTCCGGTCCTTGACCTGCACAATCATACTTAGATGACATCACCGGCCTCCGTATCACCCTTCTCTGAAAAAATTTTTTACAGTTCAGGCTATTGCTTGGGACAATAAATAAACAGGGTTATTCAATAAAAGTTCTTATCGTTTAAAATGTTGCTATTTTTGCCTCAACCAATCAGATCTTATTTAACATTTGAAAGCTAACATCTGATTGGTTGGGGCAAAATTAGCACCATTTTAAACAATAAGAACTTTTATTGAATAACCCCCAAAGTCTTAAAAGTAATCTTGAGGAGGAGGTGCCACGCACAAATCATCGCAACACGTTTCACCCTAAAGGCTTCATCAAGTGAATATTTATGATTTCACATTTTCCCCATTTAGAACTGGTACAATCATCCCTTATGACTTAACCTAACAATCACTATTCACCTTCCTAAAATCCCATATTTAAACCCTATCACTCCCGTAAGTAAGCTGCTAATTCTACCGCTTTATTTAACCCCCATGGTTTAAGGTAATTTAGGTCATAGATATATCTTTGTTGTAACCTAAGTAACATATTGCTCATATTCCCCCCCTTTTTATTAACTCCATCCAGTACCTTAAAAGAACTCCATTCAAAACTCTCATTGTGATAAAATGCGTAGTATTAATACAAAATAGCCATAGGTATACCAATGTTAACCTTGTGAGTATCTTGTATAATACAGCATCTATGTTCCCTAATCCTAACATTGACCCTCCTATCTGTTTTGCCGATATAATTTTTTTTGCACAAGTGATAATGTAAATAACCCCCATGGATTTACAATAAAAATGATCTACTTCACCCAACTCAACCCCTACAAATTGACAGTTGACACATGCTCCACATATTTCTGTTCCTTCTTTTATTTCATCCATTATTTAAATTTACTTACTTGTGTGTAAGATTTCTTTAAGATTTATTTTCCTCTTTTATGTGAAAATGGCTCTTTTACCAATAAAATCAGCTAATTACTCATCACCTTTTAATAAATACCAAAATTCCCTTACTATTTTTTCAAACTGCCAACTGTTTGTGACAATTCTCGTTTTATTCCCCTTTTGCCTTAATGTGGTTTTTGTTTTTAACCATCAATAAGTATTCCCTTTTATAAGTCCCTGTGCCCTAACCCTGGCACTATCCAAGGTACTTTCTTTGTATCCTTTCTCCCTAAATATATCCAAATTTTATTTTGAAAAAGTACCTTCATCTGAACAATTCCTTTTTAACTGCAGCAGTTGTCCATAAGAGGCATTATCCTTCCAGACATTTCTATTACAGCTATTTTAATTAATATATTTAATTAATATAAGAATTGGCATCTACAGTTTTGAAGTTATTTTCCATTATTAATTCACTTTCTTTAACTAAAAAAAAAATTACTGATTTTTGATCAGATAAGACTTGGTACTTGAGAGAGTCAGACGAGACATTTAATATATCTAAAAAGGATCCTTATTCCTTAGATGACATTTCTCATATCATGAGCACGTCATCAATGTAATATCTCCAGTATAAGAAGTTCCCATAGCCGTGCCCACCATTTGTTTAAAGAAGGCCTTACAAAACATGAAGAAATTATGATCTAATATAAATCTCATACACTTTTCTAAGCAATGAATTACAGGTTCTTCTAGCCCTTCCTTTTGGGCAAACCAGCTTAAGGCTTTGTTACCATCTGCATGTGGTATCACTGAATACAGTGATGTAACATCCAATGTTACCTACAAGAACTTTTGGTCCCATCTAAAACTTTTTAGGGAGTTCAACACCTCCATTATATTCCTTAAATAGGAGGGAACCATTTTTACTAAGGGTGTCATTAAAAAAAAATTTTTTGCCTTCCAATCGAATCCTGTCCTGTTCTTGGCAGTATAATGTGTTTCAAAAAAGAAGAGTGATCTTCACAGAAAGACTTAATACAATCCAAGTGGTATTGTGTTTATTCCATGTCACATGTTTCGAACCCTATAGCTTCTTTGTCAAACGTCTTCTTGACTCTTCTTCTTTTGAAACATAAGACAACTCACTCCAGAGATGATGGGTCTCCCTGGAGGGGGGGGGGGGATTTCACACAAAATGTTATATGCCTCCTTCTTATAGCTGTATCTTGGAGCTATAACTACTACAGTATTTCTGGATCTGTGGCTAAACTCCTTAATGCCCTTCTTTCCCCTTTAGATAAATTATCCCCAAACTTGTTATTACCTAACTTTAATTAGTTAAAGTAGGGTTCCAAAAAGTTCTATGTTATTCCCCCCTAGAACCGGATTAAAGGCTGTTTTTTTCCCCTAAAAACAGTATTACATTTCCTCCTCCATTTTCTCCAATTCAATCATGAATCGTTCATGGTTAGCAAAAAACAAAATTGAAAAGTGAGGCTAATCAAACTGTTGTCAATTGAAAACCAAATGAAATCTATTTAAGATCCCAAACCCCCACATCATCATGGCCTAAAATGGCACAAAGCATCTTAAACCTTTGTTTATACACATCATAAGGAGGATTAAACATATCCATAGGCACATAGAAAATAGTGTTCTTGAAAAAAAATTGTTACTGTCCAAAAACCGTGTGTTTTAATATACAAAGGGAAATTTCCCTATAATGATCCCTGTTATGGAGCATTGTAACGCAATCCATATAGTATGCGATAACGCAGGTATTTATTTTTCTATACTACTGTATATAATGTTTACTGTTGCCACCAGTGAGTTGCATTCAAAAGTGATGTCATGACACAAAGCAACATGCAGTTTTATGTGTTGTGGACACCAATAAAATTCAATGGAACTGTGGACTGTCGAATAATAATGATTATTTATTACACCATTTGTTTTTTAGAATGACTAGCTTGTTTATTTTTGAGGGGAAGAAAAATGCACAGCAACATATAGAAAAACCTTGCAATGTAAAATGGCAATAGCAGTCTTTAAAATTGGTGTAACAAAGTGGGCTTGACCTTGGCAAAGTGGGTGTGGGCATCATTTTCAGATGTTGCTATACTTCCTTATGTGGATGGAATTGCCCTGACTGTAGGGACAACGCCCCTAACCCTGCCTCTTGCTGCCGCCCCGCCCAGTCTCCTCAGCGTGAGGTCACCACCAGCCCCTCAGGGGCGCAGCCATTCGGGGGCGCAAAAAATCTGTCAACCCTGCCTCTGACCCAGGTGCATTTCATACAGAAAGTGCCAGCTGAGATTTGATATGATCACATGACTTGAAACCTCGCAATGTTCATGTTTGAGTATTGTATCCTATATGTATTGTATCCTATAGTCAATGGGGAAAAAATGTCTTTGCAGATAACACGGTAACGCTTTCATGGGTTTCTTAGCTAGATGATAGCATATTTCTCATGTGTCCCGCACGTCTTGAAAACTGTGGGAGGAAATACAGTCCAAAAGAGCAGAAACATAAAAAAGAAGATAAATAGAATGAACAGTAATTTAGTTATTCAAGCCAAAGTAATAATTAGTTTAAAATTACCGCTCTGTAGGACGCTTATCGGACACACAATGCTGTCCACTTATCTTATGTACTTTTATATAGTATAATGCTACACTCAACACTAAAGTGCTGTAGCTTAGACCCTGGTGGCGATAGCTGATCCAAACGCTTAGAATACGCCTCCATAACAGTTTAGCATGCTAACAATGCTGTGAGATTGGAGTCCATAAACTATTGGGATGGATCTCGTATATGATTGGGATAAACTATAACCCAACAAACACCTAAAGCAGACACAGGCATGGACATTGTGACAAGGTCTGAAAGTGCAACACAGTGGGACGTTACAGACTGCACAAGGAATCTGGAACAGTAATGGAAGCCATTGGTCATCTGCTAAAAGACTGAAAAGTAATAAAAAGGCAATAAAAAGACTTATTACTACTGTTATTATCTTATATTTACTGATTACCCACATCCAACATTCGGTACTGATTTATACACGGATGTGGTACTGAATAGTGAAGAATTTCCGAATTGGTCTCTACACTCAATGTTACACAGGTTCCTTATGTACACAAGCCAGGGTGGGTGCTGACCTCCAAAATTCTCCCCACTTCCAAGGGAGGTGAATATCAAGCAGTTCTGGATTTTTGGATTCGCACACCTTAGGTGAATTTATTGAAAGCCACACATCAAAATACAACGTGCCCCCTTCTTCAAGACAAAAAATGTTGGCCTGCACCTGGGCATAATTCTAAGGAAGGGAATGTCTATCTATTTATCTATCTATCTATCTATCTATCTATCTATCTATCTATCTATCTATCTACCTACCTCTCTCTCTCTCTTTCTCCCTACCTACCCCTCTCTCTCTCTATCTATCTATCTACCTTCCTAACTATCTCTATCTCTCTCTACCTACCTATCTACCTACCTACCTATCTCTTTCTCTCTCTCTACCTACCTATCTACCTACCTATCTCTCTCTCTCTCTCTACCTACCTATCTACCTCTCTCTCTCTCTACCTACCTACCTATCTACCTACCTATCTCTCTCTACCTACCTACCTATCTACCTCTCTCTCTCTACCTACCTATCTATCTACCTACCTCTCTCTCTGCCTACCTACCTATCTATCTACCTATCTCTCTCTCTATATCTATCTATCTATCTATATCTCTATCTATCTATTTATCTATATATCCTGTTGGATCCAACGGTATCGGGCTTTATCAGCATTGTTTGTGGCGATACGGTTGGATCCAATAGTATCGGGGCTTTATCAGCATTGTGTGTGGCGGCTTTCCCAAAAGTGCTTGCGGCTGCTTAATGTTCGGGTTGGCTGAGCGGTCGTTCGCGAAAGTCCGTAAATTTCCCTCGTCTGCTGTCTTGCAGATCCTTTCTGTCATTTTTCAAAAATCTGTGATGTGTGTACCTAGCTTTAGCTATTGATTATTTTAGGGACAACTATGTAGCACTTTAGATGTGGTTTTGTCTGTTACATTGTTTTTACTAATATACAGTATAGTATATAGTATATATTTTTGGTGTCTACACTGTAGAACTTTATTAAATAGTCACTTGTATCAGATTTTGTCTAATATAATCAATAGTTAAGGCTGTTAAACTTGGTTTATCTAATTTTAGTTTAGTGGTGAATGGGTGTACATATTTAATTTATTTAATTTATTTATTTAAAACATGTCGATTTTGTGATCTAAAAGTATTATTCAGCAAATAAACTTGCTGAAATCCAGAGGAGTGCTCCTCTATTCTTCCACTGTAGCTACTGATTCGGATTAGCACCCTGGTTAATGTCTGATAAGCGAGTGCAGCCAGCCCACCCACTTTGCTATATATAGAAGGTTAATGAAAGTCCAGTGCACACAGGGATTTTTCAAACAAAGTTGAAACTTTTATTGTGCTACATTTAAGGCTTGCTTGAACTATCTATCTATCTATAAATATATATATATATATATATATATATATATATATATATATCACCATTCGGACCTGACTCAAAGGTCAACCAAAGAAGTCATGACGTGTACCATGGAATACACTCCGTCAAGTTTAGCCATCCGAGACAGTATCCGCAAACACTGGGGAATGGTGAAAAATGATAAAACACTGCCCTTCCATGGGATAGGAGTGAGATGTGCCTATAGGTGGGCCCCCAACCTAAATAATTTAGTGGTCAAAATCGACCTGAGAGGGAGTAGAGCCCCTGAACAGGCCAGTTGGCTTAAGAATACAAAGAAAGGTTGTTACAGATGTCTGGGCTGTCAGACATGTGGCCATGCCATGGTAGGCAAGGATTTCCCGCAGAATAATCCAAGGATTTCCCGCACCCTCGAAAGGGTAAAAGGTTTGCCATAAATTATAGATTAACATGTACCTCCACGTTCGTAGTGTACATTATCGTCTGCCCATGTGGTATGTATTACGTGGGTAAGACCAGTACGACAATACGAGAACGCATGGGAAACCATAGGTTGGCCATCAGAAATGCCCTGCCAGGGTCACATACAATTATAGACACCAACTAGGGGGAACAAGTGTGGCCAAGCACTTTAAAAAGGCCAGGCACAGTTTGGCGTTATTGAAATGGATGGCGATTGACCATATCCCTGCAGAGGTCACTTGAAGTCCGTCCTTGAAGTCCGATGTCAACTTGAAGTCCGATGGATTAAAAGGTTGAACACCATGTCACCGTATGGCTTAAATGAATGTTTGTCTTTATCTTGTTTCCTTTAAGTAGGTGCGGACAGCAGATGATACAAGTCTTTGGAGGTGAAAGGGGGAAATCTGTCAGTAGGAGTTTTAGTCTGATGGACAAGACATGTTGACATGGCACAACATTGACTAGCAGCATATCGGGTGGTATGCAAAGAACCCGACTTGACCGTTATAATGTCATGGTTGCAACGCTTACGGAGGATCCATTTGGAGGGGTGACAGCGCCGGGTCTAGGATGTAGCCCGGTGTTTTATGTCTTACCTTCAGAGCTATTTTTAATCCATCTATTTGGACTCGTTACTGAGATACTGGGAAGCGGGTTATTAGATGGAAGTAGTGAGAAGCTGTGTTAGATCGACGGAGTCTGTGAGTGACATAATGTTTTTTGAAGTTTTGATATAATTGCCTCATAATATATATGGATATCTAGATAGGCGGGAGGGATGGTTGCTGATCTCCTCCAGGCACGTTAGTATTAATTGGATTGTACAATTTTTTCCACGAGGTGCAATAAAGATGTTTTTAGTAGATGGTGAGGGGTTAAGGTGTCTGGGAGGTGTGTCCTGTCGGCCCTTTAAAGATGGTGCGAGTAAATGGAACTGGTGATCCTGATGACGGCTTCCGTTGTAGCCAAAATGCATTGATTGCAGAAAGTTCCAACACTTTGTTGAAGTTGAATGTGTATTTGTTACAAAGACCTTTGAGTGCCCTCATATGGTGAGTTGTTTCTGTTTATTTGGAGGTTCAGCACCGAGGCTGTGAAGGTTTGGATAGGAGTGCATGCATACAATTTATATATATCATAACATTACACTATGAGGTCAGGAACAAAACAAAGCCATAGTTTGCCATGTGTGTAATGGCCCCTGAGGCAGTCACTATCTATTGCAGGCCAGTAAGAGGTCACTGATCCAGAATACCAAATGGGGGATGCATCTATTCATAGGATTTCACAATGTTAATCAATCTCGTTTGTGCTGTATTTTTGTGCTTTATGGTTAGAGTGCCATAGACTGCTGCTAGTTGCTTTTTACTCTCTATCTGTACCCTCATGGGAAAAATAGTCTGTACCAACCGGAATATCATAGTCTTTTTGCCGCGAACACCTACCTCCCATTTAAGTGTGTATGCGGACCTGAAGGACTCATTACAGGCTATATAAAATACAATATGGACTATGTATGTATGTATTTTATTTCTTATATAGCGCTACATATTTTGCGTGCTTTACAATTATTTACTCAATTCACATAAGGCCCTGCTCCAAAGAGCTTACAATCTAATCACATTATGTACACATATAACATATCATTATGTCTTTAAGATTGTGGGGGAAACCGGAGTAGCTGGAGGAAACCCACGCAAGAACGGGGAGATCATACTTCTTGCAGATGTGTCCAAGGGTGGAATCGAACTCAGGACCTCAGCGCTGCAAGGCATCAGTGCTAACCACTGAGCCACCATGCTTCCAGAGTGGCGTGGCGGGGTGTACTCCTACCCTTGCCCCCCCATGGCAAGGGCGTGGGCGTATGCCCACCCCGCCCTAGCCCCCCATGGAGACCACCCACTGCACAACCCCTTCCCAGTGGCCCCTCCTAGCCCCCTGCCCGTACACTCGCGGGGAGGGGCCTGCTGGGGGGGTGGAGAAGCCCCTGAGAAGGGCCCTTTGGGGCTTAGGGGGTCACCTGTACCGGGACCCCTCTCCTCTTGAAAGGGCCCTTGCGGCCCTGAAAAGTGTCTTTGTTGGGGGTCCCGCAGCTCGAAACAGGACCCCCTGTCGGCTCTTAAATTAACCCTTTGGCATGTCTTCTTTCTTCCATCTAACGAAACCAACTCCGGCCAGGGGCACATCCCGCACTAGCGGCTTCAACAAAGCCGATGTTGCTAGTGTCTTGATCCTATGTCTTCTTTCTTCACAGCCAGTGACACAAACTCCACTAAAGTCGCCAATGCCAGACGAGGTCACTGTGGCCACCAGTGACCCTGCTGGAACTGCCGGCTCTAATGGGACGATGTTGCTGGCCTCTTCTTTCTTCTGCCATCTACTGTGATGACTTCTGAGCTCCGCTGAGGTTTGCAGCTCTTTATATAGGTTTGATGAAGGACCTAATCCATTCTGATTGGTCAATTTTTCAATGCTTGCGATCACATGGTTATACAGTACCCAATCATATTTCAGAAATTTTCATGCGATCGCAAGCCAAAAGGGCCCTTCTAAGGGACGCAATGGCACTTATAAGTGCTGGGGAAGAGACACTTATAAGCTGCGGGACCCCTTAAGCACAAAAGGGAACTTGTCAGGGCCGCAAAGAGACTTCTGAGTGCCGCAATGGCCCCTATAAGGGCGGCGTGGGCGTGCCTCCTGTGGTGGGTGTGACCACCTGCGGCTAGTTGGGTGTACACCCCTGACCCCCGGTGATCTTGTCATTTTTGCCACCTTAAAGTTGGCAAATTGAAAACAAATTGAACAACAATGCGAATCACTATTTTATAAAAAGAAGCGAGTGGTAACTGATGCAATGTTAATGAGGCATTAACTTTTCGCAGCTGGGTTTCGCCCTTTTATAAATCACGGGGTTGTGCTGCAAGTGGTCTCCGCCACGGAGGGCAGGGTACGCATACACCCCCTCACTCGCTGCGTGGGGGGCGAGGGCAGGGTGGGTGTACACCCGGCCCCCTGTGGCGGCGGAAGCGACCACCCACGGCGCGATCCTTTCCCAGCAGCCCCTCCCAGCCCCCCGTACGTTGGGTTTGAGCTCTCTTCGCCACAATACTAAGTACATTATCACCGCTAAGAGAGCTCAAATTACTGCCGCACATTGCCTCGGTAATGCTTTTTGCTGCAATGTTGGTTGCCTTAGAAATATGGCGGAAACAAAGATTTTACCGAGGCGATGTGCAGCGGTAACTTTTTGGCGGTAATAACGGCCCCTTATAAATATGCCCCCAAGTGTACAACAATCTGAAAAAGTTTGAGAACCACTGCACTAACAGATGGGAACACAAAGGTCACATAACTCGCATCTAAAATTAAATAAACACCGCACCCGCTTTGTTGGTGGGTTCCAGAACTGCACCCGACTCAACCTGCAGTGGCATAGACACTGACCTATGGGCTCTGATGTAAAATTTGGCCATGGAAGCCCCAGCCACAAAGGCAATTCAGAACCGCAAACCAAATAATCATTTCCATAAAAAAAAATTCAAATTCACCATAAATTTTTTTTTTTTAAATCACTAATTTTAAAACACACAAACATACTTTATCCAGACACCTAGCAAAACTATTCAATCAGATTTCAACAGTATTTCTAAATTTATGGTGGCCATAGATGCATTTTACTAGTGTGGGTGGGCCAAGCTTTTTACCAGTGCCGGTTTGACAAGCATTTTACCAGTGTCTGTGTGCCAAGCATTTTACCAGTACCATTTTTCAAACCAATTTATCAGTGTCTCTGTGTCAACCGTTTTACCAGTGGTTTGTGTACTAAGCATTTTACCATTGTCTGTGCCAAGCATTTTATCAGTGTATGTTTGTCAGTTATTTCAAAAGTGTAAGGTAGGAGGATTTGGAAAAACTAACACTGGAAAATGCTTGGCATAAAGTCATTGGTAAAATGGTTGGCAAATTTGCAGTGCTAAATGGTTGGCAGCTGGCATAAAAACACTAGTGAAATCAGAAGGTACTTACCACCCTTTCCTTAAACATTTACATCACAAACTCGGTCATTGGAAGGAAAGCACTTGCTGGAAGCAGGTAGGAGTCAATAGCTGTTCTTGTGCTGCATTCACTTGATCCACCACCAGATGGCAGCACATAGATCAGATCGCACCCCCCATTAACGCATACAAAAATGAAAAGGGGTCAAAAAAGGGGGTAAGGTGTGGTTTGTAAAAGTTGTAAAGTAGCCTATGTTTCCAGGTCCTGAAACATATGTATAATATGTATACCAAGTTTTATCAAAATTGTCCCAGCCATTCAAAAGTTTTCCTGGAACATACATACATGCATTGACTTTTACAGATTTGGCCAGTCAACTAAAAATATTTACAGAGCTGCAATCTATTACCTCCCCTGTTCCACAGGGCACACCTCCGATTACACTATATGATGCAGAATACCTGCTACATCCGTACCTTTCCCATTCCCTTTTATCATTTAGTACTCTCCTATGAGTCCAAGCCGTACATATTTGGGGAGAAAATGACATTATACACATATTAACTGATGGAGAACTTCTTTCTTTTGCTGAACTACAAAGTCAACCCATCCTCACTAACTTCTATTTATTTACATATATACAATTATGTTACTTTAACTATCTGATTTTCATTCCAAAAAATACAAAATTGTACCTCTGTTGTACCTATGAAGCAGACATACTACATCATGTTTTTATTTGTTTATTGCAGAATCATGCTTAAAGGGTAACTGCGGTCTCCAATTCTTTCAAACTTGTAAGAATTATATAAAAAGCCTTCCATCGTACCTTCAAACTAAAACCTAAATCACATCTCTAGATAAAATTTGTGAAAAGTTATTGCTGGAGAGGTTCAGCAATATTACTTCCTGCTTGAACACTTCCTGTTTTCAGTCATGTGACCAGCCTCTGCTTGCATTAATAGGCTCTCCTTCTCAATTGTCAATTTTTACCCCCAGGTACTTTTTCCCAGTATTAAGTCTTAACTGAGCATGCTTCTCCCCCAGGGCAGAGGGGCGGGCAGAGGTCAGGTGATGTCACTGAACCTACTGGAAGCAGGAAGTTTGAACATTCACCACAATGTCATTTCTCACAGGCTGAAGCCAGATATGTGATTGTTGGCTCATTATAAAGGAAATACCGCAGGCTTTCATTTAATCCTAACCACAGTTAGGATTAACTGACCACAGTTGCCCTTTAATAAAGCTGTATTTGAATGTTACTTTTATATAAATAAACATATAATCATTATATAGCTGGGGTCACCAGTCTATGTTTTTTAATATATTATTGGTATTATTGCACCTTATTGTTATTATAATGGTTATGTTTTACTATAACGGTCACAGATGTGGCACATCAGTACACTCTTATATATGCTTGTGGAGGTTCTCATTCATCCAGGTCATGGTATATCTGTTGTATTCAATTAGATCAACTGGACTTAAAGTTTAGTTCTTGAAGACGTTTCGCTAGTCATCCAACTGGCTTTCTCAATTCAGAATGACTTGTACAAGAATCTGTGGCAATTATGTTAACATATTGGCAAAGGAACGTGACTGGTTCAAGAGAGGTGTTAAGGAGGCCATTTATGTGAAAATAAAGAAACCAAGCCTAAATAGAGGTGGGGAGGTTCGACACCAACTGTCTGCCATGTACAATGCTGTTTTGACACCTTACGCGTTCCTATAACACCTCTTAGCCACTATCCAATCACGCCCTTAACACCTGGCTGTGATATGCTAATTGGGATTTGGGTACATAATTGCCACAGATTGGTACAAGTCATTCTGAATTGAGAAAGCCAGTCGGATGACTAGCGAAACGTCTTCAAGAACTAAACTTCAAGTCCAGTTGATCTAATTGAATACAACAGATATATCTTATATACGGATCATGGTGTTGCTTTTTACGTGTTTAACATTTTGCTTTTAGGATTTGTATGTGTTTTTAGGATATGTATACATGTGTATTTATTCATTTATATTTTGATGCTATTGGATACACTTGGTCACATTAGCACGGTGCACTTTAGTGAATGCTACTAAGGGTTAATGTTTAGTTGGAGGGGAAGAGCGTTGGGAATGGGTTGGGGTTTACCTGTAAGTGATGTCACATCCTGAGGACGGCTGCTCTAGCCAGCCGAAAAGCGTAGATTTGTGAATAAAAAATCTGTCCTGGGAAAAGTCCCACGAATGCTCTATACCTGTACTTGATTATATATATATAGAGAGAGAGATATTTGAAAAAGGCCCCAGAACCTGGGCCGAAACGTTGCTGGTTTCTGCCGTTTCACTTGCAATAATGAATAAATTAATTAACGAACTTGAAGGCCACTCACCAATTTGCTGTCATACTGCCCGTCAAAATGATATACACAAGTGTAATGAATTACCGGAGCACTCCTCTGTCTTTTTATATTATAAATATATAAATTATATATACTTTTTACGTGAACAAAAGTTAATAGTAGTAACATCTACGTGTTTAGGTCGCCAACGTTGACGTCCTTACCAAACGTACCGATATATAATATACAGACTGAAGGTATAAAGATTAAAGTAATACCTTATTGGCTAACAAAAACATTACTCTATATCCAAGACGTCTTTTAACCTAATGAAGAAGCGAACCAGTGGGGTAACAAGGAATCACTGGACCCCCCACCAAAACTATGATGGGACCCCAATCTGTGCTTTATCCACAGTGGTATACTGAGAGGAGGCTTTATCTGTCATAGGAAAAATAAGAAGATGGGACCTCCTTGGCTCCCGCCCTCCCCTGCTCCCCTGGTAGTTACGCCCCCCTAAAGAAAACTCACTATATGCATAACTTGTCTAGCATTTGTAACAGATAAACAGTATAAATAATTCCATTTTGGGTTGTGTTTGTACATGTTCAGATACGTAATTTTTGTAGACTGCAGAATTTCTACATCTTGGGGATACACAGATCCCCTTTGGCCATTCTGCAAACACCACAGGTGTCTTGACACTTCTGGTTTCAGGTAGACCCTGCCTCTACTCTGCATATTAATAATGACCTCATTATCAAAGAGAGTAAGCATCTTCTCAAGAACCAGTGTCCTTTCCCCACAGCACCAAAACATTACATATTAAAGATATCTGTTCATAGAAACTGGTATATTAATAATACAATGATGGAAATAAAGAAGTTTCTAATTATATTTACTTTTGGTTGTGAATTAGAAAAAGGTTTTGCTGTATACAGTATTGGTAGCTTATTATGCTTACATGCTAATTTATTTCACAAGATAACAGCTGTAAAGGTTCGTACACATTTGCGATCGTTTCGGCCAATAATCGGTCCGTGTATGGGCACTTTATCGGGCATTCAGTCGGGGATCACTGGCGGACTGGCCAGGCGGATCTCCGAACGACCGGCCGTTTCGGCCAATAAAGTGCCCATACATGGGCCAATTATCAACCGAAACGAATGTTTGTACACACCGTGATCGCACGTGTGTACGAACCTTAACAAAAAAAAAAAAAAAAAAAAAAAAAAAAAACTGCAAAAGATATCGAAGTGTTTTGGGAGATGTGCCTAATTATAACCACTAAACGTCTCAGGCATGTGTCCAAGTATGGATCAGGAAGGGAGTTGGGCACTGACAGCCCCAAGCACTAGATATGATGAATGAATATTTTTTGTGTAAGGAAGGCAACCATATCCCTTACCATTGTAGGAATTATATTAGCTTTGTTCTTCCATTGTTACTTTTAAAGCAACTTTTTATTTATATTAATCAGACTATACATTCAATACTGGTATTGTATAGTAAAGGGGGGAGGGATTGTACAACGCTCAATTTGCGAGCGAGCCACGACCCCCGACCAATCGCTACACGCAAACGAACATCCGTTTTGGCCTAGAATCGTCTGTGTCTATGCGTTTGCATGCACATGAGGATTCTCGGATGAAACGGCAAATTGAGGTGTGTACGAACCTTAATTGTTTTGTGTGTGAAAATGGTCTGGTTTTCATATTGGACATGGAGAAACATTTTACTTAAAATATTGTGAATATTATAAGCACAAATGCTAGTTTGAAAATAGCATCACAGAATGGTCCCTTTTAGTTATATCTTAAACTAGAATGGGAACTCTCAACCATTGTCGCCTATTTAATACGAGCTGCTTAATCTTCAGAACCTAATCAGATGTATTTTACTAATAACCCAGTAAAAAAACATTTGATTGGTTACAGCAAATACATAGCACAGGCAAACTGTGCACCTCTTACTGTATTTCATCAGCCCCATTATGTAGGAATTTTAGCAGAATTTTTGTAAATTGAACTTTATTACTATGGGTGTGTATCCACCTCGGTTCTTTTTATTATTTTCTGAGCACAATAGGATTCAGTTTACCCGCACCTTGAACTGCAATTGTTTTTTTGCAATTGCACATGATGTAACCCAGTTCTGGGGAATTTTAGCGTACTGTATGTAGAGATGTCCGAACTTCGCAAAATCGGTCTGCTCGAGGATACGCGAATTTTTAAAAAATACGAAATTCGAAAATCCGTGAGCGGACCCATTAAAATGAAAAAAATCCTCGAAAATACGAGAAATCTTCGTAATTTTGAAAATTTTCAAAAATAGTATTTCACACATTTCGAAAATACAAGAAATCCTCGTAATTTCGGAAATTTCGAAAATACGAGAAATCCGCGGTTCGGAGTTCGGAAGGGGAAAATCCGGAAAAATCGCCGTTGGCGAACGGGTAAATCCGCGGCGGATCCGCGGATCCGCGAACCGGCCATCCCTAACTGTATGTTGGGAGGGCAAGAGGTGAGCCTCAATTATTTTCAGTTCTGAACAACTATTGAGATATTACTGGTAAATAGTTAATTTAGATGATTCCCGATGTCATTAGGACCTTTGTGTGATTTTCAATATTAAATGCTTACAAATATTCAATTTAAATTATTAATGTTCCTTTCTTGTTTTCCATGGTCCTTTGCTGATGGCGGTTTAAAGCCCATTCAAAATACTATAAGGTTGCGTACGAATATACGAAATACGAATTTCATCCTTGTAGTATAGCTGCACCTGTAAGTTAACACTAGTTAAGGGGCTAGGCCCCACTAGCACGTTTTTTGCAGTATTTTGCTATGCTTAATGACAGGACAGTAAAGGTTCGTACACAAGTCCGATGGGATGCTCTAATCGACGAACTCCAAGCGTAAGACAGGACACGAACAAAATGGAGTTTCAGCTGATAGTTGCACGTATGTATTGTTCCCTCGAGCATCGTTAGTTGAACAACACCCGAGGGACGCATTCAGTGCGACTGTTGGCTGTTTGTAACACGCCATTGTTTATTGCAGTGTGGTGCAGCTAGGGCTAATTATAAAATCTTGAGTTGTAAGCAGGCAGTAGGGTGGTCCCTTGTATGCGCTTGTTCTCTTGTGCTATTCAATGCAAATTCAATGCTAGTCCATATACATGTAAATCTAATCAAGCTGATTTCAAGCCACTGCAGTAAAATTACAATTAGTAGCTTAATACACATACTGAACAGAACAGTCTGGCTTCAGAACATTTGCAAATGAAACTGCAACTATAAATATTACCAAGAATAAGGAGCATTTTTGACAAGACTCCCTTTGATGCAGGGGCCTATTTTTAAAGCCCTATGGCTGTGAGCAGATGGATTTCTATCTAAATACAATGTTTGCATGTGTCTACGTATGATATAAACATCAGGGATCAACAAGTTTCACTTACATTAGCTTTATAACACGGGATATATTGATTTGAATGTATCCCAGTAGAATTTTTGTTGTTCATTAGATTAATCTGCATTGAATAGTGCTATACAGCAAACCTGTTCTTTTGTTATTATCTGTGTTGTTATATTGAACTAATTATACACAGAACTGTTTTACATAAAGAGGGTACTCTTTAAAAAAATGTATAAAGCTGAAAAAAAGGCTCAGTGTATATAGACTGCATGTATTCAATCATATATATATACAGTAATTATGTATATATACATTATACAGTTGCAGGGTCTCCTTATCTTTGTCTGTACATGTATTAAATGGCAAAGATGGCATTTGATAATTGCTTTGCAAGGCATTGACCTGGAAATCAGTGCTTACAATTGGCATTGCGTTTATGTTTACCAAGGTGAAGGTATAGTTTGCCAACATATCCCAGTCATGAATTGAAAGATGTACTTCAACTTACAGCTCCGCATTTTAATCATATTTATTTTTTGACACAGTTTATAAAGCTTAGTTATGTTTATCATATAATGTTTATTTACCTCAAGGCCTACTGATCTTATTATTATAGATAAATCTTGTTAATAAGGCAAACATAGAATGAAACTGTCTAGAGCAGATACTTATATTTATACAGTGACTTGGGTATTAAAATGATAACAAGAAAACAGTTTTAAACACTGCCACCTTAAGCCGGCCACATACTACTGTCTACTGTATCTAATATTCAGTTAATTAATCAGTGGACTATTTGGCAGGTATATCGGGTCAAAGTTGTCCATTGTGTACCAACCTTGTACTATCATTGTATAAAAGCACAAAGAGCAATAAATGCAGTTAATTTTATAATGTACTTTTAGACTGATCCTGAAAAGAGTCTGATGAACCAGTACTGTATTAATTGATATTTAAGTCAAACAGGAAAATGACATTTGATTGACATTAGGAGCAAGTCTCAGAGGGGAGGAGCTAACAGTTACCTTCAATCCAAGATGTCAACAACTTTACAGCACCACAGGTAGGCTCAGGAGGGACTAGGGGAAAAAAAAGGGGGGGGGGTTAAAGCTGCAGCTTACAATTAAACTAACTGTTTTTACGGTGTACTTATCCTTAAGGTGGCCAACTGACAAACTTCAGTAAAAGTTCAGAAGTTCGATAACAAAACATCAATGGGAGTCAAATTGTTTGAGAAAGTTCGTATGACATACAGATAAAATAGCAATGGTAACTTACTGTAAATGGCTCTGGCACCTGCAAAATGGTCTGGGATATGTCATGTCACCACAAACGTGTTTAAAGACTACCTGTTCTCACGATTGGGAAATGCCGGGTTTCCACATGCTACATTTGAGGGTTATGGCCAATTTCGATGGTTACCAAAATGAAGGCTACATTCAGGGTTACCATATAGAAGGCTTCATTCGAGGGTTACCAAAATCAAAAGGCTACATTCGAGGTTACTGAAATCAAACGCTATATTTGGGGGTTAATGAAAACCAAGGTACATTCAAGGGTTACCGAATACAAACGTTACTTCGAGGGTTACTGATTTGAGAATTCATAATTATGAAAATAAGTCTGCAAGTTTGAAAAAGCCAAACTAGTTTGTAGTTCGGATATTAGGAGTTTGTACAACTCATAAAATTCAACCCAAAATGGGGTGTTGTTCAGTTCGGGTCTATTACTAGTGGCCATTATAACTTTACCAATTCCACTGTCCCAGTGTTTCTTACCTGCAGATATTCCACAACACTTCCCTGGCGGATAATGATTTACAGTCAATGTTACACCTGGCAAGGTTCGCTCTGACAGCTGTTCCGTAAAACCTATTGTAGTTCTAAAATTTATTAGAACCGATTGAACTGGATTTTTTTGCATTTTCGATGTAAACTTTTGAGTTTTCGATTTCGAAATTTTGATGAAAGTTAGATCTACAGATTTTCGAAACTTTCTGAATCGAACCAGGTTAGTTTTGAAACCGGAATTTATCAGTAGATGTAATGTATGGACATTATTAGGCTGGTTTTGACACTTATGACTTATCTAATCTAGCACCTTATCATCATTATAAAACTATACTTATTTTACATATTTACATATGCAGAGGCTACACATTTACACATAGAGGTTACATATTTACACATACTAGGTTACATTTACAATGCAGAGGCTACACATTTACACTACAGGTTACATATTTACATTAAGGTACAATTTACATACTAAGGTACATATTTAGGCTGGGTACACACGGAGGGACTTTTTGTCCGACATGAGCACTTGCTACGAGCGAGCGCTCGGCCGGGACAAATGTAGCCGTGGGCAAATTTGCAAAAGATCAATCGTGCGTTCATAGGGAACCGCATGATCGATCGGAAATTTCCGACATGCCTGATCGTTTGTTCGTCCAATCCGGCCGAACGAACAATCGATGTCGGTCGCGGCCGCCTCCCCACACCAGCCAATATTTTCAGCCGATCGACCGAAAGTGCAGTGATCGGACGGCCGGCCGAAAATTGGCGAGGTTACATATTACACATACGAGGTTACATATTTACACATACAGAGGTTACATATTTACACATACAGAGGTTACTATTTACACTACAGAGGTTACATATTTACACATACAGAGGTTACATATTTACACATACAGAGTTACATATTTACATACAGAGGTTATATTTACACATACAGAGGTTACATATTACACATACAGAGGTTACATATTAAACATACTTAGTTGATAGTAAATCATTTTTGCCTGGAAATGTTTTTTAAAAAAAAGAAAGGTGTCATATCTTGAAAATACTTAAAGGGACACTATGCACATGGACTAAAGGTTCGTACACACGTATACGATGTTACGAATGTGTATGGGCACCTTATCAGCTGAAATGGCCGAGGATCTCCGAACAAGCGACCGTTTCAGCCAATAAATGGTCCATACACGGGCTGATTATAGTCCGAAAAGGACATTGTACACATCGTGTTCGCGGGTCGGGACCCACGATCACAGTGGTTACGAACCTTTACAGAACTTATCTCTCCACCTACTTCCACAGTGTCCATGACCCGTATTTGGTGAGCAGTGTTAATGAAGGGGGGCTGGCCCAATGGGGAAGGAGACAGAAAGATGTCAGTACTTGGGACAGGGATATAGGGTTGGTAATTCCTACCTCCTTTCTGTGAGGAGCACATCCCAAAGAAAACGGATTCTGACAGTCTTCCTGGCTTCAGCACTATCTTTAATACAGGAATAGTCCCGGACTAACCTGGCAAATAAAAAACGTATGTGCTGTAGTTCTCAACGTGAGATAGAAAATCAATCCTGCCCAAGGTACTATCCATTTTCATTAAGATGTTTAGAGTATAGTTTTCCTTTAGTCCATGGGTGTTTTACTATTTTTTAACTTTCCATTTTTGAGACCGAATGATCGGCAGTAATTTATCAACATGTCCGAGTGTCAAACACCCACAGATTTTATTCCCTGACATATACAGTAAAAAAATCTGCTTGGTGTACTCAGCCTTAATGTCTGGGGACCAGTTATCACTTTTAATCAGTAAAGGCCGTATTTATAAACCTGTGATATCCATACTTACAGATACCTGAATTTGTGAAGACTTTTTTAATGTGGCTGTACTATTACCTGCTCCAATAAAATCTAATTATTAGCTGTAATAAATGGCCACAGTGTTACAGCCACATTGTAATATACAGCAATATGGTTCAAAGCCAATACTATGTGGTAATAAAAATACATGTAGTACCTGAATTTTACAACACAGACAGCAAAATATGGACTTGACCATAAAATGCTACACCTTTACAAATAGGCCCCTATGGTTACTGGTTATATTTTTACCATTTAAATTCTGTTTAATGTTTGTCATTCACCAGGTTAGGGCTAGGCCACACTAGCGCGTTTTTCGCGCGTTTGCGCACGCGTTTCGCGCTCGCGTTTGCGCCCGCGATTTTGCTAAAATGGAAATCGCGGGAACGCAAAAATTCCGCGATTCCGATGTGCATGCGATTGCGCGTCCGTTCGCGTTTTGGTAACGCATGCGTTCACCATTTTTGTGCGTTAACGCATGCGTGTCCATAACGCGAAAAGCGAAAACGCATGCGCAAAACGCGAGCACGAAACGCGAAGAATCGCGCACACAATCACGTGCGATAACGCTCGCGATTGTGTGCGCGATTCATGTGCGTTGCAGTGTGGCCTCACCCTTAGTACCATTTCAGCTACCAGTACACATTCTCCACTACAGGAATATACAATAAATATACATTATAGGATGGTTTATTAATCAGTTAGTTGCTTAAAAGATTTATATAAAGCATGAAAATTAATTGTAAAAAAGTACACAGCAATGTTAATTGGTGTAATTATCTATTAGTAACTGTTTGCCTTCAGCCCGTATACTTTATAAGTGGTTTTATTATATATTTTTTAAATTCTGTACATTGATATGTGCTATTGTAGGGCAGTGTACAAGGGAATCCCCCGGTGGGCCCACAGCCCCTTCGATCATTTAATCAAAGAAAACTGCATATAAATACAGAGCCAACGAGACAGTAAGAAAGCATATTTTTAAACAATAGGAGTCAGTAATAGTAATATGTAATAGTAAAGATATGTAAATGGTAATAGATATATGAATGTTAGGTTGGCCCCTAAAGAAATAATAAAACTTCACAAACCTCAGTGGCAAATAAATGTGCCAGTAGGGCTTATCTCCATTTTCTGGGGGCCATGCCCTTTTGAAAAAAACGCCACAGGCACCCAAAGTAATTCCCAAAAGTTTGTTTTTCTACTTTGTAATGCAAAAACGAACTTATTTATATGCCGGCGTTTTCCTCAATGCAGTAAATCATGCTAAGTAAAAATTCCATTGTGAGAACCTGGAAGGGAGAAGAACAGGAGAGTAGGTATTACATCCCCTGTACATGTTTTAGATAACATTACAAATTACAAACCACTTCTGAACACCAGGTCCGGTTCTGGTTATTTAGGTGCCCTAAGGTTAGTGCACACGTGCGATCGCGGGTGCCAGACCCGCGCCAAACAATGGGTATGAACGGACGTTTCGGCTAACTAAACTAGATCTGTAACATTATTTCTCTATCGCTTAAATATTGAATGGCGCACTCCACATCCAAGTTCCATAGCAGTACACCAAGGTCGCTTATGCCTAGAAAACTGCCCAACACCACTTTAAATCAATTTTCAGTGATTTACATAAGAACACCAGCTCCATCTTGTGGCCAGGTGTCACAACAAAGTTATCCTCATCATAACATGAAAATTGAGCTTTGCTAAGTATATCTTAAGCCACATTGGCAAAATTTACTTCATCGAAAGGTAACCTTGCACTGGTATAATGACACATTTAAAGGGCATGTCCACCCCCAAAACTAATCCCCCCAACTACTGGCCCCACCATGTAGTGTAGTTTAATTACCTCACATCCCAACTCCATCTGGTTCTCCTGTAGTCCCCCCCCAAAGTTCCAAAAACTGCCCACCAGGAGGCTAGCAGGTCTATAGGACATGCCTGCTACCTGGCCTCCCGAGATTCCTGCCATGCGTGCTGCAGCCCTTCTCCCCTCCCTCCCCCTCCCTCTCCCTCCTCTCCCTCCCGTTACTATCCCTCCCCTAGCAATAACCCCTTAATATTCTGCTCCCATGTCCCCCAGCCCCAACCGCATGTTTTTTTTTTTAAAAAGCTCCCCAAACTCTATATTACCTCTCCGCTTTCCTCCGCTGCACTGAATGACGGCAGCCGCATCCGTGATTGGCTGCCGCTCAGCCAATCACAGAGCGACGCCGGTCCCGCCCCTCTGCTTGCATTCTCACAAGCGAGGGCCGGCAGTGCGGCGGAGGATCGAGGGGAGGTAAGTAAGAGTTTGGGGAGCTTTTTGAAAAAACAAAACATGCGGTTGGGGCTGGGGGACATGGGGAGCAGAATATTAAAATTCTATTTTAGGGGTGGACATAGCCTTTAAATATTGTTTATGTTTGTTATATATGTATAATATATGGCAAAATATGAGTGGTGCATCTTAAAGGCCAACTAAATTCTAAAAACATACCATCAGTTTAAGATGATAATGATACTAGCCTTTAGCTAGCTTTGAAGTTAAGCATGCTTCCTAAATTGGATTGTTCATGACAGCTTGAACATTGTACCCTGATTCTATAATTTCCATCATCATATATTTGTCTGTACAAAAACAGCATCCACAAGTACTGGTTGAGGTAATGTGATCACTCACATTCAGGTCCTTTTTATTCATTAAATAATCTTAATTGGTCATTCTTGCTAAAAGTGTAAAATGTGTTTTTTAAATAAGGTTAAACTCATTCTGCTACCTGGATTATTATTATACAGGGAGATGAAATACAATTTGCAGTTGTAACAGTAAGTGTAAAATCCATGCTATACAAATACTATAGGTTAGTGTGGGTTTTAACCTGACTTTATGGTGCTTATGTGCAGTCCAGAAATATTTGGTCTTTGCGAAAAACAACAATGCATAATAAACATTTCAGTAAAGTTTTGGGCACATATGTGAAACTAAACATGTATTCCATCAGTCTTATCGTGCACAAATCTTGCAAAGTGTTTAATAATTAGTGAGTGTGTCTGCATAATGAAGCAAAACTAAAAATAGAATTGCACAACAAAGCCTTGCTCACGAAATAGTGGGAAAGATGCTGTTTGTTAAGCTGGGTACACACGATGAGATATTTCGGTCCGATCGACCGATAGTTCAGTGTATCGGGTCGATCGGACCGAAATTATCGCATCCGAATGTGCCCATCCTAGTCCGACCGACCGTTCGTCCGAATCTGACGAAAGTACGATCGAACGTGGTGGAAAACTCGTCCGATCGTGCGGTCCTCTATGGACCGCACGATCGGTCGCAGTAACTATCGGACGCGGCTGTTTTGCCGTGACCGACAGTCCTTCCTCCTGGGTGACCGGTCGAAAGTATCGAACGGTCGTTTAGGAGGAAAAATCGCTAGGTGTGTACCTAGCTAAAGTAGCTCACTCAAGTCTCCTCAGCCAATGTCTAGGTAGTTTCATTCAACTTTCCTCAGCCAATGTATTAGTAGCTCTTTCAAGTCTCCTCAGCCAATGTCTATGTAGCTCATCCAACTCTCCTCAGCCAATGTATTAGTAGCTCTTTCAAGTCTCCTCAGCCAATGTCTAGGTAGCTCATCCAACTCTCCTCAGCCAATCTACTAGTAGCTCTTTCAAGTCTCCTAGCTAAAGTCTAAGTAGTCATTCAACTCTCCTCAGCCAATGTATTAGTAGCTCTTTCAAGTCTCCTCAGCTAATGTCTAAGTAGGTCATTAACTCTCCTCAGCCAATGTCTAAGTAGCTCATTCAACTCTCTCAGCAATGTATTAGTAGCTCTTTCAAGTCTCCTCAGCTAATGTCTAAGTAGCTCATTCAACTCTCCTCAGCCCATGTCTAAGTAGCTCATTCAACTCTTCTCAGCCAATGTCTAAGGCTACTATCCAACGCCCTCAGCCAAGTATTAGTAGCTCTTTCAAGTCTCCTCAGCTAATGTCTAAGTAGCTCATTCAACTCTCCTCAGCAATGTCTAAGTAGCTCATTCAACTCTCCTCAGCAATGTATTAGTAGCTCTTTCAAGTCTCCTCAGCTAATGTCTAAGTAGCTCATTCAACTCTCCTCAGCCAATATCTAAGTGCTCATTCAACTCTCCTCAGCCAATGATTAGTAGCTCATTCAAGTCTCACAGCCAATGTATAAGTAGCTCTTTCAAGTCTCCTCAGCCAATGTCTAGGGAGCTCATCCAACTCTCCTCAGCCAATGCATTAGTAGCTTTTCAAGTCTCCTCAGCTAATGTCTAAGAGCTCTTCAACTCTCCTCAGCCAATGTCAAGTAGCTCATTCAACTCTCCTCAACAATGTATAAGTAGCTCATTCAAGTTCCCTCAATGTGTATGTCCCGAACCACTGGCATTATAACATACAGTAGAGCCTATATGTAATTTATCAAATATGTGTTTTAATATTGCTAGGTTCATTACTGTAAGAATAACGGCTCCTATGAGTAGGACTTGTGAACAATGGATACTTGGTATCTATCAAGATTACGTTGAGGTGGACCTAATGAACCCTACCTTCATTGAACAAAATAAGGAAAGCCTTCTTAAAACAGAGGTACTTGACATGTCATGCCATAAAATTGTACTAAATCATCACGGTATATAGTAATAGAAAAATAATATTCTATTGATGTGGTTCATTAACACTCCCTAGAGTATAATATAACAATTCTTCCAGACTGTATTCATTTTTTTATTAAGTGGGTTCTTATGTAGGAATCAAGAGGGAATCAAAATATGTTCGGTTTATTTATATATTTTAACTTGGTATTGTCTAAATTCCTTTTTTATCTTAATCAAAGGAAAAAAAGTTATTCTGTTCCTGATCAGTCCTTTTCTGCACTTTTAACCACAGGATAGCAAAAGCCTTGAAAACTCTTCAACAAGAAAAGCAAGATTTGGCAGCAGAAAACAAGATTTTCTCTGTTTTGTGACATGATACAGCCTGTCTGTTGTGAAAGGATATTTTCCCCCCTTCAGCTCTTGGTCCTCCCTCTCCTTATTCCTTCAAGTTGTTGCCTCGCATGTACCGTTGACTTTAGTATGGAGAGAACCATGTTGTTCATGTTCAAGAAAATATAAAAGAGAATCATTATAAGTTCAGATTTCTACAGTGGCTTTCTGGAAGGTTTTGATCAATGTAGAAGCCTGTCTGAAAGAGAAACATTCTCCAAGAGAATGCAGTGCTATGAGAAAGAATTCTGTCACACTGAAAGAGTCTGTAAAAACTACTTACCAGTAAGGCAGACAAAGGGTACAGGCCAAGCCATTCCTTTGAAAAACACTGATTATGTGAGGTCTTGTTACTTGCAATAATCATTGTTTGTTATTTAAGAGTGCTTTCTACATTCCTAATTTGTTTTACTAATTGAAGAGACCAAACAAGACTTTCTCTCTTAGCAGAAGGTAAGACCCTTATTATGATACGCTTATTTGGTCACGTGTACAAAATATTTCATTTTTTATTAATGGCAAAATATAGCAAAGGTAAATGGAACCTGAATTCGGAGATTTCATGTCACCTTTGTTATAGTTACTTACAGATTTGTATGATGTTTATTTTCTTTAACTTTCAGTCTACACTAGAAGGTTATAAACTGATTTGACACAGGTGTGTGTTGGGTTAGAAGTTTCTCGAAACACAAGTGAAATATGTTTGAATTAAGATTCTGAAGAAGTCTGGAGCAATGGCTTTTAAACCACGGTTCTCCTCTAATCAGGGAGATTCAATAAAAGTTCTTATCATTTAAATGGTGCTAATTTTGCCCCAACCAAACAGATCATATTTAAAATTTGCAAGTGATTGGAACCCTGTATGTTTATATAGCGTACCTCTATAAGTATATGAACGGGGAGATGTAATATTATTCCGCTATGGGGTAAAATGCAGGTACCGCAAACCTATGCTTCTCGATGTAATAGATTAGTGTTAGTCTAACTCAATTTTTCAGGGCCTACACGGTTTTGTATTAACGGCACTGGATGTAAAATCCTTTTTAGTTTTTGCACTACCTGTAGGTGAAAACTAATGCCTTTTAAATTGAGCCATTACCCTCCATGCTCCTTACTTTCCCGATTCGTGATGCAGTTAACCACGCTAGGTGAAAAATGCATGGCGGGAACCCAGAAGGCAAGAGGAACTTGGAGACCTGTCTTTTCTTTCCTCTCCCTCTGTTTCGTGGTAAACACAATTTCATCTTCAGTGTGAAGTGGACTTTGTCATTTCCTTCCTAAAAACATTCCATATGGTATCACTCAAGTACAGAAACTACACCTAGATAAGCCCAACAGGATGTTTTATCTCGGTGTGAAAAACAATCTTTGGTCATGAAACTCTCAATGCTATCAAATAGACCCAGTAGCTTTGAATCTTAACCTTAAAATTCTTAATTTGTGTGGGAACAGCAATCTTAAAGGCACCTGGGAGCTGGAATCAGTATTAAAGGGGGAGCTAAATACAATAGAATTTAAATTCAGGTTATTCATCATGTGATCAGAACTGAACTCTTATGTAATTAACTTCAAATATGCAATCACTTATCTAAAAAATTTAAATTTCTTCCTCATATATATAGGGTATAAGGCTCATATAAGTTCACTGAAAACTCCACTATTTGTGGACTTTTTTGTCAAGTTGTACTCATTGGGTATATACACCTAGACTGTGTTCCATCAGACTCCGACTCCATTATGCTTGTTATCCCTAACTGCATATACGAAAAGAATACTGGTCATGTATGACAGCAAATTCGACAGTGAAAATTTATAATAACAAACTGAAATGCCCGTGATCGTAATGTTATGTTTACACAGAAGTAAATTCCCTCAAAATACCATTATATAATCCACCAACTAAGAATACACTGGAGAGTAATTTCTTATTAATAAACAGAAGGAATCTTTTTTTCCCTATATAACCAGTTTAATCAAAATTCAAAGCCATGGGGAGAAGAGTAAAGGTTCATATTCTTATCACATGTGTCAATTTCTCTTTGTGTAAGCATTTTAATTAGGGAAGGTTTGCACAGAGCTATGTTAAGAAGACTTTATCCATTGGCCTGTTAAGATTTTTTTTATCCATAAAGTGTACACTCTAGTGAAGCGAATGGATGAATGCTTAACCTTAATCCTCCCTGAAGAAAATATGTGGCCAAACTTTGAGAAAATGTCAAACTAAACATCCATTAAAGAAGGTTGGTCCATCATTTAACCAAAGTGATTTGAGTTAAATCATGTACATTGAGAGCTGCATCATTGAACAATATTGATGGTTAGGAAGTTAATATGCTTTTTACGTAGCAATAACATCTGAAAAGTGTAAGAAGAAGTCTCGGGAAGTACATTGAAAGGGCGATTTCGTCTTAAAGGGTAACGTGGTTTTCATACAAGTGTCCTCTATTAACAGAGCTCTTTCATAACTTTCAAATAAGCATGGATGACGGTCTCTAGCTTCTCTGTATAGGCTTGTAAAGTTACAGTTCCAAGCTTGTCTTGCGTGTCTAAAGGTTCATACACACATGCACTCACGCGGAGACCAATAATCGTGCTGTGTGTGGGTGTTTTGTCTACCAAAAAGATGATAATCATTCGAGGCTCGACCGAACGTCTGTTTCGACAGAAGAAGACCCCACATGGCACGATTTGTCATACACATGGTGCGTCAGGATCAGTCCACAGATCTCTTTCCTATCCTTTTTTTAATTATCAGCCAAGAAAAGCTTTGTTAATCCTTTTTGAATTGGGATCAGGGGGACTAGGGGTAATATATTCCCCTTTTCTACTCTGTGATCACACCCATGATACTATAATCTGCTTTTTACATTATTTAAATGGTACATTATTCCATAACAAATTCTGGCCACTTTGCAATCTCCCAACCCCAGCCACTATAGTTAACATTTTGTGAAATGCCTACTGGCTTGTTTCATGCTTTGTACCATAATTAATGCTATATACCTTCCTCCTATGTGTGGTGCTTAAAAAAGGGAAGTCACTTCTCCTAAATAAATGAGGAGGGGGGGTGGTGATTGCAGTATAAACCACAAAGCTAAACAAAACACGAGTTTAAACATTGGGTTACCACATGTTTTACACTCATTTACAGGGCCTGACACGATTTCCCAAACTTTTTGCAGTCTTCACTACCAAAAACCAAGTCCCAAACATCTTTTCTTCACTTAAAAACTTTCCTTTCTCTGCTTGCTGTCCTTACATGGTTAGAAAAAAAAAAAAAACTTAAAGGGAGATAGAACAACACGTTTTGTAAATTTTCACTGTCATCACAATTGCAGATAAATCCAGACAGCATATATGCCAAGAGAATATTGAGGCTGAGTACACACCATACGATATTTTGGCCAACCAACAGACCGTTATAGTGCCGTGTATCGGTCGGCTGAAAATATCACATGGTGTGGGTAGAGACGGCCACGACGGTGTAATCAGCCTTGCCGGTAAATCACGGTCAATGGATTGTGCCAATTGCCATCACCGACCGCCATTTGTCCCAGCGGACGAACACTAGTACGAGAAACACTCGTCGGGACAAAAAGTCCCTTCATGTGTACAATGACAATAGGAAGCAATTTCAAACCATAAGCACACACAGCATTTAGCACCCAGGAATGATTATTGGTTTGGACTTTGGAGCAATTGCTATACTGCGCTGTTAACACAAAAAACTGTTCAGGAACCAAGAAAAAAAGCATATGAAGAAAGGAGCACAAAATACATTTCCTGCCTCTTTTTGTCAATTTTATTTATTATTTGCAATGGTGGGGATAACAAAAAAATGTTGAGGGCAAATCCAATGCTTTTAAATAATAATTGAATTGGCGCCTGTTAAGCAAAAGTTTTTAATATTAAGTTATTGTATGTAAAAAATGTTACAGTTAACTGTCTATATAATGTAAGTAACATTTTTTATTCTGCTTTAATTATTTCCATTACAATTTTTAGATATTTCTGAATGATAACGTTGCCACTTTGCATTTAATTTTCTGCCACTGTCCCCTCTTTTGTCTTCGGTAATAATAGTGGCAATGTAAGAAATCCTGCCAGAATACCAAGTTTATGAGTGTGCCCTATAGACCAGGTATGCATTTAAATATGCCCAAATTTTAATGAAGATATGTTATAAATAATTTAAAGAAATGTGGGGCCTGGTCTGTCCCGTACACTGTACACAGATCATTGAAAACATTATCATTAGATAATCATCTCGTGATCTATCAAAACCTGTAGTATTCTATGAAGTGATTATGGGAGAATGCGAGAGACTCCTGCCAATTGGAGAACATATCCATTTGGCAGGACGGAAACAATGTCAGGGGGAGCCTCTACACATGCCAGATTGTGGTCGAAGAGATCATTTACATGTTGCCTGTTCAATTATGCAACAAAACTAACCTGTGTAGAAGCTTTAGACGCATTAGCCAGTCCTTGACCAAGCACAAATGTACAAACCAGTGGCCCCTTAAGATGTTTGAAACGGGACTCCCAGTGCATACGGAACCAGGAAGTTGACATTTTCAAACATCTGGAGACATTCCTAAATTAAGACCATCTTGTTAAGGGTATTCACACAGTCTACAATATTCATCCAAAAGCCGTGTTTTTAAACTAAATCATTTTACATTTTAGGGGGGAATTCTCAATATTTATAAAATAAATGTTTGTAGAATTATAGACCAAAAAAGACTTATAACTCTAACTAGGAAGACTGACTCTACAAACAGAATAAAAAAAACCACCGTACAAGTAAGAGAACGTTTATATTATTATATTATATATATATAATATATATATAATATATAAATATTAATAACAATCTTCACTATAATATATATATATATATCTATAATATTTATATATTTATATATATATAGATAGATAGATAGTAGATAGATTGAGATAGATAGATAGAATAGTATAGATAGATGCCAGTCGGCGCCGCACTCAGCGTCTCCTCCCCCACCAACCTGCCCCGGTGGTACAATGTATTCTATAACACTATACATTGTAAAAAACAAAACACTATTTAAAAGCCATTAATGTGTATACAGTTGCTCTTCTACTAAATTGTATTCAAATCCCTTAAAATATATTTAGATTTTTTATTTAAAGCATTAACTATTCCTGCTTGAAATTAACACAAATGTAAACTTTGTTGATCCAACCTTACTGCTTTCTAAACTGATTAATTTTGCAAATAGTTAGTGTAAATGTCTTTTTCCCTGCACGCACAAGAATACATTTTGTTTTAATCAAAATATCTCTTACTCATTCAAAATAACTTATATTTTAAGAAAATCTATCATGAACTGGGAAGTGAACAGATGGAAGTCATAAGCTTGGATATCAACTTTCTAAGGTTGCACTATTACAAAAAGTGTGCTCTAAAAGTGTGCTGTTGGTCAATTCATTACTCAATAATTCTCAGCAAATGTTCACCTTCTAGAATTATTTACGCGTACTAGAAGAGGCGAAAATACAACTATTCTTCCCGCGGAAAACAATTGATTAAAAGGACCGTCAATGGAATATGATCAACTAATTTGTTTAATGTAGTCTTGTGTAATGGCCATACTTACCGTTTATTTACATATTAACTCCTGTTTTGACAAAACTCAGTTTAATTTCATTACCTTTTCGCTATTACCTGATGTTGACATTTAGTAGAGCTTCCATTTCGGTTCTAAATACAGTCCATCTCTTCCCAGGATCGCACACTACTTCTCCTTGGAAGTTCTAACAGATTTTTTATGATTGGCTGTGTGGATGGGGTTCAACATGTCACGATTCTCTCACCTGACGCAACTGATTTCATAACCCAGGTGCTGGTCAATGGGCATTAGGACCCATACAACGGGATCTCTATAGGGGGTCCTTGCAAACAGGAAATCAGTATTTCGGTTTGCACTTTATTTACTATATCCGAGCAAAATGTGAATGTGGCAGATTAGATCATTGCGCGCATGAAAAAAATACTGCTCTTGTTTTTCTGCATACAAGCATATCTATTGACATTCTTTGAACTTACCTTTTACATCTATGAATTCATTCCTAAGTGAAAAATTAGCAATTGATGCAATATGAAGCCACAAACAGGCAGTAAAAAAGCTTGAACCGAAAATGAACTCTATATTGAAATCCCCACAATAAATCTTCCACGAATGTGAAACGGAACTAACAACCACAGTGTAATTCCTATTACAAACATAGGGAACGGTGATACTCGGAAGGAGATTATTTCAAGGAGATTCAATAAAAGTTCTTATGGTCAAAAATTAGTGTGCTATATTTCCCCCCAAACCAATCACTGACTCTATTCAACAATTTGAAAGCTCAACACTCTGATTGGTGGGCAAACATTCTAGCAACCATCTTTTAACGATAAGACTTTATTGAATTCCCTTGAGAGTCATTTAATATTAGCACCCAGACAGGAAAGGCCAACGACGTAATGTACTTTATTTATTTGGTACAATGACCTGCCATTAGCCGAAATATCATACATTTTTACAGTAACTTTGGTATTATAAAGTTGGACATGAATATTGCTAAACTTAATAATAGGACCCTGACATTACAGTCATTATAAAGGAAAGTAAACTTCAACTAGAACGTCATATAACAAATGAAACCAATGACATTTGCCACCTTCCGGCCCCATGGCGAAGTTGTGTGGTTACTTTTAACCATCTAAACACTTTTTGCACTCCCTATTCACCTAATTACATCTAGCCTTTGGGAAAATACTGCTTGGACTGTTGGCTTTTTCCGGTCTTTAATACTCGACTTTTCTGGCGACTTGCTGTCAGTGTCCAGTACTACACTTTTTCCCCTAAACGTCATATTTTGTCCCGATTTTTCCTATATTGTGGTAATGTAGATTCGTGGTCATAATAATACATGCGATAAAGCAATGACAAAAATGTTAACTGCCATTCATCTTCCCTCACCTTTCATTACATATATTGCCCACATAGTTGATTATAGGATTATGACCACTGTTCCTCTCAACACAAGAAAATCACCCCCCTACTTGCATTGAAGCATCAAAGACTAAGAAATATAATCCCTAAACAATCATATCTCACATTTCAAAGAGGGAAGTTAACCAAGTGTAATTTTTAAAAGCAGAAACGCAAGTCCATTATACCTTGAAAGCACTCTCAGACCTAAGCCATACGTTAATTTACAATGTTCTTTTATTATTATGTTCGCTTTCCCTGTTCACCTTTTCATAAAACTTCAAATGGTACTTGGTGCAAGGTTCAGCATATGTATGGTGATGTTTCTGTTACTAAAACAACCACGCTCATCTATTGAATGAAATTAACCGTATGATTATTTATGTGCATTGTTTATGGAAAGCCTAAAAACACACAACACCTCTGGTCGAATTGAGAAACAAACTTGGCCAACATCGATGCAGCGCGCTAACGATACCGCCGGTGTAGTTTACGGCACGCTGTCTGTTTAATCATCTAATCGTCTTTACACTTCATTTATACGAAACCTCTGCTTACTCTGTCTGTATTACGCCTGGTTTGGTACCTTTGAAACGTACATTAGGCTTGGATTTATACTGGTTCTTCACCTGACCAAGGCTGGTTAAATGCGGTTTATCCTTTTTCATTGCTCCCAGTACCATAATTCTAGATTTCATTAAGGGCCCATATCAGAATCTCACGACTTACTCTGAAAGAGAATGGATAGGTTTGCGTGTTCCATAAAATTCTGTGGCTTCATACATCTTTCTGGTCTGCCAGTAGCTTATTGGACTTCACTGTATTGTTCTGCATAACATGAGTGATCTCAACCCTTCCCTTACCCCTGTAATATCTTGAATATATTAAACTCATATATAATTATTCACATCTACAGATACGAAAACAATGAGGAGTTCAGAGGCTCCACTCAACGATTACGTCATTTTACATCATTCATGGTAGCAGAGTGGTACACGAGGCGAAGGTCTCTGAGTCTTCTTCCTCAGCCCGTGCATCGCAATGTACCCCTTTCTTATGATGTAGAAAGTGTATTTCCCTTACTTTTTATGTTGAATTATAGTCGATTGTCTGCGTTCAACATTGCAAAACCAAGCAGCTGCACAACACTGATGATGCTTCAATAATAGCCGTTAAACCTGGTCTGGAGTTGGCTCTCTGGTTGTTGTATTTAGCTCCTGTGAAGTACTTTGTAAAATTCATTTCATAGAATCTGCTTGGCTACTACATAAATGCCTCGCCATGGAAAATTACCCAGCAGTCTCTGTTTTTTATTTGAGCAAATACTGCCAGGGGCTGTGTTAAGCCTTTTTCTCTTTCCCCTATTTTATTATTAGTGACGGGTATGTCTAAAGCGCTACACATTGCCCATAAAACCAGAGTGCCATGCACTACACATGATGTGAGGTCTAGCCTCCAAACATAATAGGGTATGGAAAGTAAACCAAACTATGGGCAAGCCTGTGCTGTGAAAAACTCGTGTCTATTCACACAGATATCACACGACAAGTTTCGAAGCGATCATGCGCCTTATAAGCTGGTCAATCAAAAATGACACTCTGTGCTATATAGTGATCAAGACAACGGAAATTGTATTCCTTTGAAAGTTAACTTTTTACCAGACCCATCCCCATCTACTTCCTCTAAAACACAGGTTCACAAGTAGTTCATAATTGAGTGAATGTAAAATCCGTTTGGATATAAAAGTAATAAAAGTCATTCTGTATACAATAGACATAATATCAAGCATTAAAATTCATCCTACATCAAATTCAAGTGTAATAAAAAATCTTCGAATGTATCAAACTACCACCAGTGATAATGAAGATACTTGGAGTGTAATATTTAAAACTTCTAGCAAAAAAGTTGCATTCCGAAAGTAGCTCCATTCCAGAGTTTGTGTTTTTTGGTTGTTACAAAATTAAAAAGCAATAATAAGATTCTTAGTGATTAAAATAAGGGACTGTCCCATATAGTCTTATGTGACTTAATCCCCTCTATATACATTTTCAAAGTGTGACTCCAGTGCTAATCACATAAAAATCATCACACCGCATCCTATTGCCACGTTATGGATGATGAATTTGGCACAAAAAACCATCTATCAACAAAACATAAAACAAGGAATTATCCGATTGCAAAAATTTCATATCCTAAAAACTTCTTTCGTTAAGGATGTTACATGGTTCATAGTTCCTCGATACTATTCACATTACTCCAGTACGGATACTGCTACTCAGGCCTATTCACTGGTGATAAAGAATTCCAATTTTACAGGGCTATGCCTACATACCATGATAGTAATTGTTATAAATAATGTACCTTCACTATTACTTACTAAAGGTGTGTATTTACTCCCCTTACCCTATACCAAAGTTTACCTCGTTCTTGTATGACGATATCGTATTGGCAGAATATCCACTGCAGAGGACTTACCTCTCTGGTTCTTGGGTGTATTCTATGTAGGTTCTTCGTAAGAATCACCTCTCTATAATACCCCCCACCCCACAAGAAGCAAGTGGAAGTTAATACAAGTTATTTAAAAAAAAATCCGAAATTTAATTCGGCTTTCATGGTAACGCCCTTTAGGTTGAACTCCGTTGGCCAATTTTTAATCAATCGTATTCACCTTTTGTAACAGTCTCCTGTTAGATTCCCGACACACCTTTGGTCTGTTGTCCCACCTCCCTCCAACTACCATCCCAGTTACAGTTGATTGTCGATTACTGATGTTTCTCAGGCAAGGTATGGACTACAGTGTATCTCGTGTATGTTTATTGGTTGGAGCTTTCTACTATTTATCCCCTGGTTGTTCTTTAGCCTTCTCTTTAAATTACGGCGCGAGGTTGCCCCCCCCACACCCTACCCCCCTACACCAGGGGAATTCAAAAGAGTAAACTCACTGTCGTTGTACCTACAGGAGGAGTAAGTTCGGATTGGGATTCGCCACTCTCTCGTCTTTAGATTGGGTCGGTTTACAGGTAATATACTTTTTTAATCATAGTGTGCAGCAGATGCATGGATAAACAATGGGAACCTGCGTACTTTTTTTCTTTGTTGTCATCCACTTTTCCCCTTAGTTTGGCTTTGGTAGGATATCCGCCCCTCGCCGCCGCATACATTATACATGGAAATGCATCACCATAGAACATTACTCCTCATGTAACACACACCACAGGTAGTCGTACTCTTTGAAACATGCCCCTTGGTAAGTGGGTTATTTTCTCAGCGTGGGCGAGCCACCTTTTTTTTTTCCGACCCCCTTTTTTTTTCCTTCCCCTATAAGAAAGGTACAAAAGAACACCGGGACCGACTATTAGGAATACAAAAACCCATTACCCTCTACAGATAACAGATACAACTGTCATCCAGCACCACTTTGAGCCTCCCCGAGCACAATCATAATCCAAATCATACCTTAAATGTTGATTGGTATGGAGACAGGTGGACAAACCACAGATCACAGATTTCCCCTCCCTTCCCCCCTTTTTGCGTGGCCATGTACAAAGGCAGACTTGTTTGACCCAAAAGGAACCATATTTCTTATTGGCATAGTAAAAATATTGGACACACGGTTTCAACCTCAAAGGCGTAATGAACAACTGAATATCGGACTGTGTCTTTACAATGATAACCTTCACACTTGCATTCCGCCTGTTTTATAGACACTGAGTATGTTATTGAATAAGCACAACCGGACACTCGACATACACAACGAAAGTAATCGTAATCTATTCGTATCATGTCGCAAATAAGAGGCAAGACCAGCTACACACGAAACAACGGTATACATTCATTATCTGTGTCTACACTTGCCAGTAAGTTAGATAAGAAGGTCATGCATGACGAAACAACTTAACGAGGGCAGGCGCGAAGGTAGAACATGGGCCCCATTTTTATTAATGGATGAGGAACAACCCAGTGGAGAGGCATTCGAGTAGGCAGTATCTACTGGAGTAACTGGGGATAGAGTAGACAAACTAGAGACATGGGTAGACGGAAACGAAAGATATTTGGCGGGGAGGCTTGCTTCCCTTTCTACCCTCATCCATCCGTTCCTTTTCCATATCAATCCACTTCATTAAGGGTCTGTCAATGCCCCTTCCCCCCACCCCCTGTGACCCCACCATACCTTATACTTACCCTCTTCTCTTCTTTTCCCCCTCCTTCCTTTTCTCCCTCTTTCCCCTTCCCTTTTTTTCTTTTTACCCCCCCTCCTCTTCTTTCTCCCCCCTTCCTTTTTCCCCTTTTCCTTTTTTTTTTTCTCTCCTCCTTCCCCCCTTTATCACACACTTTTTCGCAATATTTAGGATAATTCTATGTTTTTATGTAGTGTCATAGATTTGGTCTTTCTGTCCACCAACTTCATCATCCGTACCCGTGGCAAGAGTGATCTGGATGATTCCTTTATGGATTAAGCCAATGCGCCCATGTCACTTTAATTAGTACATAGCGGATTAAGTCAACCGTAAGGGCACTATATGGACATACATCTATTTTATACAATAAGATATCACTATATGTGCTTTTCTCCTTTTTAAACACCACAAAAAACACGGACTCTCCTGCAAATTGGACTACATTCCGGCATCACTGCACCTTTTTTACTAGAAGCGCTTCTCAATTATTACCATAAAGCTATTTATATACACTTTGGTAGTTTGATAATCGGAATTTTCTAACCTTGTCGAAATTGGATTTTGTAGGCTGAATTTTATTTGCACTTGATATTAGTACTATCGCCTACCACAGACACCGCCTTTACTCTATATGTACTAGCCCCACGGAGGGTTTTATGTCACTATTATGCGACCCTACTTTTGGAACCTTTGTTTTCCTCAGAGGAAGTCCGACCGGCGCCATCCGCTCTGTAATAACTTTATAATCACTTTCCTGTCTTGATCCACTATATAAGCACAGAATGTTCATTTTTGAGTTGGCACTGATAAAGGGGCATGGTCGCCTCCGAACAACATGTCCGTGGGGATCATCTGTTCTGTGAATAAACACGTTAGTTTTTCAAGAACCACGGTCTGTGCCCTGAGTCTTGGTTGCCTCACACTCATTTTATAGCTTTGAGGGACTAGAGATATTGTAAGGCGGAGGATTGGGAATATACCTGGATGTGTGCGATGAACCCCTATACACCTATACCAACGACTGCCCGCCTCATTACGACTATTTCCCAACGGATGATTTTGTCTATTATATGAGCTGAAACCGGTTTTACTGTAGTCTTTGTTTATGTTTAACTTGTGTAATGCACTGTAATAAACTCTCTTTAATAGAATAGCATTAATAAGCAGCTGCCATAGAAACACTGGAAATTTCCCTAGAAGGTTCCGTTTTTCTCCCCCCCCTCCCCCTTACTTCAATTTACCAGGGGAAATGTTGCCCTTTTCCCTGAGGTAGAAGGAGTATGTTTGTGTTTAGAATACTCATCCAAGTTTCTTTTTTAACCCTTTCATAAAGGCCAGGAGATTTCTTTGTTTTTGCGTAACTGCCAGAAGAATTTTCAGGATTTTGTCCTTAATCGTTTAGACTAATTTTACAGAGGAAACCTGCAGTTAAATCAGGAATATTTACATGTTTTTTTCAGCACACACAGTGTATTTAACATGGTAACAAATGTTTCTGTAACATTTTCTCCGCGAAGACCCACCTTTTTATGGATGTATGGGTAAAAGTATGTAATTCAAAAATGAAACACTTGGCACATCCTTTCAGGACTTTCTTCCCCCATTTTATTTAAGGTATCCGTTTTAAGGTTATTTCGAACAACAATCTCATCCTGTTTCTAAACACAGCTTTGATTTACCTCCCAGTTGTGACAACGATATCCAGCTTGATGTATGTAGGTGTACAAGACTTTCCGTATACAGGATGACCCCCCCATAAACTCTAAAATTTCGGAATCCTTCCGATTGAACTAGTACCAAACCTTTTTCACCCACCCCTTAAAATGTATAACCACTACTGCACTGTTAACATAGAAGTATTAACATCCCAAATTATGTTCCTACCCATTAATATTACCACAAGGAGACTATTGCTTAGAACGACACACCCACAGGTATTTTTTCTCACACGGCGCCCCCCAGGCTCCCTTCCTTCCCTCTTTTCCCCATCCCCCCCTCCCCGCCCCTTTTTTCCTTCACCCCCCCCCTTTTTTTATCCCCCTCGTGACGGTAAGTTCGATACATATACACGCCATGCACCTCTTACCCGAGCAGTCTTGTCAATTGTAAGTTACTTTCTCAATTTCCTTTTTTTCCTCAAGTGAAACCTCATGAAGACAAATCACAATGGAATGTTAAGCTAAACAACTTGACGGACCGGAAAGTCTAACACATGAGCCCAAATTCGAACATTGCACTATCCCATCCAGACCTAAAACAACGGTACCCCTGCCACATTCCATGGGTCCTGTACCCAGAGACAAAGGGCCCCCTTACACAACGAACCCAGAGCGGGTTTATCCCTTAGCTGCCCTAATTACGTCAGTAGCAGCAAACCCAATAACATACCTTTGCCCGTTTTTTTGTATTTGAAACACCGTGATGCAGGTTTTTCCACCAAAAAACCCATCAATTCTCTGAACAAAATTACCTACCCACCAAAACTTATATATGCTCGCACACCCCCCATGACTACCACAACCTTCATGTCATTTGCTATACGCTCCCTCCCCTGCTCAGGTTTTTAGGTCCATTTCATCAAACATTCAATGGCCCCCTTCCCCCCCCCCCCCTCCCCCCCTCCTGTTGGTCGCGCCCAGTTTCTTCTGCTTAGAAGTTTGACACCTGGTTTTTTCCGGGTACAGCATTTTCCAAAAAAATTACAACTCAAACACACCGCTTCAAAAAGCCGTAAGAAATCATGCCAAAAACCACATAGCGAATCGTAAAATAAAAGTTACCAACATATCAACCCTTTCCCCCACGTTCTTTTATCCAAAATGGTCTCGAATCAGACCCAAGGAACCATTCACAACGACGGCCTTGTGGTAGAACGAGAATGCAAGGGGTTGTGACCCCAACCGGGTATGACTTTAGCCACTGCAGACGTGGCAACCGCGACAAAAGACACAAATGTCCGAGCCGACCAAATGCCGAGGGACTCCGAAACCACCCCGTTTCGCGACATTAATCTCTTTAGCCAATGCCCGCATATGGGACCCGTCTAAGCCACGGTTTCCGTCACCACCCCCTCTCTACTTTGCCTTGCCGCGCCTTTTAAAACCACCCTTAAATTCCTCAGAAATAACCCCCAAACTATTACCTATTCCTGAAATACTACAACACCCTTCTAGCTACCTGTAGCACCTGTCAACCCACGTCTCCGTTTCATCCATACATTCAATGGTGTGGCCGCGCCAGTTCTTCGTAGATTTCTAGATTAGTTCGCTACTTTTCTGAATTAACAAACCTGAAAAACATCACAACTTCAAAAGTGTAACCATCAGGCCCTCAAAACCCATGAAACTTTAAACAACCAAAAGTACCCCTACCCCCCCTTCTAATATTCTCTATATCCCAAATGTCCTGAATCAATTTACGGTTTTTACCTGTTTGCCCCATAGTGTGGTACACACGCGGCACGTGGCACGAATAAAAGCCCCACAACCCCCACAGTGAGCCACCACTGCACGGCATCCGGCCCGTCAGAACACAGCG
This sequence comes from Hymenochirus boettgeri, assembly GCA_019447015.1. Taxonomy (NCBI): domain Eukaryota; kingdom Metazoa; phylum Chordata; class Amphibia; order Anura; family Pipidae; genus Hymenochirus; species Hymenochirus boettgeri. Next base: position 77,829,021 of record CM033469.1, on the reverse strand, counting down.
ACATTAATGTATTTAGCAAAACCGCACGCCCCTATATTCGGACCGTCTCTCGCAGTTTTTTCCCCATCAAAATCACATTTCCCCCCCGTCCGCCTCGCATCCCCCACCAACACTATATCGTCTCACTTACCCCTGTTTCGCGCACCGGGCGGTGTTCAAGCTAGCCCCCACTTGGGAGACTCCTTCTCCGTTCATCGTTTCCCCTTTCAAACCCCTTAGTTGACAATCCCTCGGGGGTTGTGGGACGAGACGAGGCAGACGCGCCTGTCTTCGCGGGAGTCTCGCTTTGCCACTTTAAGCTTGTCATGCCCCTCCATCTTACACAAAGCGATTTATCCTTATGGAACAACTGTGTGAAACCGACGATGTACCTCTGACCCGAGAATCCGGGTTTAATATCGACCACACTGGTCCATCCTGGCCCAAGTTCTCTCCCAACAAGTCGCAATCCGACTGACACGACCCACCAAAAACACGAATTTGTACATGACAGTCAAACAACCACCGAAGAAACAACAACTCCAAGCTTTATCTAACGTCTCTGCCATCCACTTCCCGCTTTGTTGTTGTATGCATATGTGTGGTTCACCAGTTCCCGGAAGTTGGACCGGATTAGACGCGACCCTGAGTCAACAATGTTAAAACCAATGTGCCGTCGCGCCCCTTAACGCATTTTCCCTTGCTTTTTCCCACAACCACCCCTGAACACCCCCTCTTACCCATTCGTGCGACCAAAATACACCCACGCAAACACACACACGTTATATTATCTCAGACCAACTTCACGAAACTAACTTCCGCATAACCGCCTCGTAACTGATGCGGGGCGTGGGTTCGGGGGTGATTCAACCAAATAAGAACAACCCGCAACTCAATTGTGTGGGCGCGAACCACCCGACCGTCTCTGACGCTCCAGAACTTCTCGATATATTTGTCCTGTGGTGACAACGAGTTTCAGATATCGAGACAAATATGACACCACAACCACGCCTCCCAAGGACAACATGTTGGGGTGGCCAATTCTCCAGCACAAAAGCCCACCAAACCCCCCCTGATACCTGTCCTACAATTTAAGACACAAGTACATCCCCCCCATTTTTAAACCAAATAATTATACCCCTCTCCCAACATGTGGCTGCTCCACCACGAGACTTACCTGCCCAACTACTGATGCCCAGGCTTACAAAACAAGTGGAATACGTGGACAGACATACCCGAAAAACACCAGCGAAACAAAGCCCAAATAGGTCGACAAATCCAGCACAAAATATATCACCCCGATCACCAATCCTTGGAATGGGATAGAAAAACCAACCATTTTTTTCCATGCACCTCAACAACATCGCTTCCCACAAAAAATCTTACACCCCCATAATCCATACTTATTTCATCGCACCATCAACACCCAACCTTTATCTATCACGAAAATTCTGTTAGTTCTGTTTCATTCCGTTTATTTCCCATTCAATTGTAGGTTCCATTCCATAGGCGAAACGCCCGCATCGTTGTCTTCCGGACGACAGGCCCGTTAGTTCACACGTTTCTTAGCAAGAAAATTTCTCGTAACAAAGATTAATAAACCATCAACCAAACTTCAAAAAACCTACACATACTGGTCTAGAACAGTAGAACAATCACTCAGACAACACACAATACCAAATTTAGATAAATATGTCCACAAATCAACCCAACAGTTAAACATATCCATCTACCAATAATGTCCGTGATTATCAAACGGTCACTGCCCTCCCCTATTGTATGCGTTACACCGCAAACTGTTTGGATTACTCAACCATTGCCCACCCCCAAAGTGAGCCAATGAACAATGGCCCAATTTTCTACAGACAACTCTTTAGGATTTGTCAGATTCTTAACACAACCCTCTATATTAGAAATACCCTCCCCCAAACCCCCTATTATATCTTTCGCCGAATTATACTAAAAATTTTTAAGCACGCACACATTTTAGTTTTTGGTCCTAGCTCGTGCACTCACTTCCTTAACACTTTAGAGCATACCACCAATAAGCGGTCGGTGTTTGTACCGACACCTGTCTTTGCATGTAACACAATTTCTGTCTCCTTTTACACGATGTTACCAGCGACAAACCCCACAAAACCATAAAAAAAGGTCATAAAAAGACCAAAACTTCCCCATTAGTCGAAAAAGCACCTGGTTCCAAATTTTTCCCTTAGCTCATGCTACAAACAATTTAACTTGTAAATCTATTTCATATCTTCAAATCGCTGTTCCCCCTCCTTCTGAATCAAACGGCTATGGCACTCATTCGTCGGATGTCACCACCCGGGACCCAGGGCACCACAACCCCTATGCTCAAATGCGGAACCCCCTGCATCAAGGTACATTAAAAGAAAAAAAAATCAAAGTGCCTCTGTAAGTTAAACCCAGCCCATCAAAACTTGGATAAATGACCTCACCACCAATAATCAAACCACTAACTAACCAATCAATCCTCCCCACTTATGTTTGATTATCAATATATTTGTTATCTTGTCACCCCTCACCTCGCCCCCCTTCCTGCTGCGTGGATGGAACACAGCTGACGTGGCCCACACCAACTAGCCTCCCACCAATGGGACTGAATCCGCCACAACATGAATTACATAGAAAAAATCACACATGCGCTCTGTAATCTTGACCACAGCATAACTGTTTCCTACCCCTGTGAAACCCCCGTCCAGAAAATGGAATAATTTTTTCACCCCCACAAACACTATATCTTTATCTTCCCTTGGATCTACTTTATCACATTCAGCCCTATCGTTACACAACTGCCCACTAGGCTTCTTTCACTAATTACATGAAAAATTCCAGCCACCACAGTGATCCCACATATTGAAATCTGTTGTGTTCCTCAGGCCCCGGTTTGTGAAAATTAAAATAGATGATCAAGGATTCGAAATCCTACCTAAACAACTTGACCCCCAGCAAAAATTTTAAAACATCTTCATACTAAATGTCAATATCACCAAATACCTTGCTCGCAGTCATTAATTTGTTTTTTTTTTATTTTTTTTTTCAGTGGCCATATGTGTCGGTTTGTTGCACACACGAGACGTGGCACCAACTATTCTCACAACGCCGGATCAAATGCCCCCAAGTGTAATTAAAAGAAAAAATTCAACGATCCTGTAATTTAAACGTCCCAAAAATTGGAAAGCCCCCCAAAAAAATAAAACCCACCCCACTAAATATTCAAAAATTCTCCCACATGTTCTGAAATCAAACATTTGACATATGCGTGGATGCACACAGAGCCGTGGCCACAAAACTAGTCAAATGGGATGCATGCAGCAAAGGCAATTACAAGAAAGAATCAAAGTGCTCTGTAATTTGAACAGCCTTACACTTTTTCTAAGGAAACAGTCTCCAAACAGGTAAGCCCCCAACCAAATATATATTTTTGGAATCTACACACCTTCAGCTACGTTAGATGCCATGCGTTCGCTACATGAAGCATTCCAGAACCCACTGATCCAAAGAAATCCGTTGTTTTAGGAGGTTTTGTGAAAAATAAAAAGATGATTCAGGGCTTTGAAATCCTACCTAAAACCTCTGACAAGCAAAAAAACCCATAAATGTCAATCTCCCACATTATCCGGCATTCAAAACGGTATGCCATATGTGTGCATGCCAAACAGAGACGTGGCCACCACTAGCTCAAAGGGACAAATACAAAAGTGTATTCCAAGAAAAAAAAATCAAATATGTTCTATGTAATTTCAAACCGCCCCCCAAAACTTGGAAATTCACACCACAATAAACCCCCCACTAAATATAACTCTACACATGTTTGAATCAAAAGTATGAAATATGCGTGGATTGTACCAGAGAGTGGCCACCAACTAGCTCAAATCGGACGCACGCAAAAGTAATTACAAGAACAAAATCAAAGTGCTCTGTAAGTTCCAACAGCCCCAAAACTGGAAATGACACACAAATTAACCCCCCCCAATAAATATCACCTCCCACATGTATGAAGCAAACGTTATGCCATATGCGTGGATGTACCACAGAGACGTGGCCACAACTGCTCAAATCGGACGGTTTTTTAATGCCAAGTGTATTACAGAAAAAAAATCCAAGTGCTCGTAATTTCAAACAGCCCCAAAAACTCTGGAAATCGCCCCCCTCCTACCAATAAAAACCCTCCTCCATAAATATCATATTCTACCAACATTGTTCTGAATCAAACTGTTTTATGACAATGAGTGGATTGCAACACAGAGTGACGTGGCTCACCATAGCTCATGGGGCACGATTTTATCTTGCACAAATGGAAATACAAGCACACCCGCAATGTCAACCTTTAGTCGATCTGTCATCTTTGAATAAGCCCTTACCACTTTTGTCTACACGGAATTCCCACAGTCCCCCCTTTACAACATGCTGCGCCAAATTCACCACCCTACCACAACTATATCCTCCATTTTTGGAATATCACCACCCAATCCTCTATTAGCAAACTTGTTCACACATTGCCCATGTTGATATCCATTTTCTACCATTGATCAGGAATTCCAGATTTCACACCTGATCCACACCCCAGACAGTCTTGCTGCTGTTTCCAGGAGATCTTTGAAATAAAATTTTTAAAATTAATGGATCTCACAGGTCCTGAATCATACATTAAACCCAAGTCGGCAAGTCCGTACAACAAAACCCCACTTACCAAATGTTGTTTTCCACAGGCACACTCCCCACCCCCATTGTACCTGAATCAAATAGTGTTCTTCCCCTCTCCCCTTCCCCCCCCCCTTTTTTTTCCTCCCCCTTTCTAGCCCATCTATCGGTGGGTGCAAAACGTCAGACCGGGGGACCATTATACCCACACTAGTCTGCAACATGGGATCATCTTCCCTATGAGCACAAGTTGCAATTACAAGATAATAAATAAAAACCCAACCCAACAGTCCACAATTTTTCCCCCAACACACTTCCAAACCCCACAACCCCCCCTCATCTGCAACCATCAATCCTTTTTGGTGGTAATTTTAGTGAACTCAAGTTTCCAGTCCTAGGATCAGAGAGTCTCCACCAGCTTTTTTTCGCACTTACTTTCACTGATCCTAAATAGTTAATTTGACCAGCCTATTGCTTCTCTCCTCGGTACCTCGGTCACAAGACCTTCACTTTTTTCCTTTTTTCCCGACTAAAACTTAGCGCCCCCCTCAGGCAGTTTCCCTCCCTTGAACTCGCCACCACAATAATGATCGCGCCTTTACCTCTACAGGATATCATTCCCTGCGGCTTTCGGGGGACATTTGTGTGTGAAGCTGAGAAGACAAATTTTTTTGTAATTTATCAGCTTTTAGGTTTAAAAAAAAAAAAAAAGGTGGTGTATAACGTTACAGATCTCTATTTTGTGTGCCATGTCCCCCTTCTCTCCTTGGGAGGGGTGATATTCCCAAAGATGATCACAAATATTTTTCCTAGAGGATATGATCCTTCCCACGTAATGCGCAATTTTCTAGCCGCGCCACTACACATGCAGCAGTGTTCCACAATTCGATTAAGTAGACCACGGAAAAATCACTTATCCCGTCGAAATCATTGCCAGGAACGTAGACCTTCTTCGCCACCCTCATTTGGGCCACAACCCCCCAGTTATACAATAATTTAGCGGCTGTGCACTTCGTCAGCATCTTTTACTGTGATGTTCCCTTTCTTTTTTCCCACCCCCCCCATCTTTTCCGTCGCCATACCCACTCCAACACTTGTTTCTTTCTCTGCTCCCCATTTTTTTAAGTCACTCTGATAACGTCACGCACCAGCACCCTTATCAGACAAATCAAACTCCTATTATGTGCAAGCTGAACACTTTGAGTTCAATTCACAAAATGTTCCTATAGTACCCCAGCTGTTCCAGCGCCTTGACAGCTTTGGCTATTAAAGCGTACGCAGCAGATCCTAATTGCCCACCCTATTCACGCCTGTTTTTATTCACCATCCAATAGATCACATTGGCCCGCCGCAGCAGAGTTTTTCCTATTTAGCTTTCAAGGGAAGACCCACTGGTTTGAAGGAGAGTTTGTGAGTACACCGTGTTCCTTCGGTCTACCTTGTTCAGTATGTGATGATTCTCCCGTTGGGACCAGCAGTTCCCCTCTCACTCCGCCTTTTGAGCACACACGGCAATTCATACAGACCCCCTTGTGCGGGTAACTGAATCCTATTGTGCTCAGAAAATAATAAAAAGAACCGAGGTGGATACACACCCATAGTATAAAGTTCAATTTACAAAAATTCTGCTAAAATTCCTACATAATGGGGCTGATGAAATACAGTAGAGGTGCACAGTTTGCCTGTGCTATGTATTTGCTGTAACCAATCAAATGTTTTTTTTACTGGGTTATTAGTAAAATAACATCTGATTAGGTTCTGAAGATAATAGCAAGCTCGTTTAAATAGGCGACAATGGTTGAGAGTTCCCATTCCTTAGGTTAAGATATAACTAAAAGGACCATTCTGTGATCTATTTTCAAACTAGCATTTGTGCTTATAATATTCACAATATTTTAGCAATAAAAATGTTTCTCCATGTCCAATATGACCCAGACCATTTTCACACACACAAACAATTAGGTTCGTACACACCGCTCAATTTGCCGTTTCATCCGAGAATCATCCATGTGCAGCAAACGCTAGACACAGACATTCTAGGCCAAAACGGATGTTTGTTGCGTGTAGCGATTGGGGTCGGGGGTCGTGCTCGCTCGCAAATTGAGCGTGTGTACGAACCTTTACTATACAAACCAGTATGAATTATAGTCTGATTAATATAAATAAAAAGTTGCTTTAAAAGTAACAATGGGAACAAAGCTAATATAATTCCTACAATGGTAAGGGATATGGTTGCCTTCCTTACACAAAAAATATTCATTCATCATATCTAGTGCTTGGGCTGTCAGTGCCCAACTCCCTTCCTGATCCATACTTGGACACATGCCTGAGACGTTTAGTGGTTATAATTAGGCACATCTCCCAAAACACTTCGATATCTTTTGCAGTTTTTTTTTTTTTTATTTTGTTAAGGTTCTTACACCGTGCGATCACGTGTGTACAAACATTCGTTTCGGTTGATATTGGCCCATGTATGGGCACTTTATTGGCCGAAACGGCCGGTCGTTCGGAGATCCGCCTGGCCGTCCCCAGTGATCCCCAACTGAATGCCCGATAAAGTGCCCATACACGGACCGATTATGGCCGAAACGATCGCAAATGTGTACGAACCTTTACAGCTTTTATCTTTGAAATAAATTAGCATGTAAGCATAATAAGCTACCAATACTGTATACAGCAAAACCTTTTTCTAATTCACACACCAAAAGTAATATAATTAGAAACTCTTTATTTCCATCATTGTATTATTATATACCAGTTTCTATGAACAGATATCTTTAATATGTAATGTTTTGGTGCTGTGGGGAAAGGACACTGGTTCTTGAGAAGATGCTTACTCTCTTTGATAATGAGGTCATTATTAATATGCAGGTAGAGGCAGGGTCTACCTGAAACCAGAAGTGTCAAGACACCCGTGGGGTTTGCAGAATGGCCAAAGGGGATCTGAGTATCCCCAAGATGTAGAAATTCTGCAGTCTACAAAAATTACGTATCTGAACATGTACACAACCAACCCAAAATGGAATTATTTATACTGTTTATCTGTTACAAATGCTAGACAGTTATGCTATAGTGAGTTTTCTTTCTTTAGGGGGCGTAACTACCAGGGGAGCAGGGGAGGGCGGGAGCCAAGGAGGTCCCATCTTCTTATTTTTCCTATGACAGATAAAGCCTCCTCTCAGTATACCACTGTGGATAAAGCACAGATTGGGGTCCCATCATAGTTTTGGTGGGGGTCCAGTGATTCCTTGTTACCCCATGTTCGCTTCTTCATTAGGTTAAAAGACGTCTTGGATATAGAGTAATGTTTTTGTTAGCCAATAAGGTATTACTTTATATCTTTATACCTTCAGTCTGTATATTATAATCCGGTACGTTTGGTAAGGACGGTCAACGTTGGCGACCTAAACACGTAGATGTTACTACTATTAACTTTGTTGTCGTAAAAAGTATATATATTTTATATTTATAATATAAAAAGACAGAGGAGTGCTCCGGTAATTCATTACACTTGTGTATACATTTTGACGGGCAGTATTGACAGCAAATTGTGAGTGGCAATTCAAGTTCCGTTAATTAATTTATTCATTTATTGCAAGTGAAACCAGAAACCAGCAACGTTTCGGCCCAGGTTCTGGGCCTTTTTCAAATATCTCTCTCTCTATATATATATAATCAAGTACAGGTATAGAGCATTCGTGGGACTTTTCCCAGGACAGATTTTTTATTCACAATCTACGCTTTTCGGCTGGCTAGAGCAGCCGTCCTCAGGATGTGACATCACTTACAGGTAAACCCAACCCTTCCCAACGCTCTTCCCTCCAACTAAACATTACCCTTAGTAGCATTCACTAAAGTGCACCTGTGCTAATGTGACCAAGTTATCCAATAGCATCAAAATATAAATGATAAATACACATGTATACATATCCTAAAAACACATACAAATCATAAAGCAAAATGTTAAACACGTAAAAAGCAACACACACATGATCCTATATAAGAGTATATCTGTTGTATTCAATTAGATCAACGGGACTTGAAGTTAGTTCTTGAAGACGTTTCGCTAGTCATCCGACTGGCTTTCTCAATTCAGAATGACTTGTACCTGAATCTGTGGCAATTATGTACCCTGGAAAATCCCAATTAGCATATCACAGCCGGTGTTAGGGCGTGATTGGATAGTGGCTAAGAGGTGTTATAGGAACGCGTAAGGTGTCAAAACAGCATTGTACATGGCAGACAGTTGGGTGTCGAACCTCCCCACCTCTATTTAGGCTTGGTTTCTTTATTTCACATAAATGGCCTCCTTAACACCTCTCTTGAACCAGTCACGTTCCTTTGCCAATATGTTAACATAATTGCCACAGATTCTTGTACAAGTCATTCTGAATTGAGAAAGCCAGTTGGATGACTAGCGAAACGTCTTCAAGAACTAAACTTTAAGTCCATTGATCTAATTGAATACAACAGATATACCATGACCTGGATGAATGAGAACCTCCACAAGCATATATTAAGAGGGTACTGATGTGCCACATCTGTGACCGTTATAGTAAAAACTAACCATTATAATAACAATAAGGTGCAATAATACCATAATATATTAAAAACATAGACTGGTGACCCCAGCTATATAAGATTATATGTTTATTATATAAAAGAACATTCAAATACAGCTTTATTAAAGGGCAACTGTGGTCAGTTAATCCTAACTGTGGTTAGGATTAATGAAAGCCTGCGGTATTCCTTTATAATGAGCCAACAATCACATATCTGGCTTCAGCCTGTGAGAAATGACATTGGGGTGAATGTTCAAACTTCCTGCTTCCAGTAGGTTCAGTGACATCACCTGACCTCTGCCCGCCCTCTGCCCTGGGGGAGAAGCATGCTCAGTTAAGACTTAATACTGGGAAAAAGTACCTGGGGGTAAAATTGACATTGAGAAGGAGAGCCTATTAATGCAAGCAGAGGCTGGTCACATGACTGAAAACAGGAAGCGTTCAAGCAGGAAGTAATATTGCTGAACCTCTCCACAATATCTTTTCACAAATTTTATCTAGAGATGTGATTTAGGTTTTAGTTTGAAGGTACGATGGAAGGCTTTTTATATATCTTACAAGTTTGAAAATGGAGACCGCAGTTACCCTTTAAGCATGATTCTGCAATAACAATAAAAAACATGATGTAGTATGTCTGCTTCATAGTACAACAGAGGTACAATTTTGTATTTTTGGAATGAAAATCAGATAGTTAAAGTAACATAATTGTATATATGTAAATAATAGAAGTTAGTGAGGATGGGTTGACTTTGTAGTTCAGCAAAAGAAGAAGTTCTCCATCAGTTAATATGTGTATAATGTCATTTTCTCCCCAAATATGTACGGCTTGGACTCATAGGAGAGTACTAAATGATAAAAGGGAATGGGAAAGGTACGGATTGTAGCAGGTATTCTGCATCATATAGTGTAATTGGAGGTGTGCCCTGTGAACAGGGGAGGTAATAGATTGCAGCCTGTAAATATTTTTAGTTGACTGGCCAAATCTGTAAAAGTCAATGCAGGTATGTATGTTCCAGGAAAACTTTTGAATGGCTGGGACAATTTTGATAAAACTTGGTATACATATTATACATATGTTTCAGACCTGGAAACATAGGCTACTTTACAACTTTTACAAACCACACCTTACCCCCTTTTTTGACCCCTTTTCATTTTTGTATGCGTTAATGGGGGGTGCGATCTGATCTGTGTGCTGCCATCTGGTGGTGGATCAAGTGAATGCAGCACAAGACAGCTATTGACTCCTACCTGCTTCCAGCAAGTGCTTTCCTTCCAATGACCGAGTTTTGTGATGTAAATGTTTAAGGAAAGGGTGTAAGTACCTTCTGATTTCACTAGTGTTTTTTATGCCCTGCCAACCATTTAGCACTGCAATTTGCCAACCATTTTACCAATGACTTTATGCCAAGCATTTTCCAGTGTTAGTTTTTCCAATCCTCCTACCTTACACTTTTGAAATACTGACAAACATACACTGATAAAATGCTTGGCACAGACAATGGTAAATGCTTAGTACACAAACCACTGGTAAAACGGTTGACACAGAGACACTGATAAATTGGTTTGAAAATGGTACTGGTAAAATGCTTGGCACACAGACACTGGTAAATGCTTGTCAAACCGCACTGGTAAAAGCTTGGCCCACCCACACTAGTAAAATGCATCTATGGCCACCATAATTAGAAATACTGTTGAAATCTGATTGAATAGTTTTGCTAGGTGCGGATAAAGTATGTTTGTGTGTTTTAAAATTAGTGATTTAAAAAAAAAAATTAATGGTGAATTTGAATTTTTTTTATGGAAATGATTATTTGGTTTGCGGTTCTGATTTGCTTTTGTGGCTGGGGCTTCCATGGCCAAATTTTACATCAGAGCCATAGGTCAGTGTCTATGCCACTGCAGGTTGAGTCGGGTGCAGTTCTGGAACCCACCAACAAAGCGGGTGCGGTGTTTATTTAATTTTAGATGCGAGTTATGTGACCTTTGTGTTCCCATCTGTTAGTGCAGTGGTTCTCAAACTTTTCAGATTGTTGTACACTTGGGGCATATTTATAGGGGCCGTTATTACCGCCAAAAGTTACCGCTGCACATCGCCTCGGTAAAATCTTTGTTTCCGCCATATTTCTAAGGCAACCAACATTGCAGCAAAAAGCATTACCGAGGCAATGTGCGGCAGTAATTTGAGCTCTCTTAGCGGTGATAATGTACTTAGTATTTGGCGAAGAGAGCTCAACCCAACGTACGGGGGGCTGGGAGGGGCTGCTGGGAAAGGATCGCGCCGTGGGTGGTCGCTTCCCCGCGCCACAGGGGGCCGGGTGTACACCCACCCTGCCCTCGCCCCCACGCACGAGTGAGGGGGTCTATGCGTACCCCGCCCTCCGTGGCGGAGACCACTTGCAGCACAACCCCGTGATTTATAAAGGCGAAACCCAGCTGCGAAAAGTTAATGCCTCATTAACATTGCATCAGTTACCGCTCTCTTCTATTTATAAAATGGTGATTCGCATTGTTGTTCATTGTTTTCAATTTGCCAACTTTCAATTTGCCAACTTTAAGGTGGCAAAAATGACAAGATCACCGGGGGTCAGGGGTGTACACCCAACTAGCCGCAGGTGGTCACACCCACCACAGGAGGCACGCCCGCCGCCCTTATAGGGGCCATTGCGGCACTCAGAAGTCTCTTTGCGGCCCTGACAAGTCCCTTTTGTGCTTAAGGGGTCCCGCAGCTTATAGTGTCTCTTCCCCAGCACTTATAAGTGCCATTGCGTCCCTTAGAAGGGCCCTTTGGCTTGCGATCGCATGAAAATTTCTGAAATATGATTGGGTACTGTATAACATGTGATCGCAAGCATTGAAAAATTGACCAATCAGAATGGATTAGGTCCTTCATCAACCTATATAAAGAGCTGCAAACCTCCGCGGAGCTCAGAAGTCATCACAGTAGATGGCAAGAAGAAAGAAGAGGCCAGCAACATCGTCCGTTAGAGCCGGCAGTTCCAGCAGGGTCACTGGTGGCCACAGTGACCTCGTCTGGCATTGGCGACTTTAGTGGAGTTTGTGTCACTGGCTGTGAAGAAAGAAGACATAGGATCAAGACACTAGCAACATCGGCTTTGTTGAAGCCGCTAGTGCGGGATGTGCCCCTGGCCGGAGTTGGTTTCGTTAGATGGAAGAAAGAAGACATGCCAAAGGGTTAATTTAAGAGCCGACAGGGTCCGTTTCGAGCTGCGGGACCCCCAACAAAACACTTTTCAGGGCCGCAAGGGCCTTTCAAGAGGAGAGGGTTCCGGTACAGGTGACCCCTAACCCCAAAGGGCCCTTCTCAGGGGCTTCTCCCACCCCCCCAGCAGCCCTCCCGCATGTACGGGCAGGGGGCTAGGAGGGGCCACTGGGAAGGGGTTGTGCAGTGGGTGGTCTCCATGGGGGGCTAGGGCGGGGTGGGCATACGCCCACGCCCTTGCCATGGGGGGCAAGGGTAGAGTACACCCGCCACGCCACTCTGGAAGCATGGTGGCTCAGTGGTTACACTGGAGCCTTGCAGCGCTTAGGTCCTGAGTTCGATTCCACCCTTGGACACACTGCAAGAAGTATGATCTCCCCGTTCTTGCGTGGGTTTCCTCCAGTACTCCGTTTCCCCCACATCTTAGACATAATGATATGTTATATGTGTACATAATGTGATTAGATTGTAAGCTCTTTGGAGCAGGGCCTTATGTGAATTGAGTAAATAATTGTAAGCACGCAAAATATGTAGCGCTATATAAGAATAAAATACATACATACATAGTCCATATTGTATTTTATATAGCCTGTAATGAGTCCTTCAGTGCCGCATACACACTTTGGGAGGTAGGTGTTCGCGGCAAAAAGACTATGATATTCCGGTTGGTACAGACTATTTTTCCCATGAGGGTACAGATAGAGAGTAAAAAGCAACTAGCAGCAGTCTATGGCACTCTAACCTAAAGCACAAAATACAGCACAAACGAGATTGATTAACATTGTGAATCCTATGAATAGATGCATCCCCCATTGGTATTCTGGATCAGTGACCTCTTACTGGCCTGCAATAGATAGTGACTGCTCTCAGGGGCCATTACACACTGGCAAACTATGGCTTGTGTTTGTTCCTGACCTCATAGTGTAATGTTATTATATATAATTGTATGCATGCACTCCTATCCAAACCTTCACACCTCGGTGCTGAACCTCCAAATAACAGAAACAACTCACCATATGAGGGCACTCAAAGGTCTTTGTAACAAATCACATTCAACTTCAACAAAGTGTCGGAACTTTCTGCAATCAATGCATTTTGGCTACAACGGAAGCCGTCATCAGGATCACCAGTTCCATTTACTCGCACCATCTTTAAAGGGCCGACAGACACACCTCCCAGACACCTTAACCCCTCACCATCTACTAAAAACATCTTTATTGCACCTGGGAAAAAATTGTACAATCCAATAATACTAACGTGCCTGGAGGAGATCACAACCATCCCTCCCGCCTATCTAGATATCCATATATATTATGAGGCAATTATATCAAAGCTTCAAAAAACATTATGTCACTCACAGACTCCGTCGATCTAACACAGCTTCTCACTACTTCCTCTAAAACCCGCCTTCCAGTATCTCAGTAACGAGTCCAAACAGATGGATTAAAAATAGCTCTGAAGGTAAGACTAAAAACCGGCTACATCCTAGACCCGGCGCTGTCACCCCTCCAAATGGATCCTCCGTAAGCGTTGCAACCGTGACATTATAACGGTCAAGTCGGGTTCTTTGCATACCACCTGATATGCTGCTAGTCAATGTTGTGCCATGTCAACATGTCTTGTCCATCAGACTAAAACTCCTACTGACAGATTCCCCCTTTCACCTCCAAACTTGTATCATCTGCTGTCCGCACCTACTTAAAGGAACAAGATAAAGACAAACATTCATTTAAGCCATACGGTGACATGGTGTTCAACCTTTAATCCATCGGACTTCAGTTGACATCGGACTTCAAGTGACCTCTGCAGGGATATGGTCAATCGCCATCCATTTCAATAACGCCAAACTGTGCCTGGCCTTTTTAAAGTGCTTGGCCACACTCTGTTCCCCATAGTTGGTGTCTTAATTGTATGTGACCCTGGCAGGGCATTTCTGATGGCCAACCATGGTTTCCCATGCGTTCTCGTATTGTCGTACTGGTCTTACCCCGTAATCATACCACATGGGCAACGATAATGTACCTACGAACGTGGAGGTACATGTTAATCTATAATTTATGGCAAACCTTTTACCCTTTCGAGGGTGTGGGAAATCCTTGCCTACCATGGCATGGCCACAAGTCTGACAGCCCAGACATCTGTACAACCTTTCTTTGTATTCTTAAGCCAACTGCCTGTTCAGGGGCTCTACTCCCTCTCAGGTCGATTTTGACCACTAAATTATTTAGGTTGGGGGCCACCTATAGGCACATCTCACTCCTATCCCATGGAAGGGCAGTGTTTTATCATTTTTCACCATTCCCCAGTGTTTGGCGGATACTGTCTCGGATGGCTAAACTTGACGGAGTGTTATTCCATGGTACACGTCTGACTTCTTTGGTTGACCTTTGAGTCAGGTCCGAATGGTGATATATATATATATATTTATAGATAGATAGATAGATAGATAGTTCAAGCAAGCCTTAAATGTAGCACAATAAAGTTTCAACTTTGTTTGAAAAATCCCTGTGTGCACTGGACTTTCATTAACCTTCTATATATACAGCAAGTGGGTGGGCTGGCTGCACTCGCTTATCAGACATTAACCAGGGTGCTAATCGAATCAGTAGCTACAGTGGAAGAAATAGAGGAGCACTCCTCTGGATTTCAGCAATTTATTTGCTGAATAATACTTTTAGATCACAAAATCGACATGTTTAAATAATAAATTAAATAAATTAAATATGTACACCCATTCACCACTAAACTAAAATTAGATAAACCAAGTTAAACAGCCTTAACTATTGATTATATTAGACAAAATCTGATACAAGTGACTATTAATAAAGTTCTACAGTGTAGACACCAAAAATATATACTATATACTATACTGTATATTAGTAAAAACATGTAACAGACAAAACCACATCTAAAGTGCTACATAGTTGTCCCTAAAATAATCAATACTAAAGCTAGGTACACACATCACAGATTTTTGAAAAATGACAGAAAGGATCTGCAAGACAGCAGACGAGGGAAATTTACGGACTTTCGCGAACGACCGCTCGCCAACCCGAACATTAAGCAGCCGCAAGCACTTTTGGGAAAGCCGCCACACACAATGCTGATAGCCCCGATACTATTGGATCCAACCGTATCGCCACAAACAATGCTGAAAAGCCCGATACCGTTGGATCCAACAGGATATATAGATAATAGATAGATAGAGATATAGATAGATATAGATATGATAGAGAGATAGTTAGATAGATAGGTAGGTAGGCAGAGAGAGGGATAGTAGATATATAGGTGTTAGAGATAGGAGGTAGATAGTAGGTATGTGGTCGCGAGAGCGGTCGGTCGCATAGGCGGTTGGTCGAGCGCGCGAGAGGTAGTGGTGTGGAGGGGTACGGTCTGGGGGGGAGGTCGGTGATCGGTGTGGTCGGTGCGTCGCGTCGTTCGCCGGTCGCTGTGATCGGCGGGCGCGGGGTCGGTCGGGCGACCGCGAGAGAGCGAGGTAGGTATTTAGATAGATAGACTACGTAGATAGATGTCAGTCATATCACTAGCTGACATTCCCCTTCCTTAGATTATGCCCAGGTGCGGCCACATTTTTTGTACCTTTTTTTGTCTTGAAGAAACGTTGTATTTGATGTGTGGCTTTCAATAAATTCACCTGGTGTGCGAATCCAAAATCCAGAACTGCTTGATATTCACCTCCCTTGGAGTGGGGAGATTTTGGAGTCAGCACCCACCCTGGCTTGTGTACATAAGAACCTGTGTAACATTGAGTGTAGAGACCATTTCGGAAATTCTTCACTATTCAGTACCACTCCGTGATAAATCAGTACCGAATGTTGGTTGTGGTAATCAGTAAATATAATATAACATAGTAATAAGTCTTTTATTGCCTTTTTATTACTTTTCAGTCTTTAGCAGATGACCAATGGCTTTCCATTACTGTTCCAGATTCTTGTGCGTCTGTACCATCCCACTGTGTTTGCACTTTCATGACCTTGTCACAATGTCCATGCCTGTGTCTGCTTTAGGTGTTTTGTTGGGTTATAGGTTATCCCAATCATATACGAATCCATCCAATAGTTTTATGGACTCCAATCTCACAGCATTGTTACATGCTAACTGTTATGGGGCGTATCTTAAGCGTTTGGATCAGCTATCGCCACCAGGGTCAAGCTACACAGCACTTTAGTGTTGAGTGTAGCTTATACTTATACTACATGCAAGAGGCAGGGTTAGGGCGTTTGTCCCTACAGTCAGGGCAATTCCATCCAACATAAGGAAGTATAGCAACATCTGAAAATGATGCCCCCACCCACTTTGCCAAGGTCAAGCCCACTTTGTTACACCAATTTTAAAGACTGCTATTGCCATTTTACATTGCAAGGTTTTTCTATATGTTTGCTGTCATTTTTCTTCCCCTCAAAAATAAACAACTAGTCATCTAAAAAACAAATGGTGTAATAAATAATCATTATTATTCGACCAGTCCACAGTTCCATTGAATTTTATTGGTGTCCACAACACATAAAACTGCATGTTGCTTGTGTCATGACATCACTTTTGAATGCAACTCACTGGTGGCAACAGTAACATTATATACAGTTTATAGAAAATAAATACCTGCGTTATCGCATACTATATGGATTGCGTTACAATGCTCCATAACAGGGATCATTATAGGGAAATTTCCCTTTGTATATTCACACGGTTTTTGGACAGTAACAATTTTTTTCAAGAACACACTATTTTCTTATGGCCTATGGATATGTTTAATCCTCCTTATGATGTGTATAAACAAAGGTTTAAGATGCTTTGTGCCATTTTAGGCCATGATGATGTGGGGGTTTGGGATCTTAATAGATTTCATTTGTTTTTCTATTGATAACATTTTTATTACCTCACTTTTCAATTTTTGTTTTTGCTAACCATGAACATTCATGATTGAATTGGAGAAAATGGAGGAGGAAATGTAATACTTTTTTTAGGGAAAAAAACAGCCTTTATCCGGTTCTAGGGGAAATAACATAGAACTTTTGGAACCCTACTTTAAAACTATTAGTTAGGTAATACAAGTTTGGGGATAATTTATCTAAGGGGAAAGAAGGGCATTAAGGAGTTTAGCCACAGTCCAGAAATACTGTAGTAGTTATAGCTCCAAGATACAGCTATAAGAAGGAGGCATATAACATTTTGTGT
Organism: Hymenochirus boettgeri; assembly: GCA_019447015.1. Lineage (NCBI taxonomy): Eukaryota > Metazoa > Chordata > Amphibia > Anura > Pipidae > Hymenochirus > Hymenochirus boettgeri. Next base: position 77,811,399 of record CM033469.1, on the reverse strand, counting down.
GAAATCCCCCCCCCCTCCAGGGAGACCCTCATCTCTGGAGTGAGTTGTCTTATGTTTCAAAAGAAGAAGAGTCAGAAGACGTTTGACAAAGAAGCTATAGGGTTCGAAACTGTGACTAGCACTTTGGAATAAACACAATACCACTTGGATTGTATTAAGTCCTTCTGTGAAGATCACTCTTCTTTTTTGAAACACATTATACTGCCAGAACAGGACAGGATTCGATTGGAAGGCAAAAAATTTTTTTTTTAGATCTTATGACACCCTTAGTAAAAATGGTTCCCTCATTTAAGGATATAATGGAGGTGTTGACCTCCCTAAAAAGTTTTAGATGGGACCAAAAGTTCTTGTAGGTAACACTGGTGTTCCATCACTGTATTCAGTGATACCACATGCAGATGGTAACAAAGCCTTAAGCTGGTTTGCCCAAAAGGAAGGGCTAGAAGAACCTTAATTCATTGCTTAGAAAAAGTGTATGAGATTTATATTAGATCATAATTTCTTCATGTTTTGTAAGGCCTTCTTTAAAACAAATGGTGGGCACGGCTATGGGAACTTCTTATACTGGAGATATTACTTGATGACGTGCTCATGATATGAGAAATGTCTCTAAGGAATAAGGATCCTTTTTAGATATATTAAATGTCTCCTCTGACTCTCTCAAGTACCAAGTCTTATTGATCAAAATCAGTATTTTTTTTTTAGTTAAAGAAAGTGAATTATAATGGAAAATAACTTCAAAACCGTAGATGCCAATTCTTATATAAATTAAATATTTAATTAAAATAGCTGTAATAGAAATGTCTGGAAGGATTGCCTCTTATGGACAACTGCTGCAGTTAACAGGAATTGTTCAGATGAAGGTACTTTTTCAAAATAAAATTTGGATATATTTAGGGAGAAAGGATACAAAGAAAGTACCTTGGATAGTGCCAGGGTTAGGGCACAGGGACTTATAAAAGGGAATACTTATTGATGGTTAAAAAAAAACCACATTAGGCAAAAGGGAATAAACGAGAATTGTCACAAACAGTTGGCAGTTTTGAAAAATAGTAAGGGAATTTTGGTATTTATTAAAAGGTGATGAGTAATTAGCTGATTTTATTGGTAAAGAGCCATTTCCACATAAAAGAGGAAAATAATATCTTAAAGAAATCTTACACCACAAGTAAGTAAATTTAAATATGGATGAAATAAAAGAAGGAAAAAAATATGTGGAGCATTTGTCAACTGTCAATTTGTAGGGGTGGAGTTGGGTGAAGTAGATCATTTTTATTGTAATCCATGGGGTTATTTACATTATCACTTGTGCAAAAAAAATTATATCGGCAAAACAGATAGAGGGTCAATGTTAGGATTAGGGAACATAGATGCTGTATTATACAAGATACTCACAAGGTTAACATTGGTATCCCTATGGCTATTTTGTATTAATACTACGCATTTATCACATGAGAGTTTTGAATGGAGTTCTTTTAAGGTACTGGATGGAGTTAATAAAAGGGGCTTGAACTGCAATTGTTTTTTTGCAATTGCACATGATGTAACCCAGTTCTGGGGAATTTTAGCGTACTGTATGTAGAGATGTCCGAACTTCGCAAAATCCGGTCTGCTCGAGGATACGCGAATTTTTCGAAAAAATACGAAAATTCGAAAATCCGTGAGCGGACCCATTAAAATGAAAAAAATCCTCGAAAATACGAGAAATCTTCGTAATTTTGAAAATTTTCAAAAATACGTATTTTCACACATTTTCGAAAATACAAGAAATCCTCGTAATTTCGGAAATTTTCGAAAATACGAGAAATCCGCGGTTCGGAAGTTCGGAAGGCGGAAAATCCGGAAAAATCCGCCGTTGGCGAACGGGATAAATCCGCGGCGGATCCGCGGATCCGCGAACCGGCCATCCCTAACTGTATGTTGGGAGGGCAAGAGGTGAGCCTCAATTATTTTCAGTTCTGAACAACTATTGAGATATTACTTGGTAAATAGTTAATTTCAGATGATTCCCGATGTCATTAGGACCTTTGTGTGATATTTTCAATATTAAATGCTTACAAATACTTCAATTTAAATTATTAATGCTTCCTTTCTTGTTTTCCATGGTCCTTTGCTGATGGCGGTTTAAAGCCCATTCAAATCTATAAAGGTTGCGTACGAATATATGAAATACGAATTTCATCCTTGTAGTATAGCTGCACCTGTAAGTTAACACTAGTTAAGGGGCTAGGCCCCACTAGCGCGTTTTTTGCAGTATTTTGCTATGCGTTAATGAAACGGACAGTAAAGGTTCGTACACAAGTCCGATTGGATGCTCTAATCGACGACCTCCAAGCGTAAGACAGACACGAAACAAAATGGAGTTTCAGCTGATAGTTGCACGTATGTATTTGTTCCCTCGAGCATCGTTAGTTGAACAACACCCGAGGGACGCATTCACGTGCGACTGTTGGCTGTTTGTAACACGCCATTGTTTATTGCAGTGTGGCTGCAGCCTAGGGCTAATTATAAAATCTTGAGTTGTAAGCAGGCAGTAGGGTGGTCCCTTGTTAATGCGCTTGTTCTCTTGTGCTATTCAATGCAAATTCAATGCTAGTCCATTATACATGTAAATCTAATCAAGCTGATTTCAAGCCACATGCAGTAAAATTACAATTAGTAGCTTAATACACATACTGAACAGAACAGTCTGGCTTCAGAACATTTGCAAATGAAACTGCAACTATAAATATTACCAAAGAATAAGGAGCATTTTTGACAAGACCTTCCCTTTGATGCAGGGCCTATTTTTAAAGCCCTATGGCTGTGAGCAGTGGATTTCTATCTAATACAATGTTTGCATGTGTCTACGTATGATATAAAACATCAGGATCAACAAGTTTCACTTACATTAGCTTTATAACAGGGATATATTGATTTGAATGTATCCCAGTAGAATTTTTTGTTGTTCATTAGATTAATCTGCATTGAATAGTGCTATACAGGCAAACCTGTTCATTTTGTTATTATCTGTGTTGTTATATTGAACTAATTAACACAGAACTGTATTTACATAAAGAGTGTACTCTTTAAAAAAATGTTAAAGCTGAAAAAAAGGCTCAGTGTATATAGACTGCATGTATTCAATCATATATATATATACAGTATATTATGTATATATACATTATACAGTTGCAGGGTCTCCTTATCTTTGTCTGTACATGTATTAAATGGCAAAGATGGCATTTGATAATTGCTTTGCAAGGCATTGACCTGGAAATCAGTGCTTTACACTTGGCATTGCGTTTATGTTTACCAAGGTGAAGGTATAGTTTGCCAACATATCCCAGTCATGAATTGAAAGATGTACTTCAACTTTACAGCTCTGCATTTTAATCATATTTATTTTTTTGACACAGTTTATAAAGCTTAGTTATGTTTATCATATAATGTTTATTTACCTCAAGGCCTACTGATCTTATTATTATAGATAAATCTTGTTAATAAGGCAAACATAAGAATGAACTGTCTAGAGCAGATACTTTATATTTATACAGTGACTTGGGTATTAAAATGATAACAAGAAAACAGTTTTTAAACACTGCCACCTTAAGCCGGCCACATACTACTGTCTACTGTATCTAATATTCAGTTAATTAATCAGTGGACTATTTGGCAGGTATATCGGGTCAAAGTTGTCCATTGTGTACCAACCTTGTACCATCATTGTATAAAAGGCACAAAGAGCAATAAATGCAGTTAATTTTATAATGTACTTTTAGACTGATCTCTGAAAAGAGTCTGATGAACCAGTACTGTATTAATTGATATTTAAGTCAAACAGGAAAATGACATTTGATTGACATTAGGAGCAAGTCTCAGAGGGGAGGAGCTCAACAGTCTTACCTTCACATCCAAGATGTCAACAACTTTACAGCACCACAGGTAGGCTCAGGAGGGACCTAGGGGGAAAAAAAAGGGGGGGGGTTAAAGCTGCAGCTTACAATTAAACTTAACTTGTTTTTACGGTGTACTTATCCTTTAAGGTGGCCAACTGACAAACTTCAGTAAAAGTTCAGAAGTTCGATAACGAAACATCAATGGGAGTCAAATTGTTTGAAAAGTTCGTATGACATACAGATAAAATAGCAATGGTAACTTACTGTAAATGGCTCTGGCACCTGCAAAATGGTCTGGGAATATGTCATGTCACCACAACGTGTTTAAAGACTACCTGTTCTCACGATTGGGCAATTGCCGGGTTTCCACATGCTACATTTGAGGGTTATGGCCAATTTCGATGGTTACCAAAATCGAAGGCTACATTCGAGGTTTACTGAAATCAAACGCTATATTTGGGGGTTAATGAAATCCAAGGTACATTCAAGGGTTACAGAATACAAACGTTACATTCGAGGGTTACTGATTTGAGAATTCGATAATTATTGAAAATAAGTCTGCAAGTTTGAAAAACCCAAACTAGTTTGTAGTTCGGATATTAGGAGTTTGTACAAACTCATAAAATTCAACCCAAACTCGGGGTGTTGTTCAAGTTCGGGTCTATTACTAGTGGCCATTATAACTTTACATCATTTCCACTGTCCCAGTGTTTCTTACCTGCAGATATTCCCACAACATTCCCTGGCTGGATAATGATTTACAGTCAATGTTACACCTGGCGAGGGTTCGCTCTGACAGCTGTTCCGTAAAACCTATTGTAGTTCTAAAAATTTATTAGAATCCGATTGAACTGGATTTTTTTGCATTTTCGATTGTAAACTTTTGAGTTTTCGATTTTCGAAATTTTGATGAAAAGTTCAGATCTACAGATTTTCGAAACTTTCTGAATCGAAACCAGGTTAGTTTTGAAACCGGAATTTATCAGTAGATGTAATGTATGGACATTATTAGGCTGGTTTTGACACTTATGACTTATCTAATCTAGCACCTTATCATCATTATAAAACTATACTTATTTTACATATTTACATATGCAGAGGCTACACATTTACACATACAGAGGTTACATATTTACACATACTAAGGTTACATATTTACACATACTAAGGTTACATATTTAGGCTGGGTACACACGGAGGGACTTTTTGTCCCGACTGAGCACTTGCTACGAGCGAGCGCTCGGCCGGGACAAATGTCAGCCGTGGGCAAATTTGCAAAAGATCAATCGTGCGTTCCCATAGGGAACCGCATGATCGATCGGAAATTTCCGACATGCCTGATCGTTTGTTCGTCCAATCCGGCCGAACGAACAATCGATGTCGGTCGCGGCCGCCCTCCCCACACCAGCCAATATTTTCAGCCGATCGACCGAAAGTGCAGTGAATCGGACGGACGTCCGAAAATATTGGCTGGAGGTTACATATTTACACATACAGAGGTTACATATTTACACATACAGAGGTTACATATTTAAACATACAGAGGTTACATATTTACACATACAGAGGTTACATATTTACACATACAGAGGTTACATATTTACACATACAGAGGTTACATATTTACACATACAGAGGTTACATATTTACACATACAGAGGTTACATATTTACACATACAGAGGTTACATATTTACACATACAGAGGTTACATATTTACACATACAGAGGTTACATATTTACACATACAGAGGTTACATATTTACACTTGGAGTCAGGAAGGAATTTTTTCCCCCTTCATAAATTTGGTGGGGGTTTTTTGCCTTCCTCTGGATCAACAGTTAGGCAGGAAATGAGGATATTGCTAGATGGGTTGGACTGGATGGACGTATGTCTTTATTCAACCTCAAATACTATACTATACTATACATAGCCCTATAAGGATCTGACTTGCAAAGCATCTTTAAAAGAGGTTCTTGAATCCTTACCAAGATAATAACTTTTGTTTTATTTCTTAGCATGGTACCAATAAACCCAAATTCACAACAATTACTCTAAAGGGGAAAGTCAGATCATCATAAACAGGATGGCTAAGAAATAAAATATTTTACTGGTCACATGTTCAGATAATGGAGAAAATGTTGAAATGAAGAATAGAAATGTAAAGACTGCCAAAACCTTGTTGTGCAAATTGCTTTATTTCCTAGATGTCTAGAATATCCCAGAGTACAATGACTTTGCTTTTCCAAATGACTGCTGGCTTTCTTTTGTCAAACATACGAAGGAGAAAAAAATCCCATAAGCCTCTTAAGACTGGAATAATCATCGCTAGTGATTAGAACATCTGATGAAAGGTTTACTGGATGGCATTTTGCCAGCGGCTGATTTCCGGTCTAACGCCAAGTAATCTAGTCACTTGGACAGGTTTGTATAACATCAAGTTATGGGAACTCTTTAATTAGGGAAATAGATTGTAGCATAATACTTATTAAATTGGCACTTCATAAGAAAATTACAATTTGCATGCTAGAATATTGGTGTAACAGCTACAGAAAAGTAGTTTTTGTTTATTAATTGTCAAAACTTCATTCCGTATCGATTGCATGTGTATTTATTTATAAAGTTCAGTTGATTTTAAATTTAATGATAGCCAGATATTCTGTATTGTAAACTATAAAGGGCATGTTGCTTGCATGAACATAGGGAATTATACTGGGGGGTGAGGGAGATGAAAATGGGAGGGGGGAGGGCTTGCTCTGAGCAGCCAAAACCACTTGAAGGAAGCTTCAGAGGCGAAAACAAGAAAACTTTCCTCCTCTGCGGGCTCCTGGGGAGCTGACTCTGGTGGACAGTTTTTTGGACTTTGGAGTAGACATTCAGGAGAACCATTTGGACTGGGATGTGAGGTAAGAATTTTATTACACTACAGGGGGGGCCAGTAGTGTGGAAATATTTTGTTTTGGGGGGTGGACATGCCTTTAAAGGGGGGTTAACCCATTAGTGAACACATGACATGTAAAGGAAATTAAATTAAAAAAATATATATAATTTAGTATTGACTGTATAGAAAACTCTTCAACAAAACATAAAAAAATATTTTTGTAAATTATTGTTTTTAATTTCTTGTATTTTTCCAAAATTGTAAGGCACTTACACATTTATAGCAATATTTCCTCCATATATAAATTCTTATGACACATTCATGCTGTTCTTTCAAAGCTGTTGTTGTCTCTGTGGTGTGGTACCAATTTGGAAAATGTCTTCTAACCCATTATAAGAAGTCTACATTCAATTCTAACACAAGCATTTAATATATATCTTTTAATAAATAAGTAAAAAAAAATAATATTTTTTTTATTCACATTCCAGTTTCGACGCATGTTTTTGTTTTGTTTTTTTGTGCTAGTTTGTTTTTGTTATAAAAGAAATTATAAACAGCTTTTTCAGGTGAGATGTTATATAAAGTTCATTTCAACGTTGCAAAAAATGTAACAATGAAAAATAACAGGAAATTAAAGACCAGCACTAGATTCTATATGTGTCTGTCTTAAAAGTTTTTCGAACAAGTTCCATTGAGATGATCCATCAGAAGAACAAGCCATCACACTTTTATATGATGATATTCCACATGAGATAAAAGTTGAATGCTTGTTGCCTTCTTCTCCATCAACGGTATATCCTTAACCACAGCCTTAGAGGCATTGACTGGTACCATACGTTTGCAGTCACAGCCTTCAATATCAGCTCTAAGGTACTGGGTTCTCCCTTTCTTCTATGGATACCCAATCACACATATAGATTTATTTTGCAACCTACATGTCCTCATTCACCTGTATCCCATCACATCTTTGTAGAGTTCAGGTACTTTTTCAGATCCACTGGCCTGGGCAAAAAGTGTAAACTTTTGGTGTCTTTTAGCTCTGTTTCCATCTCTAGGAGACCCATCTTTGTTTAGTGCTATAAAGTATCGTCTTCCAGTGTCCCCATGCTTATATAAGATTGATGAATTGTTATATCCAATTTCTTCAAGTGTCTCCGAAAATGCATTCGATGTCAGTTTCTCCTACATATAACCTACAAATAATAAAGACATAATTAAAGTTAAAAATATCCAAAGGAATGAATATCCAATTGTGAATAATAGTAAAACACATGCAAAATCTAAATTTCTATGTTAGTCTATTATGTTAGTTTAGACACTATTGTTAGATGTTTATTATTTCAATTTCTATATGAATTTTGCCATTAAAAAAGCTGTGGCCTAAAATAATGTAGCTAACAAACAACTTTTATTGCAAGAAGATGCACATAGTGCTGAAGGTTGCAAGTACCATTGGCCTCTTATTACTTGCCACAAATTACCAGTGCAGCTAATGAATGTGAAAAACTTTCTGTACACATTCTGACTTTGATCTTTGCTAAGCATTGATATGTTATTGGTAATTTACATTTAAATCAATAAATACACTTTTTTCAAACTGAAGGACACATTTCGACTTTGCATTATATATTTAACGACTAAACATTGATACTACAGATCCATAAAGTTCTCCTTTATCATTCATTCCAGGTAAAGACCACTGTCGACTCCCCGAATGCTGACCAACCCAATAGCAACGCTGATGAATTCAAGAATACCTGTAAATCAAATACAATCATTTAAATACACCTGCAGTCAGAAAACCAGAATTGTGGATTTACAGTAATAATAATAAACATTAATAAAATAAAACAATGCAAATAAATGGAGGTCGCTTCACAACTTCTACAACTGGTAGTTTACTGGGTAGCAAAAACCACTTCCCTTAGGAGGATATGAAGGTATTTTGTTTTCACTGTGATATATTTTTCAAACCATTAAAATAAAAAGCAGGTGAGTCAATCCGCTAAGACCACATCAGAGAAATTTGTATGAGAACAGGGACAGCACAAAAGAGAAACAAAAAAGAACTGCAGTAAATCTTTGATCTCTTTCTTGTAATTCCAGACTATTTTTAATGTTTACATACTACTTTCACTTCATGCATCTTCTGTGCTCAAGGTGGCTCCTTGACAGTACAGCACAATGTAGTATTAGATTAATTATTGCCTTCACTGTGACAGGATAACTATTCCATCTGTAGATTTACCAGCGTGTAATACTAGACTTGTTAACCCCTCATAGTATTGTACATACAGTACATGGGATAAAAAGGTTTTAGATATTTTCTCCCATTTTTTCCTGAATCAAATGTACCATAGGTCCAGCAAAAGCAACCTGGAAATACTACATGTGACATTAGGTAAACTGCATAGGAACTATTACAAAACCTGGATGTGCACAGACTGGGCATCTTTATGTTTTCTCTTGCTAAAGTAGGCTAGATATTATATACATATAAACTATCACAACACATTACCCCTTCCTATAGCCAAGGGTATAATTGTAATCTGGTATATTGGCTATAGAAACTTAATACTAACACTATTAAATAAATTAGGATTAATAGTAGTTTGTTCAGATTAAAACTTTCTGGTCAGATAAGCATTTACATATCTCCCTTTCCTCTAATTGGAGGAATATACATATATTTAAATGGGAAACAAATGAGTAAAATCACTGTGACATTCTCAGATCTGAACACTTTTACCAGGGAGATTCAATAAAATTTCTTATCATTAAAAATGGTGCTAATTTTGCTCCAACCAATCAGATCTGATTTAACATTTGAAAGCTAATATCTGATTGGTTGGGGCAAAATTAGCACCATTTTTAATAATAAGAAATTTTATTGAATCTCCCTGCATGAGATTATGGCAGGATTAACCATCTATAATCTGGGGGGGAAGGGGGCAGCAACTGATCAGTAGGGGTCATCCTTCTGGTGGGTCGTAGCATTCAACGGAGTATTCTAAACCAGCATGGTGGGGAAAGAGGGAGAATGAGGCGTGGGCGGAAGAAAAAACCCTACAAACGAAAAGGTGCCAAAAGGTCTGCAAGACGAGAAAAAACGCACGAACCGAGGACTGGCGGGATGAAAACGGCCGTAATCTGAGGTACAAGGGGCATTGGGAATGACTATGGGACTAGTTTAAGGGAGGGTTTCCATTAGTAATTTGGAGGATTACAGTGGAGTGCTGAATGGTTATTAAGGTATTGGATAGACCTCAGATTAGTCCTACAAATGCTGACATTAAGATATTAATAATCAAAAGACCTTGGTCATGGAACAGTCCGTCAGCATGTGGAGGTCACAAACAGCAGCATATAGGAAACAGCCTCAAGTCTGGGCAGGAATTATTAATAGCAAGATCGTAGAATCGGCATGCGGATAGTAGGTGGTCAAGAAGCAGAACATGAGTAATCCCGGGAGCGAGGAGGGATAAGTGGCACATAAAAAATGATACACGGGGTTGTACTGGGAAAGCCCCACGACAAACGATTACACTATAGAAACAAACACTGATACGAACTGATGTGGATAAAACACGACTTTGTTAATGACTAATGTGGGGGCACAATAAGGTTTGAGAGGACGGTTGTGGGGGAGAAAGAAGGGGAGGATCACGGAAAGGGAGGAGAGATGGGAAAGCACGGAGGAAGGAGGAATTTGAGATCTTAGGTTGAGGAGGAAGAGGTAAGGCGAGCATTTAAGGGAGGTTTAATGAGGAAAAGTCGGCCCAATATGGGATCACAGGAAGGGTATTAATAGGGAGTGTGTCGAGAACGTTGGCAGGAAGTGCCGTCTCTCTACTTGAATCAATTTTTAAGGAATCAATAGGCAGTCTGTAGTGCCCATGTTTAGAAGGCGATATTGTTCCAAGGTCCTCAAGATAAAACCCCAGTGCAACATAATTATTATAGACCGGTGGCAACTTACGTCAATAATTATAAATATTTTGAAAACTTGTAAGAAAAATATGTTTCTTTATTCCTTCGTGCCTTACTAAATTAACAATAGGCATACGTCCAACAACTCACGTTCGACTGTGGACCGCCATTTCATATGTAGATCCACAATTCTCTTTTCCCATCTGGACAAAAACCAGAAAGGAAGGAAAACAATCGACGCTCCGCCTACGGGCGCGCCTCTGGCCTCTGCACTCTAAAGTTGCGCCCTTTTAACCTCCACCCCTACGTAGCCTTCCTCAAGCAAAATCAGTAGTTTAGGAAGTTAAATGGAATTAGTGATTTGGGTGAGCGTTTGTTAGTCGCACAATTTATAAGTGAGATTTTTATATGAATACAGGTAGACCCGTTGCTAAACTGAGGAGGGAGGCACAGTCGTCGAGAAGATGTGGGTTCTTAAAGAGGGGGGGTGCACAAACAAGGAGGGGTAATTAAGAATCACGTTATTGGTAACATTCAAAAAATATGAGGGGGGTAAAGAATTATTTGAAATAAAAATGGGGGGAAGAGGGGGGATCGAGAATGTACAAGATGTGGGATTGGCGCAAATATACAAGAGGGGGGAAGAGGGAAAGTATTCTCACAAGAAGGGAGTAATTTGGTGGAATAAGCGGACTGGATAATCTTTTTTTTTTATATAAAGACAAAAATTTAATTATTGGGATTGGGAGGAAAAAAGATTTAGCGGAGCCACTTGCTCCGTCCCTCGATTTGATTGACATTATTCGCTCAAGTGTGGAGGTAGTTGAAGCATTTTGATATATTTCTACACCCCATCCCACAAAGCCCCCATTAGGGGTTGGTTATTAACAAAGGATTTATCAGTTCAGAAAATATAGGATCCAAGTATCTAGGCCAGACATCAAACAAACACGCTTTACTTTCTAGACAACGTAGGAAATGGCCATTGAGACCCACATGGTCTGTAAAAATCTTTTTAATACTGCAATCCCATTGAAAGTATTCTAACTAATGGGCATTAGCAGTGTGTAGGGAATGGACAGTTCAAAAAGGGAAGATGAGATGTAATAAAAGCACAGAGAAGTGTAAATCAGCTGTTTCTTTGCCTTCACTTCCACGAATATATTTTTAATCGGGCTGGAAGACAGAGCTAAGAAATAATAGGGGAATCTAAATCAACCAAGTAATGAATTATTTGTGATTTCTAATACAACAGTTACAAAAGGAATAAAGTAAGTATTGCTGTAAAAGAAGAGAGGTTTATGGGTAGTTCATATTAACAAACAGGGATAAGAATGCTTACTCACAAAAAAGATGTTGGGGGAATGAATTTTGGCCTGCCACTGAGTCTTTTAATGGATGTTTTTATGGAAGGTTTTTTTTTATTACTAGCAAAAGAGCTGTAGGGAGAACATTTAAATGCTGTTGTTTTATTGTAACTGACTTATGTGCAATAAAGTAGTTGTTATTAAAAAAAAAGTAGAGGGAGGTAAGTAAAAGGTGGGGCACTTGCTAAAATAAATGACAGTGGTTGGGGGCTGGGGCTGGCTGGGAACAGGGGAGTAACAATATACAAAAATTAGTTTTAGGTGGACAACTAACACTTTAATATACTAAAGAATATATAAATAAAGACCTAAGTATGTAGAGGAATGCCGAATGTTACAAGTAACAACACTTAACAACAAATCATCCATTCAGTCCCTCCTACAAAAACAGCGGTAGCAGGTCCAAGCCTGCTACGAATCATCAAGCATGGTGGATAGCACACATTACATAGCCCAGCACGCACCCCTGAAAGGGGTTCAGCAGTTTTAATGACCAAAAAAAAAATATAATATCTCCTGTGATGGTTTTTCACACAACATGAATGATCCTGGGGACAAGATGAAAGGCCACCCAAAATTCCATTTGTAAACAAACCCACCTTTATGGGAGGCATTCGTCGACTCAACTTAATAGCAGGGAACTGTTTTCAACACTGGTATTGAACAATACAGAAATAAGGTACAGTCCCCCACTCCCTTATGACTGGCAATTCATTTGTTAAACCAACTTATGATGCTGTACCCTGCAGATCAAAGAATCAAATGTTGCATACAAACAAAATTTACCTGTCACTGTGGGCATTATAATACACACACTCTGAATTACTGTGGGCTTATTTACAGTCATTCTGTAGGGCAATTATTTACAGTCATGTGTATAACAAGCCCCCCTCTTCTGGACCAAGTCCACACCCCACTTTCGGGACACAGCATCACTCATTAGAAATTAATAAGCATCACACCCCTTTCGGTGGCGCAGCGAGGGGTGCCGCATTGGATCTTTTTCATTCAAAAATGTCTACAACAGACCTGGTGGCAGACTCTCAATATGTTAGTGGCATACCAAAGAAATATAGAAGAATTAGGTCACCAATATACTGTACCGATACCGCCTTGATTAGGAAGCGAGAGCAAATCAAAAGCTCGCCCATTACAGGTTTCGTCTGTCGTCCCGGACTGATCTACACAGCAGACTGCTCTGTAGTGTACAAAGCGCTACTTACTCCTAACACTCAAGATGGTTGCATCATTGTCTTTCAACTCAATACATCATGATGCGCACAAGGAATCCTAGTATTGTGTACTATTGTATATAAACATTGTATACTCTTTGTATTCAGTTAGCTAAAGTGGACTTCGAATTAGTACTAAAGGTTTCACTTGTCTCCTCTGGCTTTTTTATTCAGAATAAAGTTGGTATCAAGACTCTTGTTATTCCACAGTAGCCTGGAATGTGTCTCACCAGCGATCAACAATAACATGTCATGACCACGAATTCAATACTTGCAATGTTGTAAGAGTTTTTCTTTTAAAAACTGCCCCGTGTACGTTGGCACCATCAGCAAGTCTATTTGAGCTGGTTTTCTTTTCTTAGTTTGGACTAAATATTCTCATGACACCCCTCTTTTAAACTATCTTGTTTCCAACATGTTGACCTAATACAGTACTAAATCCATGTTTTTTTTTTTCCTTAAGATGCACGTACATGCTAATGCTGACCCAACAAATTGGGGCTCTTTGTTGCTTCTGTGCTGGGGCTATCTGTTGGTGGTGACTGCTGTTTAACCGCCCTCGACATACCATCCAACCCACAATTAGAGCACTCATCCCCACGTATTTGATGTTGCGCTTCTTTATGTTTTGAGTCTGGGTCACCATTTCTGTTCGACCATTTTTCCTGCCTTATGTGTTGCAGTTTCTGACTTAGTGTGTGCTTGGATGCTGACATATGCTACATATGGGACGACATGTTCTTTCACTCTTGTCTTGCGTCTCTCCTTCACTGGGTAGTATTTTGAGTCCTTTTCTTTCCTTCTTCATTTTGAAAAAAGTTCCATCTGATGGGGAGTCAACATCAATACTGGTCTGTGTGGTGGTTTTTCTGTAAACCTCTACTTCATAATTTTAAACCACATATATTTTTTTTAGTTTTTAACAAATTGCATAAGAACTGTTTTATATATCTTCCACAGGAATTCTCAAAGTTTCTGGTAGTACTCGTACTAATGTCTGATGAATTCCTGATGTCTGTGCTTGTAACCATTTAAATTTACAACATTTCCATATGTACACGGCTACAACCGCTGTTTGCTCCTTAGCCATACAAGTGGGTAGGTTGCATTGCCTCTTAGCCCCTACTCCCGCTTTCAATATCCAAGCACGGCAAAGACGGAGAGGAGGCAAACCCTCTCCTTTCATTGAATATTTCTTTATTTGTGCAAAAACAAACACATACAATTTTCGGGCACACCGTAAATTTACCATGCTTGAATTGCCCTCAATAATTTGTTCAGGGCATAACTGCCATGTAGATACAGCCATGGAGAGGGGCCCATCATAGTTTTGCTGCTCATACAATAATACACCCCCCCCTTTTGTTGAAACTTATTGAAACTTTTCCTACTACAGCAGCTATCTCTGTGTCCAGGGGGCTGTTTTTTATATTACGGAAAATTTTGGGCCTATGAAGTCCTGGGGCTGCTCCTGTGGGTAGATACTAAGCGGTTGAAAAAAATCTGTCTACTTTTTAATGTTAATACTCCGCAAAAACCCTCCGAACTGTAGATTGACTTAAACCAGCTGCGGTGCACACAGTAGTAACAAAAATTTTGAAAATGTCAGACAGAATCTTTCACAAGGATGAAGGTAATGTTCGTACATCGACACCTAACCAACATGCCAAGAAAGGGGCCCGATTATGTTGGCTCCGCGCGCCCGTAATTGTCCCCTTTCTCAGTTATGGGGACCCGAGATGTTCATTTTTCATTGACATATGTGGAGAGGAATAGGAGATAGTTAAACAAATCGAGAGTCATTGTGACATCAAGCAGATATTATAACTTATAAGAGCCAGCTGCAAATGGAACAGGGAGAGATAATTCCGTGTGCTACACGACCAAAAAAAACGGAGGGAGGAAACTCCACTGGGTTTGCATTGACTGAATAGAAAAACATAAGATTTGTTTAAGAATGTTTGAGGACTCTAATTGCGTGTAAAGCTGGGTACACACATGCAATAAGGACAAATCCTGTTGGTATTTGCTAATTATTGGCCAGGTGAGTGAAAAAAAACAGCTGGATCAAAGACAAACAACTACCCCCTCCTGCCTTAGGATTGGTCGTATTACAAAAATTTTCATTAGATAGCTAGCCCGAAGACGTCGCGGCGGATCAATACACCGGCAACATCGCACTCCCACGGAGTAAAGGCGAACAAAGGTACTATTCGGGGAGGCAGCCTTAAGAAGAAGATGGTGTCGCCGTATGGCAAGAAAAAAGGAAAAAAACAAAACAGTCGATCATTAAGAGCCGATAAACTGGGGTAAAAGGTTAGATAAGCAAGGGCCCATTACAATGGACAATGGGAGGGGGTTCAATTAGAAACTGAGGATCCATTAAGCCAAAAGGAAAACAGGCAAAGTGGAGTAAAAGTGGCCTTGTAAGTGAGGGGAAAGGGGGCCCCGGTTCGAGCTGCTGACCACCTTAAAGCCACAAGGACTCCTTGTTTAGGTCACCAGGCACTTGTAATGCCAACAAAGGCACTGATAGGGCATGGGGAGTGGGGGTCCCATCTCGAGTCTCGCTGTTGGGACCCCTTGAAGCCCCAAAAGGTCACTTTTCAGTGCCCCCTCGCTGGGCGGGTTGAGGGACCCACAAGAGAGAGTACCCAGCAAAGTGCAGGGGCTGGGGGGGGTGCTGGAAGGGCCCTTTCAAAAACTCGCGCAGTTGGTCACTATCATCCATGGGGGCGAGTGTGTGCGGTGGGCGTATGCACCCCGCCCGCTCCCCTCTGATGTAATGGCTGACCACCCACGGAGTTCCTTTCCACGCATCCCTCCCACCCCCTCGCTCTGTCTCGGTATTCGCAGGCGGTCATTTACTTAGCGCATTTCTGCGAAGTGCAGTTCGCCACAAATAGTTCAAATTACCAGCGACTTGCAGCTGGCGAAACAGTTCACTTGTTTTCTGCAAACATAGCAGTATTTTTTCACGGCAATGTGCGGCAGTATTTTAATGGTGCTACTATTGGCCTTCTATAAATATGGCCCTTACTCTCTCTCTGTATATATCGTATATAAAAATATATTAGTTCATTTTTTTTGTGGCTTTTTAGTCCTGGGACCCTCTAATTTTGAACATAAGGTTTGATTTGAAACTTGAACTTTGGGACTAGGGGCTCATGAGCTTGATGCCGCTCAGCATCTCCTAATTGAATGGACGTATCTTGGTGACGGATCTATGAGGAACCATAACTCTGAGCTAGCGTACCATGTTTTACTTTGTCCTTGATGCAAGTTTACCGAGAGCAGTCGCGTGTTAGGAGGTGCTCTTTTTTCATTCACGCCTCCCGCCCTCCTCCACCACCCGTAATCTAGGTCGTATCTTCTCCCTCGTCACTCTCCCGTCAATGGTAAAGTTCTAAATATACCTCATGATTCCAAAGGAAGTTTTCAATATAGGGGTGATGTGAGTAGTGTAAGTTTTTTTAATTTTTTTTGTATTGGTTCACTTTTTTTAAACTTTATTTTTTTTCAATTTTGACCACGAAGTAATAAGGATATAAGGTAAAGGTCTAAGTAAGTAAGTTATAAAGTAATGTGTTCAAAGTATTATAAAGATATTAAGCTTTATACGTTATAAACGTCCAATAAGTACATTACCCAAAACCACACAAACCTTCAAAGACCTGGAACTTTAAAGTAATGATATCAGACATTTAAATCTCATCCTTCTCGTCAGCTATTGTACAGGTTTTATTATCCCCAATGTGTTTGGTCCGATTTAAGTTCAATGGCGGGTAAACTAAATGCAAGTAGTTGCTTAACTTTAATGTTTCTTATACCACACTGTCAGCCTGTTAGTGAAAAGTATCAGTCATTGTCAGAGTTTTTACTATCATACTGCATTGGTGAGCCCTTTAAATACACAATCACGATCAAGTGTTGTACTGACCACATGTACTAACTTCGCTAGTGTCAGTAGCATTTAAAAAGCTTGGGTCAGGGCGACTTTCTACCACTGCGTTAAAATGTTTATAGGCATCTAATGGATTCTCACACATAAAACCTGGGAAATTACCTCTTGAAATACAGTTCAGACTGGTACACAAATGCAATTTTTTTGACCAATTGTTGGGGTTGAAATAACCTCGGTTTTGTTATCACCACCTTTTCACACCAGATTGGTATAGCTGCTATAATTGGTGACAAAACTCTTTCTGCCATTTCGCTAATCCAACTAATGCACCGTGACCACATGTTTTAGCCTGTCAGTACATTAACTGTTCCCCATGGTGGGTTTCCCAATACAAATATCTGTTTGGAGGGGGTGGAAATGAACATGTACAATGAATTGCAGGTATCCCACCTCTCCCTTGTTCTGGGTGGTCTCCCGCGAGACCACCCCAGATCCCCGACTGAGAGGAGCACTAGAGTCTCCTCCTCAGTCACGCCCCACTTTTTACGGCCATGCCCCAGATCACACCCTGGGAATGACCCTAACTCCCCCTAACCCCACCCCCTCCCACACCCCTAGAATGCTGGCCATGCCTTGGCATAACATCACACTGTGCCCCCATGTGATGTCACGCGCCCTCTCGCCATGCCCCCTTTTCCACCCTGCCTGGAAGCCTGAAAGTGCAGGGTGGTGTCTGAATTGTCCCCTGTGCCATTTAAAACCCCCTGTTATGCCAGCTAATTATAGTTAAGGCCCTGGTCTGGTATTGGTAGAATTTCTCTTATTAGATTAATGCAATCAATTAGGCTATAACACCACTTCATATTTGAGAAGCTAAAATCCTCACAGCCAATAATTGCCATTTTTATAAGTAATGCAAATTGCGAAACTCGGCATTAACCACACAGCACTAATAGCACTCCTATGGGTGGATTCCAGGAAGCAGGTAGAAAAAATTTGG
Organism: Hymenochirus boettgeri; assembly: GCA_019447015.1. Lineage (NCBI taxonomy): Eukaryota > Metazoa > Chordata > Amphibia > Anura > Pipidae > Hymenochirus > Hymenochirus boettgeri. The sequence goes on along the minus strand of CM033469.1, from coordinate 77,793,208 downwards.
GTACAGACCTTTTAATTGGTGTTTTGTGAAAAGCCCTCATCTATAGGTAGGATCCAATAAATGCACAAGAAGGACCACAGGTATTACTAAGTTTGCATTAATGCAAAGCTTATCTCTTAATGTATGTCTTAAGTATATTTAGTTTTTGGTCTATGGGGACTCACTGAGATAGCAATAATAAACTTCCTTGCTTCTTCCTTAATATGAGTTCCATCTACTACACACGAAAAAACGTCTTACCAACTGCCCCTTTTAATCTGACCATCTACCACGCAAACCAAAATGTTGCTTAACCCAGGAATTTCCCATTTTACTATTGAGTCTTGTGCCCTGCTAGACCCTTGGAGGGATAAACCCAGCCGCTGACATAGAACCCCTTAGCTACTTTTAAACTCTTAACGTTATCAATAAATTGAAATAAATAACACAGACAATAATTTTCTTTTTGGGTAAGTCGGCCACAGATTATTTAAAACACAAACTTATTATCTACTTCCTTTTTGGCCAACTATATTTTTGAGCACCCTTTGCCAACATCTATATAACCAGAGGCATATAACTGCTCCCCATTAGCCCACTTCCTGCAAGGATTGCCCCCCTGCCAATACTGTGACTTCATTAGCCATTCCATAGGTGGGAGGTGGGGAACGCAGCTTTTCCGGTCACTGGCAAAGCACAAAATGGTTCCATGACTATGAGGGGTGGGCTCTTATAGACTGGTGTACACCCGAGAGCCGCAAGGCACTTCCCAAATCCCACGGTGATGCACCATGATGTTACTATTAGTGACGCCGCGAGACCTGGAATGAAGGAAATCACCTCCGCGCCCGGGAGAAGGATCCTCCCCACCAAGGTCAGGCGCACCATAACTAGCGGAACGGGTGCTGTGCAGACCATTCTTTGAAGAACATGTAACAGTAAGCTGGCCATACTGTATTGGTCAATTAGTGGTTCTGTATATGGACCAAAAGCAAGTGATCCTGAAACTACTGCCTAGGCCTAGTAGAGAAAGGGCAATTTTGCCTGAAACGTTGCCGTGCTGTGTACAGAGGGGGCTTAATTAAACAATGTAAAATGTTGTTTCCACCTCTACAAGTTTTGGAGGTCTCTTTGATTTCTTCTACCATCCCTATAAAAACAGGCATTTGAAAAAAATTGCAAACTACAATCAGATTCCAAAAGAATCTTCTATCAAGAATATTTTAGAATAAATTGTAAAGATTGATTATTTTATTGCCTTCCCTTTAATTTTTTATTTGGAGATAAGCTGAATCATCTATTGCTAGTGCCGTGAAATGTTATTAAACCAATTGTCATGCTATAAACCACGTTTGTGGGACCTGCAGATTCCCTGTATTGCAAGATTCCATCCTTTCTATGTTAGCCTTGTCCTACGATGTGAAATGACCCTTCTCTAATTCACTGACCTGTCAGTACCCTCTAGCAACATACTGATGATTAGCTGTGAAACTGGGATTGAATTGTGCACAAGGAATAGTGTATATTGTGTAATTGTGTACATGAACTGAAGACCCATAACGTTTTTCACAGGTAATGTGAAAGTCTCACTTAGCAGCCACCCTGGAAGTAAACAATACTGGCTTCCTGTGTAAAACAGAAGCTTGTAATGTGTTGAACTGATCATTCTTCTTGCCTCTCTCACTCTAAAGTAGCAATGTCTCTTTAAACAGAAACAAAGGTCATGTCATCATTATTACAATAAAATAAGGTGGTTGGAGATGGGGAATAATCCATACAAGACACAGCATTTTCCACGGATGCTGTGCACGTTCGTTAAAAAGAACTAACGGCTCAATTGTTTTTAAATAAAAATATGTTTCATGTGTGTTCGAAACGGTCGTTCGTTTGGAGATCCCTGAACGAACGACTGTTTCGGCCATAAAGCGCCTCACACACGGGCCGATTATCGGCCAAAACGTTCATTCGCGTGTGTACAGCCTTAATACCAATGTTCACATCAGACATTTGGGGTTATTCAATAAAAGTTCCTATCGTTTAAAATGGTGCTAATTTTGCCCCAACCAATCAGATCTTAGCTCTCAAATGTTAAATAGATTCTGATTGGTTGGGGCACAATTAGCACCATTTTAAACGCTAAGAACTTTTATTGAATCCCCTGATAGATTTATTAAACTGATCGATAGCCTGTCTGGTGCAAACAATGTGGCTCTGATTTTATAAATATTATATAATATATTAGTTGTGTTAGTATCCATTTTTCATCGAATTTACTGAAAAAAATCATCCGAAAAGCTTGGTGGTGGAGAAAATTTTCACTACCAAAATCTCCTGTTGTGGAATGGAAGGGGCTGGCGTGTCCCACTAGTTCTGTCCTAATGCACACTAGCAGGTGGGGGGCTTCCCCACCTCCACTGGCAGGTACCCCCGATCCCACTATTGTCCCTTAAAAAAGCTTTTGGGGGCTTAAGGGGTCCCATAGCTTGAAACTGTGACCCCATTCCCCAGCACTTATAAATGTGAAGTGCCCTTGGAGCTTAAGGGGTCCCGCAGCTTGATACCAGGGCCCCCTCACTGACTTTATAAGTGCCCTTGCAACCTCTGAGAAGTGCCTTTGTTGGGAGTCCCGCAGCTCGAAACCCATTGTCTATTAAAAGAGCCCTCAGGGCCCCCTATAAGGGCCATTGTGGGCCTGTAGATTAACAAAGAGAGCCCTTGTGGCTCTAGTTCCGCGCATATAGGGTGGCCTGAAAGGCCAATCCAATTTGCCAATATTTCAATCCTAGCAATCATATGGTCAGCTATTGATCAATCACAAAAAGGTGATTTGCTATTTCCATGTGAGGCGGAGTGGAGCGGGATTGGAGCCATTAATCGAAAAAGTAAAGTGTGAGTGGTCACAACTCCGTTTGTAAAGATCAACTATTGATCAATCATATTTTGATAAAAGTTGATAAAATATTAAGATATTATGGTTAATATCTGACCATATGATTGTTGCGATTGAATCATTAAGCAATCAAAATTGATTTGGTTTCAGCAATCCTATATAAAGAGTGCAAAGCTGCAGTGTCATCATCAGCTGCGGTGACATCAATGGCACCATGATGTTGGTGTCATAGTGACATTGGCGGCGGCAGAGACCTGAAAAAGTCCTTTTTTTAGGACCAGTGTTGGTTTGTTTTTGAGCTGTGGGACCCCCCCTTATCCTAACTGCTTTTATTAGAGCCACAAGGGCTCTCTTAAGTGCCAGGGGTCCTGGTTTTGAGCTGCAGGACCCCAAACATCCTTTTTGAGGCCACAGGACTCTTTTATGAGCTAATGGGGGGTGCTGGTTTCGAGCTGCGGGACCTACACAAAAGGCCCTGGTTATAAGTGCCAGGAAGGGGGGTCCCGGGTTTCGAGCTGCACAGAACTCCCTCCCCAAAGGCACTTACCGATGGCACAAAGGCACTTCTCAGTGCCTAGTGGGATACACACCCCCTTCCCAGCACCCATCGTACATACCCCCCCTACACCACACACACCATTTCCAATTCACCACATACAGCGCGCTGGCAGGCATTTTTTCTTTTCACAGAAATACTGTACTTAACGTTAATTACAGCATCTCAGCAAAAGAGATTGCCTTTATAAATACAGCAGAGAGAATGATTTTTGAGTGAGTGAGTTTTGGCGGCGATAGTTTTTGTGGCTATCGTGGCAATTTGTGGCAATTCAACTAACATGGACTGTTAAACTGGACTATCAAGACTACCATTGGCTACAGGTATTAGTGGGCCTCCAGCCACCCATCAGAACAAGAAAATGTGAGTAAACAGGTGAGAAGGATAAAGAGGAAGTTCAGTGCAAATACAGATACTTTTAAGAAACAAGCAGCATTTTTTCCATTCCAATACCTTTACCTGCCCATTCTGTATTTTGTCTGTGTATAAATAATGCTTATGAAATACTGACTTCCTGTTTGCAGGACCCTTAGTAAGACCGTTATGGTCTTGCCCTTGACCCAGCACCTGGGTTTATTCAGTTGTTAAGTAGGGATGGCCGGTTTGCGGATCCGAACCGCCACGGATTTATCCCGTTCGCGAACGGCGGATTTTTCCGATTTTCTGCCTTCCGAACTTTCCGAACCGCGGATTTCTCGTATTTTCGAAAATCTTTCAAATTACGAGATTTTTTCGTATTTTTGAAGATTTTCGAAAATACGAGGATGTCTATTATTGTCGTAAATACGTATTTTTCGAAAAATTTAGAAATTACAGGATTACTCGTATTTTCGAAAAATACGTTTTCGAAAATTTTTTAAATTATGAGATTTATCGTATTTTCGAAAATACGCAAAACTTTCGAATTTTTGAATTTTTTCGAAAATTCGCGGATCCTCGAGCGGACCGGATTTTGCGAAGTTCGGACATCTCTTTTGTTCAGTAGAGATCTAAGCACGTTTTGACCCGACCAGTAGAAATTACTGTTAGCAACATTTTAAGGAAGTGGTGCAATATTATGTGGAGAAAATAAAATGTTGAGTGAGACCAAAGCCAAAGTTTCCTAGTGCCCCTCTTGTCTTTATATATTCCTAGTGCTCCCCCCACCCCAATTGCCTTATTCTGTAGATTTGTAAAATTAATCTCAGGCATTAGATGCTACATCAGATGTGTAACAAAATTAAATAGGGTGATATTATTGTGGTGACAATCAAATACTCACTGTCATTTTTGGCTATGGCTAAACTTCTTTATTAATATAGTAATTGAAATAGTAATGAAAACCAAAGTCTAAAAATAACAAATCCAGATCATGAACAATGTTTACTTTGCTTCCATTTTGTCCATATCATCATTTGGTAGTTGCCTCCATACATTGGATTTTTCTGGCATGACCAGCTGCATATGGTTTTTCTACAGTATTAAAAATGAGAACTATGCAGCCATCTAAAGTCATAAATATACTTTGGAAGAACAAAGACCAAGATTCATCCCAGTGGTTCTTTACTAGATATACACTTGCAGAGGGAGGTTGCAATTAGCATTCTCTTCAGTCAACATATTTTGTGTGAAGTTTATACAAGTCTCTTCATGTTTCTTTTTGCTTGGCTCAGTCTTTTGAAACTTATAGGGAGATTCAATAAAAGTTCTTATCGTTTAAAATGTGGATATTTTGCCTCAACCAATCAGATCTTATTTAACATTTGAAATCTAACATCTGATTGGTAGGGGCAAAATTAGCAACATTTTTAATGATAAGAACTTTTATTGAATACCCGTTACTCCACAGAAAATAATGGATGTTAAAAGAAGATTCTCCCCTCTTGCAAGGATCACCTCAGAACATGTCAAACATAGCAATATGGTGGAATAAAGAAGCTCTTTTATTATACCTACCACGTTATAGTCTTTCTGGAATGCACAACCATCTTCTTCAATATTCCCAGCGTCTAGCAATGTCACTAGTATCCTCTTAAATATGTCTGAAGGGAAAAATCTTCCAAGTTTGCATCATTTTTTTCTTATATAGGAATTGCAGTAAAGAGTTTATCAGTTGACGTTGATAATACAGAACAATCTGTGCTTGACGAGGTGACTAGGGGGCATTATATAAATAATCGTTAAATATCTGCATTTTCAATTATGCAATTACCAATAGCAAATAGCGTTATTTTAGGCATATTATAAGGCCGACCGCTGTGAAAGTAATGGTGTGGAGGTAGTTTTTGTTTAAGTGGGATGACAACTTCGACGTATTCATTGCTTTAAGTCTAGTATCTTGCTGAAAAAAGAATTGCGCTAAAATGTCTCCTAATACCATACCAGGCTGCAACCTTTAGCAGAAAAACACTCATGTATACAGTATGTTTGAAAAAAGACCCCTATTTCACTTATTTCACTTAAGTTGGAAAAAGAGAAAACCGGAGCCTCAAAAAGCGATCACACACACCCAACTATTGAACTTGGAAATACTCCACAATGTACTTGTGAAGGTTCTCATTCATCCAGGTCATGGTATCTGTTTGTATTCAATTAGATCAACTGGACTTGAAGTTTAGTTATTGAAGACGTTTCGCTAGTCATCCGACTGTCTTTCTCAAGATGTACAAATGATGCTTGTACAAGACTTGTGGTAATTATGTACCCTGGAAAATCCCAATTAGCATATCACAAGCCAAGTGTTAGGGCGTGATTGGACAATGCTGTTTTGACACCTTACCTGGGTGTTCCTATAACACCTCTTAGCCACTATCCAATCACGCCCTTAACACTTGGCTGTGATATGCTAATTGGGATTTTTCCAGTTTTACATAGTTGCCACAGATTCTTGTACAAGTCATTCTGAATTAGAAAGCCAGTCGGATGACTAGCAAAACGTCTTCAAGAACTAAACCAAGTCCAGTTTATCTAATTGAATAAAACAGATACATACAATGTACTTTTAAAAAAAATTCTTAAGGCAGATTGTCGGCTATCTAAACATGACGGCTTACAATTTTTATGACATTTATAATTAAGCTTTAAACATTTACCTACTAGAAACGCTTTTTGTCTGAAATTGTTTGGTACTTTTGTATGCTGGTGCTTAGGAATGGAACTATACATTATGTTTTAAATAGATCCAAACCACGCTCTCTGCTTATGATAAAGACAAGATGTCACAAAAGACACCAGAATCGGGCTGCACCAGAGTTCAGGACCCTAGTATATTATCTGGGACAGCTGCTTTTGTGACTTAAAGGGCAAATCCACCCTTTAAAACAACTTTTAGTATGTTTATGGTATTGCTTCCCCAGCCCCAAAAGCTATAATCTTATTGTCTAGAAACTCCCCGCGATCTTTACTTACCTTCCCTCTTTCCTTCGCCACACTGCCCGGCCTTCAGCTTGCATGGAACTGCAGCAGGGGGCCGGACCGGCAGCTGTGTCTGTGATTGGCTGAGAGGCAGCCAATCATGGATGTGGCTTCTGGCAGTTCAGAACAGAGGAGGAGAGAGGAAAGGTAAGTAACTATCAGGGAGTTTCTGGCAAAAGATTATAGTGGTTGGGGCTGGGGAAGCAATACCTATAACATACTAAAAGGGTTTTAATGCAGGGGGAGGGAGACCAAAATGGAGGTAAGGGAGGGGGGGAGGGCTGCAGTGTGCATGCCAAACTCCCGGAGGAGAGACAGGAGGCAGAGTCCTATATGGACTCTGCTAGGCTCCTGGTGGCCACTTTTTTGGACTGGGGGGGGGGGGGAGTTACAGGAGAACCACTTGGAGCTCTCCTTAGATAAAGATATGATATTCGGGGTGTCCATCTAACACCTACTGTACCTTCTATCTAAATTACCAAAAATGCATAAGAATGAAGTTAATCTGACAGGGTGCTCTATAATCTCAGTAAGGCATTTATTTGAACCAACTTGTTCATATTGATTCCATCTGCAAGCATATGCGAACTGGATTCATACATTTGTGATACATCAGATTTTATCACATGCATTCTGGGTGTTTAAGTTGAAGATCATCACCGGTTAGTGACTGTGATGACGAATCGTTATATTTGAACATTGTTAAGCAGATGGAATCAAAGCAATCCAATACTTTCTCTCTATATATGATCATAAAAACGCAGGTCTATTTTAGATCTCCTATCTAAGAACAGATTGAATCATAGCAATGGGATATTATAACCTTTATATTAATTAGTTATTTATTAGTTATTAATCACCTAACGTATTGGAATATCAGACTAGTAATGATCTTTGGATGTACCATTTAGGAATAGTTTTATTCCTTAATGATCTTGAGAAACTTTTAAATGTATTTAATTCTAGTATTAGGAATGCATCTTTTTTAATAGCACTCACGATGAGTAAAGTAGATGGCCTGGATAAGCTTCTTAAACTAAAAATATTGAGAACTACTGGTATTAATATATTTACTTTATCTGGTTGATCTGGTTGATACTTTCCGATTGCCGTTTGGAGTCAGGAAAGATTCCCCCCCTTTTTTTAGCTGGGGTTTTTTGCCTTCCTCTGGATCACTGTTAGGAAGGGTTAAAAAAGTGAATAGGTTGGACTTGATGGACGTTCTTTTGTCAACTCAATTACATGTAGATGTATTAAGCTAACTTTTTAACTAAAAAGAAGGGCCTTTCTCTATGACCTTAATGAGGTTAGGATTATAAATGTATTGACGATTAGTACATATCTTTCTTTCCATGTATTTTATTTGCTGGACTTTCCCCATTCTAATATTGCTAAATGCTGGGTTAAACATATTTAGCACACTCTTCCATAAAAAGCATAGTATCTTTAGTCAACTCCACGTTCGAATGCTGGAGAGGTGAGGTGAAGCCCTCTGACATGCACTGCCGCAATACCATTTGCTAGAGGGGCGTTGCCGTACGAGTATACTGTTTGATTGGAGTGGAAGTTGCAAGTCTTTTTTCTGCATTACACTAACATGGTTATTCAATAAAAATTCTTATTGTTAAAAATGGTGCTAATTTGCCCCAACCAATCAGATGTTAGCTTTCAAATGTTAATAATATCTGATTGGTTGGGGCAAATTAGCACCATTTTTAATGATGAGAACTTTTATTGAATCTCCCTGTAAATATATCAGTATTACATTATAAATTAATTATTTTTTCCAACACAACATGTAAAGTGTATTTCTACTGCAAGACCTCCAACCTGACAATGACATACGGTTAAATATTATTTAAACTCCAACATAGCTAGTTTGTTTCCTATTTCCGCTGCATGAAGAAGTCTTCATGAGGATGAACCGCATCTGGCATTTTTAATTTTGCTTCCTCATCTCATCACTCACTATGAGGGCATCACAATTTCCAGACCATAAGACCACCCTGATATAATATAATAATCTTAAGGATCAGTGCCTATATCTATGTGTGTATAGTAGTTTTGCCACTGCTTAAGCCACAATAATCTTCTGACCATTATCGACATAGCTCTAAAAGATAATTAATAATATCCATACCAGAATGTGCAGTATGCTATACATCAGATGCTAAATGAAGATCCTTTATGCATTAACAATGTTCTTATTTCATTTTGAAGCATCCTCTATATCTTAAATCCAAATTTAAGAAGCTTTGACCAAATTCAAAAAAGCAGTAGCTATTAGTGATGGCCCAGTTCGCGGATCCGTACCTGGATCCGTGGTGGATTTACCTCATTCGCGAACGGCGGATATCACGGATTTTCCGGTTTTCCGCTTTCCGAACATTCCGAACCGCTTTTTCTTTGAAAATTTCGAAATTACGAGAGAGATTTCTCTTATTTTCGAAAATGCGGGAAAATACGTTCGGGTCCGTATTTTCGAATACTCCTCGTATTTTCGAATACTCCTTTTTTTCGAATACTCCTCGTATTTTCGAATGGATTTGGGAAAATACGTTCGGTCCGTATTTTCGAAGAATCCTCGTATTTCGAAGAATCCTCGTATTTCAAAGATTTTTTTTTTATTTTAATAGGTTTTATGGGTCGCCTCGCGGATTTTCGAATTTTTTGAAAATTCCTGGATCCTCGAGCGGACCGGATTTTGCGGACATCTCTAGTAGCTGTCTTAAAGGGCATCTAAGTGAGAAAATTAACTTTTTTTCTTTCCTTCAATGTGATCTATAATTACTCTGTCAGAGTCACTGACAGAGATAGGATTAACAACAGAGTACATAATTTAACTTTGCAATGGGGCAATGAGTTTTTTTCACTATAGATGCCCTTTAAGGCTCTTAATGATAACAATCGTAAATTAAGGCTATCGATCATAATCTACTACCTAACGCAATCGCCCCAATCGCCGCACTGCCCGGCCTTGTGCTTGCATGAAACATAGGGAATTATACTAGGGGGAGGGAGATGAAAATGGGGGGGGGGGGGCTGCTCTGCAAGCCAAAAACCTCTGAGAGGAAGCTTCAGAGGCAGAAAAACTTTCCTCCCTCGCAGTGCTCCGGTGGACAGTTTTTTGGACTTTGGAGTGACATTACAGGAGAACCATTTGGAGCTGGGATGTGAGGTAAGAATTTATTACACTACAAGTGGGGCCAGTAGTGGTGGAAATATTGTTTTGGGGGTGGACATGCCTTTAAAAGGGAGGGTTACCCATTAGTGAACACTGACATGTAAAGGAAAATTAAATTAAAAAATTATATTTTAGTTTGCTGTGTCTTCCATAAATATTTTTGTAAAAATTATTGTTTTTAATTTCTTTCTGTATTTTCCAAAATTGTAAGGCACTTACACATATTAGCAATATTCCTCCATATATAAATTCTATGACACATTCATGCTGTTCTTTCAAAGGCTGTTGTTGTCTCTGTGGTGTGGTACCAATTTGGAAAATGTCTTCTAACCCATTATAAGAAGTCTACATTCAATTCTAACAGCATAATTTATATATCTTTTATAAATAGTATAAAATAAATATTTTTTTTATTCCACAGGTTTCGAGTACTATTTTTGTTTTTGTTTTTTGCTAGTTTGTTTTTATAAAGAAATTAAAACAGCTTTTTCAGGTGAGATGTAATAAAAATGTCTTATCAACGTTGCAAAAAAGTAACAATGAATATAATAACAGGAATTAAAGACCAGCACTAGATTCTATATGTGTCTGTCTTAAAATTTTTCGAACAAGTTCCATTGAGATGATCCATCGAAGACACACACATCACACTTTATATGATGATATTCCACAAGTGAGATAAAAGTTGAATGCTTGTTGCCTTCTTCTCCATCAACGGGTATATCCTTAACCACAGCCTTAGAGGCATTGACTGGTACCATACGTTTGCAGTCACGCCTTCAGATATTCAGGGCTCTAAGGTACTGGGTTCTCTCCTTTCTTCATGGATGAGCCCATCAAACATATAGATTATTTTGCAACCTACATGTCCTCTCAGCTGTATCCCATCACATCTTTGTAGATTTCAGGTACTTTTTCAGTCCACTGGCCTGGGCAAAAAATGTGTAAACTTTTGGTGTCTTTTAGCTCTGGTTCCATCTCTAGGAGACCCATCTTTGTTTAGTGCTATAAGTATCGTCTTCCTGTCCCCATGCTTATATAAATTATGATATGTGTTATACCAATTTTCTTCAAAGTGTTCCCGGAAAATGCATTCCATGTCAGTTTCTCCTACAAATAAATAAAGCCATATTTAAAGATTAAAATCCAAAGGATGAATATCCAATTGTGATAAATAGTAAAACACATGCAAAATCTAAATTTCTATTTTAGTGCTTTAGACACTATTGTTAGATAGTTTTATTTCAATTTCTATATGAATTTTGACATTAAAAAAGCTGTGGCCATAAAATAATGTAGCTAAACAACTTTTATTGCAAAGAAGATGCACATAGCTGAAGGTTGCAAGTACCATTGGCCTCTTATTACTTCTGCCACAATTACCATGAGTGCAGCTAATGAATGTGAAAACTTTCTGTACACATTCTGACTTTGATCTTTGCTAAGCATTGATATGTTATTGGTAATTTACATTTAAATCAATAAATACAGCTTTTTTCAAACTGAAGGACACATTTCGACTTTGCATTATATATTTAACGACTAAACATTGATACTTCAGATCCATAAAGTTCTCCTTTATCATTCATTCCAAGGTAAAGACCACTGTCAGCTCCCCGAATGCTGACCAACCCAATAGCAACGCTGATGAATTCAAGAATACCTGTAAATCAAATACAATCATTTAAATACACCTGCAGTCAGAAAACCAGAATTGTGAATTTACAGTAATAATAATAAACTTAAAAAAAAAATAAAATAAACAATGCAAATAAATGGAGGTCGCTTCACAACTTCTACAACTGGTAGTTATCTGGGTAGCAAAAACCACTTCCCTTAGGAGGATATGAAGGTATTTGTTTTCACTGTGATATATTTTTCAAAGCCATTAAAATAAATAAGCAGGTGAGTCAATCCGCTAAGACCACATCAGAGGAAATTTGTATGAGAACAGGACGCACAAAAGAAAACATTAAAGAACTGCAGTACAATCTTTGATCTCTTCTTGTAATTCCAGACTATTATTTAATGTTTACATACTATCTTTCACTTCATGCATCTTCTGTGCTCAAGGTGGCTCCTTGTACAGTACAGCACAATGTAGTATTAGATTAATTATTGCCTTCACTGTGACAGGATATTATTCCATCTGTAGATTTCCAGCGTGTAATACGAACTTGTTAACCCCTTACATAGTATTGTACATACAGTACATGGGATAAAAGGTTTTAGATATTTTCTGTCCCATTTTTTTCCTGAATCAAATGTACCAATAGGTCCAGGCAAAAGCAACCTGGAAATACTACATGTGACATTAGGTAAACTGCATAGGAACTATTAACAAAACCTGGAGTGGCACAGACTGGGCATCTTTATGTTTCTCTCATTGCTAAAGTAGGCTAGATATTATATACATATATACATCACAACACATTACCCCTTCCTATAGCAAGGGTATAAGTGTAATCTGGTATATTGGCTATAGAAACTTAATACTAACACTTATTAAATAATTAGGATTAATAGTAAGTTTGTTCAGATTAAAACTTTCTGGTCAGATAAGCATTTACATATCTCCCTTTCCTTCTAATTGGAGGAATAATACATATATTTAAATGGGAAACAAATGAGTAAAATCACTGTGACTATCTCAGATCTGAACACTTTTACCAGGGAGATTCAATAAATTTCTTATCATTAAAAATGGTGCTAATTTTGCTCCAACCAATCAGATCTGATTTAACTTTTGAAAGCTAATATCTGATTGGTGGGGGCAAAATATAGCACCATTTTTAATAATAAGAAATTGTTATTGAATCTCCCTGCATGAGATTATGGCAGGATTAACCATCTATAATCTGGATTTATACCCAGTGATTTACTGCACTAAACCTTTTAAAATACCGAATTAATGTAATGAATTAATAGTATTTGAGGTGGAATATAATGGTTATATTAATCAGACTATACATTCAATACTGGTATTGTATAGTAAAGGTTCGTACACACGCTCAATTTGCGAGCGAGCCACGACCCCCGACCCCAATCGCTACACGCAACGAACATCCGTTTTGGCCTAGAATCGTCTGTGTCTATGCGTTTGCATGCACATGGATGATTCTCGGATGAAACGGCAAATTGAGCGTGTGTACGAACCTTAATTGTTTTGTGTGTGAAAATGGTCTGGTTTTCATATTGGACATGGAGAAACATTTTTATTGCTAAAATATTGTGAATATTATAAGCACAAATGCTAGTTTGAAAATAGCATCACATGAATGGTCCCTTTTAGTTATATCTTAACCTAAGGAATGGGAACTCTCAACCATTGTCGCCTATTTAACACATACAGAGGTTACATATTTACACATACAGAGGTTACATATTTACACATACAGAGGTTACATATTTACACATACAGAGGTTACATATTTACACATACAGAGGTTACATATTTACACATACAGAGGTTACATATTTAAACATACTTAGTTTGATAGTAAATCATTTTTGGCCTGGAAATGTTTTTTTAAAAAAAGAAAGGTGTCATATCTTGATAAATACTTAAAGGGACACTATGCACATGGACTAAAGGTTCGTACACACGTATACGATGTACACGAATGTGTATGGGCACCTTATCAGCTGAAATGGCCGAGGATCTCCGAACAAGCGACCGTTTCAGCCAATAAATGGTCCATACACGGGCTGATTATAGTCCGAAAAGGACATTTGTACACATCGTGCTTCGCGGGTCGGGACCCACGATCACACGTGTGTACGAACCTTTACAGAACTCTATCTCCTTCCACCTACTTCCACAGTGTCCATGACCCGTATTTGGTGAGCATGTGTTAATGAAGGGGGGCTGGCCCAATGGGGAAGGAGACAGAAAGATGTCAGTACTTGGGACAGGGATATAGGGTTGGTAATTCCTACCTCCTTTCTGTGAGGAGCACCATCCCAAAGAAAACGGATTCTGACAGTCTTCCTCCTGGCTTCAGCACTATCTTTAATACAGGAATAGTCCAGGACTAACCTGGCAAATAAAAAACTGTATGTGCTGTAGTTCCTCAACGTGAGATAGAAATAATCAATCCTGCCCAAGGTACTATCCATTTTCATTAAGATGATTTTAGAGTATAGTTTTCCTTTAAGTCCATGGGTGTTTTACTATTTTTTATTACTTTCCATTTTTGAGACCGAATGATCGGCAGTAATTTATCAACATGTCCAGAGTGTCAAAACACCACAGATTTTATTCCCTGACATATACAGTAAAAAAATCTGCTTGTGTGTACTCAGCCTTAATGTCTGGGGACCAGTTATCACTTTTAATCAGTAAAGGCCGTATTTATAAACCTGTGATATCCATACTTACAGATACCGTGAATTTGTGAAGACTTTTTTTAATGTGGCTGTACTATTACCCTGCTCCAATAAAATCTAATTCATTAGCTGTAATAAATGGCCACAGTGTTACAGCCACATTGTAATATACAGCAATATGGTTCAAAGCCAATACTATGTGGTAATAAAATACCATGTAGTACCTGAATTTTACAACACAGACAGCATAAAATATGGACTTGACCATAAAATGCTACACCTTTACAAATAGGCCCCTATGGTTACTGGTTATATTTTTACCATTTAAATTTCTGTTTAATGTTTGTCATTCACCAGGTTAGGGCTAGGCCACACTAGCGCGTTTTTCGCGCGTTTGCGCACGCGTTTCGCGCTCGCGTTTGCGCCCGTGATTTTCGCTAAAATGGAAATCGCGGGAACGCAAAAATTCCCGCAATTTCCGATGTGCATGCGATTGCGCGTCCGTTTGCGTTTTGGTAACGCATGCGTTCACCATTTTTGGTGCGTTAACGCATGCGTGTCCATAACGCGAAAAGCGAAAACGCATGCGCAAAACGCGAGCACGAAACGCGCAAGAATCGCGCACACAATCACGTGCGATAACGCTCGCGATTGTGTGCGCGATTCATGTGCGTTGCAGTGTGGCCTCACCCTTAGTACCATTTCAGCTACCAGTACACATTCTCCACTACAGGAATATACAATAAATATACATTATAGGATGGTTTATTAATCAGTTAGTTGCTTAAAAGATTTATATAAAGCATGAAAATTAATTTGTAAAAAAGTACACAGCAATGTTAATTGGTGTAATTATCTATTAGTAACTGTTTGCCTTCAGTCCGTATACTTTATAAGTGGTTTTATAATATATTTTTTTAAAATTCCTGTACATTGATATGTGCTATTGTAGGGCAGTGTACAAGGGAATCCCCCGGTGGGCCCACAGCCCATTCGATCAATTAATCAAAGAAAACTGCTTAAATATAAATACAGAGCCAACGAGACAGTAAGAAATGCATATTTTTTAAACAATAGGAGTCAGTAATAGTAATATGTAATAGTAATATAGATATGTAAATGGTAATAGATATATGAAATGTTAGGTTGGCCCCTAAAGAAATAATAAAACTTCACAAACCTCAGTGGCAAATTAAATGTGCCAGTAGGGCTTATCTCCATTTTTCTGGGGGCCATGCCATTTTGAAATAACGCCACAGGCACCCAAAGTAATTCCCAAAAGTTTGTTTTTCTACTTTGTAATGCAAAAACGAACTTCATTTATATGCCGGCGTTTTCCCTCAATGCAGTAAATCATGCTAAGTAAAAATTCCATTGTGAGAACCTGGAAGGGAGAAGAACACGGAGAGTAGGTATTACATCTCCCTGTACATGTTTTAGATAACATTACAAATTACAAACCACTTCTGAACACCAGGTCCGGTTCTGGTTATTTAGGTGCCCTAAAGGTTAGTGCACACGTGCGATCGCGGGTGCCAGACCCGCGCCAAACAATGTGTATGAACGGACGTTTCGGCTAAACTAGATCTGTAACATTATTTCTCTATCGCTTAAATATTGAATGGCGCACTCCACCATCCAAGTTCCATAGCAGTACACCAAGGTCGCTTATGCCTAGAAACTGCCCAACACCACTTTAAATCAATTTTACAGTGATTTACATAAGAACACCAGCTCCATCTTGTGGCCAGGTTTCACAACAAAGTTATCCTTCATCATAACATGAAAATTGAGCTTTGCTAAGTATATCTTAAGCCTACATTGGCAAAATTTACTTCATCGAAAGGTAACCTTGCACTGGTATAATGACACATTTAAAGGGCATGTCCACCCCCAAAACTATAATCCCCCCAACTACTGGCCCCACCATGTAGTGTAGTTTAATCCTTACCTCACATCCCAACTCCATCTGGTTCTCCTGTAGTCCCCCCCCAAAGTTCCAAAAACTGCCCACCAGGAGGCTAGCAGGTCCATATAGGACACTGCCTGCACCTGGCCTCGGAGATTCCTGCCATGCGTGCTGCAGCCCTTCTCCCCCCTCTCCCCTCCCTCTCCCTCCCTCCCCTCTCCCTCCCTCTCCCTCCCGTTCTACTATCCCTCCCCCTAGCATTAAACCCCCTTATATTCTGCTCCCCCATGTCCCCCAGCCCCAACCGCATGTTTTTTTTTTTAAAAAGCTCCCCAAACTCTTACTTACCTCTCCGCTTTCCTCCGCTGCACGAATGACCGGCCGCGCACGTGATTGGCTGCCGCTCAGCCAATCACAGACGCGACTGCCGGTCCCGCCCCTCTGCTTGCATTCTCAGCAGAGGGCCGGCAGTGCGGCGGAGGATCGAGGGGAGTAAGTAAGAGTTTGGGAGGCTTTTTGAAAAAACAAAACATGCGGTTGGGGCTGGGGACATGGGGGAGCAGAATATTAAAATTCTATTTTAGGGTGGACATAGCCTTTAAATTTGTTTATGTTTTTATGATATATGTATAATATATGGCAAAATATGGTGGTGCATCTAAAGGCCAACTAAATTCTAAAACATACCATCAGTTTAAGATGATAATGATACTAGCCTTTAGCTAGCCTTTGAAGTTAAGCATGCTTCCTAAATTGGATTGTCATGACAGCTTGAACATTGTACCTGATTCTTAATTTCCATCAATCATATATTTTGTCTGTACAAAAACAGCATCCACAAGTACTGGTTGAGGTAATGTGATCACTCACATTAGGTCCTTTTTATTCATTAAATAATCTTAATTGGTCATTCTTGCTAAAAGTGTAAAAGTGTTTTTTTAATAAGGTTAAACTCATTCTGCTACCTGGATTATTATATATACAGGGAGATGAAATACAATTGCAGTTGTAACAGTAAGTGTAAAATACTATGCTATACAAAATAATCAGGTTAGTGTGGTTTAACCTGACTTTATGGTGCTTATGTGCAGTCCAGAAATATTTGGTCTTTGCGAAAAACACACAATGCAATAAACATTTCAGTAAAGTTTTGGGCTACATAGTGTGAAACTTAACATGTATTCCATCAGTCTTATCGTGCACAAATCTTGCAAAGTGTTTAATAATTAGTGAGTGTGTCTGCATAATGAAGCAAAACTAAAAATAGAATTGCACAACAAAGCCTTGCTCACGAAATAGTGGGCAAAGATGCTGTTTGTTAAGCTGGGTACACACGATGAGATATTTCGGTCCGATCGACCGATAGTTCAGTGTATCGGTCGATCGGACCGAAATTATCGCATCCGAATGTGCCCATGTCCGACCGACCGTTCGTCCGAATCTGACGAAAGTACGATCGAACGTGGTGGAAAACCTCGTCCGATCGTGCGGTCCTCTATGGACCGCACGATCGGTCGCAGTAACTATCGGACGCGGCTGCTTTTGCCGTGACCGACAGTCCTTCCTCCTGGTTGACCGGTCGAAAGTATCGAACGGTCGTTTAGGAGGAAAAATCGCTAGGTGTGTACCTAGCTTAAAGTAGCTCACTCAAGTCTCCTCAGCCAATGTCTAGGTAGTTCATTCAACTTTCCTCAGCCAATGTATTAGTAGCTCTTTCAAGTCTCCTCAGCCAATGTCTATAGGTAGCTATCCAACTCTCCTCAGCCAATGTATTAGTAGCTCTTTCAAGTCTCCTCAGCCAATGTCTAGGTAGCTCTCCAACTCTCCTCAGCCAATCTATATAGCTAGCTTTTCAAGTCTCCTCAGCAATGTCTAAGTAGCTCATTCAACTTCTCAGCCAATGTATTAGTAGCTCTTTCAAGTCTCCTCAGCTAATATCAAGTAGCTATTCAATCTCCTCAGCCAATGTCTAAGTAGCTCATTCAAAATCTCCTCAGCCAATGTATTAGTAGCTCTTTCAGTCTCCTCAGCTAATGTCTAAGTAGCTCATTCAACTCTCTCAGCCAATGTCTAAGTAGCTCCATTCAACTCTTCTCAGCCAATGTCTAAGTAGCTCATCCAACGCTCCTCAGCATGTATTAGTAGCTCTTTCAAGTCTCCTCAGCTAATGTCTAAGTAGCTCATTCAACTCTCCTCAGCCAATGTCAAGTAGCTCATTCAACCTCTCACAGTCTAAGTAGTCTCAAGACTCATCAGCCAATGTATTAGTAGCTCTTTCAAGTCTCCCAGCTAATGTCTAAGTAGCTCATTCAACTTCCTCAGCCATGTCTAAGTAGCTCATTCAACTCTCCTCAGCCATGTATTAGTAGCTCTTTCAAGTTCCTCAGCTAATGTCTAAGTAGCTCATTCAACTCTCCTCAGCCAATATCTAAGTAGCTCATTCAACTCTCCTCAGCCAATGTATTAGTAGCTCATTCAAGTCTCCACAGCCAATGTATAAGTAGTCTTTCAAGTCTCCTCAGCCAATGTCTAGGTAGCTCATCCAATCTTCCTTAGCCAATCTATATAGTAGCTCTTTCAAGTCTCCTCAGCTAATGTCTAAGTAGCTCATTCAACTCTCCTCAGCCAATGTCTAAGTAGCTCATTCAACTCTCCTCAACCAATGTATAAGTAGCTCATTCAAGTCTCTCAATGTGTATGTCCAGAACCACTGGCATTATAACATACAGTAGAGCCTATATGTAATTATCATATAATATGTGTTTTAATATGCTAGGTCTCATTACTGTAAGAATAACGGCTCCTATGAGGTAGGACTTGTGAACAATGGATACTTGGTATCTATACAAGTAGGAGGTGGACCTAAATGACTAACCCTCCATTCCATTAACAAAATACAGGAAAGCCTTTAAAACAGAAGGTACTTGACATGTCATGCCATAAATTGTACTAAATCATCACGGTATATAGTAATAGAAAAATAATATTCTATTGATGTGGTTCATTAACACTCCCTAGAGTATAATATAATCAATTCTCCAGACTGTATATTCATTTTTTTATTAAGTGGGTTCTTATGTAGGAATCAAGAGGGAATCAAAATAGTGTTCGGTTATTTTATATATTTTAACTTGATATTGTCTAAATTCCTTTTTTATCTTAATCAAAAGGAAAAAAAGTTATTCTGTTCCTGATCAGTCCTTTTCTGCACTTTTATAACCACAGGATAGCAAAAGCTTGAAAACTCTTCAACAAGAAACAGCAAGATTTGGCAGCAGAAAACAAGATTTTCTCTGTTTTGATGACATGATACAGCATGTCTTGTGATAATGGATATTTTTCCCCCCTTCAGCTCTTGGTCCTCCCTCTCCTTATTCCTTCAAGTTGTTGCCTCGCATGTACCGTTGACTTTAGTATGGAGAGAACCATTGTTCATTGTTCAAGAAAATATAAAAGAGAATCATTATAAGTTCAGATTTCTACAGTGGCTTTCTGGAAGGTTTTGATCAATGTAGAAGGCTGTCTGAAAAGAGAAACATTCTCCAAGAGAATGCAGTGCTATGAGAAAGAATTCTGTCACACTGAAAGAGTCTGTAAAAACTACTTACCAGTAAGCAGACAAAGGGTACAGGCCAAAGCCATTCCTTTGAAAAACACTGATTAATGTGAGGTCTTGTTACTTGAATAATCATTGTTTGTTTATTAAGAGTGCTTCTACATTCCTAATTTGTTTTACTAATTGAAAGAGACCAAACAAGACTTTCTCTCTTTTAGCAGAAGGTAAAGACCCTATTATGATACGCTTTATTTGGTCACGTGTACAAATATATTTCATTTTTATTATAGGCAAAATTAGCAAAGGTAAATGGAAACCTGAATTCGGAGATTTCATGTCACCTTTGTATAGTTACTTACAGATTTGTATGACTGTTTATTTCTTTTAACTTTCAGTCTACACTAGAAAGGTTATAAAACTGATTTGACACAGTGTGGTGTGGGTTAGAAGTTTCTCAGAAACACAAGTGAAATATTGTTTGAATTAGCAGATTCTGAAGAAGTCTGGAGCAATGGCTTTTAAACCACGGTTCTCCTCTAATCAGGGAGATTCATAAAAGTCTTATCATTTAAATGGTGCTAATTTTGCCCCAACCAAACAGATCATATTTAACATTTGCAAGTGATTGGAACCTGTATGTTTATATAGCGTACCTCTATAAGTATATGAAGGGGAGATGTAATTTATTCCGCTATGGGGTAAAATGCAGGTACGACGCAAACCTATGCTTCTCGATGTAATCAGATTAGTGTTGTGTTTCTAACTCCAATTTTTCAGGGCCTACACGGTTTTGTATTAACGGCACTGGATGTAAAATCCTTTTTAGTTTTTGCACTACCTGTAGCGTGAAAACTAATGCCTTTTAAATTGACCATTACCCTCCATGCTTACTTTCCCGATTCCCGTGATGCAGTTAACCACGCTGGTGAAAAATGCATGGGGAACCCAGAAGGCAAGAGGAACTTGGAGGTACCATCAGAGTGTGAAGTGGACTGCTTGTCATTTTCCATTCCTAAAAACATCTCCAGTTTTATTGGTTCAATCCATATGTACAGAAAAACTACACCATAGATAACGCCCCAAACAGGATGTCTTTATCTTCTGTGTTGAAAAATCAAATTCTTTGTATTCATGAAACTTCCTCAATGCTATCAAACATATGACCCAGTAGCTCTTTGAGACTCTTTATAACCTTAAAATTCTTATTTGTGTGAGGAACAGCAATTTCCTTAAAGGACCTGGGAGCTGGAATCAGTATTAAAGGGGGAGCTAAAGTACAATAGAATTTAATTCAGGTTATTCATCATGTGATCAGAACTAACTCTTAGTAATTAACTTCAAATATGCATCACTTATCTAAAAAATTTAAATTCTTCCCTCATATATATAGGGTTATAAGGCTCAATATAAGTTCAATGAAAACTCCACATATTGTGGACTTTTTTGTCAAGTTGTATCATTGTGTATATTACACACTAGAGCTGTGTTTCCATCCAGACTCCTGACTCTCTTATGCTTGTTATCCCCTACATGCAATGAGAAAATAATAGGGTCATGTAGAACAAGCTAAATCTCCAGTGAAAATATAAACAACACAATGAACGTGCTGTGAAATGTAATGTTATGTTCACAGATATTCACAATAAATCAAAGATTACAGTTTAATAAATAACAATATCCTCAGCTGGAGAGATATTTCATTAATTAAACAGAATGGAATCTTTTTTCCCTAATAACCAGTTTAATCAAAATTCCAAAGCCATGGGGAGAAAGTAAAGGTATCACATTTCATTCATTCTCAATGTGTCAGAGTTTACTCTGGGTAAGCAGTGTATATTGGGAAGGTTTGCACAGAGCTATGTTAAGAAGTATTCCATTGGCTGTTAAAGATTTTTATCCATAAAGTGTTACACTCTAGTGAAGCAGAACTGATGAAATGCTTAACTCTTATATCCTCCTGAAGAAATTATGATGGCAAACTTTGAAAAATGTCAACTAACATCCATTAAAGAAGGTTTGGTCCATCATAACAAAATGTTGAGAGTTAATACTGTACATTGGAGCTGCATCATGAACAATATTGATGGTAGGAAGTTAATATGCTTTTATACAGTAGCAATAACATTCTGAAAAGTGTAAGAAGAAGTTGGGAAGTACATTGAAAGGGCGATTCTGTCTTAAAGGGTAACTGTGGTTTTCATACAAGTGTCCTCTATTTAAAAGAGCTCTTTTTAACTTTCAAATAGCCATGGATGACGGTCTCTAGCTTCTCTGTTATAGGCTTGTAAAGTTACAGTTCCAAGTCTGTCTTGTCTGTCTAAAGGTTCATACACACATGCACTCACGGGAGCCAATAATCGTGCTGTGTGTGGGTGTTTTGTCTACCAAAAGATGATACAATCAACGAGGCTGGCTCGCACGAACGTCTGTTTCGACAGAAGAAGACCCCACATGCACGATTGTCATACACATGGTGGACGTCACGGATCAGCCACCAGATCCTTTCCTATCCTTTTTTAAATCACCAAGAAAATGCTTTTTAATCTTTTGAATTGGGATCAGGGGACTAGGGGTAATATTATTCCCCTTTTCCTACTTCTGTGATCACACCTATGATACCTATAATCTGCTTTTTACATTTATTTTAAATGTACATCTATTCCAATACAAATTCTGGCCCATTGCAATCTCAACCCCAGCCACTATAGTTAACATTTGTGATGTGAAAGCACTACTGGCCTTGTTTCATGTGTACCATAATTAACTGCTGCAATATACCTTCCTCCTTAGTGTGGTGCTTAAAACAGGGAAGTCATTCTCCTTAAATAAATGAGGAGGGTGGGGGGTGTGGATGCAGTATAAAAACAATAGCTAAACGAGTGTTTATTAACCCATTCTGGGTTACCAATGTTTTACACTCATTTTACAGGGCCTGCACGATTTCCAAAACTTTTTGCAAGTCTTCACTACCAATAAACCAAGTCAAACATCTTTTTTCCACTTAAAAACTTTCTTCTCTTGCTGCTCCTTACATGTGTAGAAAAAAAAAAAAAAAACTTAAAGGAGAGGAGATAGACACAACACGTTTTGTAAATTTTTCATGTCATCCCAATTTGCAGATAAATCCAGACAGCATATATGCCAGAGAAATCATTGAGGCTGAGTACACACCATAAGATATTTTTGGCCAACCAACAGACCGTCTATAGTGCGTGTATCGGTCGGCTGAAATATCACATGGTGTGGGTGGAGAGACGGCCACGGGTGGGTAATCAGCCTTGCCGGTAAATCACGGTCAAGTGTATTGTGCAATTGCCATCACCGACCGCCATTTGTCCCAGCGGAGCGAACACTAGTAGAGAACACTCAGTCGGGACAAAAAGTCCCTTCATGTGTACAATACAATAGGAAGCAATTTCAAACCATAAGCACACCACAGCATTTAGCACCCAGGAATGATTATTGGTTTGGACTTTGGAGCAATTGCTATACTGCGCGTTAACACAAAAATCGTTCAGGAACTGAAAAAAAGCATATAGAAGAAAGAGCACAAATACATTTCCTGCCTCTTTTTGTCAATTTTATTTTATTATTTTGCAATGGTGGGATAACAAAAAAATGTTGAGGTGCAAATCCAATGCTTTTAAATAATAATTGAATTTGGCGCCTGTAAAGCAAAATGTTTTCAATATTAAGTTATTGTATGTAAAAAATGTTTACAGTAACTGTCTATATAAATGTAAGTAACATTTTTTATATTCTGCTATAATTATTCCATACAATTTTTAGATTATTCTGAATGATAACGTTGCACTTTGCATTTATGTTTTTTTGCCAGCTGTCCCCTCTTTTGTCTTGGTAATAATAGTGGCAATGTAAGAAATCCCTGCAGAATACCACGTTTTATGAGTTGGCCCTATAGACCAGGTATGCATTTAAATTATGCCCAATTTTAATGAAGAATGTATATTATATAATTTAAAAGAAATGTGGGGCCTTGGTCTGTCCCGTAACTGTACAACAGATCATTAGAAACATTATCATTATAATCATCTCAGTGATCATACAAACCCCTGTAGTTATTCTATGAAGTGATTATGGGAGAATGACTAGAGACTCCTGCAGCTTGGAAGACATATCCATTTGGCAGGACGGAAACAATGTCAGGGGGAGCCTCTACACATGCCAGATTGTTGGTCGAAGAGATCATTTACATGTTGCTGTTCAATTATGCAACAATATACTAACCTGTGTAGAAGCCTTTAGACGCATTAGCCAGTCTTGACCTTAAGCACAAATGTACAACCAGTGGCCAAGATGTTTGAAAACGGACTCCCAGTGCATACGGAACCAAGGAAGTTGACATTTTCAAACATCTGGAGACATTCCTAAATTAAAGACCATCTATTGTTAAAGGGTATTCACACAGTCTACAATATTCATCCAAAGCTTGTTTTAAACTAAATCATTTTTACATTTAGGGGGGAATCTCCAATTTTATAAATACATGTTTGGAAGAATTATAGACAAAAAAAGACTAAACTCTAACTAGGAAGACTGACTCTACAAAAAGAATAAAAACACCACCGTACAAGTAAGAGAACGTTTATATATATATATATAATATATATAATATATATATATATATAATATATAAAATTAACAAATCTTCACATATTATATTATATATATATATATATATATATATATATATAGATAGATAGATAGATGATAGATAGATAGATAAGATAGATATAGATAGATGCCAGTCGGGCGCACTCACGCTCTCCTCCACAACCTGCCCGGGTACATATGTATTTATACATATAATTGTAAAAAACAAAACATTTTAAAAGCATATTATGTGTATACAGTTGCTTCTCTCTACTAAATTGTATTCAAATCCCTTAAAATATATTTTAGATTTTTTTAGCATTTAAAGCATAACATTCCTGCTTGAAATTAACACAATGTAAACTTTGTTGATCCAACTACTTTCTAAACGATTTAATTTTGCAAATAAGTAATGTGTTCATAGTACTCCCACCCGAACATTTGTTTTAATCAAAATATCTTTACTCATTCAAATAACTTATATTTTTAAGAAATACATGAACTGGGAATGAAAGCATGGAAGTCATAAGCTTGGATATTCAACTCTAAGGTGCATATTAAAAAGTGTTGTTTTTTGTCAATTCATTACCTCATAATTCTCAGCAAAATGTTCACCTTCTAGAATTATTTACTGCTGTATTTATGAAGAGGAAATAATCTATTCCCCCGCGAAACAATTATTAAAGGGACAGTTCAATGGAAATGATCAATATTTGTTTAATTGTTAGTTTGTGTAATGCATACTTAGTTATTCTACATATTAATCCTGTTTTGAAAACTCAGTTAATTTCATACCCTTTGCTATTCCCTGCTGGTGACATTAGTGAGCTTCCATTTCAGGTTCTAACAGTCCTTCTTCTTCCCAGGATGCACCACTTCTTGGAATGTTCCTAACAGTATTTTTTACTGTTGGCTGTTGGATGGGTCAAACATGCTCAGATCTCTACTGAGCAACTGAATCAACCCAGGGCTGGGTCAAGGCAAGACCATAACGGTCTCTACTAGGGGTCTGCAAACAGGAAATCAGTATTTCGGTGCATTTATTACATACAGACAAAATGCTGAATTGGCAGATTAAGATTATTGGGATGAAAAAATACTGCTCTTTTTTTTCTGAAAAGCATATGTATTTGCATGAACTTCTTTAATCTATGAAATTGCTAATGTGAAAACATTAGCAATTGAGCAAATGAGCCCACAACCAGGATTAAAAAAGCTTGAAAATGACTTAATATTGAAATCCCAAAAAAGAATGTGAAAAAGGGAATAAAACACAGTGGAATCCTATTCAAAATAGGGAAAGTAGATATGGAAGGAGATATTTTAGGAGATTCATAAAAAGTTCTTATGGTTAAAAATAGTGCTAATTTTCCCCCAACCAATCAGACTTATTTAACATTGAAAGCTAACATCTGATTGGTTGGGGCAAAATTAGCACCATTTAACGATAAGAACTTTTATTGAATCTCCTTGATAGTCATTTAAACATTAGACAGACATTAAAGAACGAGTAATGTACTTTATTTATTTGGTACAAGACTGCCATTAGGAAATATCATAACATTTCAGTAACTTTGGTATTATAAAGTTTGGGACATGAATATTAATTAATAATGATATTGTGACATTAATCTTATAAAAGGAAAGTAAACTTCAACTAAGAACATAAACAATATGAAACCAATGACATTTTGCCACCTTGGCATGGCGATTGTGTGTTTACTTTTAACACTTCTAAACACATTTTTGCACTTATACTAATACCATCTAGCCTTTTGGGAAAATATGCTGCGATGTGTGGTAATACCGACTTTTTGCTCTGCGATAGTGTCAGTAATACATTCCCTACTTTTTCACCGTTTTATAAATTGTGGTAATGTAGATTGTGGTCATAAAACATGCGATAAAGCATGACAAAATGTTAATGCCACATTTCCCACCTTTATAAATATGCCACATAGTTATTATAGGATTAGCCACTGTTAAACAAGAAAATCACCCTAACTGCATTGAAAGCATAAGACTAAGAATATCTAATCCCTACACAATCTATCTCACATTTCAAAGAGGAAACAAAGTGTAAAAAAGCGAGAAATGTAATATATCCTTGAAAGCATTCAGACAAAGCAATACGTAAATTTACAAATGTCTTTATTTATATGTGCTTTCCCATGTTTCCCTTTATCATACTAACAAATGGTACTTGGTGACAAGGTAGCATATGTATTTTTCTGTTTCTAAAACAACCAGTCATAGAATGAATTAAGTATATATTTATGCATTGTTTATTGGAAAGCCAAAAAAAACAACACCTTGGCGAATTGAAAACAAACTTGCGCCAAATGATGATCGGTAACGATACCGCTGGTGTAGTTTACCGCTGGGTCTTGTTAAATAACATGTTATTTTATGAAAACCTTCGCTTATCTGCTGTATCCTGTGATTGAAACCAGCCATGGTTTGGTTATCATGGGAACCGGAGAAACAAGGCTGGATTTAAATGGCCGGTTGTTTATAATTTTGCCCCCAGTACCATTCATTCCTAGATTTTCATAATGCAATACAGAATCTAGACTTAACTTTACTTGAAAGAATGAAGTTTTGCTGTTCCATAAAACTGTGGCTTCCATTTTCTGTCTGCCAGTAGCTTATTGACTTCACTGTTTTTCTGCACATGAGTGATCTCAACCCCTTCCCTTAACCCCTGTAATACTTGAATATATTAAATCATAAATATTCAAATCACAGAAAACATGGGAAGTTCAGAGAGCTTCACTAAGATTACTTCATTTGTACATTCCTTAGTAGCAGTGTAACAGAGGGAAGGTCTCGAGATTTCATCAGCTGCAGCATGTTACCTTCTTATGGTAGAAAGTGTACTTCTTATTTTATTTAATTATTAGTGATGTCTGCCGCTACATTGCAAAACCAGAGGCCTGCACAACACTGATGATGGCTCAATAAAGCCGAAACCGGTCTGTAGTTGGCTCTCTGGTTTTGTATTTAGCTTGTGTAAGTACTGTAAAAATATTTTAATAGATATCGCTTCTCTAAAAGCTGCCATGGAAATTACCCAGAAGTCTCGTTTCTTATGCAAATACTGCCAGGGAGCTGTAATGCCTTTTTCTTCCCTATTTTATTATTAGTGAGGTCTGTCTATAAGCGCTTCACATTGCAAAACCAGAGGCCTGCACTACACTGATGTGATGTCTCTATATAGCTGAAACCGGGCTGTAGTTTTGCATTAACTTGTGTATAATGCTGTAAAAATTTTTAATAGAATAGCTTTCCTAAGAGCTCCATAGAAACATGGAAATTCCCAGAAGTCTTCTTTTCCTTATTTAAAGGGAATTGGTGGAGGGGAGGAAGAGTGTTTTTTTGTATTGACATAAATCAAGTTTTCTTTTTAAAACTTTCAATGAGGAGATTTTTATTTTTTTTTGCGTCTAACTGGAGAAAGAATTTTCAGGATGGGGTGTAATTGTAGATTATGGATTATCCACTCCTGTCTTCAAGGAACAGACTGAATCTCCCTCCCTGTGCAATAACTTTCCCTTACACGCTATGTAGATAGAAGAATAGCAACCTTGCCTTATACGCTCGTAGGGTATAGAGTACCTTCCACAACGACATCAATTGACGGTGGGAGGATGAATGTAGGGGGAATAAATGAAGTGAGGGGATATTTGCGAAAAGCAAGGCAGGGAGGGAATGCTGGGGCCAAAACATACTCACGACTCCCTGCTAGTTAATGACTGTAGCGTTGGCATTGTGGGTGGGACTAACATTGGCATTGGGAGATGGGGGTCAGCACTGAAACGCTGGGGACACTTTGTCACCTCCCTCCTCGGGGTCCTGTTAGGTGTGCACGAGCACGTCCTTTGACTCACCCTCGATCTGCCCACACGGACATTGATATCAGTAACCATCTTATGATCCAGGACTTGAACCTTGCCCCGATATTATACATAGACCACACACCAAATATATTAGCTCTGCCTGCCAAAGCTCACTTCCCTACACCAAGGGGCTTGATACTTACCCAATAAGCAGAGTTTGGCGAGGTCGACTTTCCAATCGATCACAAATTTTATGAACCTTTTCTGGAAATTTTAATCGGACATTAAATGTAATGGGGCTCCTCGGGCAGAGGTGAGTGCCTTTCCTGGGTAGGGTAGTCGTAGGGTGGTGTTATGGAGAGCAAATAGGTGGGGTTTCCACTTTCTTGTAAGTATACCTCAACGTACACCAAGACAACCCTTCGCGCCAATCTCAACGCTTCCTATAGGGACCAACCAGGAATTTCGTCCTGCTACGTATCTCGCGTATGACCCCCACACCCCCATAATTTTCCGTAGCTCTCTCCCGAACATTGAATGAGATGAGAATTTTATTGGATTTTTTTTTCTCTCTCTAGGTAATTTAGCTCCAGCACTCAGCATAGGTGATCCCAGCTCTATACTTGCCTAGCGAGGTTGAACCACACAACCGCGAAGAAAATCTCCGTACGGTTTCTATAGCTATCCACTGCAGAATACTACCACGCATAAACGTCAGATACTTGCACATGCCCACAGGGGAACCAGAGCAGGACCCACCAGCCGCTTTGAGGGTTAGGTACAGCTTTTCGAATTATACCTCGTAGTTAGGGCAGGAGAACCAGAACCATGAGGATGACCCTGAGCCATTCTGTATCTAGTCAGATTACTATACTGCAAGGTGTTAACTCCAGGTCATGCCACACGCAACATATTCTATTTTCTTGCCTTCTCTCGCTCTTTCGTACTTCTGTCTGGTTCATTCGATTTCTACACTCCCGTGTTTGTAAGTGTCCAACACTCACGTCCATACCGTATTATTCATAAATTACATTTAATTCGGGATTTTTAACAATGGTTAGTTGCAGGATAGAATGCACTGGAACCCATACACAAGACAGGTAATCAAAACAACATCAGATGATAGACGGCAGTTAACAAAATGCCATATGCTCAAATGAGACAGGAGAGATTAAAATAAAAGTATTGCTATTAGATCCCAAATAAGAATGCTTTAAGTAATATTGCCCCCAACCCCTCAAGATGTTAGCTTCCACGTAAGCAACTCAGATAATCTGACTCTGGTCATGGAAGCCCAACCTTCAGCCTCCCGCCGTTTTCCTGACTCACCGCCCTTGTATTGCCCCTTCTCCGTGGTCACCGGGTTATGCCGCATGCTGCGCTTGTTTGAGCACCGCAATGTCACAGTAATAGTCTATCCTTCACTTGTTTCCCCTGTTACCTCTCTTACTTTGTAACGACCACTTGTCGTGATAACCTGCACCCGTACTACGGGACAGTTAACATGTACGAATATCTTGAGTTCACAAACTGGCTTATTGCCTGGACCCGAGCACCGATTGATTCAGCCCCCCGCTGCACACCCCCCCACAACTTACTTATGTCATCGCCCTATTTTCATTTCAGAGTTGTAGTTATGTGTTTCAGTAGTGTAGCGTTTGTCTATTACGCCCCATCTACCTCTCCACTTATTAGCCCCTAGGCTGACTAAGGATGGGTGAGGGAAAAAGAAAGAAGTACGGATAGGGAGGAGTAATGGCTAGTATGTGGAATGCTGGATGGATAGTAATATGTATGGTAATGAATATCTAGCCTACTTTGCAATGCCGAGAAGAATGGTCTGTGCTGGATAACCATAACAAGTCGAGATTCCCTAGTGATCAGTGCACATGTCACGGCAGGTTTTGTTCCTTGGTCACGTGGTGAGCAGATAGCAAAATGAGACAGTATTAGCCTAATGCTCACATGTAATATGCAGAACTCTTCCCTTCATGGTTCTTATTAGATCACAGTCTGCTTCGTCTCAAATTGCTAAGTTTGTAGCCTTTTCTACAATTTTATTCCTTTCAACTCTCCTCAGCCAATGTCTAAGTAGCTCATTCAACTCTCCTCAACCAATGTATAAGTAGCTCATTCAAGTCTCCTCAATGTGTATGTCCAGAACCACTGGCATTATAACATACAGTAGAGCCTATATGTAATTTATCAAATACGTGTTTTAATATTGCTAGGTCTCATTACTGTAAGAATAACGGCTCCTATGAGGTAGGACTTGTGAACAATGGATACTTGGTATCTATCAAGATTACGTTGAGGTGGACCTAAATGAACCCTACCTTCCATTGAACAAAATACAGGAAAGCCTTCTTAAAACAGAAGGTACTTGACATGTTCATGCCATAAAATTGTACTAAATCATCACGGTATATAGTAATAGAAAAATAATATTCTATTGATGTGGTTCATTAACACTCCCTAGAGTATAATATAATCAATTCTTCCAGACTGTATATTCATTTTTTTATTAAGTGGGTTCTTATGTAGGAATCAAGATGGAATCAAAATATGTTCGGTTTATTTTATATATTTTAACTTGATATTGTCTAAATTCCTTTTTTTATCTTAATCAAAAGGAAAAAAAGTTATTCTGTTCCTGATCAGTCCTTTTCTGCACTTTTATAACCACAGGATAGCAAAAGCCTTGAAAACTCTTCAACAAGAAACAGCAAGATTTGGCAGCAGAAAACAAGATTTTCTCTGTTTTGATGACATGATACAGCAAGGGCTTGTGATAATGGATATTTTTCCCCCCTTCAGCTCTTGGTCCTCCCTCTCCTTATTCCTTCAAGTTGTTGCCTCGCTATGTACCGTTGACTTTAGTATGGAGAGAACCATTGTTCATTGTTCAAGAAAATATAAAAGAGAATCATTATAAGTTCAGATTTCTACAGTGGCTTTCTGGAAGGTTTTGATCAATGTAGAAGGCCTGTCTGAAAGAGAACATTCCCAAGAGAATGCAGTGCTATGAGAAAGAATTCTGTCACACTGAAAGAGTCTGTAAAAACTACTTACCAGTAAGGCAGACAAAGGGTAAAGGCCAAAGCCATTCCTTTGAAAAACACTGATTAATGTGAGGTCTTGTTACTTGCAAAATCATTGTTGTTATAAGAGTGCTTTCTACATTCCTAATTTGTTTTACTAATTGAAAGAGACCAAAACAAGACTTTCTCTCTTTTAGCAGAAGGTAAAGACCCTTATTATGATAAGCTTTATTTGGTTAACCTGTACAAATATATTTCATTTTTTATTAATGGCAAAATATAGCAAAGGTAAATGGAAACCTGAATTCGGAGATTTCATGTCACCTTTGTTATAGTTACTTACAGATTTGTATGACTGTTTATTTTCTTTTAACTTTCAGTCTACACTAGAAAGGTTATAAACTGATTTGACACAGGTGTGTGTTGGGTTAGAAGTTTCTCAGAAACACAAGTGAAATATTGTTTGAATTAGCAGATTCTGAAGAAGTCTGGAGCAATGGCTTTTAAACCACGGTTCTCCTCTAATCAGGGAGATTCAATAAAAGTTCTTATCATTTAAAATGGTGCTAATTTTGCCCCAACCAAACAGATCATATTTAACATTTGCAAGTGATTGGAACCCTGTATGTTTATATAGCGTACCTCTATAAGTATATGAACGGGGAGATGTAATATTATTCCGCTATGGGGTAAAATGCAGGTACCGCAAACCTATGCTTCTCGATGTAATCAGATTAGTGTTAGTCTAACTCCAATTTTTCAGGGCCTACACGGTTTTGTATTAACGGCACTGGATGTAAAATCCTTTTTAGTTTTTGCACTACCTGTAGCGTGAAAACTAATGCCTTTTAAATTGAACCATTACCCTCCATGCTCCTTACTTTCCCGATTCCCGTGATGCAGTTAACCACGCTAGGTGAAAAATGCATGGCGGGAACCCAGAAGGCAAGAGGAACTTGGAGGTACCATCAGAGTGTGAAGTGGACTGCTTGTCATTTTCCATTCCTAAAAACCATCTCCAGTTTTATTGGTATCACTCCATATGTACAGAAAAACTACACCATAGATAACGCCCCAAACAGGATGTCTTTATTCTTCTGTGTTGAAAAATCAAATTCTTTGTATTCATGAAACTTCCTCAATGCTATCAAACATATGACCCAGTAGCTCTTTTGAGACTCTTTATAACCTTAAAATTCTTAATTTGTGTGAGGAACAGCAATTTCCTTAAAGGCACCTGGGAGCTGGAATCAGTATTAAAGGGGGAGCTAAAGTACAATAGAATTTAAATTCAGGTTATTCATCATGTGATCAGAACTGAACTCTTATGTAATTAACTTCAAATATGCAATCACTTATCTAAAAAATTTAAATTCTTCCCTCAGTATATATAGGGTTATAAGGCTCATATATAAGTTCACTGAAAACTCCACATATTTGTGGACTTTTTTGTCAAGTTGTACTCATTGTGTATATTACACACCTAGACTGTGTTTCCATCCAGACTCCTGACTCTCATTATGCTTGTTATCCCCTACACTGCAATGAGAAAATAATAGGGTCATGTAGAACAAGCTAATATCTCACAGTGAAAATATAACAAACACAATGAACGTGCTGTGAAATGTAATGTTATTGTTTCACAGAATTTCACAATAAATCAAAGATTACAGTTTAATAAATAACAATATCCTCAGCTGGAGAGATATTTCATTAATTAAACAGAATGGAATCTTTTTTTCCCTAATAACCAGTTTAATCAAAATCTCAAAGCCATGGGGAGAAGTAAAGGTATCACATTTCATTCATTCTCAATGTGTCAGAGTTTACTCTGGGTAAGCAGTGTATATTGGGAAGGTTTGCACAGAGCTATGTTAAGAAGTATTCCATTGGCCTGTTAAAGATTTTTATCCATAAAGTGTTACACTCTAGTGAAGCAGAACTGATGAAATGCTTAACTCTTATATCCTCCTGAAGAAATTATGATGGCAAACTTTGAAAAATGTCAACTAACATCCATTAAAGAAGGTTTGGTCCATCATTTAACAAAATGTTGAGAGTTAAATACTGTACATTGAGAGCTGCATCATTGAACAATATTGATGGTAGGAAGTTAATATGCTTTTATACAGTAGCAATAACATTCTGAAAAGTGTAAGAAGAAGTCTGGGAAGTACATTGAAAGGGCGATTCTGTCTTAAAGGGTAACTGTGGTTTTCATACAAGTGTCCTCTATTTAACAGAGCTCTTTCATAACTTTCAAATAAGCCATGGATGACGGTCTCTAGCTTCTCTGTTATAGGCTTGTAAAGTTACAGTTCCAAGTCTGTCTTGTCTGTCTAAAGGTTCATACACACATGCACTCACGGGAGCCAATAATCGTGCTGTGTGTGGGTGTTTTGTCTACCAAAATGATGATACATCAACGAGGCTCGACCGAACGTCTGTTTCGACAGAAGAAGACCCCACATGGCACGATTGTCATACACATGGTGCGTCACGGATCAGTCCACCAGATCCTTTCCTATCCTTTTTTAAATCAGCCAAGAAAATGCTTTTTAATCTTTTTGAATTGGGATCAGGGGGACTAGGGGTAATATTATTCCCCTTTTCCTACTTCTGTGATCACACCTATGATACCTATAATCTGCTTTTTACATTTATTTTTAAATGGTACATCTATTCCAATACAAATTCTGGCCACTTTGCAATCTCCAACCCCAGCCACTATAGTTAACATTTTGTGAAATGCACTACTGGCCTTGTTTCATGCTGTACCATAATTAACTGCTCATATACCTTCCTCCTTAGTGTGGTGCTTAAAACAGGGAAGTCATTCTCCTTAAATAAATGAGGAGGGTGGGGGGTGATGCAGTATAAACCACAATAGCTAAAACGAGTTTTAAACCCATTCTGGGTTACCACATGTTTTACACTCATTTTACAGGGCCTGCACGATTTCCAAAACTTTTTGCAAGTCTTCACTACCAATAAACCAAGTCCAAACATCTTTTTTCCACTTAAAAAACTTTCTTTCTCTTGCTGCTCCTTACATGTGTAGAAAAAAAAAAAAAAAACTTAAAGGGAGATAGACACAACACGTTTTGTAAATTTTTCACTGTCATCCCAATTTGCAGATAAATCCAGACAGCATATATGCCAAGAGAATCATTGAGGCTGAGTACACACCATACGATATTTTTGGCCAACCAACAGACCGTCTATAGTGCCGTGTATCGGTCGGCTGAAAATATCACATGGTGTGGGTAGAGACGGCCACGACGGGTAATCAGCCTTGCCGGTAAATCACGGTCAATTGTGATTGTGCCAATTGCCATCACCGACCGCCATTTGTCCCAGCGGAGCGAACACTAGTAGAGAACACTCAGTCGGGACAAAAAGTCCCTTCATGTGTACAATGACAATAGGAAGCAATTTCAAACCATAAGCACACCACAGCATTTAGCACCCAGGAATGATTATTGGTTTGGACTTTGGAGCAATTGCTATACTGCGCGTTAACACAAAACTGTTCAGGAACTGACAAAAAAGCATATGAAGAAAGGAGCACAAAATACATTTCCTGCCTCTTTTTGTCAATTTTATTTTATTATTTTGCAATGGTGGGGATAACAAAAAAATGTTGAGGTGCAAATCCAATGCTTTTAAATAATAATTGAATTTGGCGCCTGTAAAGCAAAATGTTTTCAATATTAAGTTATTGTATGTAAAAAATGTTTACAGTTAACTGTCTATATAAATGTAAGTAACATTTTTTATATTCTGCTATAATTATTCCATTACAATTTTTTAGATTATTTCTGAATGATAACGTTGCACTTTGCATTTAATGTTTTCTGCCACTGTCCCCTCTTTTGTCTTCGGTAATAATAGTGGCAATGTAAGAAAATCCCTGCAGAATACCACGTTTTATGAGTGTGCCCTATAGACCAGGTATGCATTTAAATTATGCCCAATTTTAATGAAGATATGTATATTATATAATTTAAAAGAAATGTGGGGCCTTGGTCTGTCCCGTAACTGTACACAGATCATTAGAAACATTATCATTAGATAATCATCTCAGTGATCTATCAAAACCCCTGTAGTATTCTATGAAGTGATTATGGGAGAATGACTAGAGACTCCTGCAGCATTGGAGAACATATCCATTTGGCAGGACGGAAACAATGTCAGGGGGAGCCTCTACACATGCCAGATTGTTGGTCGAAGAGATCATTTACATGTTGCCTGTTCAATTATGCAACAATAATCTAACCTGTGTAGAAGCCTTTAGACGCATTAGCCAGTCCTTGACCTTAAGCACAAATGTACAACCAGTGGCCCTTAAGATGTTTGAAAACGGACTCCCAGTGCATACGGAACCAAGGAAGTTGACATTTTCAAACATCTGGAGACATTCCTAAATTAAAGACCATCTATTGTTAAAGGGTATTCACACAGTCTACAATATTCATCCAAAGCTTGTTTTAAACTAAATCATTTTTACATTTTAGGGGGGAATTCTCCAATATTTATAAAATACATGTTTGTAAGAATTATAGACAAAAAAAGACTAAACTCTAACTAGGAAGACTGACTCTACAAACAGAATAAAAACACCACCGTACAAGTAAGAGAACGTTTATATATATATATATATATATATATATATATATATATATATATATATATATATATAGAGATAGATAGATAGATAGATAGATAGATATAGATAGATGCCAGTCGGGTCGCACTCACGCTCTCCTCCACAACCTGCCCGGGTACATATGTATTTATACATATAATTGTAAAAAACAAAACATTTTAAAAGCATTAATGTGTATACAGTTGCCTTCTCTCTACTAAATTGTATTCAAATCCCTTAAAATATATTTTAGATTTTTTTAGCATTTAAAGCATAATATTCCTGCTTGAAATTAACACAATGTAAACTTTGTTGATCCAACCTTACTGCTTCTAAACTGATCTTAATTTTGCAAATAGTAGTGTCAAATGTCTTTTTCCCATGCAGCAACTGAATACATTTGTTTTAATCAAAATATCCTCTTACTCATTCAAATAACTTATATTTTTAAGAAATACATGAACTGGGAATGAAAGCGTGGAAGTCATAAGCTTGGATATTCAACTCTAAGGTGCATATTTAAAAAGTGTTGTTTTTGTCAATTCATTACCTCAATAATTCTCAGCAAAATGTTCACCTTCTAGAATTATTTACTGCTGTATTTATGAAGAGGAAAATAATCTATTCTTCCCCGCGAAAACAATTATTAAAGGGACAGTTCAATGGAAATGATCAATATTTGTTTAATTGTTAGTTTGTGTAATGCATACTTAGTTATTCTACATATTAACTCCTGTTTTGAAAACTCAGTTAATTTCATACCCTTTGCTATTCCCTGCTGTTGACATTAGTGAGCTTCCATTTCAGGTTCTAACAGTCCTTCTTCTTCCCAGGATGCACCACTTCCTTGGAATGTTCCTAACAGTATTTTTTACTGATTGGCTGTTGGATGGGTCAAACATGCTCAGATCTCTACTGAGCAACTGAATCAACCCAGGTGCTGGGTCAAGGGCAAGACCATAACGGTCTCTACTAGGGGTCCTGCAAACAGGAAATCAGTATTTCGGTTGCATTTATTTACATACAGACAAAATGCTGAATTGGCAGATTAAGATCATTGGGATGAAAAAATACTGCTCTTTTTTTTCTGAAAAGCATATGTATTTGCACTGAACTTCCCTTTTAATCTATGAAATTGCTAATGTGAAAACATTAGCAATTGAGCAAATGAGCCACAAACCAGGATTAAAAAAAGCTTGAAAATGACTTAATATTGAAATCCAAAAAAAAGAATGTGAAAAAGGGAATAAAACACAGTGTAATCCTATTCAAAATAGGGAAAGGTAGATATGGAAGGAGATATTTCAAGGAGATTCAATAAAAAGTTCTTATGGTTAAAAATAGTGCTAATTTTCCCCCCAACCAATCAGATCTTATTTAACATTTGAAAGCTAACATCTGATTGGTTGGGGCAAAATTAGCACCATTTTTAACGATAAGAACTTTTATTGAATCTCCTTGATAGTCATTTAAACATTAGACAGACATTAAAGAACGAGTAATGTACTTTATTTTATTTGGTACAAGACTGCCATTAGGAAATATCATAACATTTCAGTAACTTTGGTATTATAAAGTTTGGGACATGAATATTAATTAATAATGATATTGTGACATTAAATACTTATAAAAGGAAAGTAAACTTCAACTAAGAACATAAACAATATGAAACCAATGACATTTTGCCACCTTGGCCATGGCGATATTGTGTGGTTACTTTTAACACTTCTAAACACTTTTTGCACTTATACTAATACCATCTAGCCTTTTGGGAAAATAATGCTGCGATGTGTGGTAATACCGACTTTTGGCTGCGATATGTGTCAGTAATACATTTCCCTACTTTTTTCACCGTTTTATAAATTGTGGTAATGTAGATTGTGGTCATAAAACATGCGATAAAGCATGACAAAATGTTAATGCCACATTTCCCACCTTTATAAATATGCCACATAGTTATTATAGGATTAGCCACTGTTAAACAAGAAAATCACCCTAACTGCATTGAAAGCATAAGACTAAGAATATCTAATCCCTACACAATCTATCTCACATTTCAAAGAGGAAAACAAAGTGTAAAAAAGCAGAAATGTAATTATATCCTTGAAAGCATTCAGACCAAGCAATACGTAAATTTACAAATGTCTTTTATTATTTATGTGCTTTCCCATGTTTCCCTTTATCATACTAACAAATTGGTACTTGGTGACAAGGTAGCATATGTATTTTTCTGTTTCTAAAACAACCAGCTCATAGAATGAATTAAGTATATATTTATGCATTGTTTATTGGAAAGCCAAAAAAACAACACCTTTGGCGAAATTGAGAAACAAACTTGCGCCAAATGATGATCGGTAACGATACCGCTGGTGTAGTTTACCGCTGGCGTCTTTGTTAAATAACATCGTTATTTTATGAAAACCTTCGCTTATCTGCTGTATCCTGTGATTGAAACCAGCCATGGTTTTGGTTATCATGGGAACCGGAAACAAGGCTGGATTTAAATGGCCGGTTTGTTTATAACTTTTGCCCCTAGTACCATTCATTCCTAGATTTTCATAATGCATATACAGAATCTAGACTTAACTTTACTTGAAAGATAATGAAGGTTTTGCTTGTTCCATAAAACTGTGGCTTCCATTTTCTGTCTGCCAGTAGCTTATTGGACTTCACTGTATTTTCTGCACATGAGTGATCTCAACCCCTTCCCTTAACCCCTGTAATACTTGAATATATTAAATCATAAATATTCAAATCACAGAAAACAATGGGAAGTTCAGAGAGCTTCACTAAGATTACTTCATTTGTACATTCCTTAGTAGCAGTGTAACAGAGGGAAGGTCTCGAGATCTTCATCAGCTGCAGCAATGTTACCTTCTTATGGTAGAAAGTGTACTTCCTTATTTTATTTAATTTATTAGTGATGTCTGCGCTTCACATTGCAAAACCAGAGGCCTGCACAACACTGATGATGGCTCAATAAAGCCGAAACCGGTCTGTAGTTGGCTCTCTGGTTTTGTATTTAGCTTGTGAAGTACTGTAAAAATATTTTAATAGATATCGCTTTCCTAAAAGCTGCCATGGAAAATTACCCAGAAGTCTCTGTTTCTTATTTGCAAATACTGCCAGGGAGCTGTAATGCCTTTTTCTCTCCCTATTTTATTATTAGTGAGGTCTGTCTATAAGCGCTTCACATTGCAAAACCAGAGGCCTGCACTACACTGATGATGTCTCTATATAGCTGAAACCGGTCTGTAGTTTTGCATTTAACTTGTGTAATGCTGTAAAAATCTTTTAATAGAATAGCTTTCCTAAGAGCTGCCATAGAAACATGGAAATTTCCCAGAAGTCTCTTTTCCTTATTTAAAGGGAATTGTTGGAGGGTAGGAAGAGTGTTTTTGTTTATGACATACCATCCAAGTTTTCTTTTTAACCCTTTCACTGCCAGGAGATTTTCATTTTTTTTTGCGTTAACTGCCAGAAGAATTTTCAGGATTTTGTCCTTAATCGCTTTAGACTAATTTTACAGTAGGAAACCTTGCAGTAAATCAGGAATATACATGTTTTTTTCAGCACAAAGTTCTACTTTAATATGGTAACAAAATTTTGTAACTTTTCTGGAAATTTTACTGGAATTAGGGTAAAATATGTAAAAAAAAATGAAAAATTTGCAAATTTTCATGGATTTTTCCCATTTTTACTTATAGTTATCTTAAGGGTACACACAAAAATCTACGTTTCTAAAAGCTCAGATACTCCCGAGTACAACGATTACCAGATATATGTAGGTACCCGACGTTTCTGTACAGGAGACCCCCCCAAACTAAAACTGCACCTCCTAGAAATATTACACCAAATTAAAATGGTAACCACTACTGACAGTTAACATAGTATCTACCAAATATATAAATATCCCCCAAGTGAGATATTTTTAGAAACCAACCCACTCGCAGGATTTACGAGTGAGGTTGTTTCGATCAAAATGCAGATACCCGGACGCAGCTCTTCGTCAAATTGTAAGTTACTTTCTCACATTTTCCTTTTTTTCCTCACTGTAAAATCAGAGACAAAATCAAATGCGAATTTGAGCTAAAAACTGTGGAGGAAAGTTCAAACGCATCTCAAATATGAAAGCCTATCCCCTCCCGAATAAAACGGTATGCCACATTCATGGGTGTACCCAGAGACATGGCTACCAACTAACCCAGAGCGTGACCAGTGCCAAATGTCAGTAGCAGCAAAAAAAAATTTGCCAGTTTTGTATTTGAACAGTCTGCAGTTTTTCCACAAAACCCCCCCACTCAAAAAATACCCCACAAACTATAATCTAAATATACACAACCTTCACTACTGTAACGCTGTGAGTTCGTTCATTCATATCATCAATGGTGTGGGCGCAGTTCTTCTAGAAGTTTGCACTTTTACCAGATTTTCAAAAAAATTAACATCAAAACAACGTTCAAAAGGTAGAAATCATGCCAAAACCCCATGGAATGTAAAAAAAGTTACCAATATACAATCTCCCAAATGTCCTGATCAAACGGTATGCCATATGTGTGGTTACACATGCAGACGTGGAGTGGAAGCGAAAAGCCACAAAGTGAGACAATGCACGATGGCTCAGAAACGGCGAAATATTTAGCCAACTCCGAATTTGGACGTCTGCAGTTTTTTTCCACAAAACACCCCCTTAACTCAGAAATAACCCCCACAAACTATATTCCTAAATCTACACCCCTTCAGATGTAGCACTGTAGTTCGTTCATTCATACCATCAATGGTGTGGGCGCAGCGTTTTCGTAGAAGTTCGTACTTTTCTGAAAAAATGAACAAAAAACAACTTCAAAAGTAAAAATCATGCTAAAACCCCGAAATCTAAAAAAAAGTTACTAAATATCAATCTCCCAAATGTCCTGAATCAAACGGTATGCCATATGTGTGGTTACACCGCGGACGTGGAAGCGAAAAGCCACAAAGTGAGACAATGCACGATGGCTCAGAAACAGCGAAAATATTTAGCCAACTCCGAATTGGGACAGTCTGCAGTTTTTTCCACAAAACACCCCCGTAACTCAGAAATAACCCCCACAAACTATATATTCCTGAAATCTACACACCTTCAGCTATGTAGCACTGTAGTTCGTTCATTCATACCATCAATGGTGTGGGCGCAGTTCTTCGTAGAAGTTCGCACTTGTCTGAAAAAATGAACAAAAAACAACTTCAAAAGGTAGAAATCATGCCAAAACCTCATGAAATCTAAAAAAAAGTAACTAAATATCAATCTCCCAAATGTCCTGAATCAAACAGTATGCCATATGTGTGGTTACACACGCGGACGTGGAAGCGAAAAGCCGGGACGAAAAAAAAAAGGACGGCGGGGTGAGCAGAGAGACTTGGGAACTGAAGAGCAAAACATGGAAGAGAGCTAAAAAAAAGATCCTTATTCCGAGAGGACAGTCATATCAGTGACACGGCAGCAAGGTAATTCCCAGTAATAGAATTCCCATATCCGGGCCCCCAGTGGTTGAAAAGGCCGTACAAACATGAAGAAATTAATGATCTAATATAAATCTCATACACTTTTCTAAGCAATGAATTACAGGTTCTTCCTAGCCCTCCTTTGGGCAAACCACCCCAGCTTAAAGGCTTTGTTACCATCTGCATGTTGGTATCCACTGAATACAGTGATGATACATCCAATGTTAACCTAGCAGGAACTTTTGGTCCCATCTAAAACTTTTTAGGGAGTTCAACAACACCTCCATTATATTCCTTAAATAGGAGGAACCCTTTTTTAACTAAGGGTGTCATTAAAAAAAATTTTTTGCCTCCAATCGATCCTTCTGTTCTTGGCAGTTATAAGGTTTCAAAACAGAAGAAAAGTGATCTTCACAGAAAGACCTTAATACAATTCCACGTGGTATTAGTGTTTATGCC
Source organism: Hymenochirus boettgeri (assembly GCA_019447015.1). Classification (NCBI taxonomy): domain Eukaryota; kingdom Metazoa; phylum Chordata; class Amphibia; order Anura; family Pipidae; genus Hymenochirus; species Hymenochirus boettgeri. The sequence goes on along the minus strand of CM033469.1, from coordinate 77,751,330 downwards.
ATGTCCATGTTTCGAACCCTATCTTCTTTGTCAAACGTCTTCTTGACTCTTCTTCTTTTGAAACATACGACAACTCACGCCAGAATGAATGGGTTCTCCCTGAGGGGGGGGGTGATTTTCACACAAAATGTTATATATATGATGCCTCCTTTTATAGCTGTATCTTGGAGCTATAACGACTACAGTATTTCTGGATCTGTGGGGGGCAAACTCCTTATGCCACCAATTCCAATGCCGCTCTTCCTTTCTTTTTCCCGTTCTGTTTTTTTCTCCTTTAGAGATAAATTTCCCCAATTGGTTATTCACCTAACTTTTAATTAGTTAAAGTGGTTCCAAAAAGTATCTATTTTTAATTCCCTTCCCCCCCAGAACCGATTAAGGCTGTTTTTTTTTCCCCTCAAAACAGTATTACATTTCCTCCCTCCTCCATTTTCTCCCATTCAATGGTCATGAATCGTTCATGGTTACAAAAAACAAATTGAAAAGTGAGGTATCAAACGGTTGTCAATGAAAACCAAATGAAATCTATTTAAGATCCCAAACCCAACCCCACACATCATGATGCCGAAAATGGCACAAAGCAATCTTAAACCTTTTTTACACATCATAAGGAGGATTAACATATCCATAGGCACATAGAAAATATGTTCTTGAAAAAAAAATTGTTCTTCCAAAAACCCCCGTGTGTTTTTAATATCCAAAGGGAAATTTCCCTAACTGACCTGTTATGGTAGCATTGTAGAACGCCATCCATATAGTGAGCGATAACGCAGGTATTATTTTTCTAATACTACTGTATAATGTTACCTGTTGCCACAGTGATTTGCCCCTCAAAAGTGATGTCCATGACAAAACGACGCAACATGCAGTTTTTATGTGTTGTGGACAACCAATAAAATTCAATGGAACGTGGACTGTCATAATAATGATTATTTATTACATCCAACATTTGTTTTTTAGAATGAACTAATAGCTTTTTATTTTTAGGGGAAGAAAATGGCACAGCAACATATAGAAAAACCATTGCATGGAAAATGGCCAGTAGGCATTCTTTAAAATTGGTGTCAACAAAGTGTGCTTGACCTTGGCAAAGTGTGGTGATGGGCATCAATTTTCAGCATGTTGTAATAACTTCCTTATGTTGATGGAATTGCCCTGACTTAGGGACCAAACGCCCCAACCCTGCCATCTTGCCTGCCGCCCCCGCCCAGTCTCCTCAGCGTGAGGTCCTCACCAGCCCCTCAAGGGGCGCAGCCATCAGGGCGCAAAAAAATCTGTCAACTCCCTCCTCCTCTGACCCAGGTGCATTTTCATACAGAAAATGCCAGCTGAAGATTTGATATGATCACATGACTTGAAATCTCTCGCAATGTTTATAGTTTGAGTATTGTATCCTATAATTTAATTGTATCCTATATTCAAAATAATGGGAAAAAATGTCCCTTTGCAGTAAACTGTAATACCGCGTTTCATGGGTTTCTTATCAGATGATGAGCATATTTCTCATGTGTCCCGCACGTCTTGACAACTGTGGGAGGAATACAGTCCAAAAGAGCAGAAACATACAAAAGAAATAATAGAATGAAACCGTAATTTAGTTATTCAGCCAAATTAATAATAAATTTCTTTTGAAAAATTAGCGCTCTTTGGATCGCTTATCGTGATCGGACACACAATGCTGTCCACTTTCTTCATATGTACTTTTATATAGTATAATGCTCACTCAACCTAAATTCTTGTAGCTTGACCCTGGTGGCGATAGCTATCAAACGCTTAATACGCCTCCATAACATTTAGCATGCTAACAATGCTGTGAGATTGGAGTCCATAAACTATTGGGATGGATCTCGTATATGATTTAGATAAACCGATAACCCAAAAAACACCTAAAGCAGAACAGGCACGGACATGTGACAAGGTCTGAAATTGCAACACAGTGGACGTTACAACTGCACAAGGAATCTTGAACCTTAATTGCAGCCTTGGTCAGCTGCTAAAAGACTGAAAAGTAATACACAGCGCAATACAAAGACTATTCTACTGTTTATTATCTTATATTTACTGATTTACCCACATCCACATTCGTTACTGATTTAAACTGATGTGGTACTTGAATAGTGAAGAATTTCCGATTGGTCTCTACACTCAATGTTACAACAGGTTCCTTATGTACACAATCCAGGTTGGGTGCGACTCCAAACTTCTTCGCCACTCTCCAAGGAGGTGATATAAGCAGTTTCTGGCTGTTTGGTTCGCACACCTTAGGTGACTTTTATATTGAAAGCACCCCTCAAAATACAACGTGCCCCCGTCTCAAAGACAAAAAATGTGGGCCTTCAACCTGGGCATAATTTAAGGATGGAAGGTCTATCTATTTATTCTATCTATCTATCTATCATCTATCTATCTATCTATCTATATCTATCTACCTACCTCTCCTCGCTCTCTCTCTGTCTCCCTACCTACCCCTCTCTCCTCTCTACTACTATCTACCTTCCAACTATCTCTAATCTCTCTCTAAACCTACCTATCTACCTACCTACCTATCTCTTTTCCTCTCTCTACCTACCTTATCTACCTACCTATCTCTCTCTCTCATCTCTCTCTCTCTCATCTACCTCCCTATCTCCCTCTCTCCTCCTCTACCTACCTACCTATCTACCTACCTATCTCTCTCTATACTCCCTACCTATCTACCTCTCTCTCTCTACCTACCTATCTATCTACTACCTCTCTCTCCTGCCTACCTAGACCTATCTATCTACCTATCATCTCCTCTCTATATATGATCTATCTATATCTCTATCTATCTATTTTATCATATAATCCTGTTGGATCCAACGTATCCGGGCTTTATCAGCATTGTTTGTGGCGATACGGTTGGATCCAATGTACGGGGCTTTAAGAATCAGCATTGGTGTGGTGCGGCTTTCCCAAAGTGCTTGCGTCTGCTTAATGTTTCGGGTTGTCTGAAGGCGGTTCGTGGTTCGCGAAAGTCCGTAAATTTCCCCTCGTCTGCCCTGTTCTTGGCCGATCCTTTCTTCTGTCCTTTTGCAAAATTCGTGATGTTTTAACTTAGCTTAGCTATTGATTATTTGTTATGGACACTATGTACACTTTAATGTGGTTTTTGTCCTGTGTAATACAACCGACAAAATTGTTTTTACTAATATACATATATCCTATAGTATATATTTTTGTTGGGTGTCTACAACTGTAGAACTTTATTAAATAGTCACTTGTTCAGATTTGTCTAATATAATCAATAGTTAAGGCGTGTTAAACTTGGTTTTAACTCGAATTTTTATGTTTTTTAGGTGTGACTGGGTTTGGGGGGGTACCTATTTAATTTATTTAATTTATTTTATTTTTAAAACATGTCGATTTTGTGGTGATCTAAAGTTTTATTTCAGCAACTACACTTTTGCTGAATCCAGAGGAGTTTTGCCCTCTATTCTTCCACTGGTAGCTAACTGATCTCGGATTAAAGCACGGGTTACTGTCTGATAAGCGAGTGCAGCCAGCCCACCACCATTTGTCTATATTAGAAGGTTTAATGAAAGTCCATGCACACATGGATTTTTCAAACAAGTCTGAAACTTTTATGGTGCTACTTTAGGGCTTCTTGAACTATCTATCTATTATAAATTATATATATATATATCTATATATAGATAGATATTATCACCATCGGACCTGACTCAAAGGTCCACCAAAGAAGTCATGACGTGTACCATGGAATACACTCCGTCAAGTTTTAGCGCATCCTAGACAGTAATCCTCAACACTGGGGAATGGTGAAAAATATAAAACAACTGCCCTCCATGGGATAGGAGTGAGATGTGCATATAGTTGGGCCCCCAACCTACATAATTTAGTTGTCAAATCGACTGGAGAGGGAGTAGAGCCCGCTGAACATGCCATTTGGCTAAGAATACAAAGACCGGTTTACAGATTGTCTGGCTGTCATACATGTGTCCATGCCTGGTAGGCAAGGATTTCCTCCCGCAGACTACTCCAAGGATTTCCCGCAACCCTCGAAAGGGTAAAAGTTTGCCATAAATTTATAGATTTAACATGTACCTCCACTTTCGTTCTACATATCAGTCTGCCATTTGGTATGTATCGGGGGAAGACCCTACGACAATACGAGACCGCATGGGAAACCTAATGTTGGTTGGCCATCAAAAATGCCCTTCCAGGGTCACTACAAAATTATAGACACCAACTATGGGGAACAGAGTAGTGGCAGCACTTTAAAAGGCCAGGCACAGTTGGCGTTCGTGAAATGGATCGGCGATTGACATATCCCTGCAGAGGTCACTTGAAGTCCCGATGTCAACTTGAAGTCCGATGATTAAAAGGTTGAACACCATGTCACCACCGTATGGCTTAAATGAATGTTTTGTCTTTATCTTTTTGCCTTTAAGTAGTGCGGACGGCAAGAATGATAAGTCTTGGAGTGAAGGGAAAATCTGTCAGAGGATTTGTTAGTCTAATGGACAAGACAATGTTGACATGCCACAACCGATGACTAGCATCCATATCGGGTGGTATGCAAAGAACCCGACCGATTGGTGAACCGTTATCATGTCCCATGGTTGCAAAACTCATTACGGAGATCCATTTGGAGGGGTGACGCGGCCTGTGTCTCGGATGTAGCGCCCGGTGTTTTTGTCTTACTTCAGAGCTAATTTTTAAAAATCCATCTATTTTGGGACTCGTTACTGAATACTGGAAGCGGGTTATTAGATGGGAAGTAGTGAGAAGCTGTGTTAAGATGCGGAGTCCTGTTGAGTGACATAAGGGTTTTTTTTGAAGTTTTGATATAATTCCCTCATAATATTTGATATCTATATAGGCGGGAGGGATGGTTGCTGAGCTCGCTTCCAGGCACTTCGTATTAATTGATTGTCAATTTTTTCCCGAGGTGCAATAAGATTTTTTTTAGTAGATGGTGAGGGTTTTAAAGGTTCTGGGAGGTGTGTCCTGTCGTCCCTTTAAAGATGGGGCGAGTAAATGGACCTGGTGATCCTGATGACGGCTTCCCGTTGTAGCCAAATTCATTGATTGCGAGAAAGTTCCATACACTTTGTTGAAGTTTGAAATGTGTATTTGTAAAGACCTTGAAGTGCCCCATACTATGGTGAGTTGTTTCTGTTTATATTGGAGGTTCCCGACTACGCGGCTGTGAAGGTTGTGATAGGCTGCATGCATACACTTTATATATCACTACCTAAGACACTATGAGGTCAGAACAAACAAGCCATAGTTCTATTGGTTTTGCCTATGCATGTATCGGGCCGCCTTGAGCAGGTCCACAGATCTAGTTGCACGCCAGTAAGAGGGTCACTGAATCCATAATAAACCACCCGCGGGTGATATGACAGCTATTTCATAGATTTCCACATGTTATCCAATCCTCTTTTGTTGCATCGTATTATTTGTGCTTTATGGTTAGAAGTGCCATAAGAACTGCTGCTAGTTGCTTTTTTACTCTCTAATCTATACCCTCATTGGGGAATAAATAGTCTGTACCACCCGGAATATCATAGTCTTTTTTTTGCCACGAACCCCTACCTCCCATTTAAGTGTGTAAGTGCGGGACCTGAAGGACTCATTACAGCTATATAAATACAATATGGACATGTATGTCTGTATTTTTTATTTCCTTATATAGCGCTACTATATTCAAGCAGTCTTTACAATGAGTTTACTACAATTCACATCAGGCCTGCACCGAAAGAGCTTACAAATCTAATCCACTATTATGTACATTAATAACATCAGTATGCTTTATGATGTGAGGGAAACGGAGTAGCGGGAGAACCCAGAAACGGAAATCGTCTGCAGATGTGTCCAACGGATGGAATGAACGTCAGGACCTCAGCGCTGCAAGGCATCAAGTGCGAACCACGATCCAACCATGGCTTTCCCTACAGTGGCGTGGCGGGGTTGTAATCCTACCCTGCCCCCACACCATGGCAAGGTGGCGTGGGCGTATTGCCACCCTTCCCGCCCTTCCCCCATGGAGACCACCCAGCACTGCACACCCCTTCCCAGTGGCCCCTCCTAGCCCCCTGGCCTAACCCTCGGGCAGGGATGTGCCTGCGTGGGGGGGGTGGAGAAGCCCCTGAGAAGGGCCCTTTGGGATTAGGGGGTCACCTGTACCGGAACCCCCTCTCCTTTGAAGGCCCTTCGGCCCTGAAAATGTCTTTGTTGGGGGTTCCCCGCAGCTCAAACAGAAAACCCCCCGTACGGCTCTTAAATTAACCCTTTGGCATGATCTTCTTTCTTCCATCTAACAACCACTCCGGCCAGGGGCAACTCCCGCACAGCGGCTTCAACAAAGCTATGTTGCTAGTGCTTGATCCTAATTGTCTTCTTTCTTCACAGCCAGTGACACAAACTCCCACTAAAGTCGCCACTGCCAGACGAGGTCCCGTGGCCACCCATTGACCCTGCTGGAACTCCGCTCTAATGGGACGATGGTTGCTGGCCTCTTCTTTCGTCTGCCACTCTACTGTGATGACTTCTTCTTGAAGCTCCGCTGATGTTTGCAAAGCTCTTTATATAGGTTTGATGAAGACCTAATCCATTCTGATTGTCAATTTTTCACTCTTGATCACAATTGGTTATTACAGTACCCATCATATTTTCAGAAATTTTCATGCGATCTGGCAAGCCCGCAAAGGGGCCCTTCTAAGGGACGCATAGCACTTATAGTGCTGGGGAAGAGACACTTATAACTGCGGGACCCTTCAAGCACAAAGGACTTGGCAGGGCCGCAAAGGACATTCTGAGTGCCCGCAATGGCCCTATCGGGCGGCGTGGCGTGCCTCCGGCTGTTGGGTGTGACCACCCCTGCGGCTATGTTGGGCGTACAAACCCGACCCCCCGGTGCATCTGTCATTTTTGCCAAACACCTTAAAGTTGGCAAATTGAAAACAAATTGAAAAACAATGCGAATCCATTTGATAAAACAGAAGCGAGTGGTAACTGATGCATTTTAATAGGCATTAACTTTTCGCGCTGGTTTCGCCTTTTATAAATCACGGGGTTGTGCTGCAAGTTGTCTTCCGCCACGGTGGCAGGGTACGCATACCCCCCTCACTCGCTGCGTGGGGGGTGAGGGCAGGGTGGGTGTACACCCGGCCCCCTGTGGCGGCGGAAGCGACCACCACGTCGCTATCCTTTCCCCAGCACCCCTCCCAGAGCCCCCCCGTACTTTGGGTTGTAGAGCTCTCTTCCCCGATACGAAGTACATTATCACCGCTACGATAGCTCAAATTACTGCCGCACATTGCCTCGGTAATGCTTTTTGCCCGCAATGTGGTTGCCTTATAAATTTGGCGGAATACAAAGAGTTTAGCCGAGGGCGATTGTCGAGCGGTAACTTTTTTGGCGGTAATAACGGCCCCTATAAATATGCCCCCAATTGTACAACAATCTGAAAAAGTTTTTTGTTTGAGAACCCCTGCACTAACATAATGGGAACACAAGGTCCACATAACTCTGCATCAAGATTAATAAAACACCGACACCTCGTTGTTGGTGGGTTCCATAACTGCAACCCTACTCAACCTGCAGTGGCATAGAACCTGACCTATGGCTCTTACTGTAAATTTGGCCAGGACGCCCAGCCAAAAGGCAATTCAAGAACCGCAAACCAATACTCATTTCATAAAAAAAATTCAAATTCACCATAGAATTTTTGTTTTTAATCATCATTTGAAACACGACTAAACATACTTTATCCAGACACCTAGCAAACTATTTCAAATCAGATTTCAGCAGTATTTCTAACTTTATGGTGGCCATAGATTGCATTTTACTAGTGTGGGTGGGCCAATGCTTTTACGCAGTGCCGTGTTTGACAAGCATTTAACCAGTGTCTGTGTCCAAGCATTTTACCAGTACCAGTTTTTCAAACCAAGTTTATCAGTGTCTCTGTGTAACCGTTTTTACCAGTGGTTTGTGTTACTAAGCATTTTAACCATTGTCTGTGGCCAGCTTTTAATCAGTGTATGTTTGTCAGTTACTTTCAAAATGTAAGGTAGGAGATTTTGAAAAAACTAACACTGGAAATGCTGGCATAAATCATTGGAAATGGTTGGCAATTTTTGCAGTGCTAAATGGGTTGGCAGCTGGCATAAAACAATAGTGAATCAGAGCACTGCTACTACTACTGCGGCGGTCGCGCACGATGTTTCCCTTAGAACACCGTGTGAGTGTCCCCGTCGTGTGGCACACCACAATGCCATCCCTAAGGATCTCCAGATAAAGCACTTGCTGGAAGCAGGTAAGGAGTCAATAGCGTGTGCTTGTGGCTGCATCACTTGATCCACCACCAGATGGCAGCATCATAGAATCAGATCGCACCCCCCCATTAACGCTACAAACAATGAAAAGGGGTCAAAAAGGGGGTAAGGGTGTGGTTTTGTAAAAAGTTGTAAAGTAGCTTGTTTTCCAGGTCCTGAACATAATGTATACCAAGTTTTATCAAATTGTCCCAGGCCATTTTCAAAGTTTTTCCGCGGAACATACATACAGGCATTGACTTTTACAATTTGGGGCCAGCAACTAAAATATTTCAGAGCTCAATCTATTACCTCCCCCCTACCTCCCTGTCCACAGGGCACACTTCACCTCCGATTACACTTATTGAATCAGAATACCTGCTACATCCGTACCTTTCCCATTCCCTTTTAATCATTTAGTCACTCTCCTATGATGTCCAAGCGTACATCATATTTGGGGAAAATGACATTATCACATAGTAACTGATGGAGAACTTCTTTCTTTTGCTGCAACTAACAAGTCAACCCCTCCTCACTAACGTTCTATTATTTACATATAGACAATTATGTTACGTTACTATCTGATTTTCATGCCTAAAAAATACAAAATTGTACCTCGTTGTACCTATGAAGTCCGACACTACGACATCATTTTTTATTTGTTTATTGCAGAATCATGCTTTAAAGGGTACTGCGGTCTCCAATTCTTTCACAACTTGTAATAATTTATAAAAATCCCTTCCAATCGTAACCTACCTTCAAACTAAACCTACATCACATCTCTTAGATTAACCATTTGTGAAAAGTTATTGCTGGACGATGTTCACGCAATTTACTTCCCTGCTTGAACACTTCCTGTTTTCAGAGGTCATGTGACCAGCCTCTGCTTGCATTAATAAGGCCTTCTTCCTTCTTTCAATTGTCAATTTTAACCCCCAGGTACTTTTCCCACAGTCATTAAGGTCTTAACTGAGCATGCTTCTCCCCCCAGGGCAGAGGGGCTTGCAGAGGATCCAGGTGATGTCACTGAAACCTACTGAAGCGGAAGTTTGAACAGTCACCACAATGTTCATTTCTCACAAGGCTAAGCCAGATGTGATATGTTGGGCTCATTATAAAGAAATACCGCGAGCTTTCATTTAATCCTAACCACAGTTAGGATTAACTGACCACAGTTGCCCTTTATAAAGCGTATTTGAAGGTTACTTTACTACTGTTTATTAATAACATATAATCATTCTATCTTGGGTCACCAGTCTATGTTTTTTATAATTATTGGTATTATGCACTTATTTGTTATTAAATGTTCTGTTTTCTATAACGGGTCACAGATGTGGCACATCAGTACACTACCCCTTATATATGCTTGTGGAGGTTTCTCATTGATCCAGGCATGGTATAATCTGTTGTCTTCCATTAGTCAACTGGACTTAAGTTTTAGTTCTTGAAGACTTTCGCAGTCATCCAACTGGCTTTCTCAATTCAGAATGACTTTTTACAAAATCTTGGCAATTTGTTTAACAAATGGCAAAGGAACGTGACGGGTTCAAGAGAGGTGTTTAAGGAGGCCGCTTTATGTGAAAATAAAGAAACCAACCCTAAATAGAGGTGGGGAGGTTGCGACATCCACTGTTCGCCATGTACAATGCTGTTTTGAAACCATTAACAGCGTTCCTGTACCCCTCTTAGCCCCTAGCCAACACGGTCCTTAACCTTGGCTGTATGAATATGCTAATTGGGATTTTCCAGGGTACATAATTGCCACAGATTCTTGTTTACAAGTCATTCTGAATTGAGAAAGCCAGTCGGGATGACTAGCCGAAAAACGTCTTCAAGAACTAAACTTCCAAGTCCATTTGATCTAATTGACTACAACAATATACCCTTATCATATTGATATGGTGTTTTGCTTTTTTTTACGTGTTTTAACGTTTGCTTTTAAGGATTTGTATGTTTTTTTTCGGATTGTATACATGAATGTAGGTATTTTTCATTTATATTTTGATGCTATTGGGATACACTTTGGTCACATTAGCACGGTGCACTTTAGTGAATGCTACTAAGGGTTTAATGTTTAGTTGGAGGGGAAGAGCGTTGGGAATGGGTTGGGGTTGACCTGTAAGTGATGTCACATCCTGAGGACTGGCTGCTCACCAGCCGAAAAGCGTAGATTTGTGATAAAAATCTGTCCTGCGAAAAGTCCCACGAATGCTCTATACCTGTACTTGGTTATATATTATAGAGAAGAGATATTGGAAAAAGGCGCCCAGAACCTGGCCGAACGTTGCCTGGTTTCTGGTTTTCAATTGCAATAAATGAATAAATTAATTACGGAACTTTATGCCCCCACCATTTGCTGTCCAATACTGCCCGTCCAAATGATATCACAAGTTGTAATGAATTACGGAGCACCTCTGTCTTTTTTATTATAAATATATCAAGAATATCTTTTACGTGAATCAAAAGTAATAGTCGTACATCTACTTGTTTAGGTCGCCAAGTTGACCTCCTTACCAAACGTACCGATACTATAATATCAGACTTAAGGTATAAAGAATTTAAGTGAATACCTTATTGGCTAACAAAAACATTACTCCTATATCAAGACGTCTTTATAAAACATAATGAATAAGCGAACCATTGGGGTAAAGGAATCACTGACCCCCCACCAAAACGATGATGGGAACCCCATCTGTGCTTTATCCACAGTGGTATACCTAGAAGAGGCTTTATCGTCATACAAATAAGAAGATGACCTCCTTTGCTCCCTCCCTCCCTGCTCCCCTGGTAGTTTTTACGCCCCCTACAGAAAACTCACTATATCATAATAACTTGTCTCGCTTTGTAACAGATAAACATATAAATCATTCCATTTTGGGGGGTTGTTTTGTACTGTTCAGATACGTAATTTTTGTAGACTGCAGAATTTCTACATTTCCTTGGGATACCCAGATCCCCTGTGGCCATTCTGCCAAACACCACAGGTGTCTTGACCGTCTGGTTTTCTTCAGGTAGACCCTGCCCTCTACTCTGCATATTTAGTAATGACCTGTCATTATCAAAGAAGTAAGCATCTTCTCAGAACCAGTGTCCTTTCCCCACGCACCAGCACCAAAACATTTACATATTAAAGATATCTGTTCATAGAAACTGGTTATTAATACTCAATTATGGAACCATAAAGAAGTTTCTAATTATATTTACTTGGTTGGTTGGATTAAAAAAGGTTTTTTGCTGTATACATATTGGGAGCTTATTATGCTTACATGCTAATTTATTTCACAAGATAACAGCTGTACAAGGTTCGTACACATTTGCGTCGTTTCGGCCAATATCGGTCCGTGTAATGGGCACTTTATCGGGCATTCAAGTCGGGGTCACTGGCGCTGCAGGCGGATCTCCGAACGACCGGCCGTTTCGGCCAATAAAGTGCCATACATGGCCAATTATCACCGAAACGAATGTTTGTACACACCCGTGATCGAACGTGTGTACGAACCTAACAAAAAAAAAAAAAAAAACTGCAAAAGATATCGAAGTGTTTTGTGACGATGTGCCTAATTATAACTACTAACGTCTCCGGCATGTGTCCAAGTATGGATGCAGAAGGGAGTTGGGCAACTGACAGCCCAAGCACTGATAGATAATGAATATTTTTTGTGTAAGGAAGGCAACCCCCCATATCCCGTAACCATTGTAGGAAATTATATTACTTTGTTCTTCAATTGTTCTTTTAAAGCAACTTTTTTATTTCTATTAATCAGACGATCATCAATACTGTATTGTATAGTAAGTGGTAAGGAATTGAGTCCCGGAGGGACGAAGTTCAACTTTACCTTTCAGGAGGAGGGCCTGTCACATGCTGGAAACAATGGCTTAAGATCTGATAACCTGGAACAATGGCTTGAGGCACAGGCGGACGGGATGGTCACTGGAACAATGGCTGAGGCACAGGCTGAAGTGATGGTAACTTGACAATGGCTGAGGCATCAGCTGAAGGATGGTAATGGAACAATGGGCTGAGGCACAGGCTGAGGGATGGTAACTGTAACAATGGCTGAGCCAGGCTGAAGTGCTTGTACTGGAACAATTGGCTGAGGCCAGGCTGAAGTGATGGTAACTGAACAATGGCCTGAGGCACAGGCTGAAGGGATGGTACTGGAAAACATGGCTGAGCCAGTCTGAAGTGATTGTCACTGGAACAATGGCTGAGGCAACAGGCTGAAGTGATGGTAACTGAACAATGGCTGAGCACGGCTGACGTGAGGTAACTGGAACAATGGCTGTGGCAGCAGGCTGAAGTGAATGGTTAACTGGAACAATGGTTGAAGGCACAGTCTGAAGGGATTGGTAACTGGAACCATGGCTAGGCACAGGCTTGAGTGATGGTAACTGAACAATGGCCTGAGGCACAGGCTGAGTGATGGTAACTGGAACAATGGCTGAGTCACAGGCTGAGTTATGGTAATGAAACAATGGCTGAGCACAGCTGAAGGGCTGGTGACTGGAACAATGGCTGAGGCACAATCCAGCAAGAAGCTGGAGCCGAGTCAGAAAATGCTACACAGGCCACAAACAGTCTGGTCCGGTAAGCAAGGACTATACGAATGGCCACTCGCACCCCTCTGCGAGTGCCTATTTGAATCTTCGCGCCGCCCCGGCGTCCGGACGTGGTGACGTCCACGAGCGCCGACGTCCGGCGCCGCGACGTCAAATCCACAATTCCCCGGAACGGCGAGGGAGCGCGCAGGTAAGATCCTTACATAAAGGTTCGTACACACTTCTCATTTGCTCGCGAGCACGAACCCCCGACCCCCAATCGCTACACGCAACGAACATCCGTTTTGGCAGAATCGTCTGTGTCTATGCGTTTGCATGCACAGGATGATGCTCGGATGAACCGGCATTGAGCGTGTGTACGACCTTAATTGTTTGTGTTTAAACATGGTCTGGTTTTCATATGGACCAATGGAGAAACATTTTTAATTGCTAAAATATTGTGAATATTATAAGCAAAAATGCTAGTTTTTTGAAAATAGCTCAGCATGAAATGGTCCCTTTTAGTTTATATCTTAACTAGGAATGGAACTCCTCACACCATTGTCGCCTATTTAATAACGAGCTGCTAGTAATCTTCAGAACCTAATCAAGATGTTTATTTACTAATACCCAGTAAAAAAACTTTGATTGGTTACAGCAAATACATAGTCACCGGCAAACTGTGCACCTCTTACTGTATTTCATCAGCCCCACATTGTGTAGGAATTTAGCAGAATTTTGTAAATTGAACTTTATTAATAGGGGTTTGTATCCTCCACTCGGATTCTTTTAATATTTTTCTGATCACAAATAGGATTCAGTTTACCCGCACCTGAAAACTGGCATTGTTTTTTGCATTGCACATGATGTACCCAGTTCTGGGGAATTTTAGCGACTGTAATGTAGAGATGTCCGAACTTCCGCCAAATCCGGTCTGCTCGAGGATACGCAAATTTTTGTCGAAAAAGACGAAATTTCGACAAAATCCGTGAGCGGACCCATTCAATGAAAAAAAAATCCTCGGGAAATACGAGAATCTCCTTCGTATTTTGAAAATTTTCCCAAAAATACGATTTTCACTACATTTTTCGAAAATACAAGAAATCCTCGTAATTTCGGAAATTTTTTGAAAATACGAGAAATCCGCGGTTCGGAAGTTCGGAAGGCGGAATCCGGAAAATCCGCTCGTGCGAACGGGATAAATCCGCGCGGATCCGCGGATCCGCGAACCGGCCATCCCGACTGTATGTTTGGGAGGGCAATAGGTGAGCCTCAATTATTTTCAGTTCGAACAACTATTGAGATATTACTTGGTAAATAGTTCATTCAGATGATTCCCGATGTCATTAGGACTTTGTGTGAAATAATTTTCAATATTAAATGCTTAAAATACTTCATTCAAATTATTATGCTGTCCTGTCTTGTTTTTCATGGTCCTTTGGTTGCTGATGGCGGTTTAAGCCCATTCAAATCTAGAAAGGTGCGTACTAAAAATTTTTTTTTATATGAATACGAATTCCATCCTGGAGTATAGCTGCCCCTGTAAGTAACACTATTAAGGGGCTAGCCCCACTAGCAGCGTTTTTTTGCAGTATTTTTTGCTATGCGTTAAGGAACGTAACAGTAAAGTTCGTACCACAATCCGATTGGATCTCTAATCGACGACCTCCAAGCGTAAGAACAGACCCGAAAACAAATGGAGTTTCATCAGCTATGTTGCACGTATGTATTTGTTCCCTCGCTCATCGTTAGTTTACACACCCGGGGACGCATTCACGTGCGACTGTTGGCTGTTTTGTAACCCGCCATTGTTTATTGCAGTGTGGCTGCATCCAGGGCTCATATAAATCTTGATTGTAATCAGGCAGTAGGGTGGTCCCTTGTTAATGCGCTTGGTTCTCGTTGTGCTATTATTCAATGCATTCAATGCTAGTCCATTATACATGTAAAATCTATCCAACTGATTCAAGGCCAACTGCAGTAAAATACAATTAGTAGGCTTAATACAATACTGACCCGAAACAGTCTGGCTTGCGAACATTTGCAATGAACGCAACTATAAATATTACCAAGATAAGGAGCCTTTTTTACAAGAACCTTCCCGTTTGATGCATGGGCATATTTTTAAAAGCCCCACGGCTATGAGCAGATGATTCTATCTAAATACAATGTTTGCATGTGTCTACTATGTATATAAACTCAGGGATCAACAAGTTTTCACTTACTTCCTTATAACAGGGATCTATTGATTTGAATGTACCCGTATAATGTTTTGGTTGTTCATTAGATTAATCTGCATTGAATATGCTATACCATGCAAACCTGTTCATGTTGACTTTATTATCTGTGTTGTTATACTTGACTAATTTCGCACATGAACTGTAATTTACATAAAGAGTGTACTCTTTAAAAAAAATGTTAGCATGAAAAAAAGTCTCATTGTTATCTAGACTGGCATGTATTTCAACTTATATATACAGTATTTATGGGGGTTTTAAATATATACATTATACAGTTGCAGGGTCTCCTTATCCGTTTGTCTGTACATGTATTAAATGGCAAATATGGCATTTGATACATTGCTTTGCAAGGCATTGACCCTGGAAATCATGCTTTCACACTTGGCATTTGCGTTTATGTTTACAAGGTTGAAGTATAGTTTGCACACATATCCCAGTCAATGATGAAAGATGTACTTCAACTTTACAGCTCTTTCTGCATTTTAATCATATTTATTTTTTTGGACACAGTTTATAAACTTAAGTTAGTTCATATCAATGTTTATTACCTCAAGCCTAACGATCTTATTATTATAGATAAATCTTTAATAAGGCAAACATAATAATGAACTGTCTAAGCAGATACTTTATTTTATACAGTGACTTGGTATTAAAATGACACAAGAAAACAGTTTTTTATAAACACTCACTGCCACCTTAGCCGGCCACATACTACTGTCTACTGTAATCTATATCAGTTAATTATCAGTGGACTATTGGCAGGTATATCTGGTCAAAAGTTGTCCCATTGTGTACCAACCTTGTACCAGCATTGTATAAGATGGCACCAAGAGCAATAAATGCGTGTAATTTATAATGTACTTTCAGACTGATCGCTGAAAAGAGTCTGATGAACCAGTATGTTATTAATTGATAATTTAAGTCACACAGGGAACATGACATTTGATTGACATTAGGAGCACGTCTCATAGGGAGGAGCTCAAACAGTCTTACCTTCAACATCCAAGAGGTCAACAACTTTACAAAGCACCACAGGTAGCCTCGGAGGGCTATGGGGAAAAAAATGGGGGGGTGTTTAAAGCTGCAGCTTAACAATTAACTTAACTTGTTTTTGACGTTGTACTTAATCCTTTAAGGTGGTCCAACTGCAAACTTAAGTAAAGTTCAGAAGTTCGATAATCGACCATCAATGGGAGTCAAATTGTTTGAAAGTTCGTAGGACATCAGATAAATAGCAATGGTAACTTACTGTAAATGGCTCTGGCCACTGCAAACTGGTTTGAACTATGTCATGTCACCACAACGTGGTGTTTTAAAGACTACCTTTTACTCACGATTGGGCACTTGCCGGGTTTCCACATGCACTTTGAGGGTTATGGCCAATTTCGATGGTTACAAAATCGCAGGCTAACATTCAAGGGTTACCATATAGAAGGCTTCATTCGAGGGTTACCAAAATCAAAGGCTACTTCGAGGTTTACTGAAATCAACGCTATAATTGGGGGTTAATGAAATCAAGTTACTTGCAAGGGTTAAGAATACAACGTCTACATTCGAGGGTTACTGATTGAGACTTCGATAATTATTGAAAATAATCTGCAAGTTTTAAAAAACCCAAACTAGTTTGTGTTCGGATATTAGGAGTTGGTACAAACTCATAAAATTCAACCCAAACTCGGGTGTTGGTCAGTTCGGGTCATACTAGTGGCCATTATAACTTTCATCATTTCCACTGTCCCAGTTTTCTTACCTGCAGGATATTCCCACACATTCCCTGGCTGGTATTGAAAATTTAACAGTCAATGTTACAACCTGGCGAGGGTTCGCTCTGACAGCTGTTCCGTAAACCTATTGTAGTTCTAAAAAAATTATTAGAATCCGATTGAACTGGGATTTTTTTTTTGCATTTTTCGATTGTAACTTTTGAGTTTTCGATTTTCGAATTTTGGATGAAAGTTTCGATCTACAAGATTTTCGAAACTTTCCCTGATCAAAACGAGGTTAGTTTTTGAAACCTGGAATTTCATCGTAGATTATGTTATGGACATTATTAGGCTGGTTTTACACTTATGATTATCTAATCTAGCAACCTTTAATCATCATTATAAAACTATACTTATTTTACAATATTTACATATAGCAGATGCTACACATTTACACATCCGAGTTTACAATATTTACACATACTATGGGTTTCCATATTTACACATCTGAGGTTACATATTTAGGCTGGGTACACACGGAGGACTTTTTTGTCCGCCGACTCGAACACTTGGCTACGCTAGCGGCGCTGGCCGGGACAAATTGGGGTTTCCCCCCAAAAGGCCCGTGGGCAAATTTGCAAAAGTTCAATCGTTCGTTCCCATAGGGAACCTCATGATCGATCTGAAATTTTCCGACATGCCTGATCGTTTGTTCGTCAATCCGCCGCACGAACAAGCGATGTCGGGTCGCGGCGCCCCTCCCACCCACACCAGCCAATTTTTCAGTTCAGCCGATCGCCGAAGTGCAGTGAATCGGACGGACTCCGAAAATATTGGCTGGAGGTTTACATATCTTTAACACATAGCAGAGGTTACCTATTTACACATACAGAGGTACATATTTAAACATACTTCGTTTGATAGTAAATATCATTTTTGGCCTGGAATGTTTTTTAAAAAGAAAGGTGTCCTATCTTGTAAATACTACTTAAAGGACAACTATGCACATGGACTAAAGGGTTCGTACAACACGTATACGAGTCAACACGAAATGTGTAGTGGGCACCTTATCAGCTGAATGCCGAGGATCTCCGACTAGCTAACCGTTTCAGCCAATAAATGTCGCATACACGGGCGGGCTGATTAAGTCGAAAAGGACATTTGTATCACATGTCGTGCTTCGCGGGTCCGGGACCCACGCTCACACGTGTGTTACGAACCTTAACAAACTCGATCTCCTCCTTCCCACCTACTTCCACAGTTCCATGACCCGTATTGGTGAGCATGTGTTAAAAGGGGGACTGGGCCCAATGGGGAAGGATGACATAAGATGTCAGTACTTGGGACAGGGATATAGGGTTGGTAATTCTCCTACCTCCTTTCTGTGAGGAGCACCATCCCAAAGAACCGGTTCTGACAGTCTTCCTCCTGCTTCAGCACTATCTTTTAATATCAGGAAATAGTCCGGACTAACCTGGCAAATAAAAAGACTGTATTGTGCTGGAGTTCCTCAACGTGAGATAGAAATTAATCAATCCTGCCCAAGGTATACCCCCCCCTCTTCATTTAGATGATTTTAGAGTATAGTTTTCCTTTAAGTCCATGGGTGGTTTTACTATTTTTTAATATTCCCATTAATATTGAAACCGAATGAATCGGCAGTAATTTATCAACATGTCCATAGTGTCAAAACACCACATATTTTTCATTCCCTGACATATACATAAAAAATCTGCTTGGTGTCTCCGCCTTATGATCTGGGACCAGTTATCCTGTATCAGTAAAGGCCGTATTTATAAACCTGTGATATCGCATACTTACAGAACCGTGAATTGTTTGTGAAACCCTACTTTTTTTAAATGTGGCTGTACTAGTAACCCTTGCTCCAATAAAATCTAATTCAACTAGCTGTAATAATGGCCACATTGTTACAGCCACATTGTAATATACAGCAATAATGTTCAAAGCCATACTAGGTGGTAATAAATACATGTGAGTACCGTGAAATTTTACACACAGACCCCCCCCCAGCATAAAATATGGACTTTGACCATAAAATCTACAACCTTTACAAAAAATAGGCCCCTATTGTTACTGGTTCATATTTTTTACCATTTAAATGTCTGATTTAATGTTTGTCATTCACCCATGTTAGGCTAGGCCACTAGCGCTTTTTTCGCGCGTTTGCGCACGCGTTTGCGCGCTCGCGTTTGCCGCCCGTGATTTTCGCTAAAATGGAAATCGCGGGAACGCAAAAAATTCCGCAATTTCCGATGTGCATGCGGATTGCGCTCCGTTGTGCGTTTTTGGGTCACGCATGCGTTCACGCATTTTGGTGCTTTTAACGCATCGCGTTAACCGTCCATATACTCGAAAAGCGAGAAACGCATGCCGCAAACGCGAGCAGGCGAAACGCGCAAAATCGGCACACAATCACGTGCGTAGACGCTCGCGTTGTTTGCGCGATTCAGTGCGTTGCAGTGTGGCCCTTCACCTTAGTACCTTTCAGCTAACCAGTACACCCATTCTCCACTACAGGAATATCAATAATATACATTAAGGATGGGGTTTTTATTAAGCAGTTAGATTGCTTAAAAAGATTTATATAAAGCCATGAAAATTAATTGTAAAAAGTACACAGCTCTGTTAATTGGGTAACTATCTATTAGTAACTGTTTGCCTTCAGTCCGTATACTTTATAAGTGGTTTTATAATATATTTTTTTTTAAAATTTCCTGTACAATTGATATGTGCCTATTGTAGGGCAGTGTACAAGGGAATCCCCCGGTGGGCCACAAGCCCCATTCGATCAATTAATCAAGAAAACTGCTTAATAAAATACATAGCCAACGAGACAGTAAGAAATGCATATTTTAAACAATAAGGAGTCGTAATAGTAATATGTAATGAGTATATAGATCTGTAAATGGAATAGATATATGAATGTTAGGTTGGCCCCTAAAGAAATACTAAAACTTCACAAACCTCAGTGGCATTAATGTGCCAGTAGGCTTATCTCCATTTTTCTGGGGGCCATGCACCATTTTCTGAAATAACGCCACAGCCCAAAGTAAATTCCCAAAAGTTATGTTTTCTACTTTGTAATTGCAAAAACGAACTTCATTTATATGCGGCCCGGCGTTTCCCTCAAATGCAGTAAATCATGCTAAGTAAATTTCCATTGTGGAGAACCTGGAAGGGAGACGAACACTGAGAGTAGGTATTACATCTCCCTGTACATGTTTTTTTGATAACATTAACAAATACAAACCACTTCTGAACACCAGGTCCGGTTCTGGTTATTTTAGGTGCCCTAAATGTAGTGCACACGTCGATCCGGGTGCCAACCGCGCCACACAAATGTGTATTACCGGACGTTTTCGGCTAAACTATATCTTTAACATTATTTCTCTCTATCGCTTAATATTGAATGGCGCACTCCACCATCCACCATCCATAGTTCCTCGCAGTACACCAAGGGTCGCTTATGCCTAGAAACTCTGGCCCCAACACCACTTTAACACTTGTTAACCGTGATTACATAAGAACACCAGTTCCATCTTGTGGCCATGTTTCACAACAAAGTTTAATCCTTCATCATAACATGAAATTGAGCTTTGGCTAAGTATCTCTTAAGCCTACATTGCAAAATTTCTTCACATCGAAAGGTAACCTTGCACTGGTATAATACACATTTCAAGGGCATGTCCCCCCCCAAAACTATAATCCCCCCAACTACTTAACTGGCCCACCATGTAGTGTTTTAATCCTTACCATCATCCCAACGCCATCTTGGTGTCTCCTGTAGTCCCCCCCCAAGTTCCAAAAAACTGCCCACCAGGAGGTCAGTCCCTATGTACACTGCCTGCACCTGGCCTCCCGGGGGGAAGATTCCTAGCCATGCTGCTGCAGCCCGTCCCCCCCTCCCTCCCCCTCCCTCTCCCTCCCTCTCCCGCTCCACCTCCCTCTCCCTCCCGTTCAACTATCCCGCCCCCTAGCAATTACCCCCTTAATATTCTGCCTGCCCCCCCCATGTCCCCCAGCCCCAACCGCATGTTTTTTTTTTAAAAGCTCCCCAAACTCTTACTATACCCTCTCCCGCTTTCCTCCGCTGCACGAATGATCCGCATCCGCGTCCTGATTGCTGCGCTTCCCCCCAGCCAATCACAGACGCGACTGCCGTCCCGCCCCCTCGCTTGCATTTCCTCGCAAGCAAATGGGCCGGCAGTGCGGCGGAGGAATCGAGGGGAGGTAATAAGAGTTTTGGGGATTCTTTTGAAACAAAACATGCGGTTGGGGCCTGGGGGACATGGGGAGCAGAATATTACAAAATTCTATTTTAGGGGTGGACATAGCCCTTTAAATATTGTTATGTTTTTATATATATGTATAATATATGGCAAAATATGAGTGGTGCATCTTAATGCCAACTAATTCTAAAAACATACCATCATTTTAAGATGATATTGATACTATAATCCTTTAGCGTAGCCTTTGAAGTTAAGCATGCTTCCTAAATTGGATTGTTTCATGAACGGCTTGAACATTGTAGTACCTGATTCTGTTTTTTTAAAAAAATTTTTCCATCATCATAGATTTTGGGGGGGGGGGGGGGGTCTGTAAAAAACAGGGCAGCCATCCACAGTCCTTGTTGAAGGTAATGTGATCACCTCACATCCGGTCCGTTTATTCATTAAATATCTTACTTGGTCATATCTTGCTAAGTGTAAAAGTGTTTTTTTAAATAAGGTTAAACTCATTCTGCTACCTGGATATTATATTATAAGCAGGGAGAATGAAATACAATTTGCAGTTGTAACAGTAAGTGTAAAATCCATGCTATACAAAATCCATCAGGTTAGTGTGGGTTTTAACCTGACGTTATGGTGCTTAGTGTGCCTTCCAGAAATATTTGGTTTTTGCGAAAAAAACACAATGCCATAACATTTAGTAAAGTTTTGGGCTACATAGTGTGACACTTAACATGTATTCCATCAGTCTTAATCGTGCCCAAATCTTGCAAAGTGTTTAATAATTTATGAGTGTTTCCTGCATAATGAAGCACACCTAAAAATAGATTGCACAAACACAAAAAGCCTTGCTCACGAAATAGTTGGCAAAGATGCTGTTTCGTTAAGCCTGGGTACACAACGATGAATATTTCGGTCCCGATCGACCGATGTTCAGTGTATCGGTCGATCGGACCGAATTATCGCATCCGAATGTGCCCATGTCCGACCGATCCCGTTCGTCCGAATCTGACGAAAGTACGATCCGAACGTGTGGAAACCTCGTCCGATCGTGCGGTTCCCTATGGACCGCACGATCGTCGGCAGTACTCTCGGCGCGTGCTGTTTTGTGCCGTTACCGACAGTCCTTCCTCCTGGTTAAGACCGGTCGAAAGTTCGAACGGTCCCCCCCCCGTTTAGGAGGAAAAATCGCTATGTTTGTGGTACCTAGCTTAAAGTAGCTCATCAAGTCCCTCAGCCAATGTCTAGGTAGTTCATAGTTCACTTCCTCACCAATTGTATTAGTAAGCTCTTTTCAAAGTCTCCTCAGACCATGGTCCTAGTGGGCTCAATCCACTCCTCCTCAGCCAATGTCTTATTAGCTCTTCAAGTCTTCCCACCAAGTCCTGGTACTCTCCAACTCTCCTCCCAGATCTAACTAGTAGCTCTTTCAAGTCTCCCCTCAGCTAAATTCTACGTAGCTCATTCACCGCTCCTCAGTCCATGTTTAGTAGCATCTTTCAATCTCCTCAGCTTATATCTAGTCTCTCATTCAACTCTCCTCAGCCAATTCAAGTAGCTCAATTCAACTCTCACAGCCAATGTATTAGTAGCTCTTTCAAGTCTCCTCAGGCTAATGTCTAAGTAGCTCATTCAACTCTCCTCAGGCCAATGTCCTAAGTAGCTCAATTCAACTCTTCTCAGCCATGTTAAGTAGCTATCACGAGGGCCTCAGCCAATGTATTAGTAGCTCTTTCAAGTCTCCTCAGCTAATGTCTAATACCTGCATCAAACTCTCCTCAGCCCTGTCTAAGTAACTCATCCACTCTTTCCTCAGCAATGTCTAGTAGCTCATCCCTCTCCTCAGCCATGTATTAGTAGCTCTTTCAAGTCTCCTCGCTAATGTCTACAAGTAGCTCAGTCACTCTTCAACTCTCCCTCACCATGTCCTAAGTAGCTCATTCAACTCTCCTCAGCCATGTTATTAGAGCTCTTTCAAGTCTCCTCAGCTAATGTCTAATAGCTCCATTCAACTCTCCTCAGCCAATTATCTAAGTAGCTCATCAACTCCTCCTCACCCATGTATTAGTACTCATTACAAGTTCTCCACAGCCAATGTATAAGTTATCTCTTCAAGTCTCCCAGCCAATGTCTAGGTAGCCACCACTCTCCTCGCCAGTTTAGTACGCTTTCAAGTCCCTCCCTAATGTCTAGTAGCTCATTCAACTCTCGCTCATCCATGTCTAAGTAGCTCATCAACGCTGCCTCAACCAATGTATAAGTGCCTCATTCAAGTCCCTCCTCATGTGTTGTCCCCAGAACCAACTGCATTATACATACAGTAGAGCCTATATGTAAGTTATCAAATACCGGGGTTTTAAATATTGCCTAGTCTCTTACGGTAAGAATAACGGCTCCTATAGGTAGGACTTGTTGAACACGGTTACTTGTTATCTATAAGGATGACGTTGAGGTGGACCTAAATTGACCCTACCTTCCATTGAACAAAATACAGGAAAGCCTTTCTTAAAACAGAAGGTACTTGACAGGTTCATATGGCCATAAAATTGTACTAAATCTATCACGGTATATCGTAAAGAAAATAATATTCTATTATGTGGTTTCATTAACACTCCCTAGAGTATACTATAATCAATCTTGCCAGACTGTAGATTCATTTTTTATTAAGTGGTTTCTTCTTAGGAATCAAGATGGAATCAAAATATGTTTTGGTTTTCTTTTCTCTATTGTTAACTTTGATATTGTCTAAATTAACTTTTTTATCTAATCAAAGGAAACAAAGTTTCTGTTCTGACCAGTCCCTTTTCTTTCCCTGCACTTTTATACACCACAGGCTAGCAAAGCCTTGAAAACTCTTCAACAAGAAACAGCAGATTTGGCACAAGAAAACAAGATTTTCTCTTTTTGATGACATGATACAGCAGGTCCTGTGTCTAATGGATATTTGTTCCCATCCCCCTTCCGCTCTTGGTCCTCACCTCTCCCTTATTCCTTCAGTTGTTGCCCTCGCTATGTACCGCGTTGACTTTAGTATGGAGAGAACGCATTTTGTTCATTGTTCAAGAAAAATATAAAAAGAGTAATCATTATAAGTTCAGATTTCTACAGTGGCCTTTCTGGAAGGTTTTGATCAATGTAGAAGCCTGTCTAAAAGAGAGAAACATTCTCCAAGAGAAATGCAGTGCTATGAGAAGAATTCTGTCACACTGAAAGAGTCTGTAAAAAACTACTTCCCTAAGGCCGACAAAGGGTACAGGCCAAGCCATCCTTTGAAAAACCTGATTAATGGTGAGGTCTTGTTACTTGCAATAATCATAGTTTTGTTATTAAGAGTGCTTTCTAACATTCCTAATTTGTTTACTAAGTGAAAGCGACCAAACAAGACTTTCTCTCTTAAGCATAAGGTAAGACCCTTATTATGATACGCTTATTTGGTCACGTGATACAAATATATTTCATTTTTTATTAATGGCAAAATATAGCAAATGTAAATGGAAACCTGAATTCGAGATTTCATGTCACCTTTTTGTTATAAGTTTTACTTACAGATTTGTATGACTTTTTTTATTTTCTTTTAACTTTCATCTAAGCACTATAAAGGTTTAAACTGATTTTGACGACAGGTTGTGTTTGTTAGAAGTTTCTCAGAAACACAGTGAAATATTGTTTGAATTAGCAAGATTCTGAAAGAAAGTCTGGAGCAATGGCTTTTAAAACCACGGTTCTCCTCTAATCAGGAGAGTTTCAAAAAAGTTCTTCTCATTTAAAATGGTGGCTAATATTTTGCCCCAACCACAGATCATATTTAACATTGCATGTTGGAACCCTGTATGTTTTATATCCGTACCTCTATAGTAATGAATGGGGAGATGTAATATTAATTATTCCGCTATGGGGTAAAATGCAGGTACCGCCGCAAACCTATGCTTTCCGATGTACTCGATTAGTGTTAGTCTAACTCCAATTTTTCATCGGCCTACAAACCCGGTTTTTTGTATTAACGGCACTTGGATGTAAAATCCTTTTGTATTTTTGCACTACCTGTACGGAAAACTAATGCCTTTTAAATTGACCATTCTCCATGCTCCTTACTTTCCCGATTCCCGTTAATGCAGTTTAACCACGCTAGGTGAAAAATGCATGCGGAACCCAGAAGGCCAAGAGGAATTGGAGGTACCATCAGAGTTGTGAAGTGGAACTGGCAACCATTGTCATTTTTTCCATTCCTAAAAACCTCTCCAGTTATGGTTCAATCCCATATGTACATAAAAATCACCATAGATAACGCCCAAACAGGAATGTCTTTATTCTTCTGTGGTTTGAAAAATCAATTCTTTTGGTTTCATGAAACTTTCCCCAATGCTAAAAACATAGGACCCAGTAGCTCGTTTGAACCTTTATAACCTTACCATTCTTAATTTGGTGGGCGGACAGCAATTTCTTAAAGGCACCTGGGAGCTGGCATCAGATTAAAGGGGGAGCTAATAAGTACATAAATTTTAAATTCAGGTTATTCCTCATGTGATCAAGAACTGAACTCTATGTAATTAACTTCAAATATTCAATCACTATCTAAAAAATGAAATCTGGCCCGCAAGGATATATAGGGTTATCAGGCTCATATATAAAGTTAACTGAAAAGCTCCACAGGTTGGGACTTGGGGCAAGTTGTGACTCATGGGGAGATGACACACCGAGACTGGTTTTCCAATCCAGACTCCTGACTCTCATTATGCTTGTTATCCACCTACACTGCAAATGAGAAAATCAATAGGGTCTGTAAGAACAAGACTAATTCTCACATGAAAAATAACAAACCACAATGAACGTGCTGTGAAATGTAATGTTATTGTTTCACAGAATTTCACAATAAATCAAAGATTACAGTTTAATAAATAACAATTCCGTCAGCTGGAGAGATATTTTCATTAATTAAACAGAATGGACATCTTTTTTTTTCCCCTAAAACCAGTTTAATCAAAATCTCAAATCCATGGGAAAGTAAAGGTATCACATTCAATGCATTCCAATGTGTCGAGTTTTACTCTGGTAAGCATTTTATTTGGGAAGGTTTGCACAGAGCTATGTTTTTTAAATACGTAATTTCCATTGGCTGTTAAAGAATTTTTATCCATAAAGTGTTATACCTCTAATGAAGGCAGAACTGAATGAAATTGCTTAACTCGTATATCTCTCCTGAAGAAATTATGAATGGCAAACTTGTGAAAATGTGCAACTAACATCCCTTAAGAAGGTTTTGGTCCATCTATTAACAAAATGTTGAGAGTTAATACTGGTACATTGAAGAGCTTGCATCATTGACCATTTGATTGGTAGGAAGTTAATATGCTTTTTAACAGTAGTCATAACATTCTGAAAAAGTGTAAGAAAAGTCCGGGGTACATTTGAAAGTGCGATTCTGGGTCCTTAAAGGGTACTGGGTTTGCTACAAGTGTCCCTCTATTTAACGAGCTCTTTCATAACTTTTACAAAAGTCCATGGATGACGGGTCTCCTCTAGCTTCTCTTGTTATAGTCTTTGTAAAGTTACAGTTTCCAAGGCTGTCCTTGTCGTCTAAAGGTTCAATACACACAGCACATCCACGGAGCCAATAATCGTGGCGTGTGTGGGTGTTATTTTCTACCTGACCAAAATGATGATACAATCAACGAGGCTCGACCGAACGTCGTTTCGACGAAGAAGACCCACATGGCACTATTGGTCATACACATTGTGCGTCACGGATTCAGTCCACACCAGAATCCCAGTCCTATGACTATCATTTCTTTCCTATATTCCTATCTTTCTATCTAATTTTTTTCTATTGTCTATATATATTCTTATAATATTCTTAGTCTGTACTTTTTTAAATGCCAAGTCTTTTACATCTTTTGGAATTGGGTCATGGGGACTAGGGGTATATTATTCCCCCTCGTTCCCTACTTTCTGTGTCACACCTATGATTACCTAAATCTGGCTTTTTACATTTATTTTTTAACATGGTACATCTATCCAATACAAATTCTGGCCACTTTGCATCTCCAACCCCAGCCACTATGTTAACATGTTGTGAAATGCCCACTGGCCTTTTTTCATGCTGTACCATAATTAACTGCTCATATCTCCTTCCTCCTTCAGTGTGGTGCTTAAAAAACAGGAAAGTCCATGCTCTCCTTAAAACATGAGGAGGGTGGGGGGTTGATGCGTATAAACCACAATAGCTAAAACGAGTTTTAAACCCATCTCGGGTTCCACATGTTTTAACACTCATTTTACGGGCCTGCAACGATTTCAAAAAAACTTTTTGCAAGTCTTCACTACCAAAACCAGTCCAAACATCTTTTTTCCACGTAAAAAACCTTTCTTTCTCTGCTGCTGCCTTACTGTTGTAGAAAAACAAAAAAAAAACTTAAAGGGGAGATATGACACAACACGTTTTGGTAAATTTTTTCACTGTCATCACCAATTTGCAGATAATCCAGACCGACATAGATGCCAAGAGAATCATTGAGGCTGAGTATAACACACCATACGATTTTTTGGCCAACCCAACGCCGGCTAAGTGCCGTGTATCGGTCGGACGTGAAAGAGTACACTGGTTGGGTGAACGGCCACGAGGGTAATCAGTCCGTTGCCCCGTAAGAAATCAAACGGTCAATGGTGGGATTGTGCGCAAATTGCCAACACCGACCGCCATTTGGTCCCACGCGAGCGAACACTAAGTCAGAGAACACTCAGTCGGGACAAAAAGTCCCTTCATGGTGTACAATGCAAATAGGAAGCAATTTCAATTCACCATAAGCACCCACAAGCATTTTAGCACCCGGAATGATTATTGTTTTTTGGTGACTTTGGAGCAATTGCTATACTGCGCGTTAACACAAAAACTGTTCGGAACTGACAAAACGCATATGAAGAAAGGAGCACAAATACATTTTCCTGCTCTTTTTGTCATTTTATTTTATTATTTTGCAATGGTGTGATACAAAAAATTGTTGAGGTGCAAATCCATGCTTATAATAATAATTGATTTGGCGCCTGGTAAGCAAAATGTTTTTCATATTAACTTTGTATGTAAAAATTTTACAGTTAAACTGTCTATATAAATGTTAAGTACATTTTATTAATATTCTTCCTGCTATAATTATTCCATACATTTTTTAGATATTTTCTGAATGATAACGTTGCACTTTGCCTTAATGTTTTTCTGCCATCGGTCCCATCCCTTTTGGTCTGTCGGTAATAATAGTGGCAATGTAAGAAAATCCCCTGGCAGATACGCACGTATTTTTAATGAGTGTGCCCTATCGACCGGTATTGCATTTAAATTATGCCCAATTTTAATGAAGATATGATATTATATAATTTAAAAAAAAATGTGGGGCCTTGGTCTGTCCCTCGTACATGTACCGAGATCATTAGAAACATTATCATTAGATAATCATCTCAGTGATCTAGTCAAACCCCTTGTATTCTATGAAGTGATTATGTGAGTGACTAAGACTCCTGCACATTGAGAACATAGTCCAGTTTGGCAGGCGGAAACAATGTCAGGGGAGCCTCTAACCTGCCAATTGTTGGTCGAAGAGATCATTTACATGTTGCCTGTTCAATTATGCAACAATAATCTAACCTGTGTATGAAGCCTTTAGACCCGCATCCAGTCCTTGACCTTAAGCACAAATGTACAACCAGTGGCCCGTAAGATGTTTGAAAGGACTCCAGTGGCAATACGGAACCAAGGAAGTTGACATTTTCAACTCTGGAGACATTTCCTAAATTAAAGACCATCTATTGTTAAGGGTATTCACACAGTCTACAATCTATTCCTCCAAAGCTTGTTTTTAAACTAAATCATTTTTACATTTTAATGGGGGATCCTCCAATATTTATAAAATACATGTTTGTAAGAATGTTTTAAAGACAAAAAAAAACTAACTCTAACTAGGAAGACTGACTCTACAAAAGAATAAAAACAACCAGCCCTACAGATTAGAGAGAACGTTTATTAATAATCATATATATAATATATATATATATAATATATATATATATTATAAAAATTAACAATCTTCACATATTATATCAATATATAATATATATATATATATATAATATATAATATAGATAGATAGATAGATAGAATAGATAATACGATATAGTACGATGCCATTCGGGCCCCACTCACGCTCTCCTCCACAACCTGCCGGGTACATATTATTTATCATTCATTGTAAAAAACAAAACATTTTAAAAGCATTAATGTGTATAACAGTTTCCTTCTCTCTACTAAAATTGTATTCAAACCCTTAAAAATATTTTTAGATTTTTTTATAGCATTATAAAGCATAACATTCCTGCTTACATTAACACAATTTAACTTTGGTTGATCCAACCTTTACGCTTCCTAAAACTGATCTTAATTGCAAAGTAGTAGTGTCCAAATTCCTTTTTCCCATGCAAGCAACTGAATACATTTGTTTTAACAAAATATCCTCTGTACTTACCATTCAATAACTTATATTTTTAGAAATACATGACCTAGGGACTGAAAGCGTTGAATTCATAAGCTTTGGATATTCACTCTTAAGGTTCTATATTGTAAAATTTGTTGTTTTTGTCAACTTCCTTACCACAACCTCATAATTCTCCACAAAATGTTCACCTTCTAGCATTATTATATGCTGATTTTATAAGAGTAAAATAATCTATTCTTCCCCCGAAACAATTATTAAGGACGTTCAATGGGAAATGATCAATATTTGTTTAATTGTTAGTGTTGGTAATGCACTACTAGTTATTCACATATTTAATCCTGTTTGAAAACTCAGTTAATTTCATACCCTTGGCTATTCCCTGCTGTTGACATTAGTGAGCTGCCATTCATGTTCTAACGTCTGTCTTCTCCCAGGATGCAACCAGCTTCCTTGGATGGTTCTACAGTATTTTTTACTGATTGGGCGTTGGATGGGTCAAACATGCCTCAGATTCTCTACTGAAGCAACTGAATCACACCAGGTTCTGGGTCAAGGGCAAGACCATACGTCTCTCTAGGGGTCCTGCAAACAGGAAATCATATTTCGGTGTCATTTATTTAACATACAGACAAATGGCTGATGTGCATAAAAGTAAGATCATGGGATGAAAAAATACTGCTCTTTTTTTTCGAAAGCATATGTATTGCACTGAACTTGCTTCCCCTTTTAATCTATGAAATTGCTAATGTGAAACATTAGCAATTGAGCAAATGAGCCACAAACGCAGTATTAAAAAAAGCTTGAAATGACTTACTATTGAAATCCAAAAAAGAATGTGAAAAAGGGAATAAAACCACAGTGTAATCCTATTCAATAGGGAAGGTAATAGTGAAGGAATATTTCAAGAGACTTCAATAAAAGTTCTATGGTAAAAATAGTGCTAATTTTCCCCCCAACCAATCAGATTATTTAACATTTGAAGCTACAATCTGATTGTGTTGGGGCAAACTTAGCACAGTTTTTAACGATAAGAACTTTTATTGAATCTCCTTGATGTCTTTAAACATTTAGACAGACATAAAGAACGATAATGTACTTTATTTTACTTTGTGTACGGCGAGACTGCCATTAGAGAAATATCATAACATTCATACTTTGTGTATTATAAAAGTTGGGACATGAATATTAATTAATCAATATATGTGACATTACATACTTATAAAGGAATAAACTACTTCAACTAAGAACATAACAATATGAAACCAATACATTTGCCACCTCCACTGCCATGGCATATTGTGTGGTTACTTTAACACTTCTACCCCTCTTTTTGCACTTCATACTAATACCATCTAGCCTTTGGGAAATAATCTGCGATGTGTGGTACATCCGACTTTTGGCTTCGATATTTGTCAGTACATACATTTCCCTACGTTTTTTCACCGTTTTATAATTGTGGTAATTTAGATTGTGGTCATAAAACATGCGAAAAGCATGACAAAAGGTTAATGCCCATTTTCCCCCTTATAGCAATGCCAATAGTTATTTAGGGATAGCCCACTGTTAACAAGAAATCCACCCTAACTGCATTAAAGCATACGCACTAAGAATATCTAATCCCTACACAATCTATCTCACATTTCAATAGGAACAACAGTGTTAAAAAGCAGAATTAATTATATCCTTGAAAGCATCAAGACCAAGCAATACTAATTTACAAATGTCTTTTATTATTTATGTGCTTTCCCTGTTTTCCCTTTATCATACTACAAATTGGTACTTGGTGACAAGGTACATGTTTTTTCTGTTTTCTAAAACAACCAGGCCATACGAATGATTAGATATATATTTCATGATTGTTTATTGGAACCAAAAAAACAACACCTTGGCAAATTGGAGAAACAAACTTGGCACAATGATGATCGGTAACGATACCGCTGTGTAGTTTACCCGCTGCGTCTTGTTAAATCAACATCGTTATTTTAGTAAAATCCTTCGCTTATCTGCTGTATCCTGTGATTGAAACAGCCAGGTTTTGGTTATCATGGGAACCGGAAACAAGGCGGATTTAAATGGCCGGTTTTTGTCTATACTTTTGCCCCTAGTACCATTCATTCCTAGATTTTTCCATATGCATATACAGAATCTAGACCTTAACTTTACTTGAAAGATAATGAAGGTTTTTGCTTGTTTTCGCATTAAAACTTGTGGCTTCCATTTTCTGTCGCCAGTAGCTATTGATGGTATGTGAAGCTTATTCACTGTATTTTTCTGCACATGATGATCTCAACCCCTTCCCTTAACCCTGTAATCGGATATATATTAATCATAAATGTTCAAATCACAGAAAACAATGGAGTTCCGAGAGCTGCACGTAAGATACTTCATTTGTATCATTTCCTTAGTAGCGTTAACACTGAGGGAAGGTCTCGAGATCTTCATCAGCTGCACAATGTTAACCCTTCTTATGGTAGAAAGTTGTACTTCCTTATTATTATTTTTTATTAGTGATTGTCTTGCGCTTCACATGTGCAAAACCCAGAAGGCCTGCACAACACTGATATGGCTCAATAAAGCCGAAAACCCGGTCTTAAGTTTGGCTCTCGGTTTGTAGTTAGCTTTGTGGAGTACGGTTAAAAATATTTTAATAGATATCGCTTCCTAAAAGCTGCCATTGAAAATTACCCAGAAGCTCTGTTTCTTATTTTGCAATACTGCCAGGAGCTGTAATCCTTTTTCTCGCCCTATTTTAATGTTAGTGGAGGTCCTGTCTATAAGCGCTTCACATTGCAAAACCAGAGGCCTGCACTACACTGATGATGTCTCTAATATAGCTGAAACGGTCTGTATTTTGCATTTACTTTGTGTAATGCTGTAAAATCTTTTATATAATAGCTTTCCTAAGAGCTGCCATAGAAACAGGAAATTTCCCAGAAGTCTCCTGTGTTGTCCTTATTTAAAGGGAATTGTTGGAGGGTAGGAAGAGTGTTTTGTTTATGACATCCATCCAAGTTTTTCTTTTAACCCTTCACTGCCAGGAGATTTTTCATTTTTGTTTGCGTTAACTGCCAGAAGAATTTTCAGTGATTTTGTCCTTAATCGCTTTAGACTCATTTTACAGAGAACCACGAATTGCAGTAAATCAGGAATATTATACATTGTTTTTTTCAGCACACCAATTCTACTTTAATATGGTAAACCAAAAATTTTGTAACTTTTCCTTTTGGAAATTTTACATGATGATATGGGTAAAATATGTAAAAAAATTATAGAAAAATTTGCAAATTTTTTCATGATTTTTCGCCATTTTTACTTCTAGTTACTTAAGGTTACAACACAAAAATCGTACGGTTTCATAAAGCCTCAGTATACTCCCGATACAACGAAGACCAGATAATCGTAGGTACCCACGTTTCCTGTACGGAACCCCCCAAACTAAAACTGCACCTCATAGAATATTACACACACAATTAAAATGTGGTAACCACTACGGACAGTTTAACATAGAATATCTAACCACACTATCTAAAATACCCCCAAGTGCGAGATATTTTTAGAAACAAACCTCGCAGCAGTATTTTTCGACGAGGAGGTATATATTTCGATCAAATGCAGATACCCCGGCGCACTTTCGTCAAATTTAGTTAGCCTTTTCACATTTTCCTTTTTTTTTCCTCAACTGTAAATCAGAGACAAATCAAATGCGAATTTGAGCTAAAAACTGTGGAGGAAATTCAAACGCATCTCAATATGAAAGCCTATCCCCCTCCCGAATAAAACGGTATGCCATCATTCTTGGTGTAACCCAGAAAAAAAGACATGGCTACCAATACCCAGAAGCGTGACCAGTGCCAAAATGTCAGTAGCAGCAAAAAAAATTTGCCAGTTTTGTATTTGAACAGTCTGCAGTTGTTTCCAACAAACACCTCCCCAACTCAAAAATACCCCCACACACTATATATTCTGAATCTACACACCTTCACATGTAACGCTGTAGTTCGTTCATTCATAATCATCAATGGTGGTGGGCGCATTTTCTTCATGAGAAGTTTGCCACTTTTAACAGATTTTTCAAAAAAATTAACAGCAAACAACGTTCAAAAGGTAGAAATCAATGCCAAAACCATGGAATGTAAAAAAATTTACAAATATCAATCCGCCCAAATGTCTTGAATCAAACGTAATGCCATATGTGTGGTTCCCCATGCAGACGTGGAAGCGAAAAGGCCACAAAGTGAGAAATGCACGATGGCCTCAAGAAACGGCGAAATATTTAGCCAACTCCGAATTTGGACAGTCTGCAGTTTTTTCCACAAAACACCCCCGTAACTCGAAAATATTCCCCCACAAACTATATATTCCTAAATTGCACACCTTCAGTAGGTAGCACTGTAGTTCGTTCATTCATACCATCAATGGTGTGGGCGCAGTTCTCTTCGTAGAAGTTCGTACTTTTCTTGAAAATGAACCAAAACAACTTCAAAAGGTAAAAATCATGCTAAAACCCCATGAACTAAAAAAAAGTTACTAAATATCAATCTCCCAAATGTCCTGAACAAACGGTATGCAATATGTGGTGGTTCACACGCGGACGTGGAAAGCGAAAAGCCACAAGTGAGACAAGCACTAGTGGCTCAACACGAAAATATTTAGCCAACTCCGAATTGGGACAGTCTGCAGTTTTTTTCCACAAACACCCCCGTAACTCAGAATAACCCCCACAAACTATATATCCTGAATCACCACACCTTCAGCTATGTAGCACTGTAGTTCGTTCATTCATACCATCAATGGTGTGGGCGCAGTTCTTCGTAGAAGTTCGCACTTTCTGAAAAAATGAACAAAAAACAACTTCAAAAAGGTAAATCATGCAAAACCTCATGAAATCTAAAAAAAAGTAATAAATATCAATCTCCCTCAAATGTCCTGAATCCAACAGTATGCCATATATGTGTGGTTTACACACCGGACGTGAAGCGAAAAAAAGCCACAAGTGAGACAATGCCCCGATGGCTCAGAAACAGCGAAAATATTTAGCCAACTCCGAATTTGGACAGTCTGCAGTTTTTTCCACAAAACACCCCCGTAACTCAGAAATATTCCCCACAAACTATATATTCCTGAAATCTGCACACCTTCAGCTATGTAGCACTGTAGTTCGTTCATTCATACCATCAATGGTGTGGGCGCAGTTCTTCGTAGAAGTTCGTACTTTTCTGAAAAAATGAACAAAAAACAACTTCAAAAGGTAAAAATCATGCTAAAACCCCATGAAATCTAAAAAAAAGTTACTAAATATCAATCTCCCAAATGTCCTGAATCAAACGGTATGCCATATGTGTGGTTACACACGTGGACGTGGAAGCGAAAAGCCACAAAGTGAGACAATGCACGATGGCTCAGAAACGGCGAAAATATTTAGCCAACTCCGAATTTGGACAGTCTGCAGTTTTTTTCCACAAAACACCCCCGTAACTCAGAAATATCCCCCACAAACTATATATTCCTGAAATCTACACACCTTCAGCTATGTAGCACTGTAGTTCGTTCATTCATACCATCAATGGTGTGGGCGCAGTTCTTCGTAGAAGTTCGCACTTTTCTGAAAAAATGAACAAAAAACAACTTCAAAAGGTAAAAATCATGCTAAAACCTCATGAAATCTAAAAAAAAGTTACTAAATATCAATCTCCCAAATGTCCTGAATCAAACGGTATGCCATATGTGTGATTACACACGTGGACGTGGAAGCGAAAAGCCACAAAGTGAGACAATGCACGATGGCTCAGAAACGGCGAAAATATTTAGCCAACTCAGAATTTGGACAGTCTGCACCCGTAACTCAGAAATATCCCACACAAACTATATATTCCTCAAATCTACACACCTTCAGCTATGTAGCACTGTAGTTCGTTCATTCATACCATCAATGGTGTGGGCGCAGTTCTTCGTAGAATTTCGCATTTCTACACAATTTTCTGGAAAAATAGAGAAAAATACATTTCAAAGTTACAAAATCACACCAAAACCCCATGTAATGTAAAAAAACCTTACCAAATATCAATCTCCTAAATGTCCTGAATCAAACGGTATGCCATATGTGTGGTTACACACACGGACGTGGAAGCGACTAGTCAAAATGTAAAACAATGTGCAGTGAGCCAATAACAGCATTTTCCCAGATTTTTCAAACTGAACACCCCTCTAACTTGGAAATACCCCCGCAAAACTATATATATTCTCAGAATCTACATACCTTCAGCTACGTAACGCTGTAGTTTGTTCATTCATACCATCAATGGTGTGGGCGCAGTTCTTCGTAGAAATTCGCATTTGTCTGAAAAAATGAACAAAAACAACTTCAAAAGGTAGAAATCATGCCAAAACCCCATGGAATGTAAAAAAAAGCTACTAAATATCAATCTCCCAAATGTCCTGAATCAAACGGTATGCCATATGTGTGGTTACACACGTGGACGTGGAAGCCAAAAGACACAAAGTGAAACAATGCACAATGGCTCAGAAACAGCAAAAATATTCAGTCAAATCTGAATTTGAACAGTCTGCAATTTTTCCCCACAAAACAACCCCCACAAACCATATATTTCTCGAATCCTCACACCTTTATCTACGAAATTCTGTAGTTTGTTCATTCGTACCATCAATGGTGTGGACGCAGTTCTTCGTAGAAGTTCACAGTTTTAGCAGATTTTCTAAAAAATTAAAAAAAAAAAACACTCTCAAAGGTAGAAATCATGCCAAAATCCCAAGTAATGTAAAAAAAAGTTACCAAATATCAATCTCCCAAATGTCCGGAATCAAACGGTATGCCCTATGTATGGTTACACACGCAAACGTGGAATCAACTAGCCACAAAGTGAGCCAATGAACAATGGCCCAATTACAGCAACTTTTCAGATTTGTCAGACTAAACAAACACAAACCCCTCTATAATTAAAATACCAATACCCAAACCTCCAACCACCCCCCAAACTTATATATTCTTGGAATCTAACCACCTTCAGCTACAACACAATGTTGTGATTCCTTTTGCATACCAACACCAATGGTGTGGTGCGCAGTTTCATGTAACATTTCGCTTTTTTATATAAACCAGCTTTTCAGGAAAATGTATAAAAATCACAATTCAAAGTTAAAAATCATGGCAATTCCATGCATGTAAAAAACCAAACACATTGTTCAATTTATCAATCTTCCATGCCCTTGAATCAAACGTATGCCATATGCGTGGATTGTACACAGGAACATGGCCACCAACTAGCTCAATGGGACACATTCACAAGTGTAACTTAACCAGTGGCTCTGTGCTCCTGTATTTCAACAGCCCCAACTTGGCACTGCCTCCACAAATAAATCCCCACTAAATTGCAATCTCCCACATGTCTGAATCAAACAGTATGCCCTAGTGTGGATCACACAGATACGTTGCCACCACTAGCTCAAATGGACGCATGCAAAATGCAATTACAAGTTCTCTGTCTCTGTATTTGAACAGCCTACACTTTTCAAGAAACATCCAGAAACATGGAAATTCCCCCCACAAACGAATAATTTTGAATCTACACACCTTCAGCTACGTTACGATGCCATGACTTTCATGCAACTGAAGACTTCGCGACCCACGATCCAAAGAATCCGGTTTTTTAGAGGTTTTGTGAACATAAATAAGGAGATTCCAAGGGTATTGAATACGACTACCTCAACCCTTTTGACCAGCAAAAACCCACTAAATGTCAATCTCCTACTCTCCTGCATCAAACGGTATTCCACTATGTATACGTGCAACCAGAGACGTGGCCACCAACTAGCTCAAATGGGACACATGCACAAGTGTTAATTACAAAAAAAAAAATCAGTGCTCTGTATTTCAAACAGTCCCAAAACTTGGAAAGATGCCCCCCACAATAAACCCACCCCTAAATATCAATCTCCCACCTGGTATGAAATCAAACGTTTAAGGCCATATGCGTGGATGCACACAGAGATGGTGGCCACCAACTAGCTTCAAATGGGACGCATGCACAATGAATTACAAGAAAGAATCCAAGTGCTCTGTAATTTTGAACATCCTACACTTTTTTTTCTAAGGAAACAGTCTCCAAACAGGTAATTTCCCCCCACAAACTAGATATTTTTGGAATCTCCACACCTATCAGCTCGTTACGATGCCATGCTTTCATGCATCCTGAAGAATTCCGACCCCCCTGATCCACACGAAATCCGTGTTTTTAGGAGGTTTTGTGAAAATTAAAGATTATGATTCAAGGGTTGAAATCCTAACCTACCAACCCTTTTGACAATGAGCCCAACAAAAACCCGCTAAAGTCCATCTCCCACCATCTCCGCATCAAACGTATGCCCTATATGTGTTGCCTTCACACAGAAACGTGTGCCACCCTGCTCAAGGAAGGACACATGCACAAGTGTAATTATAAGAAAAAAGCAAAGTTCTCTGTAATTTCAAACAGCCCAAAAAAACTTGAAAATGCCCACCCCCACAAATAAACCCACCCACTAAATATATCTCCCCCCACATGTTCTTGAATCACGTTATCAATATGCGTGGAATGACACGAGACTTGGCCACCAAACTAATCAATTGGACGCATGCACAAGTGTCATTACAAGAAACGAATCAAGTGCTCGTATTTGAACAGCCAACCTTTTTCTAAGGAACAGTCCCACAAAAATTCCAGTGTACCCCCCCCCAAAACTATATATTTTTGGAATACTACACCCTTCACACGTTTACGCTGCCATGCTTTCATACATCATGAAGAATTCCACGACCCACTGATCCAAACGAACTCCGTGCTTTTTAAGGAGTATTTTGTGAAAAACTAAATAAGATATCAATGGTTTGAAATCCTACCTAACCCCTTTTGACAATTCAAAAAAACCCACTAACAGGCAATCTCCCGCGACATATGTCCTGAATCAAACGGTAATGCCATATTGTGCTTGCACAACAGAGACGGTGGCCCCCAACTAGCTCAATTGGGACACATAACAAGTTCAATTACAAGAAAACAATCAAGTTCCTGTAATTTCAAACAGCCCCCAAAACTGGAAATTCCCCCCACACATAAACCCCCCCCACTAAATATCACTCTACCACATGTTTCTGAATCAAACAGTATGATGCCATATGCGTGGATTACACAGGACGTTGCCAGCCCACTACTCAATCGAACGCAAACGCAGAGTGTAATTACAAGAAAAAAATCAAAGTGCTCTGTTAATTTCAAACAGCACCAAACCTTGGAAATTCCCCCACAAATAACCCCCCCCACTAAATATCATCTCCCACATGTTCTGACATCAAACTTATGCCATATTCGTGATGCACACAGAGGAACGTGGCCACCAACTAGCTCAAGTGGGAACGCAGGCACAA
The DNA here is from genome assembly GCA_019447015.1 of Hymenochirus boettgeri. Taxonomy (NCBI): domain Eukaryota; kingdom Metazoa; phylum Chordata; class Amphibia; order Anura; family Pipidae; genus Hymenochirus; species Hymenochirus boettgeri. The sequence goes on along the minus strand of CM033469.1, from coordinate 77,712,403 downwards.
TGCAATTAACAAGAAAAACAAATTGCTCTGTAATTTGAACAGCCTAAATTTTTCTAAGGAAACAGTCCCAAAACATGGAAATCCCCCCAAACTTATAATTTTGGAATCTACACACCTTCACTTCGCTACGTTACCCTGCCATGCTTTCATCATACTGAAGAAATTCCAGACCCCTGATCCAAGAAGTCCGTGCGTTTATAGGAGATTTTGTGAAACCATAAAATAAGTGGGACCTCAAAATGGTTGAAATCCTAATCCTACCATAAAAAACCCTTGCAAGTCAAAAAACCCACTAAACGGCCATCTCCCAACCTGTCCCTGCATCAAACGGTATGCATATGGGTGGGTGCAAACGAGACGGGTCCACCAACTAGCTCAAATGGATCCATGCCAATTGCAATACAACACAATAAAAACAAACGCCATCAACCCACCCCCCAAAAACACCTATCCCCCACTCCCCCTTTTAGTGGTATTTTGTGAAAAGCAGTTAGTACAGAGAGTCCCACAAGTTTTTGCAAGCACTTTTACAAACTGATCCTAAAAAGTTAAATCCAGTCTTTTGTTTTTGGTACCTCGGCAACTTCCCTACTAAATAAGGCTTCGTTTTTCCTTGAAATCGACAAATAATGATCCCACGTTTACTAAGAAGCGATATCACGGGGACATTGGAAGCTTGGAGAAACAATTTTTTTTGATATTATAGTTTTAGGTAAAAAAAAAAAAAGGAGGTGTGTGTCTCCACTTTAGATTTTATTTTGTGTGCAATTTCCCCTTTGTTTGGGGATCATTCCCAAAGATGATCATCAAATCATCTTAGGAAATGATACCGAAACTTGGAATAATAAACTGGCATAATGCCTGTTTGCAATTCGAAATCGATCGGAAAATCACTTCCCAGAATCATTTTCCAGGCATTGATTTTTCATTCTTGCAAAGATCAATAATTTGTGATCAGAAGTGACACCACATTTTGATCTCTGTCCCCATTTATTTTTTCTAAGGCTTCGCTAAGTAGCAAGACTTTAGAAAAAAATCCTATTGGAATGGAACTTGAGTTTCACTTCAAAATGTCTAGACAGCTGTCGCTTGACGCGTGTGCTATACAGGTAACTGCAGTCATGATCGAAATTGAGATCAGGCTGCAGTCCCCTCAACAGATCACCAGGGGCAGCAGAGTATTTCAAGGGAAGACCCCGTGAAGGAGGAAAGTTCTGTGAGTCACCGGGTCTCCCTTTCAGCTTCTACCTGATGATTCTCCACCAACGTGGGACCAGCACTCACCGCGATCACAGGAAAGAGGTCCAATATCTCACGAACCCCCCTCGATTTGGACCAAACAGCAGGGGGGATCGAGGGTAGGGGGGCAGTCGAATCTGCCCCCCCCGCTCGCGGCTAGAGGGGGCCAATTTTTTTTGGGGAGGGGGAAGCCACAGATCGTATATGTCACGATCTGTGGCAGTTTGTGCATTCACATGCACAGATCATGACTATACATCTGTGGCAAGGGAAGGGTTAAATACCATCTAAATAGGCATTGCACGAACTTGTTGGGATCCATGTTTTACTTTCCTTACTTTCAACTTCCTACTCTCACCCAACATTCCCTTTAATACAAACAGTTTTGAGAAATAGCATTGCCAATTGTGCTGATATCATTACATTATCATCTGCCCTTGCAACATAAGTAATACCACTTGCAGGCTCTGGCACCTTAGTTTACCATTTAAAGGGGTATATAGGGTCATCCTTACATGTTTCATAATTGTGTCGCAGGAAGGGATGCCCTTTGGAAGTTTTGCATAACAAATACACCCTCTCCTAGTTTTTACCCTAAGGTTGCCAGGATCATTTGGTCATATAGGGAAACACACTTCATAAATGTTAATTAGTAGGGCTGCAATGTTTGCAATTAAACACATTTATTCTAACCCATGCTCCTACATTAATAGGTACACTTTTGAGAAAGAGGATCAGAGTGCTCCGAAACTTTTGGCAATTTTGATCTTAAGGAAAGGAGCCATGTGTGGTGGCAGAAAATGTTTTTATTTTTTAAAGTAATCAATAAATTGCTATGTTTTTAATGAGTGGCTGCTCGTTTTGAATTGTGGATGAAGTACAGCAGAGTGAAATGTTTGCGAGCTGCACCTTATACCCAAGAATCGTGTGCCTGGTATTTTGGACTTCACTTTTGAGAAATGTCGTACATACAACACAGAGCTGTGCTAATATGCAGTTCACTTAATAATTTTCCAACTGAAGAAGATACCTTTTACAATGTTACTAGGGTTTCTTTTCTAACCTTTTCCTTTAATGGCTAACATAGGTATTATATCGACATGCACATATGCATTAAATACAATTCTATTTTGCTAGACTGTTATCAATGCCGGCTTGCATCCTGCTTTGTAAAGTGTATATTACACACACTTCTATAAACCCAAAAATACTCAGCCGCTTTCGCAGAAATGCTCAAAATTTAAGAGTTAAGAGTGGTTGCTTCATAAATACATATTGCAAAGGATTTTACAGCTTCTCCCACTCTACACTATTCTCTTCAACACAGTGTCCCATCAGCTAAGAATATTCATTGCTTTATCTCTGTGAGTGGCTGGGAGGAACATTTGTAGTGGGGGCAACTATCGGGTCACTTTTATATGCATCTTAGCATGAGTGGGATAAGGATACAAATAACCAGAACCTATGGCTCTATTTATAAAAAATCGTTGAGCGTTATCGTAAAATACCGATCGTTATCGTAAAATAACGACGGTTTTTACCGATACGTACCGTTATTTTTACCGATAACGACCGTTATTTACCGAATCGTTATGACCTGTCGTTATCGGTAAATACCGGTCGTTCTTACCGATAACGACCCGTATTTTTACAGATAACGGTCGGTTATCGGTAATAACGACCGTTGTCGGTAAATAACGACCGTTATCGGTAAATACCGACCGTTATCGGTAAAACCCGGTCGGTATTTTCGAAACTCGGTATTTTACGATACGCTCCGATTTTTTTATAAAATAGGGCCCTATTAGTTATGTTCAGAAAGGAATTTTGCATCCAACCTCCATGAGAGGCACCCTAGAAAGTAGGAGTGCAATCACAAATGCCAGCAATCTGAAATATTCTACAAAGGTTATCTGTGGTATCAATTAGATCAACGGACTTGACGTTTGTTCTAAACTTCAAGTCTAGTTGATCTATTGAATACAATAGATATCCATGACCCAGGGTTTCCCCTACCAGAAAGCAAGCTGAAAACATTTGCTCGGAGCGCGCCCCTGCGGTCAACTTGAAAGGCGCAATTAAATAAAAAATCCTCTCCTACAATACCGGATTTCAGCACCATGTCCTCATCAGTGTTGAGTCAGCCCTCAGTTTCACCTATCAGTGTTAGTCACCCACATACAAACCTCCACAAGCCACACTATGTTCCTGATAAGCCATGCCCTGCTTCATGTTTCCGCCCCCATCTCCCATGGTGGTAATTTAAAAAGTTTTTCAGGTTCCACAACCCTAGGAACCCCCACCCCTGCCAGGAACCTGGATGAATGAGAACTTTCACAAGCATATTCTCAAAGGAATGCTACACAACAGGCTGGTTTCAGACGTCGGACAGCATGGCTTACTAAGGCCCATAATAGGAACTGTGGCAAGCTTTCCCTCTTTATTGAGTTTCATGTATAAGGAACTGCTGATTTATAACTCAAGCTTTGTTGGATTGGCGTAATGCCCAAATCATGTTGCAGGTCCAGAATTTAGAACAAAATGGCTAACCAACTAAACACTTACAACCGGGACCCCCCCTCCCCACCCTTATAAGGGCCCTTGCGGCCTTACACGGGTTTGCCTTTGGTGGGGGTTCCGCAGCTCGAACCCGGGACCCCCCAGTGAGGGCCTTCAAAGAGCCCTTTGGCAGCGTCTTCTTTTCTTCCACTTCTTCATCCAGCGCCGGCGACACCACTCCGCTGAGGCTGCCGACCCCCGAGAGTACCCCTGCGGCACAACCAGGGGTACCCCAGGCACCGTGGCCTCTACGAGGCCTGATGTTGTCAACGTCTTCGGGCTGGCGACAACCAACCCCACTAAGGTCATCGATGCAGGCAGCTCACTGCGCCAAAAGTGAGCCCCGCTGCACTGCCGGCCTCAGCGGACCGATGATTTGCCAGCCACTCCTTTTTTTTAATGCTTGTTTAACAGTCTTAACATTAACCATCAGCTATTCTGAATCTGATTGGGTTTATATAAACATGTAAACCAAGCATTAAAAATTGACCAATCAGAAATGGATAAGGGTTGTCTGCAAAACTATAACAGCATTGCATTCCGCCGCGGACATCAGATGCCATTGCATTAGATGGCTGAAGAAAAGAAAAGAAGGCGTCTGGCAAACATCCGGCTCCGCTGTTGGCCGCAGTGAGCCTGCTTGGCTCGGCAAACTCAGACGGATCAGACGCCGCAACATCGGGCCTTTACGAGGCCGCAGCGCCTGCCGGTGTACCCCTGGTGGGCCGCAGGGGTACCTCTTTGGTGTTCGGCCGCCTCAGCGGAGTGGTGTCCGCGGGGCTGGAAAAATAGAAGATCCACCAAACGGCTCTCTTAAGATCCGCTCACTTGGGGGTCACGGTTTCAAGCTGCGGGCCCCCCCGGGCCCTATAGGGCTCTGCAGCACTTACAAGTGCCTTTGGCGGGGGTCCCCAGCCTTGAACCGGTTCGGCTGCGGGAACCCCCTTAAGCCCCAAGGCCCTTTCAAGGCCGCAAGGGGCAACCTTGTAAGTGCCGCAAGGGCCCTGATAGGGCAGGGGAAGGGGGTCCCGGCGGTTCGTGCTGCAAGGACCCCTAAGGCCCAAAGGGCAACTTTTCAGTGCCCCCCTGGTGCCGCAGGGGTCCCACTTGGTGTTCTGCGGCGGCCTCAGCGTACTGGGGTGTCGCCCGGGGCATGGAAAAAAGAAGATGCCACCAAGGCTCTTTACAGAGCGCTCACTGGGGTCCCCGTTCAAGCTGCGGGACGCCCCCTCCCCGCCCTTAATAACGGGCCCTTTGCGGCACTTACAAGTGCCTTTGGCGGGGGTCCCCGCCGCTTTTAACCGGTTCGAGCTGCGTGGACCCCTTAAGCCCCAACGGCCCTTTTCTAGCCGCAAAGGGCACCTTGTAAGTGCCGCCAGGGCCCTGATAGGGCCGGGAAAGGGGGTCCTCGGTTCGAGCTGCAGGATCCCTAAGACCCCAAAGGCTCTTGTTAGAGCTGGGGGCAAGGGCACTTGTAAGGGCCGGCAAAGGCCGTGATATGGCCAGGGAGGGGGGCATCCCGAGCTCGAGCTTGGGCAGTACCCCTTAAGGCCCCAAAAGGCACTTTTCAGTGCCCCCCGCTGGATGTCCATCCAACCCCCCAGTGGGCTCCTTCCCTCCACCCCCCGTCAAGAGTATGGTGGGGGCCTGGGAGGGGCTCTGGGAAAGGGTCCGCGGGTGGTCCTTCCCGGAATCCCCTCCCAGCCCCCGTAATCTCGTCTGTTTACAGCCCCCTCAAGTAATGGCCGAGATTAGTTGCCCGCTTCAGTTGCCGAGATGTATAAATAAAGCGGTATGTAACCTTTTCCAATAGGTGGTGAAAAGTTAACGAGGAGTTAACTTTCGCGGCCGCTTTCCGGCCATTATATCGCGGTAATTGGCGAAATTGCATGAAACGGCCACGAAAAGAAAACGCTCATTTTAAATATGCCCCTATTTACTCTATTGGTGATATGAATCACATTTTATACAATATAAACCTGGAAAGACTATGTTTACTATTAGTGATATGAATGACATTTATATACAAATATAACCCTGGAATGACTATCAGGGAGATTCAATAAAGTTTCTTATCGTTTAAAATGGTGCTTTTGCCCCACCAGTCAGATCTTTTTTAACATTTGAAACTAACAGCTGATTAGTTGGGGCAAAATTAGCACCATTTTTAACGATAGAACTTTTATTGAATAACCCTGTATGTTACTTTGGTGATATGAGACATTTATATACAAATATAACCCTGAAACGACTATGTTACTATTGGTGATATGATGACTTTATACAATATACACCCTGAAAAGACTATGTTACTATTGTGATATGAATGACATTTATATACAATATAAACCCTGAAAAGACTATGTTTCTATTGGTGATATGAAAGACTATGTTACTATTGGTGATATGACTGACAATTTTATATACCAATAACCCTGAAAAGGCTATGTGGCATATTTATAAGAAACGATGTTAGCGCAAAAAATTATACCGAGCCGCACATCGCGAAAAATCGCGCTATCACCGTATTTAATAACGGTTAGCGCTATTCCCGCGATACCCTATCGCGGCCAGCGATGTGCTGCGGTAATTTTAGCCCTTCTCGCGGCAATACTGTATCTTCGCCGCGTCGAAAGGGACTTAAACCCTTCCCTCCCGACGCGCTCCTAAGGGGGCGGGGCTACGCCCACCCCTCCCACAACCCCCCGCGGCGGCGACCACCCGCCGCCAGCTTCCCAGCATCCCCTCCAAACCCGGTCCACAAAAAAAAAGATCGCGGGCAATCTCGGACGGGAGGCTAGGAGGGGCTGCCGGGAATGGCCGCACAGTTTGTCGCGACCGACGACCCCGCCGCGCACCCCCCTCCCCCTGCAACCCCTCCGAATCCCCCCGCCCCGGCCGGGGAGGGGAATGGAGGAGCCGCTGGGGGGTGGAGGCTCCCTCCATCGGGGGGCCCTGAGAAGGGCCTTTGGGGCTAGGGGGTCCCTCAGCTCGAACCTGGATCCCCCCCTCCCCGCCCTTATAAGGGCCTTGCGGCACTGACAAGTGCTTTGCGGGGGTCCCGCATCGAAACCGGGTCCCCCAGTGCGGCTCTAAAAGAGCCCCTTGGTCGACATCTTTTTCTTCCAGTCCCCGGCGGACACCAGCTCCGCCCGAGGCCGCCGACCCCCAGAGTACCCCTGGGCCGCCGGGGTACCCCCGCGGGCCGCCGCGACTTTCAACGGGCCGATGTTTGCCGGCGTCCTTAAATCCGCAGCGACGTCTTCCGGGCTGGCGACACCAACACCCACTGCAGAGTCGCCGATGCCGGCCAGACTCACTGCGGCCGCCATGAGCCTGCTGGCAAACCGCCGGCCTCAGCGGACCCGATGTTGCCAGCCGCTTCTTTCTTCAAGCCATCTCCTGCGATGGCATCTGATTTCCGCGGCGGAAAGCTCCTCTTTATATAGGTTTGCAGAAATTCCACTAATCCTTTCCTGGTGGTCAATTTTTTAATACTTTGCTTTCATTAACCAATCAGATTTTTCTGGAAAGTTCTGACATCTGTGGTTAATGTAAAGCAGTATTAAAAAATTGACCAATCAGAAACGGATTTAATGGATTTCTGCAAACCTATATAAAGAGGAGCTTTCCGCCGAGAACTCAAATGCCATCGCAGATATGGCTCAGAAAGAGCGGCTGGCAACAATCGGCTCCTCTGAGGCCGGCGGTGCCAGCGGGCTCACTGTCGGCACGCAGTGATTCTGTCGGCATCGGCGACCTGAGTGGGGTTTGGTGTCGCAGCCCAAGACGTCGCCCAGGGTTCTTTGTAATAGCCACACTGTGGTCCGTTTCGAAGCTGCTGGGACCCCCGCCACAGCACTTGTCATGCCGCAGGCCCTTAACAAGGGCCGGGGAGGGGGGTCATGTTTCGAGCTGCGGGACCCCTAAGCCCAAAGGGCTCTTGTTAAGCCGCAGGGCACTTGTAAGTGCCGCAAAGCCCTGATAGGGCCGGGAGGGGGGTCCCGGTTCGAGTGGCGGGACCCCTTAAGCCCAAAGTTCTTGTCAGAGCCGCAAGGCCTTGTAAGTGCCCGCATGCCCTTACCATGGCCCGGTGTAGGGTGGGTCCCGGTTCAAGCTGCGGGACCCACTAAGCCCCAAAAGGCCCTTCTCAGGCCCCGCTGAGGGCCTCCAACCCCCCCCGCGGCTTCCCTCCCGTCCCTCCCCGGGATTGGCCGGTGGCGGGGGCTTGGAAGGGGTTGCCGGGGGAGGGGGTGCGCGGGGGTTGTCCGCGACCACCTCTGCGCCCCCTTCCCGCAGCCCCTCCTAGCCTCCCGTTTCTGAGATTGCTCCGCGATCGGGACGGGTTGGGAGGGGCTGCTGGGCGAGCGGCTGCAGTTGGTGTCCGCCACCCTGCGGGGGGTGTGGGCGGGTGGGCGTTGTCTCACCGGGTCGGGTGCGACCACCCGCCGCGGGGTGCCTGCCCTCCCCGCCGCGGGAGGTTTAGTATCAGGCTGACTCGCCACCCTTCAAGGTGGCGAAGTAAAACAGAAGATACTAGCCCCGAGCGAAACCAGTACCCGCCCGCTTTATATAAATCGAGCGGCGGTAACAGGTAAGTATCAAATGCCCTGAATCAAACGGTATGCCATATGCGTGGATGTACACAGGAACATGGCCACCAACTAGCTCAAATGGGACACATGCACAAGTGTAATTACAAGTGCTCTGTGCTCTGTAATTTCAAACAGCCCCAAAACTTGGAAATGCCTCCCACAAATAAAATCCCCAACTAAATATCAATCTCCCACATGTTCTGAATCAAACAGTATGCCCTATGTGTGGATGCACACAGAGACGTGGCCACCAACTAGCCAGATCGTGAATATACGATCTGTGGCAGGGAAAGGGTTAAATACCATCTAAATATGCATTGCACAGAACTGTGTTGGGATCAGGTTTACTTCATTATCTTCAACTTCCTACTCTACAACATTCACCTTTAAATACAAACAGTTTTGAGAAATGCATTGCACAGAATTGTGCTGAGATCATTAAATTATCATCTGCCTGCAACAATAAGTATACCACTTGCAGCTCTGCACCCTTAGTTTACCAATTAAAGGGGTAATATAGGGTATCCTTACATGTTTCATAAATTGATGCAGCAGGAGGGATGCCTTTGGAAAGTTTTGCATAAACAAATACACCCTCTTCCTAGTTTTTACCCTAGGTTGCCAGATCATTTGGTCTAGTAGGGAAACACACTTCATAAATGTAATTAGTAGGGCTGCAATGTTTGCAATTAAACAACATTTATTCTAACCCTGCCTACTACATTAATAGGTACACTTTTGAGAAAGGATCAGAGTGATCCGAAACTTTGCAATTTTGTATCTTAAAGGGCATCTATAGTGAAAAAAACACATTGCCCCTTTGCAAAGTTAAATTCATGTACTCTGTGCTGCCTTAATCCTATATCTGTCACTGACTCTGTTTAACCACGGTGTCAGATCTATGTTGGATGGAGTACAGCAGGTGAATGTGCGGAGCTTGCACCAATTATATCCCAAGGAATCGTGTGCTGGTTATTTTGGACTTTACACTTTTGAGAAATGTCTTACACAGAGCTGTGCTAATATTAAGTTCACTTAATTATTTTCCAACTGAAGCAAAGGGATACCTTTTACAATGTTACTAGGGTTTCTACCTTTTCCTTTAATGCTAACATAGGTATGATATCGACATGCTACAATGCATTAAATACATGCTATTTTGCTAGACTGTTATCAATGCAGCTTGCATCATGCTTTTAAGTGTATATTACACACACTTCTATAAACCCAAAAATACTCAGCCTCTTGCAGCAGAAATGCTCAAAAATATTAAGAGTTAAGAGGTGGTTGCTTCATAAATACATATTCAAAGGATTTACAGCTTCTCCCCACTCTACACTATTCTGCTTCAACACAGTGTCCCAAATCAGCTTAGAAATCTCCAATCCCCTTATTAATTTAGTTGCCCTAGTTTAGAAATAACTGTTAGGAACATATCAAGGTAATGTGCATCCTGGGAAGAAGAAGGACTGTTACAGAACTCATTTGTGATCCCCTAACCAATTCTCTATCCATGTATACCAACAGTCTTCAGTTTATACATTAGTCACCTATGTGGCACAGTATCAAAAGCTTTAGTGAAACCCAAGTATACCACATCCACTGCTGTGCCTGAATCAAAAGTCTTACTTTTGATTCAGGCACAGCAGTCTTAAAACCAAGTAAATTTGCCTGGTACAATCTATTTCTCATAAATCCATGCTGACTACTAATATCAGTTCTGGAGACAAAGTCAAGGATATGATCCCATAACAAAGTTTCCAGCACCTTCCCTACCACTGATTTACGGGTTACATATTCTGGCTAGGAACACAATTAAAGACTCCATTTGGAATCAGCAAGGGTTTTTTCCCCTCCTTTTCAGCTATTTTTTTGCCTTCTTCTGAATCAACTGCTAGGTAGGGTTAATAAGTAAGGTTTAAAGTTTGGACTAGATGGACGTATGTCTTTATTCAACCTCCATTAATATGTTTACCAGACCGTAGAGATGTTAGCTCACTTTCATGCATTGCTTAAAAGGAAAACTAAACCCCAAAACATTACATTTGGATAAGATAAACTTTACAAAAGTGAATATGTTTAAAGTTATTTATTATCACTGCTTTCCCATTAGGGTGGTCAAGAGACATCAACAGGTCCCATGCAACACTAACAGACTTTGTGAAATCAGTAACACAAAATGGATTTATCACAATACTGCTTATTTTAGAACAAAGAGATACTGCACGGCTAATGTCTGCAATAAAGAACTTATTTATACCTATTTATATCTTAATCTACGTTTCCACTTCATACGTTCATTAAAAACTTTTATACAATTTATATTAATATATAATGTTTTAATGTTTTGGGCACATTATGCAGTGATATCCTCTCCTCTCAATTCCATATTGCAGATCGGCATGAGGTAGCAGCACAAGCAGAGGACATTGTTCTCGCACAAAAAAACTTGCTGGAGATCACGGAGATGATACTGTGTCTGTTTTAAGTTTGCCAGCCTTTTTATGGACAGGTAGGAATGGTGCTGCTGTACATCCTTGAAAAAAGGGAACATTCTGCTATTTTATCACAGTGCTTGTTAAACATACTGATGGATACTAATGTTTAAGTATTTGTAGTTTACCTAAAAATGTAATATTCTATATATTATTATGTAATATTTCTATTTTTTGTAATTATAACAATTTTAACAACTGTTAAATATATGTATGTATCTGGGGTTTTTTTTTCTCTGTTTTTTTTTTTTTTGCCTTCCTCTGAATCAACTGTAAGGCAGGAAATGTGGGTATTGCTGATTAGGTTGGACTTGTTGGATGTGTGTCTTTTTTCAACCTTAAATACTATACTATACTATGCATATGCTTATATGTGATGCTGTTTAAAATAAGAACCACTCTTTAAAAAAAAAAAAATCACTTTACACCGTAAAATATTAGGGAAAGTACTTAGGGGATAATCCTAACAAGATGTAAAGGCCAATTATTTAGAATGTGACTTTAAAACGTACAGAATTTGTTATCAGAGCTTATTTCTTCAAACAAGTTTATAAACATTTGTTTGCTACACGTGTGTTTATGTATGCTTACATCATCTAATAGCTAGGTATGAAAAAACAGCTAGATTTTCATATGAAAATACATAATTAAAGGGGGAAATTCAGTTCAAATACATATGCTTTTAATAAAAATAATTTTCAATTGCCATCGAGCAATTTCTCTGTGTACAAATAAATGCTTCCAAAATACTGACTTCCAGATTGCAGGACCCCTAATAGTGTCTGTTTTGGTCGCATTCTCTTGTTTTATTCCGTTTTAGTAGAGATCTGAGCTTGTTTGACCCATCCAAAAGCCAACCAGTAGAAATCACTGTTAGAAACATTTCAAAAAGATGTGAATGATAGGAAGCAGAACCTGAAATGGCAGATCACTGCTGAATATAGCAAAGCAAAGGGTGTGAAATTCATTTATTTTTTAAAAATGAATGCAATATGCACAAGACCTAGGTATATGACAAATAGAAAATATATTTTAATTGTCAGTGTGGTTTTATTTCTACTGAACTTAAATTGGTTATTTGTCTTAATGCAGGAATATAAATATCCGTAAATGTGTACATTTTAGATGAAAAAAAACATTCTATTTCTTTTTTTAATGCAGCATTAATGGTTAATATTTAGGTTAAAGAACAATCCATGTGAATGTAAGGCAGGAAAGCTGTGGATACATTCCTAAAGAAGTAATCCTTTCCAAGATCCAATTGAAACGCTGCTCAAAGAGATTAGAACCTGAATTACACAGCACAGAATTAGCTCAGCAACAAAAGTATCAGACATTACTGTGAGCAACACATTGCACTTCCATCTGTGTTAAAAGATTTCACTGGATTTTTTTTTTTGCAGACAACAGATTGCAAAATCTAAATCCAATGTCATGTACAGATTTTAAGATAAACATTCCTTCATATCCCCTCGGCATTACAAATGCAAAATATTAAATCTCTTGCTTTCTATGAATACACATTGTGATTTTTTTCCGTTTTGTGTTGTGATTTGTAAAATTATTTAACTATTGCTTAAATGGACCATATAACAATACTAAACGTTTATTTAGTGGGTTATATACTCTTCTGTGCAGAGAGAAAATTGATTTTGCGGGACAAAAACATATATAGCACAAGGTCATGTGAACTGCACCTCTATCCTTATCTCTTTAACCAAATCGCATTTATCTAGTCTTAAGTAGGAACACATGGGTCGATATTTCAGCCTGTCTGAATACCTGGTGCAATATTTAGTCATTCAGTATGAACTATTTTTCAGGCTTTTTGCTGTGATAAACATTATTCTGCAAATTTTGGCTGAAAGATTTATCAGACATGTAGGTCATTTTTGCCCAGTCCAATATACAGGATTGAGCCTAAATATCATTGTGTGTGTTTCTTTTGTCCGTTTGCGCTATCTACGCTTGAGCAAATAATGGATTTTTATAACTGTACTTGTGTCTGCCCTCAAAATTCCACTTTCTGTGCACCCTCTCTTCTTTTGTGTTTCTTTACTCCCAACAGATATGTTGCTCAGTAGATCTGTCAGAAGAAAAATCAGGTGACAGAATGTCTCTTATAATTTAACCTCCAGTTAATACTTTTATCTTTCTCATATATGCTATTTACCTTTGTGAGATCATTAAGAGCATCATTCTGAAAATCCTGGTCTGCGGTTTCAATGTCAAAATAAATCCGACAAAAGTAAAATCTTTTTTGTTAATACCAGATAATGTCTTTCTATTATTCATCATAGTGATAAGACATCTGGGATTTCTTACAATCTTTCCCCTTTACAGGAGTGCGTCATAAATCTTGCTATTCTGGCATTCTTTTTATAGAAGTATCTCATATACTTTACGTTATTTTAGCATGATAAATTCAGATGATTTTATTTGCTATTCTCTTATATAACAAAGAAACTATAACTTTGCAATAAAAATACATTTAAAGGGCATGTCCACCCCCAAAACTATAATTTCACCCACTACTGGCCCCACTCTGTAGTGTATATAAATCCTTACCTTACATCCCAGCTCCAAATGGCTGCCCTACTATGTCCTCCCAAAGTCCCAAAAACTGCCCACCAGGAGCCTGGCCGAGTCCATATAGGACTCTGCCTCCTGTCTCTCCTCCAGGAGAATTTTGTCATGCACACTGCAGCCCTTCTCCCCCTCCCTCCCTTTCCCACCCATTTTCCTCTCCCTCCCCGTAGTGTAAAACCCTTTTCATATACAGTATTGTAGGGCTTCCTCCCCCAGCCCCCACCGCATTATTATTATTTCCAGAAACTCTCACAAACTCTACTTACCTTACCTCACTCCTCTCTGCCGGTCCGACCCCCTGCTTGCAGTTTCATGCAAGCAAAGGGCCAGGACAGTGCATCAAAGAAAAGAGGGAAGGTAAGTAAAGATTGGCGGAGTTTCTGGAAATAATAATAATGCGGTTGGGGCTGGGGGAGGAAGCCCTACAATAGATCAAAATTTTAAAAAAGGGGTGGACATGCCCTTTAATTTGTATATTTTTCCAAAACATCCTTCTCAACACCAATTAATATGTTCCATAACAATACTCCATAAGCTTACTAAATGTCACGCCATGTGTATATGTTTAAATCCTGTGCTCATATTTCGTCTCCTGGCATAAGGTTGTTGTACGTTTCTTATTGCATAAAAAAAAAATCAGACATATGTTTTTATTATGCTTAACTAAATAAAAAAGTAATCTACTGAAAACATGGGGTATTTCCATCCCCAAAGAAAACAGGCTATTGCCTCCCAGTGCTTGTCTCAGGTAATCTTAATTAAAGGAAAACTGAAGTTTCCAGACAACATTGTCCCAATTCAGAGATCGCATTCACAAAGATGTGTGTCTCACCTCTCCCTTTGCTGTGGGATGCTGGGTGTTTGGTGAAAAATTAACCTGTGGGAACTTGGGGTCAGCTCCCATAATTCACCTTATCTGGAAACACCCAGCAAAGTGTATGCAGTACACATCACAGAAAGCTGTAGCCTTGCTTCCTGGAAGCTGACAGCCAATCAGGTTACAGCTCAGAAATCATCCCTCCCTGGCAGTCTTTCTGTAAACACATTACAAATGCCTAACAATTATATATTTCTTTGCTTTTCAGACAAAAAAGAAAATTAATCTTTACAGTTTACTATCATGGATGTAAGAAAAATAATAGTATAATATTAGTAAAAAATAAAAGTAAGTATGGGGAATAGAACCTGCAACCTTCTATACTGTGTCTTGCTAAAAAGAGAGCTTTCTACCTCAAGGGCTACTAGGTGGAATTTCAGAAAGGCTGACAGAAAGGCTGTCAATTCATGCTGGTTGGTAAATAAAAAACAGAGCTGCTATATATCAAGTTTGCACATTTGTAGAATTTTTTTTCTAGAAACATGATGGGAACAAACAGAAACCCCCCCGAAAAAAGTAATAAACTCAGGCAGTAGACTATGTTATATTGTTTCATAGGTAAACTAGGGGATTTGAACTTGTGACTTCTTGGGCTGTGTGTTCCTAAACACACAGCATTTACATGGTACACATGCATTTTAGGATTTTAAAGAGTTAAAACAAAACACCCTTAAAACATAAACACTGGTCATATGTCCGTTACCTGCCCCAAAACCCCCAATTGATATATTCAGTTCATTATTAGATGCATTATATATTAATATTATATTTAAGGATAATTAAATAAGTAAGCCAGCTCCTCCATTCATGCAGTCAATCAAGGCTGTGACATCATATCCAAAGATTGACTGCTGTTTTCCCTGCTGCCTCATCTACACATGCTCCAGCTGATAAAAAAAGCTCTGTAAACCAAGGGTGGAGGAAAATACTTTTTCCATAATGGAAAATAAAACTTATTATTAAATATCTGTTAACAGATGCATATAATAAACTGTTAAAAATAGCATTTGGGGTTGCGGGCTGTTAACTGACAAGTCACCAGTTTTTTTGTTTTAAGGGTGAACATGTCCTTTAAAGACTTTAAGAGTAGCACATCTGTTCTTGGCCTTTGGATATATTTTATGGGATTTTCATGGTCCTTGCGCCTTTAATATATGTTATGACTGTGCTCGGGTAGGCAACGTGCATTATTTAGAATATAGTTTTTCATAAAACACACAATTTCAATCACTTTCAAAAACTATATAGTTTATTGATGTTTGTATTGTTAATGTAATTGAATAGTATGCTTTAGTAAAAACTATAGCTTATATAGAATATATCTGTACAGAATCAGATTAATAAACCAAGCTCCAGCACCCAAACATATATGCTCCTCAAGGCACCAAAGATAAAAGGATATGTTATAGATTGTTCTTCATGCTTCTCAATAATCCCCAGCAACTAGGCATGAAACAAGATATTAGAACATAAGATGTGAAAGAATTCAGAAGAATTTTCAACTAGTAGGAAAAAGCTGATCTTTCTTCATTCGAAAAATTAATTTCAACGTGTTTTGTAGACCTCTTTGATGTTCTGCATTTCCCCCTCTGAATACATTTTGTAACAAACCTTCTAAAGAGAAAAGCCCTGTTTTTCTATAGAGTAAATTTTACAAAATCAGTGTTGGATTTATTTGCCAGGTAGAAATCAGTTGACTACACAGCAAAATAATAAACTCCAGAATGATAGTTTATCCAAACCAAATAAACAGCATGTCAGCCTTTACTAATGTTGCTGCTATGTTTTATCAAATGGTAGACATTAATATATATATATATATATATTAGCTAGATTGTTTTAACCAATGTTTAAAGGGCATGTCCACCCCTCCTGCAAAAACGTATTATGTAATAGAGCACCCCCCAAAACCCAGGTTCTGTTTTACTCACATTTACCAAGGATGCTCCCAGAATGTGTAAAGAACCTTGCAAATCCATGATTCATCGTTGCAGCTCCCAAACATTACAGAACAAGCCTCTGCTACTGCTGCTTGTGCACGTAAAGGGGCGTGGACTAAGCAGTGATGGATTGTGGGTTTGTAAGGTTCTTTACTCAGTCTGGGAGCATCTTTGGTAAATGTGAGTAAAAAGGAACCTGGGTTTTAAGGGGTTGCAGAAGATGTAGACATGCCCTTTAAGCTTCATTGGAAAAAAATAATGCAGGGTTGCTAATATGTTTAGTCATAAAGGACTGCAGCCCACCCAAAGTTATGTGAATCCAGCAAAAAATAAATTTTGGATATTCTACTCTTGAACTATGCAGTTGATATCTTCTCACTTTCCTCTAAGAGAGACCATACAGCTTCCCTACTTCAATCCATTGATTGACTATAACCTTTCTCTTCTGTTGCTTCTAAGTAACACCATCCTTCTATAACTTTGCCAGGAAACACACCATAATAAGTTAAGTCTAAGCTCAATTCACGTGGAATGATTTGTTCTGGAGAAAGAAACCCTCCCTACCGTTTTTCACCAGAGCCCCTGATGGGGATGTCATGCTGCAAAGCAGACATCAGGTCACGGTCCCAGTAATTGGCTCCAATAGGAAGCTGCAAATAAAGCCACTGGAGAGAAACAGAAGTAATACAACTGGCCATAAGATTATAAAATGAATAGGAGGCAAGAAGCATAGTCGAGTCACAAAGATCAAGGCAGGTGTCAAAAGTGATTATGAATAAATATATTTAAGTTTATTCAAATGTTATTAGGTACACAGAGTACATATATTGCAATGTTTCAGGAACATATTTCTTTACCAAGCAGAGAGAAAATGTCTTACAGATTACACAGATTTTTTGATTTATTCATTGTCATCAGCCTTTGAATTCACAGAATGAAAGATAAAACAGTTTGACAATATCACTAATATACACAATGGTTTCATATTGACATTTAAAGTTTCGATGGCAGTTGGGGAAAATGTTACCTGTATACCCTTTTACAGGAAATCTGTACCTGTGCAGGTAAAGAAGCCCCAATGGAAAGACTGTTTTGTAGGGTCACATGACTGTATGGAAGGAGAGCAATAGGTAGTTAGGAGGGGGGGTGTATAAGCTAGGTGAAGGAAGGGACGTACCTGAGGAGTAGAGTGGGAGTCAGTTAAAGGAAGGGTAAAGAGAAGTGCAACTGAGACAACAGCTATCAAGTTGTCATGTGCCATCAATGAGCCCCTGGACTGGATATGCCTCAGGGCTCAAGAGGCAGGAGAGGACTAGGTGAGGGAACTGCCTGCAGATCCAGACCCCCAGACCATCTTAGCCCACGCAAGCAGACATAGGAGGTTGGTTTCCCCATCTCCAACTTCCCCATGCTCAGCTCCCTGTTCCTCCAACAACGCTATGCAGGGCAACAGGCAGGTGGGTAGGAGCCTAGAACACATGGTAAGTGGAGATCGCAGGACAAGTTCCCCATCCATTACATAGGCCAGGGGGTGGAGCCCTGATTACTCAGTGCTGTTCACCATTTCAGTGTCGGTGGTTCAGCAACATCCACATAGACAGCCCCCCCAGGACCTGCTCACCACGTGGGTCAGGTGGATTGGTCACATGAAGTGGACAATCAGCCCAAACTGGGAGAGGAGTGTGTAGGGGACCCAATAAGCCAGGGCCATCAAGAAAAGGATGTCAAGGATATCAAGGCTCATGGCCATAATCCCCAGGCTGTTGAGTGAGCAACATGGGAGATTGTACTCTTTTCATCAAACAAAATTATTTTTTGCAAATGCTCATGAACTCTTTTTTTACAATACCGTGCCTGTCATGAGTTCCATAGCCTTAGCTACAATGTACCTTACAATCCTCATATCAAAGCCCTTATAAGTTTTTTTTTTTTTTTCTAGTTCCGCTTCCAGACATCACAGGAAAGATGAACACTCCTACCACCATAAAAAAGCAAGACATGAATGTGTCATGTTGCAATCCAGCAGTTCATTGCCAAAAATGATGTGAAGACTGTCTGTCTTCTAGATCTAACGCATGCACCTCTCAGGATCAGCTGTTAAATTTTGTCATCGCTATGATGGATTCATCCCTTTCCAAATTTTTTTTGAGAACAGGATGTGCATCAGCAATTAAACAACCAAATGCCCCTTCTCCAGTGGAACATGGAACACTAGGAGAAAACATGAAATTGATGCCTAAAAAATGAGAGACACATTACAGAACTTAGAACAAGAAAAAGCAGGACCATCAGACCTTATGTTTTCCATCAAAATCACAGGACTCAGCTATGGTTCATATTCATGATCAATTTCTGGAAATCCTGCGGAAAGAATTTCAAACCCCCAACAGAAAATTCTCAGAATTTTGGGAAAACGTCAATTTAACTAGTCTATTACCAATACTTGGGATGATCCAAGGGTGGATACAGCTATTATTAAAGCTGCCAATATGACCATCTTGTCATCTTGTCACAGTGTCTTCAGTGGCCTTTTGAGACCCCATAGACAAAAGGGAAGATACCATTATGAAAATTATTTTTTCCTTATCAGGAGCAGCACTTGGCCAGAGCAAACAAGGCAATTACAAGCTTGGCCAGAGCAAACAAGTTTTGGCTATCTGATCTAGAAGAATCCATGAAAAACAGAACTCCACATGAACTCTACTCAAACTATTGAAAGATAACAAAAACACAAATGAATATATCTCTGAGGCATCGCTTAAGCTCTTAGCAAAGACAATGAGTGCAACTTTCATGGCTAGAAGAGCCATATGACTTAGTCAGTGGAAAGCTGACATTCAGTCAAAACAAAGCCTAATCCGCATTCCATTTGAAGAGAAGCTCCTCTTTGATTCTAAACTGGAAGAACTAATTGAACAAATCAACAAAACTGCTAAAAACAGCCTCCCATCATTATCTTCAAGGCTTGGCAGAGCCTAACCAACTTACCTTTCCTCTGATCTTACTGGGACCCAGCTTCAGACAATACAGACCAGGAAAGCATCTATTACAACAAGAGTCTCATCAGTCTTTTCAAGGCAGAGGTGGCAGAACAAGACAATGGCAATTATGAAGGTCTCAGAGCCCATTGTCTCCCTGTGGTGGTAAGGCTTTCCCTCTTCAAGGAGACATGGGCTCGAACAACATCGAACACCTGGGTCTGAAAGATTCTAGACCAGGGATACAAGCTTCAATTCTGATTATTTCCCATGGTAAACAGATTCCTCTCTTCAAGAACCTCCTCAACAAAAGAGGCCAGAACAGCACTCCCTTCTGCACTTTTAGACCTTCAAATCAAAAACATCATACAACAAGTAGTAATGCTTCAGAAAAAAACGTGAATTTACTCCCACATCTTCTTAAAAAAGAAAAATAGGGAGGAATTCTGTCCAATCTTAAATTTAAAATTTGTAAATTAACTTTTCTCCAGATAAAAAAAATCAAAATGGAGACACTAAAATCAATCACAGCTAAAATCAACCAAAGAGATTGGATGATCAAAATAGACATAAAAGATGCCTATCTGCACATACCAATATCTCCAATCCACAGGAAGTTTTTTTTTTCCCATCTGCGAACAACACTTCCAGTACAGAGCCTTCACCTGATGAAGGGGGACCCCTCAAAGCGTTGTTTGTTTGATGGTTCAATAAAGACTTTATACTTTACACTTTAGGTGTGCGACCTTCCAAGTTGTATGCTATTAACCCTTTGGGGTAAGGGTTGGAAGGGTCTGCACAGCTGCTTTTAGATGTGTATAGGAAATTTTCTCAATAGAGATCTATGCTTCTGAAAGCTGCCGATTGCAAAAACCCTTCCAGAAAACCTAAAAATAACTCTAGCTTGTTTTCATCATCATGGATGGTTGATAAAGGAGCAAAAATCTGCCCTAACACCGTTCCAAATAATTCAGTTCCTAGGAGTAAACATAGGGCCCTATTTATAAAAGATCGGTATCGTAATCATAAAATACCGATCGTTATCGTAAAATAACGACCGTTATTTACCGATAACGACCGTTATTTACCGATATCGTTAAATACCTGTCGTTATCGGTAAATAACGGTCGTTATCTGTAAATAATGGTCGTTATCGGTAAAAAACGGTCGTTATTTTACGATAACGTTACCGATCTTTTATAAATAGGGCCCATAGACTCCATGAACATCTCAGTATCTCTCCCAGAAGCAAGGAAACAAAAAACCTTACAATTTCATTCTATTTCCAGTGTCCACAACTTGGAAGTGTCAACATATACTGAGGAAACTGATTTCCACCATAAAATCAGTTAAATGGGCCATGCTTCATACCAGAGACTTTTAAATTGGTTTTCTAAGCCAATTTTGCCCTCAAGCAGGCCGAAATCAGAACATAACAGCAGTACTTCTAGCCCTCAAATATTTTAAAAGCCTTCTAGTAGGACAAGCATTTCAAATGCAAATGGACAATGCCACAGTAGTGACTTACTTGAACAAAAGTGGAGGCACCAAAAGCCCTTGTCTCTGGTTAGTAGCCAAACAAATTATAACTTGACCTTCTCCAAATCAATGCCTTTCAATATCCCGGGTATTTTCAACATATAAGCGGACTACCTCAGCAGACAAGTAATATGTCCGAGTAAATGGAAACTCCAACATCCAGAAATATTCGCTACCATATAATCCAGAGAGTCACCAAGAAAATCAGAGATGACAATGCCCCCATCATAACAATACTCCCATGGTGGCTGAGGATGCCTTGGTTCAGTTGGGCACATCAGATATCTTCAATCAGACCCTGAACTTAGTGGCCTAGAGGTTGAAACCATTCCTTTTCACTGAGAAGCAAAGGCCTATCTATGGCTACCATCAATACTCTCTTAAAATTACCACATCACACAGCTACTACAAAACATGGGAAATTTTTTGCACATGTAGTCAAAGTAAAGATCTATCGCCTATATCGACCAATGTAAAATCACTTATATAGTTTTTACAAGAAAGACTGACGAAAGATCTCTAAAATCTCAGGTTACAGCCATCTCGGCCATAACCAACATTAGGTGGGCTATAGATTCCTTGGCAGTTCTGCTCTTTCAAGGGGTTAAACACCTAAAACCTCAGATAAGAACCAAAGTTCCTCAATGGGATCTTTTAATTGTTTTACAGGCTTTACAAGAAAGTCCTTTTGAGTCCTTTGAATCATGTTCAATAAGACAGATTACTCGTAAAACCATCTTTTTAGTAGCTATAACCTTTGATTAGGAGAGTAGGTGAAATCAGATTCCTCAGTGCATCTGAACCTTTCCTTACCTTTTATCCTAACAAGGTGGTACTAAGACCAGGCCCTTTCTTCCTACCAAAAGTAATAACATCTTACCACTTGAACCAAGATATCATTCTTCCTACCTTTAAACACTCTCAAGACGAGCAAGAACCAGCCCCTCACACTCGATGTTGACAAATCCATCAGACTATATGTGGAAAAAACCCAGAACATCTGTAAAACTGATATCCTCTTTATTATTTTCTCCGGACAAATGTCTTTGGCAGCCTCCTGGGCATTCTGTGCTCAGGCTTCCCCAGAGGAAATTTGCAAAGCGGCAATATAGAACATGGCTCAAGTATGCAGACGAGCAATTCAGGCTGGCATCATTACATCCCTTCCTTACAGTGGGATCACAGAGATATTTGTCTCTGGATGTGTATGATAACTGTGCCCAGAGGCAGGGCAGGAGCAGTGGGTGGAGCACCATTGTAACAGCCCTTTCAACAGGCCCCCTGTGGCACCGGGCCCAAACAGATATGGATTCTGCGGGCTGTTTAATGACAGCCAGAGTAAGTTGGGAACATCATGCAGTTTCAATCACAGCTGTTCCTTTTGTGGCACCCCAGGACACTCAGCCTTCTGGTGCCTTCCGGAAACGGGAGGGTAACGCCACTAGTAAAAGGGAGGACTCCGGTGATGCTAGACGAGATGTTACCTTGGTTATGTAAATACCCATTGCAGGAACAGGCCACTTTCTAAAGGAAAGGTTTCCGATCATGTTTTGTAATTCCTCTTCAGGGACATGTTGTGGGTAGTGGGGGGCAGTTAGGAACCTGCGTTCAGTGGTAGGTAAGCTAGAAGTGGTTAAAGACAAGTTACTGAAAGAGGTGAGCTTAGGATGCATGGCAGGTCCATTTAAAGCCAGATCTATTCCTGATCTGATTTTTTCAACTCAGGTCTTGTGCGCAAGAAATTGGAAGGTTCTTTTCAGATTAATACACCATCTCTCATACCCAATGAATACTTCTTGTAAAGTGCCAGTTGGGGATGCATCGCTGCACATTGACAACTAAATGACTCTATTAGTGAGGAGTTAACCAAAGTTTCCTAATGCTTCCATTGACAATGTGGTGCGGATGGTCTGGTGAAAGGAAGCTGGGGCTTTAAAGGCTAAGGCCAACATTGAGCCGGCTTTCCGACTATTGCCGACCCATCCAGACATTATGCGTTTTTTGGACTGCTCCATCAGAGGGGAAGTCTTTGTTGACCATTGCCTGCCAATGGGATGCTCTATCTCATGTGCATATTTTAAGTCATTTGCCACTTTTCTTGAAATGGTGGTGAGGGAAGTGTCAGTATCCTGGTCTTCACAATTTAGACAATTCTTTCTGTTTAGCACCAGCAGGGTCAAGAGCATGCTGGACACAGCTAGAATCTTTACATGTTGTGTTCCGCTGCTTTGGTGTTCCCTTAGCAAAGGTCAAGACAGAGGGCCCACACACACGGATTAAGTTTCTAGGGATCAAAATAGTTGTCATCCATATGGTTTGCATACTTCCACAAGACAAGCGGGTAGATCTATTTGGTTATCTGACCCTGAGTCCGCCCATACCGTTTTTTATGTAGATTGACCTCCAGTGTTATAACCAGATCATTTCTATGTCCGATATCTGGTTCCAGTCACTGTCAATAAGTAACTGTAAATATTCTGTCTCTGGTTAAGGAATTGGCCATGGAGATGAGATGTTCCAGCGATGTGGATCAGCAATGTACCAAGCCCCGGAGATGTGGAGGAACGAGCCCTACACCAGATCGGTGGACTGGTGGGCTGTGGGGCTGATCATTTATAAAATGTTGGTCGGTCGTGTAAGTATGAAACATTATCAATAGAACCAATGGACATTTTATTGGATAGTATCACAGTTCTTTTTATTTTAAATACCCACAAAGGCCCATAACTACATTGGTAGCAACCAGGGGTGCCCCTACCATGAAGCAAGCTGAAACATTTGCTCAGGGCGCGCCCCTGCGGTCAACTTGAAAGGCGGCAATTAAAAAAATCCTGCTCCCTACAATACCGCATTTCAGCACCAGTCCGCCAATCATTGTTGAGTCAGCCCTCCAGTTCACCAATCAGTGTTAGTCAGCCCACCATACAAACCTCCACAAGCCACACCTATGTTCCCTGATGAAGCCATGCCCTGCTTCATGTGTCGACCCGATCTGCCAATAGGTGGTTATAAAAGTTGTTTCAGGTGTCAAAAACCCTAGGAACACCCCTGGTAGCAACCGAACCTGCCGGAAATAAAGGTACCTGGAATTCTCTTTATTGTTACTCCTGTAGATATCACACCTGTATCTACTCAAATCCCCTTTAATGTATTTCCTGATAAAACTGGGTTTTAAACAAATATTTCTCTATTTCTCCAGCGCACAAGGCTGAAAGGGATTGTACTGGAACCATGATGGCGATGCCAGGCTGAAGGATGGTAACTGGAACATGGCTGAGCACGGCTGAGTGATGGTAAACTGGAACAATGGCTGAGGCACAGGCTGAATATGGTAACGAACAATGGCTGAGGCACAGCTGCAGGGATGGTACTGGAACAATGTCTGATGCACATGCCTTAAGTGATGGTACTGGAACATGGCTGAGGCACAGGCGGAAGTGATGGTACTGGAACATGGTGAGGCACAGGCTTGAAGTGATGTAACTGAACAATGCTGCAGGCACGTCTGAAGTGAATGTAACTGGAACAATGTTGAGGCACAGGCTGAAGGGATGGTACCTGGAACAATGGCTGAGGCACAGGCTGAAGTTCTGTTAACTGGAACAATGGCTGAGGCACAGGCTGAAGTGTATGGTACCTAGGAAATGCTGAGGCACAGCGAAGTGCTGGTAACTGGAACAAGGCTGATGCACCGGCTTGATGGATGGTGATGGAACAATGCTGAGGCACAATCAAGGCAAGAGCTGGAGCCGAATCAGAAATGCTACCAATGCAGACAAACAGTCTGTCAGGGGGGGGTTAGCAAGGACAACGAAGGGCAACCTCGCACGCCCTCTGTCGAGTGCCTATTTGAATCTTCGCTGCCGCCCGGCGTCCGACGTGTGACGTCACGACGCCGCCGTCCGGCGCCGGCGAGGGTGGTCACCTAGTCCCGGAACGGCGAGGGAGCGCGGCAGGTAAGGATCCTTCAGTAAGGTTCGACACACGCTCATTTGCGAGCGAGCCACGACCCCCTACCCCCCATCGCTACAAACACAACTCAACGAACATCCCTTTTGGCCTATAATCGTCTGTGTCCTATGCGTTTGCAATGCAATGGATGATTCTCGTATGAAACGGCAAATGAGCGTGTGGTACGAACCTTAATTGTTTTTTTGTGGTGAAAATGGTCTGGTTTTCATATTGACATGGAGAAACATTTTATTTTATTGCTAAATATTGTGAATATTAATAGAGCACAAATCTAGTTTGAAATAGCATCACATGACTGTCCCTTTAGTTATATCTTACCTTAACCTAAGGATGGGAACTCTCGACAACCATTTTCCCTCCTTATTTAATACGACTGGCTATTAATCTTCAAAACCTAATCCGATGTTATTTACTAATAACCCAGTAAAAAACATTTGATGGGTTACAGCAAATACATAGCACAGGCAAACTGTGCACGCTACGTATTTCAGCAATCACAGCCCCCATTTGTGTAGAATTTTAGCAGAATGTTTGTTAATTGGAACTGTTATTACTATGGGTGTGTATCCACCGCGTTCTTTTGTATTATTTTCTGAGCCACAATAGGATCAGTTTACCCCCACTTGAACTGCAAATTGTTTTTGGCAATTGCACTGATTTAACCATTCTGGGGAATTTTAGCGTCTGTATTAAGATGTCGATACTTCGCAAAATCCCGGTCCTGCTCGAGGATACGCACATTTTTCGAAAAAATAACGAAAATTCGAAAATCCGTGAGCGGACCCATTAAAATGAAAAAATCCCGAAAATACGAGAAATCTTCGTAATTTTGAAATTTTCAAAATACGTATTTTCACAATTTTCGAACATACAAGAAATCCCTCGTAATTTTCCGGAATTTTTGAAATACGAGAAATCCGCGTATCGGAAGTTCGAGGCGGAAAATCCGGAAAAATCCGCCGTTGGCGAACGGGATAAATCCGGCGGGCGGATCCGCGGATCCGCGAACCGTCCATCCCTAACTGATGTTGGGGGAGGGCAAGAGGTGAGCGCTCAATTATGTTTCAGTTCTGAACAACTATTGAGATTTACTTGGTAATCGTTAATTTCAGATGATTCCGATGTCCCATTAGGACCTTTGTGTGATATTTTTCAATATTAAATTCTTACAATACTTCAATTCAAATTATTAATGCTTCCTTCTTGTTTTCCCATTGGAGGCCTTTGGCTGATGGCGGTTTAAAGCCCATTCAAATCTATAAAGGTTGCGTACGAATATATTAATACGAATTTCATCGATCCTTGTAGTATAGCTGCACCGTACGTTAACACTTAGTTAAGGGCTAGGGCCCACTAAGCGCTTTTTTTCAGTATTTGCTTGCGTTAATGAAACGGACATAAGGTTCGTACACAAGTCCGATGGGTATGCTCTAATCGACGACCTCCAAGCGTAAGACAGACAACGAAACAAAATGGAGTTTTCATCAGCTGATAGTTGCACTATTATTGTTCCCTCGAGCATCGTTAGTTGAACACACCCGAGGGACGCATTCCACACGTGCGACTGTTGGCTGTTTGTACCCGCCATTGTTTATTGCATTGTGGCGGCGCTAGGCTAATTAGAAAATCTGAGTTTTAAGCAGGCCATAGGGTGGTCCTTGTTAATGCGCTTTTCTCTTGTGCTATTCAATGCAAATTCAATGCTATCCATTATACTGTAAATCTAATCAAAGCTGATTTCAGCCACATGCAGTAAAATTCAATTTAGTAGCTTAATACACATACTGAACAGAACAGTCTGCTTCAGAACAGTGGCAAATGAAACTGCAAACTAATAAATATTACTCAAAGAATAGGAGCATGTTTGACAAGACCTTCCCTTTGAATGCAGGGGCCTATTTTTAAAGCCCCACGGCTATGACAGATGGATTCTATCTAAATAAATGTTTTGCCTGTGTCGAAACTATGTATATCAACATAGGGATAAACAATTTCACTTACATTAGCTTTATAACAGGGATATTTGATTTTGAATGTAGCCCATTATAATTTTTTGTTTTCATTAGATTAATCTGCATTGAATAGTGGCTATCCAGGCAAACCTGTTCATCATTTTGTTATTATCTGTGTTGTTTATATTGCACTAATTAACACAGAACTGTAGTTACATAAAGAGTGTACTCTTTAAAAAAATGTATAAATCTGAAAAAAGTCTCAGTGTATCAATAGACTGCATGTCTCAATCATATATAATATACATTATATTATGTATATATACATTATACAGTTGCAGGGTCTCCTTATCTTTGTCTGTACTGTGGGATTAAATTGGCAACGAGTGGCAATTTGATAGATTGATTTGCCAATGCATTGACCTGAAATCGGGTGCGTTTGAGCCTTGGCATTGCTTTATGTTTACCAAGGTGAAGGTATAGTTTGCCAACATATCCCAGTCATGCATTGAAAGATGTACTTCAACTTACAGCTCTGCATTTTAATCATATTTATTTTTTTGACACGTTTATAAAGCTTGTTATGTTTATCATCTAATGTTTAGTTACCTCACGGCCTACTGATCTTCATTATTATAGAAATCTTTGTTAATAAGGCAAACAGAAGAATGAACTGTCTAGAGCAAGATACTTTAATTTAGACAGTGACTTGGGTATTAAAATGATAAAACAAAGACACATTTTGAACACTGGGCCACTGACTCCGCCACATACTAATGTCTACTGGTAGCTAATATTCGTTAATTAATCAGTGGACTATTTTGGCAGGTAATCGGTCAAGTTGTCCCTTTGTGTACCACCTTGTACCATCATTGTTATGAAAAGGCACACAGAGCAATAAATGCAGTTAATTTTATAATGTACTTTTAGAACGAATCTCTGAAAAAGAGTCTGATGAACCAGTACTGTATTAAGTGATATTTAAAGTTCAACCAGGAAATGACATTTGATTGACATAGGAGCCAAGTCTCAGAAGGGAGGAGCATCAACATCTTACCTTACTCCAAGCTGTCAACAACTTTTACAGCACCACAGGTAGGCGTCATGAGGACCTAGGGGGAAAAAAAAGGGGGGGTTTTAATAAGCTGCATCTTACAATTAAACTTACCTTGTTTTTTAACGGTTATAACTTATGCCTTAAGGTGCCACCGACAAACTTCCCAGTAAAGTTCCTAAGATTCTATAACGAAACATCGAATGGCGAGTCAAATTGTTTGAAAGTTCGTATGACATAGCAGTAAAAATAGCAATGGTACTGACTGTAAAATGGCTCTGGCCCCTGCCAAATGGTTCTGGGAATATGTCATGTCACCACACCGTGTTTAAAAGACACCTTTTTCTCACGATGGGCAATTCCGTGTTTTCACATGCTCAATTTGAGGGTTCAAATGGCCGAAAGTTCGATGGTTACCAAATCGAAGGCTAACATTCAAGGGTTACCAATTAGAGGCTTCATTCGAGGGTTCCCAAAATCAAAAAGGCTACCTTCGAGGTTTACTGAATCAAACGCTATTAAAAAAATTGGGGGTTAATGAAATCCACGGTACATTCAGGGTTACAGATACAAACGTACAATTCGAGGGTTGACTGATTTGGAGAATTTCGATAATTATTGAAAATAAGTCTGCACGTGTTGAAAACGCCAAACTAGTTTGTATTTCGGATATTAGGATTTTGTACAACTCATAAAATTTTCACCCAAACTCCGGGTGTTGTTTCAAGTTCGGGTCTATTACTAGGGCAATTATAACTTTACATCATTCCACTGTCCCAGTGTTCTTACCTCTGCAATTATTCCCACAACATTCCCCTGGCTGGATAATGATTTACAGTCAATTTTACACCTGGCGAGGGTTTCGATCTACGCTGTTCCTTCAAACCTATTGTAGTTCTAAAAATTTATTAGAATCCGATTGAACTCTGGATTTTTTTGCATTTTTCGATTGTAACTTTTTGAGTTTTCGATTTTCGAAATTTTGATGAAAGTTCGAGCTACAGATTTTCGAAACAGTTCTGATCAAAACCAGTTTAGTTTTTGAAACCGGATTTATCAGTAGATTATGTATGAACATTATTAGCTGGTTTTGACACTTATGACTTTTCTAATCTGCACTTATCATCATAATAAACGATACTTATGTTACATATTTCATTTCAGAGGCTACAACTTTACCTCCAGAGGTTTACATATTTACACATACTAGTTTGACATATTTACACATACTAAGGTTACATATTTAGCTGGTACACACGGAGGACTTTTTTGTCCCGACTGAGGCACTTGCTAAGCGAGCGCTCGTCCGTACAAATTCAGCCGTGTGCACAATTTGCAAAAGATCAATCGTGCGTTCCCACAGTGAACCGCATGATCGATCGTAAATTTCCGACATCCTGATCGTTTGTTCGTCCCACTCCGTCCGAACGAACACTCGATGTCGTCGCGGCCGCCTCACCCACACCAGCCAATATTTTAACCGATCGACCGACAAGTGGCAGTGAATCGGACCGGACTCAGAAAATAGTGGCCTGGAGGTTACCTATTTAATCATACGAGGTTACATATTTTCACATCCAGAGGTTTACATATGTAAACATACTAGTTTTTTGATAGTAAATCATTTTTGGCCTGGACATTTTTCTTTAAAAAGAAAGGTGTCATAGTCTGATAATACTTAAGGGACACTATGCACATGACTAAAGGTTCTTACACACGTATACGAATGTACACACGAATTGTATGGGCACCTTATCACTGAATGGCCGAGGGATCTCTCCGAACAGCGACCGTTTCATTCAGCCAATAAATGGATCCATACCGGGCTATGATAGCCGAAAAAGACATTTGTACCATCGTAGCTGCGCGGTCGGGACCCACTATCACACGTGTGTACGAACCTTTATTAGCAGAACTCTTCTCCTTCCACCTACTTCCCCAGTGCTCCATGAACCCGTAATTTGTGAGCAATGTGTTGAATGAAGGGGGGCTGCCATGGGGAAAGGAGACATAAAGATGTCAGTATTGGGACGGATTATAGTGTTGGTAATTCCATACCTCCTTTCTGTGAGGACCCATCCCAAAGAAAAACGGATCTGACAGTCTTCCTCCTGCTTCACACTATCTTTATACAGGAATAGTCCAGGACTAACCTGCAAATACAAAACTGTAGTTGCTGTAGTTCCTCAGCGTAGATAGAAATAATCAATCCTGCCCAAGTACTAATCCATTTTCGATTACGAGATTATTTTAGAGTATAGTTTTCCTTTAGTCCATGAGTGTTTTACTATTTTTTATTACTTTCCATTTTTGAGACCGAATTATCGGCAGTAATTTTCAACATGTCCCAAGGTCACAACACCACAGAAACCATTTTATTTCCCTGGACAATACATAGAAAAAATCTGCTTGTGTGTACTCAGCCTAATGTCTGGGGACCAGTTATCACTTTTTACATCAGTAAAGGCTCGTCTCTAAACTGTGATATCCATACTTCAGATACCGTGAATTTGTGAGAACTTTTTTAATGTGGCTGTACTATACCCTGCTCCAATAAAATCTAATGCATAGCTGTAATAACTGGCCCAGTGTTACAAGCCACAATTGTATAACACATATGGTCAAAGCCATACATGTGGTAAAAAATACCCATGTAGTACCCTGAATTTTACAAACACAGACAGCATAAAATATGGACTTGACCATAAATGGCTACACACCTTGACAAATCGGAGGTCGCCCCTATGGTTACTGGTTATCTTTTTAACCATTTAAATTTCGGTTTTAATGTGTGTCATTCAACCAAGTGAGGGCTAGGCCACCCTAGCGCGTTTTTCCGCGCGTTTGCGCACGCGTTTCGCGCCTCGCTTTTGCGCCCGGTGATTTCCGCTAAAATGGAAATCGCGGGAACTGCGCAAAAAGTCCTCATTTCCGATTGCATGCGATTGCGCGTCCGTGTTGCCCTTTTTGGTAACGCATAGCGTTCACCATTTTTGGTGCGTTAACGCATGCGTTCCATAACTCGAAAGCGAAAACGCATGCGCAAAACGCGAGCGACGAAACGCGCAAGAATCGCGCAACAATCACATGCGCTAAAACGCTCGCATTGTGTCGCGATTCATTTGCGTTGCAGTGTGGCCCTCCCCTTAGTACATTTCATCTACCAGTACACATTTCCCACTCCAGACTTACAATAAATATACATTATAGGATGGTTATTAATCAGTTAGTTGCTTCAAAAGATTTATATAAAGCATGAAAATTAATTTTAAAAAAGTACACAGCAATGTTAATTGGTGTAATTATCTATAGTAACTGTTTGCCTTCATCCGTATCTTATAAAGTGGTTTTTATAATATATTTTTTTAAAATTCCTGTACATTGATAGTGCCTATTGAGGGCATGTAACAAGGGCATCCCCCGGTGTGCCCACATCCCCATGCGAATCATTTAATCAAAGACGCAAACTGCTTAAATATATCAATACAGATCCAACTAGACATAAAGAAATTGCCATTTTTTTAACATAGGATCAGTAAATATTTTTATATGTAATAGTATATAGATATTTAAATGGTAATAGATATATGACATGTTAGGTTGGCCCTAAAGAAAGAATAAAACTATTCACAAACCTCATGGCAATTAATGTGCCAGTAGGGCTTATCTCCATTTTTCTGGGGCCATCCATGTTGAAATAACGCCACAGGCACCCAAAGTAATTATCCCAAAAGTTTGTTTTCTACTTTTTAATGCAAAACGAACTTCATTTATATTCCGGCGTTTCCCCAATGCAGTACATCATGCTAGTAAAATTCCATTGTGAGAACCCTGGAAGGGAGAAGAACAAAACACGGAGAAGTAGGTATACATCTAATCTCCTGTAACATTTTTTAGATAACATTACAATTACAAACCACTTCTTTCTGAACAAACATCGAAGGCCGGTTCTGGTTATTTAGGTTTCCCTAAAGTTAGGCACACATGGCGATCGCGGGTGCCAAGACCCTCGCCAAACAATGTTTATGACCGGAAACTTTCGCTAAACTAGATCGGTTAACATTAATTTCTCTATCGCTAATATTGAATGCGCACTCCACCATCCAAGTTTCCCATAGCAAGTACACCAAGGTCGCTTATGCCTAGAAACTGCCCAACACCACTTTAAATCAATTTTAACAGTGATTTACATACGAACACCACTCGCTCCATCTTGTTGGCCAGGTTTCACATCACAAACAAAAGTTATCCTTCATCCATAAAGAAAATTGAGCTTTTGCTAAGTACTCTAATACTACATTGGCAAAATTTACTTCATCGAAGGTAACCCTTCACTGGTATAATGACACATTTAAAAAGAAAGGGCATTTCCACACCCAAAACTATATCCCCCCACTACTGGCCCCACCATAGTATTGTCGTTTTATCCTTACCTCTCACATCCAAATCCAACCCATCTGGTCTCCTTTATCCCCCCCCAAAGTTCCAAAACGCCTGCCCACCAGGGCGCTAGTCAGGTCCATATAGACACTGCCTGCACCCTGGCCTCACCGTAGATTCCTGCCCATGCGTGCTGCAAGCCCTTCTCCTCCCCCCTCCCTCCCCCTTCCCTCTCCCTCCCTCTCCTCTCCCTCCCTCTCCCTCCCGTTCTAAAAACTATCATCCCTCCCTCCTAGCATTAAACCCCCCTTCCTATTCTGCTCCCCCATGTCCCCCGCCCCACCGCAATGTTTTTTTTTTTTTTAAAAAATCTCCCAACATCTTAAACTTACCCTCCGCTTTCCTCCGCGGCACTGAATGCGGCACCGCGTCGTGATTGGCTGCCGCTCGCCAATCACAGACGCGACTGGCCGTCCCCGCCCCTCTGCTTGGCATTCTCGCAATCAGAGTGCCGCAGTGGCGGTGGGAGGATCGAGGTGAGGTAGTAAAGTTTGGGGAGCTTTTTGAAAAAACAACAAATGCGGTTGGGGCTGGGGACATGGGGAGCAAGAATATTAAAATTCTATTTTTAGGGTGGAACATAGCCTTTTAAAATATTGTTTCTGTTTTTATGATTAATGTATAATATATGGCAAAATATGAGGTTGCAATCTTAAAAAGGCCACTAAATTCTAAAACATCCATCAGTTAGATGATAATGATCTAGCCTTTAGCTAGCCTTTGAAGTTAAGCATGCTTCCTAATTGGGATTGTTTCATGCAGATTTGAACATTGTAACCACCCTGATTCTGTCAATTGTCCATCAATCATATATTAGTGTTGTCGGTACCAAGACAGGCCTGTCCACAAGTACTGGTGGAGGTAATGTGATCACACTCAGCGCTTCAGGGGTGCCGTTTTATTCATTAAAGAAGCAATCGTACTCTTAATTTGTCAGTCCTTGCTAAAAGTAAAAATGGTGTTTTTTAAATAAGGGTTAACTCATTCGCTACTGGATTATTATATATACAGGGAGATGAAATACCAATTTGCATTTTGGAATCAGTAATTGTAATCCATGCTATAAACAAAATACTAGCAGGTAGTGTGGGTTTTTACACCTGACTTTATGTGGCTTAGTGCAGTCCAAATAATTTGGTTTTTTGCGAAAAACATCACAGCAATAAAACATTTCATTAACGTTTTTTTGGGCTATACATAGTGGTGAAACTTAACATGTATTCCATCCATCCTATCGTGCCACAAATCTTGCAAGTGTTTAATAATAGTGATTTGTCTGCATAATGAAGCAAAACTAAAAATAGAATTGCACAACAAACCTTGCTCACGAAATAGTGGGGCAAAGATGCTGTTTTTTTAAGCGGGACACACGATGAGATATTTTCGTCCGATCGACCGATAGTTTTTCAGTGTATCTGTCGATCGGACCCGAATTATCGCATCCGAATTGCCCATGTCCCCGCCTAAAACCGTTCGTCGACTCTTACGACAGTACGATCGAACGTGTGGGAACACTCGTCCGATCGTGCCGGTCCTCTATGGACCGCACATCGGTCGCAGTACTAACGAACGCGGCTGCTTTTGCCGTGACCACATTCCTTCCGCCTGGTTGACCGTATCGAAAAAGTATCGACACTTTCGTTTAGGGGAAAATCGCTAGGTGTGTACCTAGCTTAAAGTAGCTCACTCAAGCCTCCTCAGCCAATTCTGGTAGTTCATTCACTTTCCTCACCAATGTATTGTAAAGCTCTTTCAAGTCTCCTCAGCCAATGTCGTATGTAGCTCATCCAAAACTCTCCTCAGCCCAATGATAGTAGCTCTTTCAAAGTCTCCTCAGCCAATGTCCCTATTAGCCATCCAACATCTATCCTCACCACTCTAACTAGTACTCTTTCAAGTCTCTCAGCTAATTCTAAGTATCTCATTCAACTCTCCTCACCAATTATTAGTACTCTTTCAAGTCTCCTCAGTCTAAATCTAAGTAGCTCATTCAACTCTCCTCAAGCCACAAGCAATGTCAAGCAGCTCATCGCCAACTCTCCTCAGCCAATGGTCTTAGTACTCCGTTCAAGTCTCCTCATCCTATGTCTAAGTAGCTTCATTCACTCTCCATCAGGCCATGTCTAGTAGCTCATAGTCACTCTTCTTCATCCAATGTCTAAGTAGCTCAGCCAACGCGCCTCATCCAATGTATTAAGTAGCTCTTTCAATTCTCGCTCAGCTATGCTAGTAAGCTCATTCAACTCTCTCCTCAGCCATGTCTAAGTAGCTCATCAAACTCTTCTCGCCATGTCCTAAGTAAGCTCATCCAACGCTCCTCAGCCATGTATTAGTAAGCTCTTTCATTTCAAGTCTCCTCAGGCTAATGTCCTAAGTAGCTTCATTCAACTCTCCTCACAAGCCATGTCTAAGTAGCTCATTCAACTCTTCCTCAGCCATGTATTAGTAGCTCTTTCAAGTCTCCTCAGCTTAATGTCTAAGTAGCCTCATCTCAACTCTCCTCAGCCATATCTAAGGAAGTAGCTCATTCACCTCTCCTCGCCAATGTAATAGTAGCTCATTCAAGTCTCCACAGCCGGTATAAGAGTAGCTCTTTCAAGTCTCCCAGCCAATGTCTAGGTAAGCTCTTCCAACTCTCCTCAGCCATTATTAGTAGCTCGTTTCCAGTCCTCCCGCAGCTATGTCTAATTACTCTTCAACTCTCCTCAGCCAATGTCTAAGTAGCTCATTTCAACTCTCCTCAACCAATGTATAATAGCTCATTCAAGTCTCCTCAATGTGTTTCTTCCAGAACCACTGGCATTATAACATACGTAGAGCCTAATGTAATTTATCAAATACTGTTTTATATATTGCTAGGGTATCTCATTACTGTAAGACTAAAAAGGCTCCTATGAGGTAGGACTTGTGAACAATGATCTTGGTAATCTATCAAGATTACGTTGAGGTGCACCTAATGAACCCTACCTTCCCTTACAAAATACAGGAAGCCTTCTTAAACCAGAAGTACTTGACATGTTCTATTAATAGCATAATTGTACTAAAATCAATCAATCAACGATAATAGTAATAAGAAAAATAATATTCATTGATGTGGTTCATTAACACTCCCTAGAGATAATATAATCAATTCTTTCCCGACGGTATATTCATTTTTTTATTAAGTGTGTCTTATTAGGAATCAATATGGAATCAAAATCTGTTCGGTTGTTCTTTATATATTTTCTTGATATTGTCTAATTCCTTTTTTCTCTTAATCATCAGGAAAAAAAGTTATTCTGTTCCTGATCATTCCTTTTCTGCACTTTTATACCCACAGGATAGCAAAAGCCTTGAAAACTCTTCAACAAGAAACACAAGATTGGGCAGCAAAAAACAAAATTTTCCCTCTGTTTTGCTGACATGATACAGCATGTCTTGTGCATAATGGATATTTTTTTCTTTTAGCCCCCCTTCAGCTCTTGGTCCTCCCTCTCCTTATTCCTTCAAGTTGTTGCACTCGCTAATGTACCGTTGACTTTAAGTTGGAGAGAACCATGTTTCATTGTTCAGAAAATATAAAAAGAATCATTATAAGTTTCAGATGTTTCTACAGTGGCTTTCTGAAGGTGTTGATCATGTAGAAGGCCGTCTGGAAAAGAGAAAACATTCTCCAAGAGACTTCAAAGTGCTATGAGAAGAATCTGTCACACTGAAAGAGTCCTGTAAAAACTACTTACGCAGTAAGGCAGACCAAGGGACAGGCCCAAAGCCATTCCTTTTGAAAAAACTGATTAATGTATGTCTGTACTACGTGAATAATATTGTTTTGTTATTAAGATGCTTTCTTTCTACATTCCTTAATTTGTTTTTACGATTAACAATTGAAAGAGACCAACACGACTTCTCCTCTTTTTAAGCCGAAGGTAAAGCCCCTTATTATGACGCTTTATTTGGTCACGTGTACAAATATATTTCATTTTTTATAATGGCAACATCTAGCACAGGTAATGGAAAACTGAATTCGGAGATTTCAATGTCACCTTGTTATATTACTTACAACAGATTTGTATGACTGTTTATTTTCTTTTAAACTTTCATTCTACCTAGAATGTTTATAAACTGATTTGACCCAGGTGTGTGTGGGTTAAAGATTTCTTCTCAGAAACACAAGTGAAATATTGTTTGAATTAAGCAGATTCTTGAAGAGTCTGGACAATGGCTTTTAACCACGTTCTCCCTAATCGGGAGAATTCATAAAAGTTGTCTTATCATTTAAAATGGTGCTAATTGCCCAACCACACAGATCATAGTTAAACATTTGCAATGGCTTGGAACCCTGTATGTTTATGCGTACCTCTATAAGTATATGAATGGGGAGATGAATATTATTCCGCTAATGGGGAACATGCAGGTACCACCGCAAAACCTTGCTTCTCGATGTAATCAGAATTAAGTGTTAGTCTCCCTCCAAGTTTTCAGGGCCCGACAACACGTTTTTTGTATTAACGGCACGGATTAAAATCCTTTTTGTTTTTTTGCCCTACCTGTAGCGTGAAAACTACGCTTTTAAATGGAACCTTACCCTCCATGCTCCTTACTTTCCCTATATCCGGGATGCAGTTTAACCACGCTAGTGAAAAATGCATGCGGAACCCAGAAGGCAATATGAACTTGGAGGTACCACAGAGTGTGACGTGTAATGCTGGTCCCATTTTCCATTCCTAAAACCATCTCCAGTTTTATTGGTATCACTCAATATGTACAGAAAACTAACACCATAGATAACTCCCCAAACAGGAGTCCCTTTATTCTTCTTGGTTTGAAAAACAATGCCCCTTCACCCCCTTTTTTTTTGTTTTTTTTTTTTTTTTTTTTTTTTTTTTTTTTTAGTTTTTTTGTATTCAAATGAAACTTCCTCACAATGCTATCAAACATATGACCCGTAGCCTCTTTTGGACTCTTAAACCTTAAAATTCCTTAATTTGGTGTGAGGAACAGCAATGTCCTAAAGGCACCTGGGAGCTGGAATCAGTATTAAAAGGGGGAGCTAAAGGACAATAGAATTTTAAATTCAGGTTATTCATCAGTGATCAGAACTGACTCTTAAGTATTAACTTCAATATGCAATCACGTTATCTAAAAAATTTAAATTCTTTCTTCCTCATAATATATAGGTATAAGGCTGCATATTCATTTTCACTGAACCTCCACCTAGTTGTGGACTTTTTTTGTCAATTGTACTCTTGTGTATATTACACACCTAGACTGTGTTTTTCCATCCAACTCCTGAGACTCTCTTAATGTTGTTATCCCTACACACTGCAATGAGAAAATAATAGGGTCTGTAGAACAAGCCTAATATCTTCTTCACAGTGAACTCATAACAAACACAATAACGTGCTTTGAAATTATGTTCTGGTTTCACAATTTCACATAATCAAAGATTACAGTTAATAAATAACAATATCCTCACGCTGGAGGATATTTCATATTAAACAGATGGAATTTTTTTTCCCTACAATACCAGTTTTAATCAAAATCTCAAGCCATGTCGGAGGAAGTAAAGGTATCACATTCAAATATCATTCTCAATGTTGGGTCAATGAGTTTACTCTGGGTAAGCCATTGGATAGATTGGAAGGTTTTGCACAGAGCTATTTTTAAGAAGTAATTCCATTGGCCTGTTAAAGATTTATTATCCATAAGTTTACACTCTAGTGAAGCAGAACTGAATGAAATGCTTAACTCATATATCCTCCTGAAGAAATTAATGATGTCAAACTTTGAAAAAAAAATGTCAACTAACATCCATGAAAGAAGTGGTCGCATCATTTAACAATGTTGAGAGTTAATACTGTACATTGAGAGCTGCATCATGAACATATTGGATGGTAAGGAAGTTCATATGCTTTTATACGTACAAATTTTGTCACATTCTGAAAGTGTAGAATAAGTCCTGGGAAAGTACATTGAAAGGGCGATTCTGGTCTTAAAGGGAACTGTGGTTTTCATACAGTGTTCCTCTATTTCAAACACAGAGCTCTTCAATAACGTTCAAATAACATGGATGACGCGTCTCTAAAGCTTCTTTCTCTGTTATAAGCTTGTAAAGTTAACAGTTCCAAGTCTGTCTTGTCTGTCTAAAGGTTCATACACACATCACTCATACGGGAGGCCAATAATCGTGCTGTTTGTGGGTGTTTTTTGTCTAACCAAATGTGAATACATCAACGAGGCTCGCCGAACGTCTGTTGCGACAGAAGAAGAACCCCACATGGCACGAGTGTCATACCATGGTGGGCGTCCACGGATCCAACCCCAGCTCCTTTCCTATCCTTTTTTAATCAGCCAAAAAAGGCTTTTTAATCTTTTGAAATTGGGAATCAGGGGGACTAGGGGTATATTATTCCCCTTTTCTTTCCTACTTCTGTGTCCCACCTAGATACCTATATCTGCTTTTTACATTTATTTTTAATGGTTACATCTATTCAATACAAATTCGGGCCACTTTGCATCTCCAAACCCTATCCACTATAGTTAACATTTTGTGAATGCACTACTGGCCTTGTTTCATGCTGTTTACATAATTAACTGCTCATAATACCTTCCCTCCTTATGTGGTGCTTAAAACAGGAGTCATTCTCCTTAAATACTGAGGAGGGTGGGGGGGTGATGCAGTATAAACACAATGCTAAAACAGTGTTTAAAAAACCCCTTCTGGGTTACCACAGGTTTTACACCTCCTTTACAGGGCCTGCACGATTTCCAAAACTTTTGCAAAGTCTCACTACCAATAACCAAGTCCAAACATCTTTTTCCACTTAAAAAAAACCTTTTCTTCTCTTGCTGCTCCTTACATGTGTAGAAAAAAACAAAAAAAACTTAAAGGGAGATAACAACAACACGTTTTGGGGTAAATTTTTTCACTGTCACCCCATTTTGCAGATAAAGCCAGACACATATATGCCAAGAGCATCATTGGAGGCTGAGTACAACACCATCGAATATTTTTGTGGGCCAACAACAGACCCTATAGTGCCGTGTATCGGTCGGCGGAAAAATCACATGGGTTGGGAGAGACGGCCACGACGGGGATCCGCCTTCCGGTACATCACGGTCAATTGTTATTGTGCCAATTGCCATCCCGACCGCCATTTGTCCCGCTAGCGAACACTAGTAGAAACACTCTCGGACACAAATCCTTCATGTGGTCCAATGACAATAAAGGAAGCACTTTCAACATAGCACACCACAAGCCTTTACACCCACGGAATGATTATTGGTTTGGACTTTGGAGCAATTGCTATCCTGCTCGTTAACACAAAACTGTTTCAGGAACTGACAAAAAGCAATGAAGAAAGGAGCACAAAATACATTTCCTTTCCTGCCTCGTTTTGTCAATTTTAATTTTATTATTTTGCAATGGTGTGGATAACAAAAAAATGTTGAGGTGCAATCCAATGCCTTTTTAAATAATAATTGAATTTGGGCGCCTGTAAAGCAAAATGTTTTCAATATTCATTTATTGTACTGTAAAATGTTTCACGTTAACTGTCTAATATAAAGTACGGTACATTTTTTATATTCTGCTATAATTCATTCCATTACAATTTTTAATTATTTCTGATGATAACGTTGCACTTTTCATTTTTAATGTTTTCTGCCACTTTCCCCTCTTGTCCCGTCCGGTATAATAGTGGCAAGTAAGAAAATCCCTGCAAATACCAACGTGTTAATGAGTGTGGCCCTATAGACCAGGTATGCCATTTAAATTATGATGCACAATTTTAAGGAGATATGTATCATTATATAATTTAAAGAAATGTGGGGTCCTTGGTCTGTCCCGTAACTGTACACAGATCATTAGAAACATTATATTCGATAATCACCAGTGATGCTATCAAAACCCCTGTATATTTCTATGAGTGATTATGGGGAGAGTTACTAGAGACTCCTGCATCATTGGAGACATATCCCTTTGGCGGACGGAAAACCAATGTCAGGGGAGCCTCTCACATTCCAGATTTGTTGTCTAGAGATCATTTACATGTTGCTGTTCCAATTATGCAACAATAATCTAAACCTGTGTAGAAGCCTTAGACGCATTAGCCAGTCCCTTTGACCGTAAGCACAAATGTACACCCTTGGCCCCTAAGATGTTTTGAAAACGACTCCCCAGTGCATCGGAACCAAGCAGTTTGACATTTTCAACATCGGAGACATTCCTAATTAAAGACCATCTATTGTTAAGGGTATTCACACAGTCGACAATTTCTCCAAAGCTTGGTTTAAAACTAAATCATTTTTACATTTAGAGGGTGAATTCCCCAATATTTATAAAATACATGTTTGGTAAGAATTATAGACTAAAAAAGACTAAACTCGAACTAGGAAGACTACTTCTACAAACAGAATAAACAACCACCGTACAAGTAAGAGAACGTTTTATATATAGTATATATATATTATATATTATATATCTATATATATATATATATATAGAAACATTAACAAATCGTCACCTATTATATATATATAATATATATCTATATATAATATATAGATAGATGATGATAGATAGAAGATGATAGATAGATAATATTGATAGATGCCAGTGCGGGCCTCACTCACGTCTCCCCCCTCCCAACACCTGCCCGGGTAAATATGGATTTATACATATAAGTGTAAAAACAAACATTTTAAGCATTAATGGTTACAGTTGCCTTCGCTCTACTAAATTGTATTCAAATCCCTTAAAATATATTTTTAATTTTTTAGCAGTTAAAGCATACATTCCTGCTTGAAATTATAACACAATGGTAAACTTCTGTTTTGATCCACCTTACTGCTTCTAAAACTGAATCTTAATTTTGCAAATGTAGTGTCAAATGTCTTTTTCCCATGCAGCAACTGAATACATTGTTTGAATCAAAATAATCCTCTTACTCATTCAAATACTTATATTTTTAAAAAATACATGAACTGGGAATGAAAGCGTGGAAGTCATAGCTTGATATTCAACTCTACGGTGCCATTTTAAAAGTGTTGTTTTTGTCAATTCATTACCCACCTCAATAATCTCAGCAAAATGTTTCACCTCTAGAAATTATTGACTGCTTGTATTTTATGAAGAGGAAAAGAGTCTCATTCCTTCCCGCGAAAACAATTTTAAAGGGACAGTTCATTGGAAATGATCAATATTTGGTGAATGGTTAGGTTGTGTAATGCCTACTTAGTTATTCCTACTATTAACGTATCCTGTTTTGGAAAACTCAGTTAATTTCATACCCTTTGCGATTCCCTGCCTGTTGACATAGTGACTTAGCCTTCCATTTCAGGTTCTAACAGTCCTTCTTCTTTCTTCCCAGGATGCACCACTTCCTGGAATGTTCCTAACAGTATTTTTTAACTGATTGGCTGTTGGATGGGTCAAACATGCTCAGATCTCTACTGAGGCAAACTGAATCAACACCCCATGGCTGGGTCAGGGCAAGTACCATAACGGTCTCTCTACTAGGGTCCTGCAAATCCGGAAATCAGTAGTTTGGTTGCATTTATTTACATACAAACAAAATGCTGAATTGGCAGATTAAGATCATTGGGATGAAAAAACGGCTCTTTTTTTTTCTGAAAACATTGTATTTGCACTGAACTTCCCTTTTAATCTTGAAATTGCGTAATGTGAAAACATGAAGCAATTGAGCAAATGAGCACAAACCAGGATTAAAAAAAGCTTTGAAAATGACTTAATAATGAAATCCAAAAAAAGAACTGTGAAAAATGGAAAACACACAGTGTAATCCTATCAAAATAGGGAAAAATGGTAATATGGAAAGGAGATATTTCAGGAGATTCAAATACAAAGTTCTTATGGTTAAAAATAAGTGCTAATTTTTCCCCAATTTTCCCCCCAACCAATCAGATCTTATTTTTAACATTTGAAAGTACATTCCTGATTTGGTTGGGGCAAATTAGCACCATTTTAACTATACAACTTTTATTGAATCTCCTTGATAGTCTTTAACATTAGACAGACATTAAAAACGATAATTTACTTTATTTTTTTATTTGGTACAATACTTCCCATTAGGAAATATCATAACATTTCAGTACTTTGTATTATAAGTTTGGGACATGAATATAATTAATAATGATATTGTGACATTAATACTTTA
Organism: Hymenochirus boettgeri; assembly: GCA_019447015.1. Lineage (NCBI taxonomy): Eukaryota > Metazoa > Chordata > Amphibia > Anura > Pipidae > Hymenochirus > Hymenochirus boettgeri. Next base: position 77,670,017 of record CM033469.1, on the reverse strand, counting down.
TAAAGGAAAGTAACTTCAACTAATAACATAAACAATATGACCCACTGACTTTTGCCACCCTGTCCATGGCGATATTGTGTGGTTACTTTTACACTTCTAAACACCTTTTGCACTTCTACTAATACCATCTAGCTTTTGGGAAAATATGCTGCGAGTTGTGGTAATACCGGACTTTTGGCTGCGATATGTGTCAGTAATACATTTCCTACTTTTTTCACACCGTTTTAAAATTGTGGTTAATGTAGAATTGTGGTCATAACACATGCGATAAATCATTCACATGTTAATGCCACATTTCCCCCTTTATAATATGCCACATATTATTATAGACTTAGCACGTTACACAAGAAAATCACCCTAACTGCATTGAAACATAAGACTAAAATATCTCATCCTACACATCTAATCTCACCTTTCAAAGAGAAAACAAAGTGTAAAAAGCAGAAATGTAATTATATCCTTGAAAGCAGTCAGACCAGCAATACGTAAATTTACAAATGGTCTTTTATTATTTATTTGCTTTCCCCTTTTCCCCTTTTCATTACTAACAATTGGTCCTGTGGTGAACAAGTAGCTATGTTTTTTCTGTTTCTAAAACCACCCGCTCATAGATGAAGTAAGTATATATTTAGCATTGTTTATTGAGCAATCCAAACCAAACCTAATGGCGAAATTTGAGAAACCAACTTGCCTCCAACTGAGGATCGGGTAACGATACCGCTGGTGTATTTACCCGCTGGCGTCTTTGTTAAATAACATCGTTATTTTATGAAAACATTCGCTTATTCTCTGTATCCTTTGATTGAAACCACCATGTTTTGGTTATCATTGGAACCGGAAACAAGGCTGGATTTAAATGGCCGTTGTTTATAAAACTTTTTGCCCCTGTACCATTCATTCCTAGATTTTCATAATCCATATCAGAATCTAGACTTAATTACTTGAAAGAATAATGAGTTTTGCTTGTTTCATAAGAACTGTGCTTCCATTGTCGTCGCCAGTGCTTATTGGACTTCACTGTATTTTTCTTTCTGCACATGTAGGTGATCTCAACCCCTTCCCTTAACCCCTGTCATACTTGAAATAATATTAAACTCATAAATAATTCAAATCACAGAAACAATGGGAAGTTCGAAAGCTTACACAGATACTTACATTTTGTACTTCCTTAGTAGCGGTCCAGAGGAAGGTCTCGAGACTCTTCATCGCTGCAGCAGGATGTTCCTCCCCTTATGGGTAGAAAGTGTCCTTCCTTATTTTTTTACATTTATTAGTGAATGTCTTGCAGCTTCACATTGCACAACCAGAGGCCTTGCCACACCACACATGAACTGATGCGCTCCAATAAAAGCCGAAACCCGTCCTGTAGTTGGCTGCTCTCTGGTTTTGTAATTTACTTGTGGGTACTGTACAAAAGGATTTTAACATATCTGCTTTCCTAAAAGCTTGCCATGGAAAATAACCCAGAAGTCTCCTGTTTTCTTCTTTGGCAATACGCGCCGGGAGCTGTGATATGCCTTTTCTCTCCCTATTTTTATTAGTGTCGTGTGTCTGTCTATAAGCGCTTCACATCTGCAAAAACCAGCAGGCCCTGCACTACACTGATATGTCTCTATTAAGCTGACAAACCCGGATCTGGTAGTTTGCATGTAACTGTTTAATGCTGTAAAACATCTTTTTAATCTAATACGCTTTCCTCAGAAGCTGCTAGAAACATGAATTTCCCAGAAGTCGTCTTTGTCCTATATTTAAGGGAATTGTTGGAGGGTGTAGGAAGAGGTGTTTTTGTATTATGACTACCATCCAAGTATTTCTTTTTAACCCTTTCACTGCCAGGACGATTTTTCATTTTTTTTTGCGTTAACTAGCCAGAAGAATTTTCAGATTTTGTCCTTATCGCTTTAGACTAAATTTCTACAGCTACCCGAACCCTATGACAGTAACCATCAGGAATATTATCTAACATCTGTTTTTTTTCAGGCACCACAAGTCTACTGTTAATATTGTAACAAAATTTTGGTAACTTTCTTCATTAAGTCTAACTGGAATTATGGTAAAAATATGTAAAAAAAACATGAAAAATTTGCAATTTCATGGATTCTTTTCCCATTTTTACTTATAGTATTATCTTAAGGTTAACACACAAAAATCTTACTGTTTTATAAAAGCTCAGCATACGCTCCTCTCCCGAGTACAACGATACCAAGATATATGTAAGGTACCCCCACGAGTTTCCTGTACAGGAGACCCCCCAACTAAAAAACTTGCACCTCTCTAGACATATGTACCCAAATTAAACTGTGTAACCACTACTGACAGTTTAACATAGAATACTATCTTCGACAAATGTCTAACATATCCCCCAAGTGATGATTTTTTCGAACAAAACACTCGCAGGATTTCTACGATTGGGTTTGTTTCGCTCAAAATGGCAGAATACCCCCGAGACGCAGCTCTTCGTCAAAATGTAAGTTACTAACTTTCTCACATTTTCCTTTTTTTCCTCCAAACTGTAAATCATGACACCAATCAGAATGCTGAATTTTGACTAAAAAAAACTGTGGGGAAAGTTTCACCACGGCATCTCACAAAGAAGCCCTTCCCCCCTACGAATAAAACGGTTATGCCACCATTCTGGGTGTTCCCACAGACATGGCTACCAACTACCCCAATCGTACCAATGCCAAAGTCATAGCCGTAAGAAAAAATTTGCCAGTTTTGTAATTTGAATCACGTCCTGACGCAGTTTTTCCACAAAACACCCCCCAACTCAAAATATACCCCCCCACACCACTAATATCCTCCGAAAATCTACACACCGCCTCAGCTATGACGCTGTAGTTCGTTCATTCACTATCCATCAGGTGTTGGGGCCCGCAGTTCTTCATCAGAAGTTTGCACTTTTACCATGATTTTTCAAAAAAAATTAAATTCACCTACAAACCAACCGTTCACAAAGTAGAAATCATGCCAAACACCCCTGGAATGTAAAAAAAAACGTTACCAAATATCACATCTCCCCAAATGTCCTACTCAAACGTAATGCCTATGTGTGGTTACACATGACAGACGTGGAGCGAAAGCCACAAAGTGAGAAAAGCACGATGGCCGAAACGGCGAAAATATTTATGCCAACTCGATTTGGCAGTCCTGCTTTTCTTTCCACAAAACCCACCACACCCTAACTCAAATACCCCCCACAAACTAATCTTCCTAAATTTACACACCTTCACTAGTTACACTGTGTAGTTCGTTCATTCATACCATCAATGGTTGCGGGCGCAGTCATCTTCTCCGTAGAATTCGTACATTTATCTGAAAAGAACAAAACAACAACTTCAAAGAGTAAAAAATCATGCTAAAACCCACTGAATCTAAAAAAAGTTACAAATATCAATCTCCCCCCAAATGTCCCCTGCATCAAACGGTATGCCATAATGTGTGGTGTTACACACGCGGCCGTGGAAGCGAAAAGCCCAAAGTGAAGACAATATGCACGATGGCTCAGAAACACGAAATATATTTACGCCCCCACGAATTGGGACCGTCCCTGAAAGTTTTTTTCTCCACAAAACACCCCCCGTAACTCAAAATACCCCACAACACTATATACAATTCCTGAATCTCTACACACCTTTCACTAGGTAGCACTTTAGTTCTATTCATCTCATACCAATCAATGGTGTGGCGCCAGTTCCTTCGTAAAGTTCGCACTTGTCTGAAAAATGACAAACAAACACACCCTTCAAAGGTCAACATCCAATGCCAACACCCTCACTGAGAATCTAAAAAAAAGTAACTAAATATCAACTCTCGCCAAATGTCCTGAATCAAACCAGTTTCCATATTTGTGGTTCACACGCGAGTGGAAGGCGAAAGCCACAAGTGAGAAATGCACAACGATGGCTCAGAAACAACGCGAAAATAGTTTAGGCCAACAACTCCAATTTGGACAGTCTCAGTTGTTTTTTCACCACAACACACCCCCCCGACCTAACTCAAAACTTTCCCCACAAACATATATATCCCTGAAATCTGCACAACCCTTCAGACTAGTTAGGCACTGTGATGTTCGTTCATACCTCACTACCATCAATGGTGTGGGCGCAGTCTTCCGTAGAAGATTCGTACTTTTTCCTGAAAAATGAACAAAACAACATTCAAAAAGGATAAAAATCACAATGCTAAAACCCCATGAAATCTAAAAAAAAGTTACTAATATCCATCTCCCCCAAATGTCCCGAATCAACGGTATGCCATATTGTGGTTACACACGTGGAACGTGGAAGCGAACACCACAAAGATGAGACATGCCCGATGGCTCAGAAACGGCGAAAACTATGTTAGACCAACTCCCGAACTTTGGACGGTCTCTACCCGTTTTTTTTTTTTCCACAAAACCACCAACCCCCCGAACTCGGCAAAGATACCCCCACAAACTATATATCCTGAAATCCTCCACCTCAGTCTATGTAGCACATGTAGTTCGTTCATCTCATACCATACACATGGTGTGGTGCGCAGTTCTTCTGTAGAGTTCGCACTTTTCTGAAAAATATGAACAAAAACCTTCAAAAGTAAAATCAAGTGCTAAAAACCTCATGAAATCAATAAAAAAGCTTACTCAAACTCAACTCCCCAAATGTCCTGAAATCAAAACGGCATAAATGCCTATGTGTGATTACACACTGGACGTGAAGCGAAAGCCACAAAAGTGAGACACTGCACGATGCTCAGAAACGGCGAAAATAGTTAGCCAACTCAGAATTTGGACAGTACTGCACCCGTAACCTCCCAAATATCCCAGCACAACTATATATTCCTCAAATCTACCACCTTCAGCTATGTAGCACTGTAGTTCGTTCATTCATACCATCACATGGTGTGGGCGCATGTTCCTCTCGTAGACATTTCGCACTTCTCCTACCATTTTCTCCGGTAAAAATAGAGAAAAAACATTTTTCAAAAGTTACAAAATCACACCAAAACCCCATGTAATCTTAACAACAACCTTACCAAATATCAATCCTCCTAATTCTGAATCAAACAACGTAATGCCTAATGTTGGTTACAACACCCGGACGTGGAAGACCGACTAGTCAAAATGTAAAACATTGCAGTGAGCCATAAACGCAGTTTTCCCAATTTTTCAAAACGGAACACCCCTCTAACTTGGAAATACTCCCCCGCAAAACTATAATATTATCGTCAAATCTACATACCTCTCAGCTCACGCTAAACGCTTGTAGTTTGTTCATATCTCATACATACTGGTGTAGGGCGGCAGTCTTCGTAGAAAGGTTCGCATTTGTCTGAAAAAACCGACAACAAAAACCACTTCAAAAGGTAGAAATCATGCCAAAAACCACCCATGGAATGTAAAAAAAGCTACGTAAATATCAACATCTCTCCAAATGTCCTGAGATCCAACGGGATGCCGATATTGTGGTGGTACACACAGTGACGTGGAAGCCAAACAGACCAAAGTGAAACAATGCACAATGGGCCAGAAACCAGCAAACAACATATTCATTGCCAATCTGAATTGAAACAGTCCCTGAATTTTTCCCCACAAACACCCCCCACAAACCATAATATTTTCTCGTAATCCCTCACAACGCCCCTTTCTCTCGAAATTCTGTAGTTTCGTTTTCATTCGTACCATCAATTGTTGGTGCGCAGTTTCTCTCCTAGAGTTCATCACAGTTTTAAGCAGATTTTCTTTAAAAATTTTTAAAAAAAACCTCTCAACCGTAGAAATCCATGCCAAAATCCCAATTAAATGTAAAAAAAGTTACCAAATATCAATCTCCCCAAATGTCCGGAATCAAAACGGTATGCCCTATGTATGGTTAAGCCACGCAAACCGTGGATCAACTGCCATGCCACAAAGTGAGCCAATGACATGGCCCAATTACAGCAACTTTTCAGATTTGTCAACTAAAACACCCTCATATATTAGAGAATTAACCCCCCCAAACTTATACTTCTTGGAATCGACACACCTTCAGCTACACACAATGTGGTGATTTCCTTTATGCATCCACCATGGTGTGGGCGCAGTTTCATGTGACAATTTTCCTTTTTTTACCAGATTTTCTACAGGAAAAATGTAATAAAGATCACATTCAAAGTGTAAAAATCTGGAATTTTCCATGTCATGATGTAAACCAAAAACTTTCAACTTAATCAATCTTTCCCATGCTCCCTGAATCAAACGTATGCCAATAGCTGCGTGGATGTACACAGGAACATGCCCCAACTAGCTCAATGGGGACACATGCACAAGTGTAATTACACACGTGACTCTTGCTCTGTAATTTCAAAACAGCCCCAAACTTGGAAATGCCTCCCACTAATAAATCCACCAACTAATATCAATCTCCCACATGTTCTGATCCAAACAGTATGCCCTGTGTCCGGTGATCACACAGAGACGTGGCCACCAACCCACTAGCTCACATGGGACGCTGCAACAAATGAATTACCAGTCTCTGTGCTCTGTATTTGAACAGCCTACCTTTTTCTAAGAAACAGTCCAGAAACATGGAAATTCCCCCCACAAACTCTATAGTTTTTTGAATGCTACACACCCTTCAGCTACTGTTACGATCCAGCTTCTCAGCATACATGGAAGAATTTCAGAACCCCCTGATCCAAAGACATCCGTGTTTTTTAGGAGGTTTTTGTGTAAAAAACAAATACAGATGACTTCAAAGGGTGACAATACTACCTAACAACCCTTTGACAAGTCAAAAAACCCCTCTATGTCCATCCCTACATATCCTGCCAATCAAAACGGTATGACCATATGTCGTACGTAGCATGCAACAGTCAACCGTGGCCACCACTAGCTCAGCCCATGGGGACACACTGCAACAATGTAATTCAATAAAAAAAAATCAAAGTGCCTTCGTACATTCAAAACAGTTCCCAAACTTGGAAATGCCCCCCAGCAAATAATACCCCCACCACTAAATATCAATCTCCCACTGTTATGAATCAAAGTTATGCCATAATGCCGTGATGCAAACATAGATGTGGCCACCACTCAGCTCAATGGGACGCATTGCACAATGCAATTTACACAGACAAGATCAAAGCTGTCTTAATTTGAAACAGCCTACACTTTTCTAAGGAATACACGTCTCCAAACAGGTAAATTCCCCCCCAAACTATATATTTTTGAATCTAACACCTTCAGCTACGTTACAGCCATGTTCATGCTACAATGAAGAATTCCCAGAACCCACTGACTCCAAAGAAATCCGTGTTTTTAGGACGGTTTTGTGAAAAATAAACCATAAGAGGATGTCAAGGGTTAAATCCTATACCCTAGAACCCCTTTTGACCAGCAAAAACAAACCCACTCAATGTCCAATCTCCCCTATCCTCGCATCAAACGTATGCCATATTGTTGCGTGCACACGAGAACGTGGCACACCAACTAGCTCACATTGGACCATGCACAATGTAATTCACAGAAAAAATCAAAGTGCTCTGTATTTTCAAACGTCCCCAAAACTGGAAAAGCCCCCCACACAATACAACCCACCCACTAATATGCAATCTCCACATGTTTTTGAACTCAACGTTATGCTCATAGCCCGTGGATGCACACAGCAGAGACTGCCACCAACTTAGCCCTCAAATGGGACGCATTGCACAATGCAACTTACAGAAGAATCAAAGTCTCTGTAATTTTGAACAGCCTAACACTTTTCTAAGGACACACGTCTCCAAACAGTAAATTCCCCCCACAACTATATATCTTTTTGGAATCTACACACCTTCACTACGTTACGATGCCATTGCTTTCATGCATACGTGAAAATTCCAGACCCACTGATCCCAAGAATCCGTGTTTTAGGAGTTTTGTGGAAAATAAAATAAGAATTTATCAAGGGTTGAAATCCTACCTAAACCCTTTTGACAGCAAAAAAAAAAACCCACTAAATGTCAATCTCCCACATATCCTGCATCAAACGGTATGCCTATGTGTGCTGCACACGAAGACGTGGCCACCAACTAGCTCCAATATGGACACATACCAAGTGTAATTACAAGAAAAAAATCAAGTTCTCCCTTAATTTCAAACAGCCCCAAAACTGTGAAATTCCCCCCACAAAAAACCCCCCACTAAATATCACTCTAACCAATGTTCTGAATCAAACCAGATGCCAAAGCGTGATGTACACCAAGAACTGGCCACCACACTAGCTCAAATCGAACGCCACGCAAATTTAATACCAGAAACAATCACAGTGCTCCTGTAATTTCAAACCTCGCCCCAAAACTTGGAAATGCCCCCACAAATAATCCCCCCCTCCACTAAAGATCAATCTCCACCATGTTCGGTAATCAACGTTTATGCCATATGCGTGATGCACCACAAGAGTGGCCACCAACTAGCTCGTTGGGACGCATGCACAAATGCAATTACCAGAAAGAATCAAAAGTGCTCTGTAATTTGACAGCCTACACTTTTTCTAAGGAAACCGTCCAAAACAATGGAGAATTCCCCCCAAACTATATATTTTTGGAATCAACACACCTTCAGGCTACGTTACCCAACCATATGCTTTCATACATACAGGAAAGATTCCAGACCCACTGATCCAAAGAATAGTCCGTGCTTTTAAGGAGATTTTTGTGAAAAAATAAAATAAGTTGACTCATGGTTGAAATCCTACCTAAAACCCCACTGCAAGAAAGAAACCAAAACAAAACCACTAACGAAAACGGCCAATCATCCCACATGCCTGAATCAAACGGTATAGCCTATATGGGTGGGTGCACACAGATAGACGGGGGCCCCAACTAGCACTCAAATGGGATCCATGCGGCATTGCAATTACAAGAAAAAATAAAAAAAAAAGACGCCACACACCACCCCCCACAGCCTACCCCACTTCTCCCCTTTTAGTGGTATTTTAGTGAAAAGCAGTAGTACAGAGAGTCCCACAATTTTTTGCACACTTTTTAACTGATCCTAAAGTTAAATCCAGTCTTTTTTGGTACCTCTGCAAATTCTCCTACAAAAGGCTTAGTTCCCCTTGAATCGAACAATAATGATCCACTTTTACTTAAGCTATCACCGGGACATTGGGAAGCTTGGAGAACAATTTTTTTGATAATTTATAGTTTTTAGGTAAAACAAAAAAGGTTTGTGTATCACTTAAAATATTTTATTTTGTGTGCATTTCCCCTTTTTTTGGGGGATCATTCCCAAAGATGATCATCAATCATCTTAGGAAATGATACCGAACTTGGAATAGCGGGCATAAAATGCCTGTTTGCAATTCAAATCCAATCGGAAAAATCACTTCCCGAAATCATTTTCCAGGAAGTGATTTTTCATTCATTGGCAAGATCAATAATTTGGTGATCAAGAAGTGATCACCAAATTTTGATCTCTGTCCCCATTTTTTTTCTAGTCTTCGCTAATATGCAAAAGACTTAGAAAAAATCCCTATTTGTGATGGAACTTTTGAGTTCCATTCCAAAATGTATAGTACAGCTGTCAGCTTGACAGCTTGTGCTATCAGGTACTGCAGCATGATCAAATTGAGATCAGGCTGCAGTACCTCAACTAGATCACCAGGGGCAGCAGCGTACAGTTTCAAGGAAGACCCCGGTGAAGGAGAAGTTCTGTGAGTCACCGGGGCCTCCCTTTCGCTTCGGATGTCTCCACGTGGGACCAGCAGCTCACCGGCGATCACAGGAAAAGAGGTACCATATCTCCCGAACCCCCCCTCGGATTTGGACCAACCGAGGGGGGATCGAGGGGGGTAGGGGGCAGTCGAATGCTGCCCCCCGATCGGGCTAAGGGGGACAATTTTTTTGGGGAGGGGGGAAGCCAACAGATCGTAATTCACGATCTGTGGCAGTTTGTGCATTCACTGCACAGATCATGAATATACGATCTGTGGCGGGAAAGGGTTAATACCATCTAAATATGCATTGCACCAGAACTGTGTTGGGATCAGGTTTACTTTCATTATCTTCAACTTCCTACTCTCAACACTTCACCTTTAAATACAAACAGTTTTGAGAATGCATTGCACAGAATGTGCTGAGATCATTAAATATTCATCTGCCTGCAACAATAAGTATACCACTTGCAGCTCGCACCCTTAGTTACCCAATTAAAGGGTAATATAGGTATATCCTTACATGTTTCATAAATTGATGCAGCAGGAGGGTGCCTTTGGAAGTTTTGCATAAACAATACACCCTCTTCCTAGTTTTTTACACCTAGTTGCCAGATCATTTGGGTCTAGTAAGGGAACCACACTTCATAAATGTAATAGTAGGGCTGCAATGTTTGCATATACACACATTTATTCTAACCCTGCCTCCTACATTAATAGGTACACTTTTGAGAAAGGATCAGAGTGACCGAAACTTTGCATTTTGTATATCTTAAGGAAAGAGAGCCATGTGTGGTGGCAGAAAATGTTTTATTTTTTAAAGTAATCAATAAATTGCTATGTTTTAATGAGTGCTGCTCGTTTTGAAATTGTGGATGAAGTACAGCAGGTGAATGTGCGGAGCTTGCACCATTAATCCCAAGGAATCGTGTGCTGGTTATTTTGGACTTTACACTTTTGAGAAATGTCTTACACAGAGCTGTGCTAATATTAAGTTCACTTAATTATTTTCCAACTGAAGCAAAGGGATACCTTTTACAATGTTACTAGGTTTCTACCTTTTCTTTAATGCTAACATAGGTATATATCGACATCTACAATGCATTAATAAATGCTATTTTGCTAGACTGTTATCAATGCAGCTTGCATCATGCTTTTAAGTGTATATTACACACACTTCTATAACACCCAAAATACTCAGCCTCTTGCAGCAGAAATGCTCAAAATATTAGAGTTAAGAGGTGGTTGCTTCATAAATACATATTCAAAGGATTTACAGCTTCTCCCCACTCTACACTATTCTGCTTCAACACAGTGTCCCAAATCAGCTAATAATATTCATTGCTATCTCTGTTGAGTGGCTGGGAGACATTTGTAGGGGGCAACTATCGGGTCAACTTTTATATGCATCTTAGCATGAAGTGGGATAAGGATACAAATACAAGGAACCTAGGGCTCTATTTATAAAAAATCGTTATCGTTATCGTAAATACCGATCGTTATCGTAAAATAACGCCGGGTTTTTACCGATAACGACCGTTATTTACCGATAAGACCGTTTTTACCGATATCGTTAAATACCTGTCGTTATCGGTAAATACCGGTCGTTATTACCGATAACGACCGTTATTTACAGATAACGGTCGTTATCGTAAATAACGCGTTGTCGTAATAACGCTTATCGGTAATAACGACCGTTATCGGTAAACCCCGTCGTTATTTTACGATAACGATCGGTATTTACGATAACGATAACGATTTTTTATAAATAGGGCCCCTAGTTAGTATGTGCAGAAGGAGTTTTGCATCCAAGGCCTCCATGAAGAGGCAACACTAGAAAGTAGGAGTGACATCACAAAATGACCAGCAATCTGAAATATTCTACAAAGGTATATCTTTGTATCAATTAGTATCCGGGACTTGAAGTTTGTTCAAACTTCAAGTCAGTTGATCTAATTGAATACAATAGATTATACCATGACCCAGGGTGCCCCTACCATGAAGCAAGCTGAAACATTTGCTCGGCGCGCCCCTGCGGTCACTTGAAAGGCGGCAATTAAAAAAATCCTGCTCCCTACAATACCGCATTTCAGCACCAGTCCGCCAATCAGTGTTGAGTCAGCCCTCCAGTTCACCAATCAGTGTTAGTCAGCCCACCATACAAACCTCCACAAGCCACACCTATGTTCCCTGATGAAGCCATGCCCTGCTTCATGTGTCGACCCCATCTGCCAATAGGTGGTATTTAAAAGTTGTTTCAGGTGTCAAAAACCCTAGGAACACCCCTGCCATGACCTGGATGAATGAGAACTTTCACAAGCATATTCTACAAAGGATTGCTACACAAACAGGCTGGTTTCAGACGTCGGACAGAATTGGCTTTACTAAGTGACCATAATAGGAACTGTGCAGCTGTCTCTGTATTTGAGGTTTCATGTATAAGGAACTGCCTGATTTATAACTCAAGCTTTGTTGTAATTGGCAGTAATGAATCAATCATGTTGCAGGTCCAGAATTAGAACAAAATTAGCTAACCTAAAACACTTACAACCGGGACCCCCCTCCCCAGCCCTTATAAGGGCCCTTGCGGCACTTACAAGTGCCTTTGGTGGGGGTTCCGCAGCTCGAACCGGGACCCCCAGTGAGAGGCTCTTAAAAGAGCCCTTTGGCAGCGTCTTCTTTCTTCCAGCGCCGGCGACACCAGCTCCGCTGAGGCTGCCGACCCCCGAGAGGTACCCCTGCGGCCACCAGGGGTGACCCAGGCACGGTGGCCTCACGAGGCCGATGTTGCAAGTCTTCGGGCTGGCGACCACCAACCCCACCTAAGGTCATCACGTGCCAGGCAGGCTCACTGCGGCCAAAAGTGAGCCCGTGGCACTGCGGCCTCAGCGGAGCCGATGTTGCCAGCCACTCCTTTTTTTTAATGCTTGGTTTACATGTATTACATTAACCAATCAGATATTCTGAAATCTGATTGGTTAATATAATACATGTAAACCAAGCATTAAAAAATTGACCAATCAGAAATGGATAAGGGTTTTCTGCAAAACTATATAAAGCAGTGCACTCCGCCGCGGACATCAGATGCCATTGCAGTAGATGGCTGAAGAAAGTGAGCAGTGAGCCTGCTTGGCATCGGCAAACTCAGACGGATCAAGACGCCGGCAACATCGGCCTTTACGAGGCCGCCAGCGCCTGCCGGGGGTACCCCTGGTGGCCGCAGGGGTACCTCTTGGTGTTCGGCAGCCTCAGCGGAGCTGGTGTCGCCGGGGCTGGAAAAAAGAAGATGCCACCAAAGGGCTCTTTTAAGAGCCGCTCACTGGGGGTCCCGGTTCAAGCTGCGGGACCCCTAGGCAGCCTCAGCGGAGCTGGTGTCGCCGGGGCTGGAAAAAGAAGATCCACCAAGGGCTCTTTTAAGAGCCGCTCCTGGGGGTCCACGGTTCAAGCTGCGGGACCCCCCGGCCCTTATAGGGCTCTTGCAGCACTTAAACATGTGCTTGGCGGGGGTCCCGCAGCTTGAACCCGTTTGAGCTGCGGGACCCCTTAGCCCCAAAGGCCCTTTTCAAGGCCGCAAGGGAGGGCACTTGTAAGTGCGCAAGGGCCCTGATAGGGGCATGGGGTCCCGCAGCTTGAACCGGGACCCCCCATGAGCGGCTCTTAAAAGAGCCTTTGGTGGGATTATTCTTTTTTCCAGCCCCGCGACCAGCTCCGCTGAGGCTGCCGACAACAAGAGGACCCCTGCGGCCAACCATGGGTACCCCCGGCAGGCCGCTGGCGGCCTCGTAAAGGCCGATGTTGCCGGGTCTTGATACCGTCCTGTTTGTCTTTTGCGATGCCAAGGCAGGCTCACTGCGGACAACAGCGGAGCCGATTGCAACGCTTCTTTCTTCAGCCATTACTACTGCAATGGCAATCTGATGTCGCGCGTCGGAAGTGCTGCTTTATATAGTTTCATTGGAAAAACCCTATCCTTCTGATTGGTCAATTTTTTATGCTTTGGTTTACATGTATTATATTAACCAATCAGATGTCAGAATATCGATTGGTTAATGTAATACTTGTAAACAAGCTATAAAAAAAGGAGTGGCTGCAACATCGGCTCCGCTGAGGCCGGCCAGTGCAGCGGGCTCACTTTTGGCCGCAGTGAGCCTGCCGGCATCGATGACCTTAGTGGGGTTGGTGTCGCAGCAGAGAAGACGTTGACAACAGTCGGCTCTCGTAGAGGCCACCGGTGCCGGGGTACCCCTGGTGGCCGAAGGGTACCTCTGGGAGGTTCGGTCGGCGCCTCAGCCGGAGCTGGTGTCGCCGGCGCTGGAAAGCGGAAGAGAAGACGTACTGCCCCAAAGGCTTTTTAAGAGCCTCTCATGGGGGTCCCGGTTCGAGCTGCGGAACCCCACACCAAAGGCACTTGTAAGTGCCGTCTCGTGTGCCCTTATAAAGGGCTGGTGAGGGGGGGTCCGGTTGTAAGTGTTTTAGGTTAGTAACTTTTTGTTCTAATTCTGGACCTGACCAACATGATGATTGTTAACTGCCAATTACCACAAAGCTTGAGTTTATAATCAGGCCAGTTCCTTATACCTAAACCTCAAATACAGAAAAGCTGCACAGTTCTATTATGGTCACTTAGTAAAAGCCATTCTGTCCGACGTCTGAAACCAGCCCTGGTGTGTAGCATCCTTTGTAGAATATGCTTGTGGAAATTCATTCACCAGGTCATGGCAGGGGTGTTGCCTAGGTTTTTGACACCTGAAAAAACTTTTTAAATACCACCTATTGGCAGATGGGTCGACACATGAAGCATGGCATGGCTTATCAGGGCAACATAGGTGTGGCCTGTGGATGTTTTGTTGGTGGGCTTGACGTACACTGATTGTGAATGGAGGGCTTGATCAACCCACTGATTGGCGGACTGGTGATGAAATGCGGTATTGTAGGGAGCAGGATTTTTTTAATTGCCGCCTTTCAAGTGACCGTCAGGGGCGCGCCGTCAGCAAATGTTTCAGCTTGCTTTCATGTAGGGGCACCCGGGTCATGGTATATCTATTGTATCAATTAGATCAACTCAGACTTGAAGTTTGAACGACACTTCAAGTCCCGTTGAATTAATTGATACAAAAGATATACCTTGTAGATATTTCAGATTGCTGGTATTTTTTGATGTCACTCCTACTTCTAGTGTTGTGACTCTTCTGGAGGCCTGGATCACAAAACTCTTCTGGCACCTTACTAACTAGGGGCCCTATTTATAAAAAAGTCGTTATCGTTATCGTAAAATACCGATCGTTATCGTAAAATAACGAACAGGGGTGGTTTACCGTACGGTCGTTATTACCGATAACGGCGTTATTTACGACAACGCGTTACTTGTACCCGATAACGCCGTTATCTGTAATAACGGTCGTATCGTCATAACGACCGGTATTTTACCGATAACGACAGGTATTTACGAGATCGGTAAAAACGGTCGTTTATCGTAAATAAACGGTCGGTTATCGGTAAAAACCCGGCCGGTTATTTTTACGAAACGATCGGTATTTTACGATAACGAACGTCTTTTTATAAATACGAGCCCTATGTCCTGTAATTTGTATCTTAAATCCCCTTCATCTAGATGCATATAAAAGTTGACCCGATAGGTTCCCCTAAAATGTCTCCAGCCACTCAACAGAGATAGCAAATGAATATTATTAGCTGTTTGGGACACTGTGTTGAAGCAGAATAGTAGAGTGGGAGAGAGCTGTAAATCCTTTGAAAACTATGTATTTATGACAGCACCACCTCTAACTCTAATATTTTTGAGCAGTTTCTGCGCAAGAGGCTGAGTATTTTGGGTTTTATGAAAGGTGTGTAATATACCTTAAAAGAATGATGCAAAGCTGCATTGATAACAGTCTAGCAAAATAGCATGTTTTAATGCAGTGTAGCATGTCATATCATACCTATGTAGACATTAAAGGTAAAAGGTAGAACCCTAGTAAACCATTGTAAAAGGATCCTTTGCTTCAGTTGGAAAATAATTAAGTGAACTTAATTTATCACAGACTTGGTAAGCACATTTCTCAAAGTGTGGGTAAGTCCAAAATACCAGCACGACGATTCCTTGGGATTTAATCTGGTGCAAGTACCGCACATTCACCTGCTGTTACTTCATCCACAATTTCAAAACGAGCAGCACTCATTAAAACATGCAATTTATTGGCTACTTTAAAAAATCAAACATTTTCTGCACACCACACATGGCTCTCTTTCCTTAAGATAAAAATGCAAGTTGTCGGATCAACTGCTGATCCTTTCTCAAAAGGTGTACCTATTAATGTAGGAGCAGGGTAGAATAAATGTTGTTTAATTAAACATTGCCGCCTACGAATTACATTTATGAAGTGTGGTTTCCCTTACTAGACCCAAATGATCTGGCAACTAGGGTAAAAAACCTAGGAAGGGTTGTATGTTTATGCAAAAACCTTTTCCAAAGGCACCCCCCCCTGCTGCATCAATTTAGAAACATGTAAGGATAACCCTATATACCCTTTTAATTGGTAACTAAGGTGCGAGTGCAAGTGGTATACTTATGTTGCAGGCCAGATGAGAATTATGATCTCAGCACATTCTGTGCAATGCATCTCAAAATGTTTGTATTTAAAGGTGAAGGTTGAGAGTAGGAAGTTGAAGATAATGAAAGTAAACCTGATCCCAACACAGTTTCTGGTGTAATGATATTTAGATGTAGTTTACCCCTCTTCCCGCCACCGATCGTCTATCATGATCTGTTGCAGTGAATGCACAAACTGCCACAGATCGTGAATCTACGTCGTTGGCTTCCCCCCTCCACAAAAAAATTTTCCCCCTCATAGCCCGATCGGGGGGCAAGCATTCGACTGCCCCTTACCCCCCTCGATCCCCCGCTCGGTTTGGGTCCAAATCCGAGGGGGGGTTCGGGAGATATGGTACCTCTTTTCCTGTTTGATGCCGGTGAGTGCTGGTCCCACGTGGAGACTATCCGAAGCGGAAGGGAGGACCCCGGTGACTAAGAACGTCCTCCTTCACCGGGGTCTTACCTTGAACTGTAACGTCTGCTGCCCCTGAGTGATCTAGTTGAGGTACTGCAGCCCTGATCCAATTTCAGATCATGCTGCAGTACCTGATAGCACAAGCTGTCAAGCTGACCGCTGTTACTATACATTTTGGTGAATGGAACTCAAAATGTTCTCACAAAGGGATTTTTTCTAAGCTTGCATTAGCGAGACTAGAAAAAAAATGGGGACAGAGATCAAAAATTTGGTGATCACTTCTTGATCACCAAATTATTGATCTTTGCCATGAATGAAAATCACTTCCTGGAAAATGATTTCGGAAGTTGATTTTTCCGATCGGATTTAGAATGCTAAACATGCATTTATGCCCGCTATCCAATTCGGTATCATTTCCCTAATGATTGATGATCATCTTTGGGAATGATCCCCCAAAAAAAGGGGAAATGCACCAAATAAATATTAATGTGATACACACACCTTTTTTGTTTGTTTACCTAAAAACGATAAATTATCAAAAAAAAATTGTGCTCTCAAGCTTCCCAATGTCCTCAGGTGATAGGCTTAAGATAACGGGATACATTACTGTTCGATTCAGGGAACTAAACCTACTTTAGTAGGGAATTTTGCCGAGGTACCAAAAAAGACTGGATTTAACTTTTGAGGGTCAAATAAAAAGTGTCAAAGAATGTGTGACTCTCTGTATAACTGCTTTTCACTAAATACCACCGGCCCTTATAGTGCTCATTGCAGCACTGTACAAGTGCTTGGGGGGGGGTCCAGCAGCTTGAAACCGGTTTCGAGCTGGGGCCCCTTAAGCCCCAAAGGCCCTTTTCAAGGCCGCAAGGGACTTGTAAGTGCGCAAGGCCCTGATAGGGAGGGGAAGGGGTCCCGTTCGTGCTGCAGGACCCCAGCCAAAGGGCACTTTCAGTGCCCCCTGGTGGCGCAGGGGTACCTCTTGGTGTTCGGCGGCCCTCAGCGGCGTGGTGTCGCCGGGGCTGGAAAAAAGAAGATGCCACAAAGGGCTCTTTAAAAGAGCCGTCCACTGGGGGTCACCGGTTCAAGCTTGCGGGCACCCTCCCGGCCTTATAGGGCCCTTGCGGCACTTACAAGTGCCTTTGGCGGGGTCCCGCAGCTTGAACCGGTTCGAGCTGCGGGACCCCTTAAGCCCCCAAAGGCCTTTTCTAGCCGCAAAGGGCACTTGTAAGTGCCGCAAGGGCCCTGATGGGCAGGGGAAGGGGGTCCCGGTTCGAGGCTGCAGGATCCCTAAGCCCCAAAGGGCTCTTGTTAGGCTGCAAGGGAACACTGTAAGTGCCGCAAAGGCCGTGATAGGGCCAGGGAGGGGGGTCCCGGCTCGAGCTGCAGGACCCCTTAAACCCCAAAAGGCACTTTTCAGTGCCCCGCTGGAGGGTCCATCCACCCCCCAGTGGGGCTCCTTCCCTCCACCCCCCCGCAAGAGTATGGGTGGGGGGCTGGGAGGGGCTGCTGGGAAAGGGTCCGGCGGTGGGTCCTTTCCCGGCATCCCCTCCCAGCCCCCTGTAATCTCGTTGTTATGCCACCTCAAGTGAAATGGCGAGATTAGTGCGCCGCTTCAGTTACCGAAGTTATAAATAGAAGCGGTATAAACTGTTCAATAGGTGTGAAAAGTTAACGAGGAGTTAATTTTCGCGGCCGCTTCCGGCCTTTATAAATGCGGGTAATTGGCGAATTGGCAGGAAAAACGGCCACGAAAAGAAAACGCTCATTATAAATATGCCCTATGTTACTATTGGTGATATGAATACAGATTATATACAAATATAACCCTGGAAAGACTATGTTACTTTAGTGATATGAATGACATTATATACAAATATAAACCCTGGAATGACTATCAGGGAGATTCAATAAAAGTTCTACGTTTAAAATGGTGCTAATTTTGCCCCAACCAGTCAGATCTTTTTTACATTTGAAAGCTAACATCTCGATTAGTGGGGCACAATTAGCCCATTTTTAACGATAAGAACTTTTATGAATAACCCTGATGTTACTTTTGGTGATATGAATGACATTTATATACAAATATAAACCCTGAAAGACTATGTTTATATTGGTGATATGAATGACATTATATACAAATATAAACCCTGAAAAGACTATGTTACTATTGGTGATATGAATGACATTATATACAATATAAACCCTGAAAAGACTATGTTGCTATTGGTGCTATGAAAGACTCTAGTTACTATGTGTGAATGAATGACATTTATATACAATATAAACCCTGAAAAGGCTATGGGCATATTTATAAGAAACGATGTGTAGCGCAAAAAAAAAATTACCGCGCAAATCGCGAAATAGCGCTATCACCGTATTTTAACGGTGAGCGCTATGCCCGCGATACCTATCGCGGGCGAGTGCTGCTGGGTAATTTAAGCCCCTTCGCGGCATACTGTATAGTATCGCCGCGAAGGACTTAAAAATCTTCCGAAGCGCCGCTCCTAAGGGGGGGGGCATCGCCAACCCCCACACCCCCCGCCGGCCGACCACCCGCCGCGCCTCTCCACCGCACGCCCCTCCCAACCCGTTCCCGCTGCGCAATCCGGAACGGAGGTAGGAGGGCTGCGGGAAGGGGCCGCAGCAGGTGCGCACGACCACACGCGCGCACCCCCCTCCCGGCAACCCCTCCAGCCCCCCGCCCAGGCCGGGGAGGGGACGGGAGGGAGCGCTGGGGGGGGGAGGCTCCCTCCAGGGGGGCCCTGAGAAGGGCCTTTTGGGGCTTAGGGGGTCCCGCAGCTCGAACCGGGACCCCCCTCCCCCGGCCCTTATAAGGGCCCTTGCGGCACTGACAAGTGCCTTTGCGGGGGTCCCGCAGCTGAAAACCGGTCCCCCAGTGCGGCTTCTTAAAAGAGCCCTTGGGCGACATCTTCTTTTCCAGTCCCGGCGACACCAGCTCCGCCGAGGCGCCGACCCCCGAGAGGTACCCCTGCGGCCGCCAGGGGTACCCCCGGCGGGCGCCGGGGGACCTCCACGAGGCGATGTGCCGGCGTCTTGATCCGACGCGACGTCTTCGGGCTGGCGACACCAACCCCACTCAGGTCGCCGATGCCAGGCAGACTCACTGCGGCGCCAGTGAGCCTGCTGGCACCGCCGGGCTCAGCGGAACCGATGTTGCCAGCCGCTTCTTTCTTCAGCCATCTACTGCCGATGGCATCTGAGTCCGCGCGGAGAAGCTCTCTATATATGGTTTGCAGAAATCCATAATCGTTTCTGATTGGTCAATTTTTAATACTTGCTTTACATTAACCAATCAGATTTCTGGAAAGTTCTGAAATCTGATTGGTTAATGTAAAGCAAAAGTATTCAAAATTGACCAATCAGAAACGGATTATGGATTTTTGCAAACCTATATAAAGAGGAGCTTTCCGCGAGGAACTCAGATGCCCGCAGTAGATGGCTGAAGAAAGAAGAGGCTGGAACATCGGCTCCGCTGAGGCCGGCTGTGCCAGGGGCTCAGTCGGCCGCAGTGAGTCTGTCTGGCATCGGCGAACTGAGTGGGGTTGGTGTCGCCAGCCGCAAGACGCGCCCAAGGGGTTCTTTTAAGAGCCACCGGGGGTCCCGGTGTCGAGCTGCTGGAACCCCCGCCAAAGGCACTTGTGCAGGACTTGCAGTGCCGCAAGGGCCATTACAAGGGCCGGGGAGGGGGTCCTGTTTCGAGCTGCGGGACCCTAAGCCCAAAGGGCTCTTGTTAGGCCGCAGGGCACTTGTAGTGCAGGGGAAGGGGGTCCCGGTTCGTGCTGCAGGACCCCTAAGCCCCAAAGGGACTTTTCAGTGCCCCCCTGGTGGCCGCAGGGGTACCTCTTGGTGTTTGGCGGCCTCAGCGGAGCTGGTGTCGCCGGGGCTGGAAAAAAGAAGATGCCACCAAAGGGCTCTTTAAAGAGCCGCTCACTGGGGGTCCCTCCCCGGCCCTTATAAGGGCCCTTGCGGCATTTACAAGTGCCTTTGGCGGGGGTCCCGCAGCTTGAACCGGTTCGTGCTGCGGGACCCCTTAAGCCCCAAAGGCCCTTTTCTAGGCCGCAAAGGGCACTTGTAAGTGCCGCAAGGGCCCTGATAGGGCAGGGGAAGGGGGTCCCGGTTCGAGCTGCAGGATCCCTAAGCCCCAAAGGGCTCTTGTTAGAGCTGCAAGGGCACTTGTAAGTGCCGCAAAGGCCCTGATAGGGCCAGGGAGGGGGTCCCGGCTCGAGCTGCAGGACCCCTTAAGCCCCAAAAGGCACTTTTCAGTGCCCCCGCTGGAGGGTCCATCCACCCCCCAGCGGGCTCCTTCCCTCCACCCCCCCGCAAGAGTATGGGTGGGGGCTGGGAGGGGCTGCTGGGAAAGGGTCCCGGCGGGTGGTCCTTTCCCGGCATCCCCTCCCAGCCCCCTGTAATCTCGTCTGTTTACGCCACCCTCAAGTGAAATGGCCGAGATTAGTGCGCCGCTTCAGTTACCGACGATTTATAAATAGAAGCGGTATTAACTGTTCCAATAGGTGTGAAAAGTTAACGAGGAGTTAACTTTTCGCGGCCGCTTTCCGGCCATTTATAAATCGCGGTAATTGGCGAAATTGGCAGGAAAAACGGCCACGAAAAGAAAACGCTCATTTATAAATATGCCCCTATGTTACTATTGGTGATATGAATCACATTTATATACAAATATAAACCCTGGAAAGACTATGTTACTATTAGTGATATGAATCTCCTGAACCCCATATAGTAAAGGGCCCTCTGACCCCATATAGTAATGGACTCTCTGACCCCAATAGTTAAAAATGTCACCTTAGAGTTGTAGTTTCAAGCTGTCATTTGCACTGTACTAGTAGCTGTTTTTTTGCCCCAAACTGAGGAGACCCATCAGATTTACAGCATCCAGATGAGCAGTTACAGTGCTGAGTGAGTCCAGCAGCCAGACTACAGGAAGCAGGAAGTGTAAAGGCAGATCAGCTCCTGTAACTTTCTATGCAGGTTAACACAGCGCCACCTACTGGTTACTATCGGCAATTGCAGAATTTGGATCTAAATTAGGACTTGACCCGAGTATAAGTCGAGGTTAGGTTTTCAGGCTCATTTTAAAGCCTGAAAAATTCGACTTATACTCGAGTATATACGGTACATCCTCATCCAAAGCAGAAACACTCCATCTTGTTTCCTGTGGCTAACCCCATAGAAGTTCTGAAGAAGATGTTATTACATTATCCAATGCAAGTTTAAAAAGAGGGATAAAATATAAGTTTATTTTGTAATTAAAGTTAAGGAAATGTTATTGTGTATGGTAAATATGCGGGGAAATGTTTGAGATGCCATGGGTTTTGTGATATTACCTGTATGCATTTGCTCGTTCATTTCCTAAATCTGCCACATAGCCACCTCCTCTATATGTTGCTCGCTTTCCCCATATTGGGTGGCCCCTGAGTTTGGATTGGCTTTGATAATGCCATGCAGAGTTCATATCAGTTGTATTTCTGTAAGCAGAGACATTCCACTGCTCATCATAATTTCCAATATCCTCAGCATCCAGGGAATATGGTGCTCTGCAGTTTTCCAGTGTACTTTGCAGTACTGGAGCTACCATGCAAGTATCCTTTTTAACCCTAACCTGACGGATTTGAGCACCACCCACACGCTTAGAGTTTCCATCAGTTACAAATCCTAAATTATAAAAAAAAAAAGTTATTAAAGAATTCTTAATATATGCAGAATTATTCAAGACAGTCAAGCCAAAGTACAAGGGCATATGTTGTCCCTTTCTTATCTTTCTGTGCTATGACTTTTAAATTACTAATCCATATGGACATTGAAAAAAGTGTATAAAGCAAATATTTATCAACATCTTGAACAATGCATTGCATATGTTATAAATGTCCCACAATAAACTACATAGGTATATGCATATATAACATGTGCTGGTGTGGAAATATTTTTCAATGCATATGATTTTCTATGCTTGTGAAGGTTCTCATTCATTCAGGTCATGGTATATCTGTTGTATTCAGTTAGATCAAATTAGCCAGTCGGATGACTAGCAAGAACTAAACTTCAAGTCCAGTTGATCTAACTGAATACAACATATATATATGATTTCCTCAAAATCAGATTAGCACCCAAGTGAATAATATTGTGGAACGATTTACAGAAGGGACGAGTCTCTTGAAATTACATCCATTTAGAGGATATTCCAAACTGAAGTGTTTTTTTGGACCATATGTGAGGTCATCAAAAGCACCTCCCACCTTCTCTCACTATTGGTTAAGAGGTGGCGCTTAATGTTGGTACAGCAGCATGTTAAGACATATTGTTACTCGTGCATACTGTTATGTTTGCAATTTTGATGTTTTTCATATGTGTTAAAAAAGTGGTATACAGCTAAAAATGTCCATTATTAAAGTGATGATCTGCAGCCTTATTGACAACATCATCCTTTAACGAAGGACACCGATGAGTATGTTGATGGTAGTTCTAAAAAACCCTGCAGTTCCAGATCAAATTACACCACAAATATAGATCATTAATGGAGTTCTTGGAAGAAATTCAACTAGTGTAATGCTTTGAAGCGTCAGCAGAATTCAGTTTTCATTAGCCATCTTGTTTGGCTAGCCATCAAGTCATACGTTTAGAAGTATCATAAGGTGATTCATAACTAGCACAGCAATGTGTAATCAGCACAGCTCAGTCAGTGCATTCCATAATATGGAATATGACGTATGAGGAAGCTAATATTTCAGACGATTTTTCTAAAACCTTTAGGTCACGGACACACTGCATCACACCAGAAGCGCTCATGCATAAAAATGTTAATAATGGATGCGCAATCGCAACGCACCCAAAATTGCGTAATTTCGGTGTGTTGCTGTGATTGCAATATTAGAGAAAAATTGCATGCACAAACACACAGAAATCGCGCTAGTGTGGCCTAGCCTTTAGGCTGTAAAAAAAATGTATGTACCTAAAATGCACACATACAGGGAGAGGCAATATCCCATGCTAAGGGAAAAAATAAGTGCAAAACCCATGCTAACTGTTGTAATATAGGGTTAGCGAGGTTTTTTTTCACTCATTTTGCATTGCTTGCATCCTTTCCAAAGATTTTTGGAAATAACTCAGTGCAAGCGATGCAATACATTTTAGAGATGATAATTGCACACGTTTTTTGCACCAAATTGTAGCTTTAAAGCCGTGCAAAAGGTTGAAACTTACCTCTCGCATTCACACGATGCAATAACAGTCGCAAAGTGGTTACTACATCGCAGGAACAAGTGCAGATCATTTGCATTACTGAAATTTATTGTATCTCCCCCCAAAAATATGTCAGTAACACTTTGGGGGAGATTAAATAAATGTCTCTATCGTCACTTACTGTACCTACAACCGTTCACGTGATGTAGTAACCGCTTTGTAGCCCTTATTACATTGTGTGAACATCGCAATCTTTTGCGCGGCTTTAAAGACACAATTGAAAAGTTTCATTTTTGTGCAAAAAACAAGCTCAAAAACCATTGCTACATTTATTGCATTGCTTGCACTGAACATGATTATTAAATGCAAAATAAGTATAAAACTCAAACTAACCTAATAGTTCATCGGTTATATGGGGTTTGCACTTATTTTTCTCGTTAGCACGGGATATTGCATCTCCCTGTTTATGTCTTCTTAGGACAAAGGTACTAATTCTTTCTTGGTAGCTCAGTGTCTGTGAAAAAATAGTTTTCAACTTAGCATTGACCCACAACATTTCTTCAATCACTAAATCATCAGGTTCAATGGAATAAAATGTTAGTAAAAAACAACATTTGTGTATTTTTTTAATACATTACCTGGAGGATTTCCATATAAATTGTTTATCAGTGTTGTATTTGCCCATGTGAAGAACCCTTGGTAGGTACATATATCTTCAAGGCCATTGGTGAAACTTTCCTCAATGTGTTTATTGAGATAATAAGAATTTGGATCTCTCTGTCCATAGGCAACTAGTAACAGCATCCAAAGGAACCCAAGGTAGGCTAGAACACAGGAAAGAGCACAGTATTCATGAATTGTGATACATTCTGAAATGTGTTGTTTCCTTATAGTAAATGTAATATATACTTTGTGTACAGATCTGACCTTTCAGATCTATGACAGTAAAGTGTTTTTTTACACATTTCCTACTTTATATTTAATATGCACCTTTAAAATGGAAGCGCCTATTCTGTGGTAATTCAAGTCGTAATCTTGAACTGAAAAAGGAGGGAAATGTAATCCCATCTTCACTCATCCCTAGCCCCTCATAGTTCATTTCTAACCCTCCTCTAATATATATAAATATAGAAGTTCAAAGTCACCTTAAAAGCCATGTTCACACACACACAAACTTTTACAGATAGAGTTTTTGCAATACTTCTCCCCAGCACTTCTAAAACCAGATATTTTACCTTAAACTCCACCAGATATCTCTTCCGCACCTGTGCATTGCAGGCATTGGTCAAGGCCATGACAGTGGTTTCACAGCCTATGACTTATACAGCACTGTTTGCCTGCTTTACAGCTGCAGAAGCTCTCAAAAATGTAAAGTAGATGGCAGAGAGTAGCGAAGAACCAGAGCAGTACACGGTAAGATATCTTAACACCCAGAAGCACTGGGGATGATTATCTGTTAAAGTGTGTGGGGTAGGGGTGGTAAAAGAACCTTACGTAGTTTAAAAACAGCTGTAAACAGTTGTAGCACAACTTAACACCAATAGAAATAATTTAATCAATACCCAGACTCTTCAATCTGAAGGAAATTGCAAATTGTATGTATTTTTTTTTTTTGAGATTGAAATGTGTTATTATTACAGACCAATCAATATACTTTCCCATCCTACAGAGCGAGAGATTACCCAGTATTTCTCGAATTAATGCAAACACTTTTTGTTCCTTGACGTAATTGTTTTTCATCTTGGTGATATCAGTCAAAGGCGGAGGCTGGTAGATGCTGCTGTCCCTGCGAGAGGCCAAAAGGGGATTTGGATCACCTGTAGGAGGTTGTATTTATAATATGAGCATTTCACATACTGACAAGAACCACAAGATATTAAGCTGCAGCCCATAGATTTGACACATTACCTAAAAATAGACAACTATTTACAGAGAGACACTGAGAAAAATATTCAGGGAGATTCAATATGGGTTAAATCTGTTTAAAACCCATGTTAACCTGAAGTAATATAGGGTAAACTTGTGTTTTACATGGATTTGAGGGCACAACGCCATTTTCAAATATGTTTGGAAATAGCGCTGTGCACCCGTTATACAAAAGTTTTACCCTACCACTTATTGCGAAACTTAACGTAGGTTCTGTAGGGGGGCTACTGGAATGTCTTACCTTTACACCATCCCACAATGCAATAACAGACGTAATCTCATTACCTTTACACCATCCCACAATGCAATACCAGACGTAATCTCAGTGCCCTTATGTGAACGCATGCAACTTGACAAGTCTGTGCACAAAGTTTAAATAGAGCAGACACAATAATCTGTCAGAATACAGGCATTTTGTTATGTTACACACACACAGAAGATATGGAAATATGTTTGTTATTTTTCTATGGAAAAAAACTAAAATATATAATTGTATATTCAAAAAAGGACAGTGGTTATAGTTAATATATTTGGCCCCAAATGCACTCATCTGGAAATTAGCATTTGATTCGGTTTTATTATTTTAATTTCATAACTAGATTTTTTTTTTTTAGTTTTGTTATTGGCAAAATAAAATGATTTCAGGTATTCCAAGTATATACTTTTTATTATAAAGAAGAACTATACCAAGTAAATGGCTGAAGCCTGATCCACTGTGTAAAAGGAGAATATTTCCCATTATAGCTATAGAAATCCATGCTTTCCTCTCATGCATGTTCTTATTATTTGTGTTGTTACTATTTAAATATATATTTGTATATTGTATATTGTAGTGATCCCAGCTAGTAGATACTCTGGCCCTGATATCCTGTACTATAGTCCACCCTGCTTTAATTTGAGCAATCACTGAATATTAACCAAACGGCAGGGCAGCAGCTGTGTCCTGGCATAGAATGAAAATAAATCATACACTGCATGTCAGCTAGTATTAAATCTCTTTACCTACATTTAGAAATATGCAGATTTGTCCAGTTTTAACGAATATAATCTGTTTCAAAAAAGCAATCCATAAAGTTGAGAAAATCTAACACAAATGAAGAGCAATTTGTGCATTAAAGCTGGGAACACACATTAAAGATTTGTAGCACACGACAGAAATATTCCATTGGAATCTGTCTGTCATCAGCTACAAAAACAAACACACACTTTACCAATAGCATCTCCCTATACTCTGTACACTTAAGGCACTAGAAATAACACTGTATTTACATACCTGGCATTTCTAAATATTCTAACAGCACTCATACAGGGTTGGCCTGAAAAGTTTGCATTTGTTTTAGCTTTCAACATTGATGTGCCTATTTACTGGAATATCTTTATCCACGTATCCTGAGACCACACTATGCCAAACACCAAAGCACGTGAAAAGCATCGGCAGGCATTACGTTTGCACTGTGCTATTGGAGAGCATGCATTTTGCAAAAAAATGGTGATCACATGCGCCACTAAAAATAAATTGCAGCGCATGTGGCCCCCTCCATTGACATGCACTGTGCTTGAGAAATTGCGTTAATGTGGCCTAACCCTTACTGTATATATTTAAAGATATTTTGTAAGCAAACATGGTCAGTGTTCCCTCTAAGCATTAAACAGAGGATTAAAGTGGTGAGCACACAAATATCTTCTGGAATGTAAGGGCTACAGTAAGCGCACAAAATTTAATTTTGTATGCGCACAGAAAATATATTTCTGTGCACACAATTTGAGGTTAGAGGGAACACTGAACATGGTTATTTTTTTTTGGCCTAACAGAAAAGCAATAAAACAGAAAAAAGTACATGAGGGGATGCCATACTTACTATCTTTTTTAACTTTCTTTCATAGCTGTTTTTCCATTGTTTTGTCATCAAAACTAATGTTTATGTGGAGGGCTGTTAAAGGGCATCAGCACCAATATAACGGAATTTCATACACAGGTTAAGCACCCCCCCCAAACCCCAGATCCATTTTACTTACCTTCCCCAAAGATGCCAAGGAACAAACTTACAAGACCTGGTCCCTCGACACTTCTGATGACATCACAACCAATAGCTGACAGTCGGGACTAGGAGATTCTCACTGCTCCTGTTCTTGCTCGAAGCGAGCTTGCAATAGGAGCATGGGCCGGCACCCAGGCCACGAGGGACCATTACCCCTTGACATTGCCCCCTGCTATTCATTTATACCAAAGTTATAGGAGCTGATATTAAATTCCAATCTGGCTGAAATGTGACATGAAGAATTGCTAAATTTGTCAAACTGTCTGTCAGTACATTGCCCTGTCATTATTAAAGCTGCAGTTATAGCCAAAACTTAAAAATAGATTCTTCCCCTCACACAGCTTCAAAAATGAAATGTGGTGAAAGCACAAAAATAAACTCAATGCTGTATTATAAAGATGTAAATAGGACATGAGCACACAATCTTTTCTCTGCCATTATATGACATAACATCATTAAATTGAATATTTAGAAAATATATCATAAACAGGATACCTGGTGTAGAGATATCTCCATTTATAGCAGTTTCCTCTTCATCTTCTGTTTCTACTTTCTTCAAAACCAAGGCAAAAAAAGCTGCGAATCCGAGCACCTGAAGTACCGTAAACAATATTTGAAATGTTGCCTTAAGGTAGAAGCCAGATATTGTGTGTATAATTGTGTTTCCTTGCAGCCTATTAACCAATAGTTGGCAAATGATGCATAAACAAACAAACATGCTTCTTTAGACAGTGCTTGATTCAGTAATGCTCCATTGTCTTTTTATTAAATATTGAAATATAAAATGCTAATAATACCGGCTATTGGGTGATTTTCGCTCTGTGTATGGTGCCCGCTGACGAAACCGAGTTGATCACATTGGCCCGATTTCATTATTAGGATAGGCAAAATTTTCAGCCAATCAATAATATCGCCCTTGATCAGCTAATAATATCGATTTGTGTATGGTCACTATTAGTCAATGCACATGGCATTCTACACATATCTTTATGAAGATACCATTCTCTGTGTTATTACACATTTCAATGCACATTCTTTTTACTTATAGGTACATATTTAGTTACCTTTAAAGGCTGTGTAATGAATAGACTCTCAAAAAATGATATTGCCATTGAGATGAGCCACTTTATAGAGCTGTCCTTTCCATAGTGCAGCCCATACAGCATAGTGAAAAAAGCCGATACACCACTTGTTGCTGCCACAAGAAACCATCCTATAAAAACAAACCACCAAGGCAGCCCTTTTGATGTATTTTTCTTTCCATCTTCAGAAAGACTGGCTGCAGATGAGCACCTACAACATATAAAAACACATAAAAGAAGAATCAGAAGGTTTTAGGGGAACATAGATCCTATAATAGTGGTATAGTATAGGTAAGTAGGAAAATGAGGAGCAAAATCTACTGATATGCTAAAACTTGACTTTATTGTTTTTCTAAACCACAGAATGAATTCACTGATAACAGTGAAATATTAGGGAAATATGTTAATGAATGAGCCATGCTAATTGTAAGTAAACTGAAAAATTGTCCAAGCACTCCATGCTTCTTTGCATGATAGAATTTTTTTTAAATACAACTACCAAATTTTGCTAGGACAGTAATGGATTGGGGAAAAAAACATGCATGTAAGCAAACATTTAAAAAAAAACAACATTTAAATAATGTCAGGATTTTCGTGACTTGTATAGAATAAGGAAAAAGTCTCACTCTTCACTGGCAGAGCCTGAAGAAAAGAATTGGTTCTCCAGGATTTCCTTCATATGCTGCACCTGTGAAACTGCTCGGCTGTAACTTTGAGGATTCTGGAACTGATAAGGTCCTAGGAATTCAAGCTTTCTCTCCACATGCTGCAGTTGTTGATACAAATACCTCTTCTGATCACTACGTCTTGCCTTTTCTCTCATTACCTTTTCTGGTGTTGGGCTCCTCATTTCCTCTGAAAAGAAAGAGAGAGGATTTAGAAAAATAAATACAATAATAAAAACTTAAGGCCAAGGGCTTTTCCAGTATTAGGTGAGTAAATTTCATTGAACCTCATTAGTTATTTTTTGTAATCATAGACATTATTTTGTCATCATTTTACTATTTATGTGTTGCCAATTTCTTTACATTGACTAACTACACCAAGTTTACCACACATTTTCTGCCTACTCTTCTTTACAATTATTGTTCAGTTTTCTGTGCAATTCATAAGAGACCACACAGTTGACAATAATTTAACGGCATATCTGATCCGGGCACCTCCAATTTTTCAGGCAACTGGCCGATACACGGAAATATCGGTGGGCATAAAAAATCTTCATGTATGTACCCTGCCTTACTTTCCTGTAAGTGGGTAAAATTATAGTGGTTTTAATGATTATGATTGTTGGATTACTACCAACCAAGATACTTTTTATTGGACCATCTGTTGTCCCAGAATGCTCTGTAAAATTACAGAGGTCTTATTGATCATGACTCTTTTAGTACCACCCAGTACCCAGTTCCAAAATGCTTTGTTAAAATTACGGAGACCATATCGATTTGATTGCTTTAGTACCACTCATTAGGTGGGTGGGTGCTACCCTTAATTAGCAAAGGCACACAGCAGTAAAAATTAGATATCATACTGATTCCAGTAGTGAAAAAACTTCTAATAGAGAATAATTGTTTCTTTTCAGGGATCTGTTATGTACAGCTCTTGAGTTGGAGGACACAAGGTTTAATGCCACTGTGTTTAAAAGGAAAAAAAAAAAAGGGGGGGGGGTATATTTTTGCATACCTTGCCAATCTACAGACCCCAGGCTAAGGATCAGTGATTTCTCATTCTTCTTGCTGTCATCATAAAAATCCTGTCCACATCTGTTTTGTTGGTGAATGATATCTTCCACCAAAGATAAGAGTCTATTTATATCTGTAGATTTCCCCAAATCCATATCTGGTAGGGGGATCTTCTGGGTTTTAAACAGAGAACTGGCAATTCTCCTAATATCCTTAATCACAAAAAAGAAAATGGATATTTACTACTGGAGCTAGGGTAGACATATTTATGGATGCTAATGATCACATTTATCTGAGCCAACTGGCAAAAACACGCAATACTAAGGAGAGTAAAGATTGCATTACGTTGTCTAGTTGCACTAAATTTCATAACTCATAGGCCTATTTGGGGAGGGGGATGTCTTACATACAAATCAATGGGCTTCCAAATTAGTTGAAGATTATCAAAATGGATGTTTATTACTGTGAATACAGGTTAAGTGATATTATTAGGTATAGAGATGTCTGAAACTCTGAAGTTTTATTCCATTTTTGGATTTACTGAACTCAGGAAAAACATTTGAAAACCTTCGAAAATACTATCAGAAGCTACTTTCCAGTTTCCAATCGTATTTTCAAGGGTTATCAAACGTTCAAGGTTATTTTCGAGGGTTACTGAAAATAACCTTGTACATTTAGCAACCCTTGAAAATACATTCCAAAGTCCTGAAATCCTAATGATCTGGAACATTAGGATTTCGGAAACGAAGGGTTCCCTGCTAGATCCAGGTCCAAGTCGGACCCGGATCCCATCTATAATTAGGTAGATGCTCAACTATTGAGTGTTCCCTAAATCCACCATTTATGAAGGGGTGGAAATGTGAACAAAGTTATTTATAAAACTACACACAAGCATGTATTGCTTTAAAACACATTTGTGTTCAATTGTAATGAGCCATCAGTAATTTTTGTGAACTGTCCTGTAGTGGAGAAAGGAGCACCCATACTGAGCCAGATTTCCCAATTTTTCACATTTTATTAATATTGTCAGTTTTTGATTAATATTAATATCCAAGACACACATGCAATGAAGAGCAACTTTGATTAAGAGTTGCTATCCACAAACACAGGAGGAACGCAAGTTTTAAGACAATGTTTTTGTGGATTTTTGTGGATTTGTCTCGGTAACAATAGTACCTTCATCACAGCTTCTGGAGTAAGGAAGCCACTGGATATATCTGGTGTAGAAGAAGACGTTCCAATAGCTTCAGACGTGCTATTTCTTTCCTTCTTTAAGGCTGTTTGTTCCTTTGCTCCTTTTGGTCGAATATTTCTAAATATCTGTACAATCAGAAGATTGATAGGGAACATGAGGAGGGAGCTTTCAAACCCAATCATTACTTCTTGCCAGGTGAATTCAATCTTACCTAAAAAAAAAGCAAAATACAAGTTAGCCCAGACTCCACTTGGCAAATTGGAGCAGCACGTTTACAGTCTGTAGCTGTAACATTTATCCATCAATTTTATTGGTTTTTTTTTACTAAAAATCAACAACTATAAAATGATTTGGCCTAGGCAAATTGAATGCCTACCCTTATTCTCCTTACATAAAATTTATAAAGGGTCTATATTGGCTGAAGGGCGAGATCTTACCCATATCCATTTTCTGTTCGGCTGGATCAGTAGGCACACCCCAGAACATAATGCTGGTCAGCATGGTACAGAGGAGCAGAGAGAAACAGCAGGATACTCTCTGCACTCGGGTGAAAGGGCTCCTTGGGGAGCGACTGAAAACAGAGTACCAGATATGGCCATCTCTAAATCCTTTTGAAGTTTTCAAGAAAAACAGATTGCTAAATTGAAATGAAGGGAATTGATATTAATTCCATATTAAGTTTACCCAAACTATGAGGTTAGACTCAATTTAAAAAGGCACACAATACAGAATTACACTTTTGCTTATTTTTAGCAAACTACAGCTAATTACCAAACCAGTTCCATGAATATGGGAACATACCATAGTGCTGTGTAAGAAATAGTCATGTTAATGGAATATTCCAGTAAGTAATGATGTCTGGCAAAAATTAAAAACTGCAAAAAATGCAACAAAAGGGAGAAAGGGGCAAAAAGGCGAATCCCCTATTTATAAATAGCTGTAAATAAAAAAGTGACAAAGACACCGTATATACTCGAGTATAAACCGAGGTTTTCAGGCTTTAAAGGGCATGTCCACCCCCAAAACTAAAATGTAACCCCTTACTGGCCACATCAAGTAGTTTAAAACAATCCTTACCTTACATTCCTGCTCAAAATAGTTCCCCTGCTGTGCCCCTCCAAAGTCCAGGAAACTGCTGTGTAGGAGCAGTGTGTGACTCATGCTGTGCCTGAGACTTCCTCAACCTCATCAAGGTTGAGGCATGCTCAGTGCAGCCCTCCCTGCCTCTCAGCCAATCACGGACGCGGCTGCCGGTCCCGCCCCCTGCTTTCAATTCCATGCAAGCAGAGGGCCTGAACAGTGCAGCGGAGGAGAGAGGGCAGGTAAGTAAGAATCGGGGGACTTTCTAACAATTATATTAATGCGGTTGGGGCTGGGGGAGCATGCCCTACCACATATCAAAAGTTAAATTTCGGGGTGGACATGCCCTTTAAAAAAAGCCTGAAAATCTTACCTCGGTTTATACTCGAGTCAACCTTTCTCCTACCTTGTCCAGCGGCCGCGCGATCCGCATCCTCAGTGCACATCCGGATGATGTCACTATCTGGCGCCTCTCACTTTGCGGCGGCGAGTAGTGACATTATCCGGATGCGCACTGAGGATGCGGAGCGAGGAGCGAGCGGCCGCCGGACACGGTAGGAGAATACCACGGACACCAGGGCAATATTTACAAATAAGAGTAAAACCTTCTTTATTTGTGCATACTGTATGCACAAATAAAGGAGGATTTACCCCTATTTGCAAGTATTTGCCACTTAAGATGTTTGAAAACTACAACTCCCAGCAATAAAGCATGCTGGGAGTTGTAGTTTCCAAACATCTTAAGTGGCAAATACTAACCCCCTCGGTTTATACTCGAGTCAATATCTTTTCCCCCTTTTTTTAGCTAAAACTATGTACCTCGGTTTATACTCGAGTATATACGGTAATTCTGAAATTACACTAGAGAGCAGTGTGATACCACACTTAACACAATGAATAAGGCGAAAACTATCGCCACACATCGCCTCAGCGATACTTCTCCGCAAAGGCAAAAGCAAAAATGAGCGGTTTAATAAATAAGGAGAAAATAGCGCTATATGTCATTGCGATGTCCTGCAATAGCGAAATGGCGAAAATACCGAACTTTTATAAATATGCCCCCTTGTCTTTTGATATGAAGTGAAAACAGTTTATCAAAGATAAGCATCTAGGAGAACACAGCAAGCATTTTTAATAAAGTAAAAAGTTATGTGTCTATCGACCCCCCCAATCAAGTTGGAAGGTTAACAATTTTAGGCCAATTCTGTCAAAGTTATTTGCCAAGAAATATTGAACTTAATCCTTTTACATCTTTACACAGTGGTTAAAAATAACACAACTTTATCTTAGGTGAGTTTTATTTTATAAACCCTAAAGCTGGAGCCTTCAAACATCAATACAAACCATTACACTGACACAATATTTCAATGTTCTCCTCGTGTCTCTTTAACGTGTTTAGATGTTCACTGTAAATTCGAACTTAGATCTTTTAGCTAGAACATTCCTTTGCCTTTTCGATTAAATTTGCAAGATCTTTAGCATGGTAATCCTCACAATAAGCAGCAATAAAAATTTCCTAGAATTAGAGCTAATTAAAAAGGAATTCGTACAAACATAATGAAAAGGATGTCAGTCCAGCACAGCCCACTAATTTACTGGAACACCCCCCTTGTCTGTTGCATCTTCCAGTTGCAGTTAATTATGTTACCCTCTGAAAGAGAATACAGTACATTTAAACATACAGCTTATTGAAAATATTACGTTGGGTGCTGATGGGATTCATTTTTTAATTATAGAATTGCTCCTTTATGGCAGTACTTCAAGTCTGAACTCTAAATTCCTCTACAGAAGTAAAAGTGTCCTAATCACACATAAGACAAAAGGCATTGAATGTATCTCGCTGAATATGCATGTTTATTTTTGTCACTACATTCCCATTTTAATATATTTCTGGATAATAGTATACATTTAATTACAAAATCCTAGCTGTTTCACGTTGTATGAGCACATACAAAATGTAACCTGCCTATTCCTTTATTCACTGCCTTTCTTTTTTGCAACATCCATGGAAACCAGCACACGCAGAAAGGCAATCTCTTGTCTATTGTCATTTCAAGCAATATACTGAGAGTAGTAAAGCTTGAGCCTCCCATTTACCCCTCAACCTTCACTGCACCATTATATTGTCTTTGAATTTGTTCTCTAACTGAATCTTTCAACTTGTGAGTTAGCTATTGTGGTTTTGAGCTTTGTCTATATGTACACAATTGCAATTTACTTGGAGAAATATTATAGGAATGATTATTATTATAGGACTGATTATTGATCACCTGATGATATTCCTAGAAACCATAGCTAAAAAGCTTATGATACTGAGTGGATAGACTAAAAACCCGATTTTGCTAAGAAGCATGCGGTGCTTATTAAAGAGCTGTAAAGGCTCAGAGGTGGACTGAGCATGGAGTTTGGGTTAGGTAGGGATTTAATATGTTCCATCTCCTTACAGGACCCAGTCCCCCCTGTGTCGTATGGTAAAACTATATATAGGAGTGGCAAGGATAGGTGGTTACCACTGATCCTCAGCTACATTTAAATGATACATACAAAAAATAGAATTCTAGTGCACAAACAATCCTAATTTTTTGCATATTGGCTACCTCCATAAGGTTGCTAGTACAAACAGTCTGCTAAACCCTGGATAAATAAAAGCAATTAGTTCAATAAATTGGCCAAATTATTTTAAGCCCAGTCACCACTTCAAGGTTGCCTTCCCTTCTGGGAAATTGTACTCCACCCAGAGTTAGGTCATGTGCTTGTTTGAGCAAAGTACTTTAATCACTTTTGCCCATTCAAAGTTCGACCAGACATTTGAGAAAAAAGTGTTCTTGCCAGCCAACATACTAATCCACTCCCCATTCCTAATAAGTCAAAAATATCTGTTTAAATGGAGCACTGATCTGGTAGTAAGGTCAGTAGTCCATTGGTCTGGAATTAAAATGGTACAACCAATTACATTTTATGCCATGCATTAGCATGTGTCTGCTTGTTATTTTTCATTTATGGTACTACTTCAACGGATAGGCAAACCAAATGGTAAATTCTTTACAAACACAAATGATCTGCTTAAAAGAAATCAAACATTAAGGAAAGAGGCATCAGCTGTTTTCACCAAGTTGGTTACTCTTTCCTTTCTGTTAAGTTAATGCCAGATTACTGTAAGGGTCAGAGTGCATAATAAGTATATACAGAGTAGGGAGGATTTATAACCTGTTTAGCAGTTAATAAGTAAACTTACACACAAACAAAAGTAAAATGTTATCACTGCTTCTACAATATCAGTGAACAATGTGCATTTGATGATGATTTACTAATGTTCTCCTTGCTGAGATCTATATTTCTATTAACTTGAATTCTGAATATTTAACTTTACTTTAAAGGTAAAGGGTAACTGTGGTCTATATACAAGTCTCCATACAAGCTTTGGTGTCTCTAGCTTCTCTAGAAGCTTGTAAAGACCTAATAACATTCTCTGTCTCTGTATAGGCTTGTTGCTAGCTATAAAAATGATTAAAAATGTCGGGGTAGGACTTATTTTTCAGCAGATAATGTTCCCAGCAATTGCAATGTTTCAACATTTAACTTGGAGGCAGACCCCAAGTGCTGGTGAAAAGGTGAAAAGAAATAATGTATGGAGATCACAGTTCCCCTTTAAAGTTCCTACCCCAGGAAAGTAGGAAATCCTATTCCTAACTGTCTGGGTGACCACATGCATAAGCGGTGAGCGTGACTATCTACCGTAATATCTAATGTTGAGGGTCATTGTCTTGAAGGCACACTAAACAAGCATCAAGCTGTCAGACGCTGCACAAACAGAACACCATAGCTCACCACCCATGCATGCGGCCACCTAGGGTGGCACTGTAGGAAATGGATTTTCTAAACAATTGATGTATATTAAAGCATAAACACATTTTTATGTAAAAATTATCTTCATAAGCAAAGTGCTTGATTGCTTGATGTGGACAGCTAATGTGGACAGCTATTAACAATTGCTGAAAATGCAAATTTCAATGTTTCTATGAACAGCAGAATATTTTTGAACTTGAAACTATGTTTTTAGACAGATTAATTCCATATATTTTTAGGTACACATAATCAAAGGGTAATCATGCTTTTCCAAAAGAAAGTACAGTATTTTAGGTTTCATTCTACTTTAAATCCATCCATGACAAAGCATCACAATTTACCTAAATTGTTTCATATCCTCCTCTGTTGCAACACTGAAAACTTTATCAAGCACACAGTCTCCAACTTCAATGGACAGCCAAGAGTTACACAAGAAATACCATTTCTGGTCTAATTCCATATCATGGACTATCACTCTGTTTACATACCTAAAAAGCCAAGACAAAATGTGGAATAAACAAGTCTATTAAAAAAAAAACCTTCTCTACTGTAAATACTACATCAGATGATTAGCAATAATATACATTTAGACCCATATAGACATGATTGTCCTAAGAAGTGGCCACTCTTTGAACATTCATAAACCGTTAATTCTGACAGTATTATACATCCGTACAAGGCATTAGTCACAGACTTTCATTCAACTCAGGACCAAAATCCCTGTTTTGGATCTTTCTACTATATATATATTCTAGCCCAGTAGCTAGAATATAGTTAGTTCCAAACAGGGGAGTATTTACCATGAGGCAACCTACGGTGGTCACCTCAATATGAAAATTCATGCCCCTCCCCTGGTATTAAAAGTATTTATCTTCCTGAGGTCTCATGCTGACTCTCTTGTCTCTCTACAGACTGAATCATTTTTGCCTTTGGACTATGACTGCAGGTGGCCAAATTAAATACTTTGCCATGGACTATACTTATTGGCTGATTTAACTCTGAGCTAGCATAGTATGCCCAATGCACCATGCACACAATACTTAGTTTAATGCTCCTTTAATATCTTCTCATTAAGTATGAGCTGCTGTTCCTACTTTTCATTGTGCTTGGAAGAAATTGTCTTTGGAAGTCCAATTGTAACTGTTGCAGCCAGCTCTGTCTGCCTAGTTTCCCTTCACATGCACTTGCACTAGTGCACCATCTACTAAGCTCCCCCAGGCTTTGTTTGCATGCAGTGCACAGGCAAATAAGAGGAAAAGATAGAAACAATGCAGAAACTGTGACAGGATGATTGGAATTGCAATGTTTTAAAGATGCTTTTTCTAAATGAACGAGAAACTGGAGTTGGGATTAATTATTAATTTGATTGGAAGATCTTAAAGAACACTGTACAGAGTCTTACCAAGATGGCTTTTCTCCAGAGTTATCGTGCCAAAATCTGATACTCTGCACATCACCTAGTGGAAAAAGTGTTGTGATCAAGAAGACATCAGTCCCTCCACGTTCAAACACAATTCCATCAGGATCACAAAGATGGTGGGGATCGCTTTCTCCATCAGACCCATACAATGTTATAGTCACCTAAATGGAGGGATTTTCAATATTTATTAAACTGTACCACAGAAAGTAACTACTGTACTATTTCTGCCTTAGATGTCTGTCAAGTTAGACTCAAACCAGATCCCTGGGCTTGTTCAGAATTGGCTCTCTGCAACATTGTACAGCTCATTACAATCAAACCCATATGTTCAATGTTCAAGTTAATCTTAATTTGGAGGTCTGTGTTTTGTACATATTATATTTATTAGATTTATATTTACAGTTCTGATACCATATGCTTTCATGTACATTTTGGATTATATTCTTATAAGAATACTCTGCAAATTATAATTTATTACTTTATAAAAGGTGCTTAGCTATGTTATTATATAAAAACTGGAGCTAAGCTAGGTAAACCGTGAGACATTAAAACTTGTATTTTTGAGTAGATGGTACATGAATAATGAAATAATAAATGAAGTAGCTGTCTCATCAGTTGTCTACTTGATTACAAGGGTAAGGCTTACAGTATTAATGTAGGTTTACTGGAATCGCCTTCTACTTCATTCATTTTAATAAACTATATTAAAGCAAAAATAGCTATGGTATCAGTTAGATCAACTAGGCTTTAGTTTAGTTTAGTTTTAGTTTAGTTTCAAGAACTAAAACTTCAAATCCAGTTGATCTAACTGGAATGTCCACCTGAAAATGAAGGTTTTGCTGTAGTGTAGGCACCCTCCATTCAACCCTAACCGCATGACTTCAATTTAAAAAAAAAAGTGCCAGGAAACTTACTTACAAAGTCTTGTCATAAAAATTCCCTATGGTTTCTTTATTAACACGATGGGAAAAAAATAATACTGTTGTTTTGGTTTTTTTAAAGATTTTGAAAATTTTTTTTTTTAGTAATGGCAAAAACACATTCTAGACTCCATTTGCTATTTGCACCATTTGGCATAAAATCACCCTAAATCTAGATTTTTGGTGATGTCCCCTTTGGAAAAATTTAATGCCACAAAATTTTGTCATTTTATAAATACTACAAAAATTTTATATTTTTTATAGCAAAGTCTGATAAATAAAGAAACAGCTAAAAATAGAGCTCCTTTATATGTATGTATAGTTTATTTATAAAGTGATACTTGAGGACGCAGCGCTGTACAGTAATAAAATACAATAAACTCAATAAAGTCATACAAGTGGGATAAATACATAGATAGTTCAGTACATAAATATATAAATTATATAAATAGAAGTGCTAGAGCTTTGCCACAAGAGGAAAGAAGTTCCCCCGTAGAGCTTACAATCTAGTTAGGTGGGAAACATACAGATACAATGGAGTGGTTCGAAAGTTCGAAAGTTCGAAAACGGACCCATTAAAGTCAATGGGAGTCAAATTGTTTGAAAAGATCTAATGAAATATAAGTAAAATATCAATGGTAACTTAATGTAAATGGCTGTGGGACTTGGGAAATGGTCTGGGGAACATGTTTGAATATCCAGGACATTTTGAAAAATCAATTTTACTCTCACTCGCGCTATTTTCGAGCTCTCGCGTTCAAACATTCGATGTTCGCGCCTAGGTATCATGTACATTTTACTCGCGGATTCGATGTTCGCGTATAGGTTTTAATGGACACTTTACTCGCAGATTCGATGCTCGCGTATAGGTATAATAGGCATTTTACTCGCATATTTCGAACGGTCGAACATTCGATATTTATTGAAAGTCCAAAAATATCGAAAATCCGGGTTCGGGATAGTCCGAATTTGTTCGAATTCAAATAGTTCGGCTCGAACTTGGGTTCGAGTTCGAGTTCTAGTCAATCTCTATTCCAGAGGATGGGAGCCACAAGAGAGAGAGGTTTAAGTTGAGAAGAAGCAGTATGAGTGGGGGGTCTGTACAGGAGCTGGTTCTGCGATGAGCGGAGGCTACGGTCTGGAACATATGGGGACACTGGGGAAGTAATATAAAAAGGAGCAGCAAAGCAAATGACTTTAAACTTTAGGAGAAGGATTTTGTATAGAATGCACTGTTTAAATGGAGCCAGGTAGTTGTCCGGTACAGAGGAGATTTGGGATCCTGTTTATTAGAGAGCAAAACAATATGTGTGGCAGAGTTAAGTATAGACTGATGGTGAGAGAAGTGGGAAGCAGGAAGACCAGAAAGTGGTAGGTTGCAATAGTCCAGGTGCGATAGGATGAGAGCATGCATAAGCATAGCGGTGGTTGGGAGAGAAAGAAACCTGCAAATTTTGTCAATATTGCGAAGGGAAAAGTAGCAAGTTTTCGCAACATAGTTAATGTGGTTAGAAAAGGAGAGAGAGGAGTCAATAATTACTCCCAGGCAGCGTGCCGATTGGAAAGGGAAAATGGGGGTATTGTCAACAGTCAGTTCAGTTTTAGAAATATTTAATTTGAGGTAGCGTTGAGACATCCAGGAGGAGATGGCAAGGAGGCAGTCAGAAACCTATGATTAGATGTCAGGCGTTAGCGTAGGTGTTGACAAGTAGATTTGTGTATCGTCTGCATATAAATGATACTTGAAGCCAAAAGAGCTAATGACATCTCCCAGGGAGATAGTGTAGAGCGAGAACAATAAGGGTCCAAGTACAGACCCCTGTGGTACCCCCACATTAAGAGGAACCGGAGAAGAGTTGTTGTTAGCATAAGATACAGAGTAAGTTCTGTCAGAGAGATAGGATAGAAACCAGGATGCCACTTCATTTCGAATGCCCAAAGAGTGAAGTATCTGCATTAGGAGAGAATGATAGACTGTGTCGAAAGCAGAAGAGAGGTCAAGAAGAATAAGAATAGAAAAGTGACCATTGGCCTTTGCAGGCTGCAGATCATTCACAACCTTACACAGGGCCGTCTCAGTAGAATGCGCAGGATGGAATCCAGATTGCAAAGGATCCAATAGGTTATGAGCATGGAGGTAGTTAGTGATATGGGAGAAGACTAATCATTCTAGCAGTTTAAAGGCTATTGGTAAGAGTGAGACCAGGTGGTAGTTAGCTAATCAAGAGGGCAAGAGGGGTGTAGCAAGGGCTTTTTAAGTATGGGCTTAACAAGGGCATGCTTAGAGATGGAACGGAAAATTCCAGATGTAAGGGAGGCATTGAATATGTGGGTGAGTATAGGGGTAAAAAGAAACCAAACGATCCTGCACACTCTCGACTCGCTAATATGCTGGGTGCACAATCACCTTCATCAGACGCATACAAAGAATAAAAACCAAGGGTGGACCCATACATAGACTAGAGACAGCACATCAGTGCCACCTAGTGGTTACTAGTAAACAAACAATCAAAAAAAGCACATACAGGGAGATTCAATAAAAGATCTTATCGTTTAAAATGGTGCTAATTTTGCCCTAACCAATCAGATCTTATTTAACATTTGAAAGTTAACATCTGATTGGTTGGGGCAAAATTAGCACCATTTTTAATGATAAGAACTTTTATTGAATAACCCTGATAGTGTTTGATACATTGTAAAAAAAAGACACAGCATTCATTTACACTTAATCACATTGTGTCAAAGTATTACATGTCCAATACATCATATAAAATAATCATCTTTTTGGCAAAAAGCAAGATAAACCCAGATTCACATTCAGTCCCCTCGGTTGGACTGCATGTAATGTAAAAATCCAGTTTGCCTCTCTGCGCAGGAGGGTATTCCGACAGTCACCGCCACGATGTAATGGTGGGACATGGTCAATCACCATCCTGCGCAGATCGGACACCTGGTGTTTGGCTGTCCTGAAGTGACTGGCCACTGGCGGATCATCATTTTTCTGTTAACCAGAATCAGACTTTGCCAGTGTCAGTCTGATGTCACTACGGTGATGCTGAAATATGCGCTTAAACTGTCCCTCTGTCTTTCTTATATATAAAGGAACATGGATGTTCTCAACATGCAGATCCAAACAAGAAAGCTGCAGCAGTCCTGTCCGGAAGATACTGACACCCAATCATGTTAAAGAACAGAGTTCCTGCCTCTTTCACATACAGAGCATGGATTTTACAAAGTAACACTCCTGTCTCTAACAGTTACACATTCTTTTGCTTTTCCTACAAAAAAAGAAACATCGTTGTAGATTATTTCATTGCCAGCATGCGCATTTCTCACGTATTTACAAACGTGAAAAAATGCATGGCAGTGCATGTCCCATTGTATGTGTTCCATTTTCGAAGCATATATATAATCACCAGTCCTAATAGGCTTTTATTTGTGCCAATTGATGCTGGCTTGAAAAAATAACTGCAGGGTAACAGCATCCGAGACATCTGTATAGAAAATACTTCATATATCTGTTGTATTCAAATAGATCAACTGGACTTGAAGTTTAGTTCTTGAAGACGTTTCGCTAGTCATCCGACTGGCTTTCTCAATTCAGAATGACTTGTACACGAATCTGTGGCAATTATGTACCCTGAAAAATCCCAATTAGCATATCACATCCAAGTGTTAAGGGCGTGATTGGATAGTGGCTAAGAGGTGTTATAGGAATGCCCAGGGTAAGGTGTCAAAACAGCATTGTACATGGCAGACCGTTTGACACCTTACTCTGGGAGTTCCTATAACACCTCCACTATCCAATCAGGCCCTTAACACCTGGCTGTGATATGCTAATTGGGATTTTCCAGGGTACATAATTGCCACAGATTCTTGTACAAGTCATTCTGAATTGAGAAAGCCAGTCGGATGACTAGCGAAACGTCTTCAAGAACTAAACTTCAAGTCCAGTTGATCTAATTGAATGCAACAGATATACCATGACCT
This sequence comes from Hymenochirus boettgeri, assembly GCA_019447015.1. Taxonomy (NCBI): domain Eukaryota; kingdom Metazoa; phylum Chordata; class Amphibia; order Anura; family Pipidae; genus Hymenochirus; species Hymenochirus boettgeri. Next base: position 77,626,965 of record CM033469.1, on the reverse strand, counting down.
GGATGAATAAAAACCTTCACAAGCAAAATACTTCATAGTCATAGTGAATACTGGGTTCAGAGGTAAGGCTAGTTCATGCACATGCTCGCCAGGCCGCTTGAAGACTTTTGAAATATTTGTTTGCAACAACATAAAAGCTTTCCTAACTACAAAATCTTTTTTAGGGCACGGCCACACTGCATCTCACCAGAAGCGCTCATGAAATCTCACCCGATTTACATGTGATTTCTGGGTGTTTGCCCTTGGGATTTCTCCTTTTGAGATAAAAATGACTGCGCATAAAATGGTGATTGTGTGTGATTGCGTATTGCAAACGGATGCGTAAATGCAACGCACCCGACACTGCGCAAATTTGGTGCGTTGCCACCATTCCAAGCAAAGCAATCGCATGCGCAAAGGCATGGAAATCACGCTACAGTGGCCTAGCCCTTAGGTATGAAATACAACTTACTGAAATAGTATCTTACAATGCATGGGTGTTCTGGTAACAAAAGTTTTCATATTTAAGGTAAAAACATTTAAGTTTAATTCTCCTTTAAGACTGGGCGATAGCAAACCTAAAAATGCTCTCAGTTATAAATAAAATAGAAGCAGACAAATATCACTACTGTACAACTCCCCCCCCCCCCAATATCCCAGACTCTCACTTAATACCTTTGATGTTGTTGCAGCTCCTCTGCGATGCCCAGTAAAAACTGTGACAAGGTAACGATATTGGGCAAATGGGTCATTGTCTTCTAAAGCTATGATTTTTACCTGGCACAGAAAATAAGACAACTGGGTTTAGTGTATTTCAGAAATATTTACAAAATCAGCAAAGAAGGGGTATTGATGGCATTGGGGTTAAACTTACCTTAGCGTTGTCTTGAATATCTTTTCTCCTTGCCCATATCATAACTAAGACATACAAAACAGCAATGCAGCCAACTGTAGTCACAACTACGGGGTTGTCCACAAAAGTAGCAAAAAGTTCTACTGTTTTACTAACGTCAATTGTATTGGGCATCACTATAAAAGAGCTTCCAAAAAAGGTGAGGTGGGTGCAAAGGCATTGAGTGCTGCTTGGAGTACTTTTGGGTCCCACCTAGAACAGAAAATTAGTTTCACAGTAAAAGAAATACCTAAATGAGTGCATAAGAGGCCTTTAATGTTCATTATAGACATTGAGCAGCATTTTATGATTTAAACAATACAACTTTTTAAATACCACTTAGCAATTTCAAGCATATGCTACTCACATGACAGCCAGTGTTATTCCAGTCATTATTATCCTCATCCCAGTACATACATTGAGTGCTAAAGCAGGTGATAGCTACACTTATGTTGTCATTTGTGGTCAAGTCTTCAAGTTCTGATCTGACAGTCAAGTAATAGGTACCTTCTCCAAAGAACAGCTCATCTGGGTTAATTACCCAGGAATATAGATTTTCTGAAAGAACATTAGTTTATAGTTTAAAATAACTTTATGGTTTATGTAGTAGTATGGCCAAGCAGTAGATACATCTTTCCCATTAACTATTTAAGACCTTCCATACAAGGAAATACCTTGACATGATTAGAAAGCATTTCATATTTCTGTTTATGAATAGAGATGGCCAAAACTGCTGGGTTTCATTCCTTTTTCGGGTTTTCGGATCTCGGGAAAATCCCGAAGATCTGAAAATCTGAAAACGGAACTTAAAACCGGGAGTTCGGAGTGAGTTTTTGATTTTTATCGAACTTTCAAGCTATTTTCGATAATTCTTGAAAATAGCCATGAACGTTCGATAATCCTTGAAAATACGATCAGAAATTTTCGAGGATTATCGAACATGGAGGCTAGGGGGGACTCTGGCGTTGGGACACTAAGAGGGAACTCTGGCCTTGGGACTTGGAGGAGGGGGGCTATGCCCTTGGGACACTAAGGGGGCACTCTGTAATACATAAAAGCCTAGAAAGAAAATTTTCCATTTTTTTTTCTTAGTTTCCTATTTCATTGTCAATCTTTGGCCTGATCTTTAAAATATTTAATTTGCTATTTTGCCTGAGAAGTATTCCCATGATCCTTCTCCGTATGTCCATATTTTAATATGGTATATCACATTTTCTGCAACATCATAACAAACTAAATCCCATTACATATTTAATTGATTGTAACATATTAATTGAGGTTAAATAAAGACATACATCCATCTAGTCCATGATGTTATAAGAAAAGAATGTTTCTTGTTCCATGTAAGAGTTGCCAACATTTTTTTGTCTAGATTTCTGTAAGGTGTTAACACATTTGCAATGCAGACTTAATCTACATATACTGCATGGCTATTTACTAATTAGAACAGATAAATATAAGGTTAAATTCCATGCTATATAGAATTAGTGTATTAGTGTGGGAAAAAAAAGCACTAATTAGTGTGGAGAAAGAAAAGCATACTCCTATCTTTTTGGGTGGTCTCCAGGGACAAGTGCAGGATTTCAAAGGGAGGGATTCCAGAAAGGGTAATAATGGGCAGTGTTGATCTTAGCACACCCCCAACATTAACATTTTAGCCACTCCTATGTTAAAGAATATCTTTCCTTGCCCCTAGATCTCTTGCTGCATGAGTATTGCTCCCCTTTATTTTAAAATACAAGAATATAAGTGACCAAGGAGTCCCATGACTATACAACAATATGAGGTATAGGTATAGTATTTAGTGCAAACCTCATTGTAGTAAAAAATGATATTGACATATAAATCCTTGTTTCTTTCTATCCTTGGGCAGCAAGGTGGCTCGGTGGCTAGTACTGCCTTGCAGCGCTGAAGTCCTGCATTCGAAACCACCCGTGGACACATCTGCAAGGAGTTTGTATGTTCTCCCTGTGCTTGCGTGGGTTTCCTCCGGGCACTCCCCCCACAATCATAAAGACATACTAATAGGTTGTATGTGTTAAATAAATGTGCTTTGATTGTAAGATCCTCGGGGAAGGATCTAATGTGAATGTATACATGTAATTGTAAAGTGCTACGGAAGATGTTGGTGATATATAAATCCACAATAATAATAATATAGTTAATGTATGCACCTTTAGTAATCAGTACCGTGGGCACCAGCTGTAGTAAAGGGATTACTTGATATGTTACATGGAGTTCAGTTCATGCTATTACAGGTACAAGCACAATAAGAATAAGGATAATAAAATTCCAGTTTCTTTCAGTGTTCTGTCAATATCTATATGAGCATGTTACCATTTGTCCCCCTAAAATAAACACTTTTATTCATATCTGCACCTTGGCCTCCATTGTATTAATCCCCATTCAGACTGACACCCTTTTTAACTATAGTTGGCCTTTGAAAGAATTTATGCCAAAAACTAAAGAAAACCCCTGTCTTGCAAAAGTTACCTTTACTGCTATGTATGTCCATCACAAATATGAATAAATCTTTGATATTTACCTTGCACCCTATAAAGTTCAAAGTTACTGATTTAGTATGAACATACGGTACTTGCTTTTCTGGTAAAATACGGTGACCAACAGTGGTGAAATTAATCTCTGCCAAATGGCTGCTGCCTATTTAGACTAGTACATAGGATACCTGTCTAGTGTATATTTGAAAAAGTATTCCTGGTATCACCACTACTTACCATCATTGTAAGTTTTTTCAGGCAAATGAGTAGTGATGTCATAATTTGTTTCGTTCGGATGATAACCGTGTGCCAAGTACAGCACTAAAGGAATGTCTTCACTAGGTTCCAGATGAATCACAAGGGAAGTACTGGCAGATGTGACATTTATCACAATAACGGTGAAATTCAGCAGACTTAAAATACTTCTCTCTTCATCAGGCATGGAAAACCTTGGTAATATGATCTGCATAAAAAAATAATGTGTAATTACATGATTTCCTATTGTGTATTATTTCACGTGAGGGTCTAGCAGGCCTCTTACCTGCACCAGCCTAATAATGATCACTTGATATGATAGAAAATCCCAAATGCATAGTTATGCGGAGTGAGAACTTAAAGGGCAACTGTAGTCACCAAGCATGTTAGATTTAAATAAATGCCCTTCCGTCATACCTTTAAAGGGCATCTATACTGGGGAAAAAAGGTTATTTTTAATTGGCCATAACTGGAAACTATAATTCTTCCCAACCACCACTGTATCATTTTTTTTTACTTATTTCTTTAGATATCCAATCTAAAACTTCTTATATTTCAGCTGTCAATCAAGTTCCTATTCTGTGAGTAGTTTTACTGTGGCTCGAATGGTGCCAGAGTTTTGACAGTTGGAATGCTGTATGCTGTGTGCAGGTTTGACAGTTGGTTTGTTGGGGAAAAAGTCAGGTCAGATGGAAGTGGGAGTGGTTAAAAGAGGGAGGGGGGATACTGCTCCTAAACAAAATGTGTGCTGGATTGAAGGCATGCAGCAACACACACACCTCAGAGTAAGTGCTACTTGTATTAAATAATAGATTAAGATGAAGAAAGTTATTTTTTTTAGTATAGTGTCCCTTTAAAATGAATCCTGATTCACATACAGTGGGATTGAAAAGTTTGGGCAAACTTGTTGGTTTCCAGTATAAATCGTTGGTTGTTACGATAAAAAATGGCAGTTAACTATATCATATAGGAGACACAGTGATATTTGAGAAGTGAAATGAAGTTTATTGGATTTACAGAAAGTGTGCAATAATTGTTTAAACAAAATTAGGCAGGAGCATACATTTGGGCACCACAAAAAAGAAATGAAATTAATATTGAGTAGATCCTCCTTTTGCAGAAAAAATGTTCCTTTAAGGTTTTTCACATATGTCTGGTGAGGTGAAACAAGAACAGTATGGATTTGGTGCATAGGATATTCTCCTTTGCATTGGCTCCAAGAGTTGTACAGGATCTGGTTTTACTGGGAATTCACTAGTGTAGGGTGGGGTGAATTCCCAATTCCTTAAGGAAACCGTGTTTTCTTTTTAGGCTGATTAGGATAATCTGAGAGAACCTGGGAAAGAGGTTGTAAATTTTTTTAATAATAAAAAACTATCAGGGAGATGTAATAAAACTTTGTATCCTTAAAACTGGTGCTAATTTTGCCCCAGCCAATCAGATGTTATGTACTATTTGAAAGCTAACATCTGATTAGTTGGGGCAAAATTAGCACCATTTTTAACGATAAGAACTTTTATTGAATAACCCTGTTTGTTAAACATTAAAACTAATTTCTGTGGCATGAGATGAAAACGTACTTGTCATTGCTTTTCTCTTTGACACAGAAAGACGGAAATAAAATCACCAACATGATACGAAAAGATCACATGTAGATCTTTCTTCTGTTCCCCTTTTCTTTTCATAACAATAACAACCAATTTCTGATCTGTATACAGTTTTTTTGTCCCTTGGACATTAAAACAACAATAAAAGTGACAAAAAAAGTACAGTGTCACAGGGAGTGTCACTCCCTGTTCCAGTAATATTAAAAATGACAACATTTTTCCCTTTAATTGAAGAACGGGATGTAAAGGAGATTTGTCTTACCTCCCCTTCTTCAATTATTTAGACAGAAGCAGGGAGGGAACACAGAGTACTTACCTGCGGTCACGCTCCAGCACTGCCTCCTCTGACAGGAGTTCTGTATCCTGATGATGACACAGATGGATTGAAATGCGAAGATTCAGTTACTTGTTGTATTTTGTATCCAATAAATATTTACTAAAAAGAACTCTCTTTATATCAATATAGATGGGAGGCAACCAGGTGTTAGCCTGTTACAGTTAGCCTGAGTGTGACCCCGGACATTTATATACAAATATAAACCCTGGAAAGACTATGTTACTATTGGTGATATGATAGACATTTATATACAAATATAAACCCTGGAAAGACTATGTTACTTTTAATGATATGAATGACATTTATATACAAATATAAACCCTGGAAATACTGTGTTACTATTGATGATATGAATGACATTTATATACAAATATAAACCCTGGAAAGACTGTGTTACTATTGGTGATATGAATGACATTTATATACAAATATAAACCCTGGAAAGACTATGTTACTATTGGTGATATGAATGACATTTATATACAAATATAAACCCTGGAAAGACTATGTTACTATTGGTGATATGAATGACATTTATATACCAATATAAACCCTGAAAAGACTATGTTACTATTGGTGATATGAATGACATTTATATACAAATATAAACCCTTATAAACCAAATCTTCTAGAAGAGTAATAAATTTAAGAAAAACATGCTTGTAGAGCAAGTTTCCCACTATAAGGGGTTTAGTTCTGTACTGTCAATAAATACATTTTCATTCTAAAGGGTAAGCCTGTATAGCCGAAAATGTTACTTTTCGTGAGCAAGTCCATCATTTTACAAATTTTAAGATGAAATACACGACTGATAATGTCGTGGCGATCGTGAG